>OX123189.2:35143768-36343768 GCA_944739405.2 Euclidia mi
CAATTTAATTTCAGACATTTTGATGTATGATCTGCCATTGTCCTTTATGCATGTTATAGACAAACTTTGTGTACATACATATTATACGTAAATGTGATACGTCGTTTAAATCCACTTTTCTTCTATAGTTAGAGACATGAAAGTGCCTCTGACGTTTTAATCTAACTAACCGAACGAAACACATACATCGATATCGTACGTGATTTCTTTTTGGATCGAGAATACCTCTCTCTAATAACCAAGTTGAAAACAGCATAGCTCTATTATTTAAAAACTGTGTTCTATAAGATGAGATTTTCCACTGCTTTGATTATAAACATGGTCAACTGTTTTCAGTAGTAAATTCTAACACTACACCCGCTCGCTCTAGTTTACTCTGTGGTAGCGGTATGCATAATGAAAATATGCTATTACAAGGAAAAATTTGCAAATAAACACAGGAATTGGATTTAGTGAAATTAGACTGTCTGTGAAATGTATATAACACGCCAAGGCGGACACCTGAAATATGTCTTTTAGACCGAAGGGCCATCTAGATTGATATTAGCTCTATTTATTTCTTATTTTCATACAATTTGCTACGAATTCCTTACAATGTACGTAAAGAAATTCTTTTACATAATACTTAAATAAATTTCTTTTCAGTAACGAAAAATGCATGTGCTTAGAATTGAGTGTGTTTTTAGGGTTTCGTATCTAAAAGGTAAAAAACGGAACCCTATTACTAAGCCTCTGCTGTCTGTCTGTCTGTCCGTCTGTCTGTCTGTCACTAGGCTGTATCTCATAAACCGGTATAGCTAGAAGCTGAAATTTTCACAAATTATGTATTTCGGTTGCCGCTATAACAACAAATACTAAAAATAAAAAAAATAAAATATTAAGGTGGGGTCCCATACAAAAAACTTGTTTTTTTTTCGTATTTTTTGCTCAAAATTACTAATTGTAACAGGTAGACGCTTTAAATTTTCACAGAATATGTAGTTGTATATTACCTTTCAAAATAAATAATGAAATTGAAAAAAAGTAAATAATAAAGGGGGGCTCCCACAACAAACGTAATTTTTTAAGCAATTTGTTACTCGATCTTAATAAACAGGTAGAAACTTAAAAAGTATTTAAGTATACATACAACGAACGTGATTTTCTTTTATAGATGATGGTACGGAACCCTTCGTGCGCGAGTCCGACTCGCTCTTGCCCAATTTTTATATAATACAGCAATGATTTTTAAAGGATCACTGAATCAAAAACTAATCTGCTCAGATTTAATCCAAATTTACATATTTTCGCTTAAGCGTTCTTTAATTTAATACAAGGTTAGGTCTCGCCAGTCAGTCTCACACAATTTGTTAGATGAATGAACAAACGAGAATTTCATCTATAGTTGGTGCCACGAGAAGATAGACTTTTTGCACAACTTTTGTTCCAAACAGTTGTGTTGCTGATTTTCTGCTTTAGTGAAGTTTTATACTTTTTGAACAGTCTTTTTTGTTTAAATGCTCAATTATGCTCTATGTATTCGAATTTATGTTTTATTATCTACTAGCTTTTGCCCGCCGCTTTGCGCGCGTTAAATTCGGGGTAACACAAATCTACTTTCAGTCTCAAGTTGTGTGAACGCACTCCTGATTATTCTAATGACTTCAGAAACTCTATAGGGTACGAAGTAACTCGTTCAGTATCCATGATAGTATCTAACGAAAGGTACTTAATAACATCACCTTGCATACAATCAAATGTCAAAGCCATGTTCTAATATATGTCCAATATATATCTATAAACATTTTCGCATTTATAATATTAGTAGGGAAAATCGTTTCAGCCGCTTAAGCGTAGTATATAATTTATAAGTTTATATATGCGAAAAATTTAATCACCGTGCACAATATGACATTATGTATGATGTGACAGTATTGACAGATATGCGATAGCACATGAGCAGCACTCAATTATTAGTGCATGCGTTCTTACTTCCAAGAGGTAAATTTGTGCCGTACAAACTTCTACCCTCCCTACAATCCCTCCCAGTTTAATGTTTGCAAGTTTTGGTAGCCTATGTCCGTCTCCATGGTCCAATATATCTCAATATTAAATTTCAACAAAATCAGTTCAGCCGTTTTAGCGTGAAAACGGAACATACATACATACATACATACACACTTTCGAATTTATAATATTAGTAGGGATGACTAAACAAGGAAAACTTGATACAAACCCTATACCAACCCGTTTGGCCAGCGTGGTACCTATAGTAGGCCAATTCCTCCTTTCAAAGGAGAGGCCTAGTCCAGCAGTGGACTGTTAAAGGCTGATGATGATGATCTATGTCTTCCTTTTGAACAGTCATTTATTTATTAATGCTGAATTATGCCTCTATGTAATCGAATTTATATTTTATTATCTATGTCTTCCTGCCGCGACCAAAAGATATTTTGTCATTGCAAGACAATAGTAGAAAACTATGTAGGTCAATGATAGAGTACAAACAAGGTTCTCTATTATTTACTTTATTTTTTAAACATATATATGCTAAAATATTAAATAAATTACCACAAATGAATAATATTACAGACCACTACTAGCTAGTACATTGCATTAAAATTTCTAGGCATAGAAATTTAACGTTGTGTATGAATGAAAATGTCAGAATTAACTTAAACAACATCCATTAAAAAGTTATGGTAAAAACATTTGGGGTTAACTTCGTCAGAAGAAGCTATTTATTTTTATTAGGTGTAAAGAATATTCGGTATGACTAATAGTTTGCCATCTACAATTGTGCACCCGCTTTTCCGAGATGTCGGCCGCAGGACGAGCGTTGCGACACCATAAACTTGCATTTAACTTTAAACTTACCTCTTCTTGATGTCCAAAAATATTTTTTTATCCTCTGATAAATGCCCGCCAAGCCCAAGAATGTAACATTTCAATGGATTAACGCAAAATGTTGACGTTCCAGGCATCTGACGTGTCCCCCCCGTGGGATCTCCACCTTGTCGTGGTGGGGGGGGCTCAGTAACCGTGGATTGGTGACCCGCGGTGAAGCTAAGAGGGATCCAGGAGGGGACGCTCCGCGTGGGCTTGACGGGGCCTGCGCAGGATGCGTCCAACGGTGCGGGTGTGGGGGACAGTTCTGTCTGTCCCTCGCAGTCGGGTGCGGTCGCGGGAGGAGAGGCGTGTCGGTGTTGCGTTGCCGCGCGCCCTATCTCCCGCGACCAACATTCGATGCGTCGCGCTGGGACCGCAGAGGAAGAGGAGATGCGGTGTTGCGTTGCCGTCCTCCCTATCCTCTGCGGCCGCTGGGTGTTTTGGCGGCGGAGCCCAACACCTTAGTCCGCCGCCAAGGGGGTTTTGTTCGGGGCCCGCCTGACCATCTGGCGGGCCGATACCCGTCGGGGGGTTGCGACGTATGCTTGGGCGAAACCCGACCCTCCGACACACGGGTACATGAGGCACACGGGTTGGGTTTTAGTCAGTAAGAGTCTGACAGTCCCCTTCGCCCATCCCCCAGGGCGGAGGGACTCCATGAGGATTTTCCAACGCGAAACAAAAAAAAAAAAAAAAAAGGCATCTGACGTGTTCCAGTACCACAAAACACTGTTAACATATTACTCTGATACTGATCAATTGACATATTACTTTGCAATGACACATATCTATGTACCGTTGGGCTCATTGGATTTGACATTATTTGTTTTTAACAGAAATGTCGATAAATTACTTATTAGAAATTCTTTGTTTACAAGAAGTCTATGTTCTAGTGGCACATACTATATGTACCTACTATGTACATTTAATATACACACATCAAAAAAGTCTAAGCAACAAATACAAATTTCAATTTTACAATGTGTTTTCGCATTAAATCCTTAGTATTTTCATATTTATATTATTTTTTATGCTTTTTTGATATTAAACAATATTCTTTTTTTTTAATTATCTTCATTTAACAATAATTACGAGTAAGTACTGTATGTACGTAGTACAAAGTAAGGTGCCTAATCAACTAAACTTAAACTAAACTTAAACTAAAATTAAATGGTTGTACAAAAATTGCATAATTTAATACAAAGTGTGGCCTCCTCTGTTATTGAGAACTTGTTGGCACCGATTATTCATAGAATCGATGAGATTAACTACTTTTAAACTACCACGATTTGTACACATATTAAAAATTATATAACGGGTCTGAATCGTGTTAATAAACGAAAAGAAAGATGAAATACCTTTCTATTTGTCCCGACGTTTCGGCATGGGTTATACCAGCCGTGGTCACGGGATGACTGATGTTCGTCAGCGCTGCCTCCGAGAAGTGCGGTTCTTGGAACCTACCCTCACTTGGTCTTCACAATTATTAACATTTATATGTTCGGAACTGTCGGTACTTCGACACACAACACTAATGGTATCATCACAGTGGCGCGTAATATCACCTCGTCGGTGTCTATATTTGCTGATGCTGATGACAGGATTCCAAGATGTAGATAAACGGTAACCATCCTCCCGGTTGAAATTTGCGTGCTTTTTGATTTCAACTGCTTCCCGTGCTATTCTTGAAAAATAGTGACGGTCTGTGGAGAGAACCTGGGGCCGATGTAGCTCAATCCAGTGATTGGATCCTGACTCCAACAAATGCTCAGCTATGGCCGACTTGGTGGTTTGTCGGTTTTTGACGGCCGTGATGTGTTCCTTAACTCGTTCGGCGATGGTCCTTTTTGTTTGCCCCATGTAGGAACTACCACAGCTGCGATCTACCTTGTACACACGCCTGGTGTTTGAAGAGGGATGACATCCTTTGGAGTACGCAGGTAATATAAAAATAATAATGCTACTTTGGAGTACGGACTATATACAGTCTTAATGGAGTATTTTTGTAGTATTGTTCCAACTTTATCCGTTACTCCTTTTATGTAGGGCATGAACGCTGGCGCTCTGTTCACTTCAGTCAGTCTCGATCTTTTCCTTGAACCTCGCATATTGTGTTTGTAACCGTTTTGCTTGAGTACCTCCCGAACATGTGTGAGCTCACTATCTAAGTGTTCGGGGTCGCAAATGTCATATGCTCTGTTTGTCAATGAAGCAATAACGGATTGCAAATGTCGCGGGTGATGATGTGAATTTGCGTGTAAGTACCTGTCCGTGTGTGTGGGCTTTGATGAGATTGTTAATGTTATCCTGCGGCAATCGCTCCCAATGAAATGTTAGTAAGTCCATCAGTTGCTGGGTTGTTGTCACTCCATCCAAGTCCTTTAAACCATGTCTCTGGAGCATGTCCCATGCATGCTCGATGGGGTTGAGGTCTGGCGATTGTGCAGGCCAAGGCAATACCAGGATGTTTTCCCTTGCCAAGTACGCCCGTGTGTGCAAAACTGTATGCAAACGCGCATTGTCATGCATCAACATGAAATCGGAGCCAAGCGTTTGTGCGAATGGACGGACATAAGGCCTTAGAACATCCTCAACGTAATTTACAGCGTTCATGTTACCATTCACAAAAACGAGCTCAGTTCGTCTGTTCTTCATAATACCCGCCCATACCATAACTGTTGAGCCGTTGGCGTTGTATAGATGCACTTCCTGAACACACCTCAGTCTTTCAGTATTTCCAGGACGATGGTACACTCTTACCCTTCTAGTATCAGGCTTGAACCCAAATCGAGACTCATCGCAAAATAAAGTTTTATCCCATTGTTCCCGGGTCCATGTAATGTGTTCCTTACACCATTCATTTCGACGAGCGCGATTCCCGTGACGTATCGATGGGCATCTAATTGGCCGTCGCGCTCGTAGGCCATACTAATGCAGTCGATTTCGCACAGTTTGGCAGCTAACAACAACACCACTTGAATTTTGTAGCCTTAAACTTATCTCTCGGGCGGTTAACATCAGCTGGCGTCTTGCAGTCAGTTGTATGTATCGATCTTGCCCTGTGGTTGTACACCTACCTCGACCTAGGTGCTGCTCAGCAGGATCTCCCGTGTTAGTGTAACACTGATGAAGACGGAAAATAACGCTTCTGTTGATACCAAAATACCGAGATACCTGAGATTGACTTCTTCCCGCTTGCAACATCCCTACAGCTCTTTGCATTTCATCTGCGTTCAAATGACGTCGCTCCATGACGTAAAAAATGTCTCAAAATCCAAATTTGTTCAAAACTTTTTCAAATTATTGTTTCTACGTATATTATGTATGTATTTACAAAAAAAAGTATATATGTATGTTTATCCATTGTCTAGTACCCATAGTACAAGCTCTGATTAGTTTGGGACTAGATGGTGTTGTGCGAATGGGGAAAAAAAACAATATTGATACAGAATACTAAATTTTAATAAGCAAAGAAAACGCTATAAAATTCGAACAAATGCATTCGCTTTTGAATTTGTGAAAAAAAAAACTAATATGTTACTCGAATTTATTTTACAACCAGCCAGTACGTCCTCTAGATCAAAAAAGTTTACATAGGTATTACCTACTTAGTAAGAAATGATATAATAATTGATTAATAATTTGAAATAGTATGTGTTGCTTAGACTTTTTTGATGTGTGTATTTGTAAAGGTACTGAAGATCTAAGAGCGATTCCCTGCCGTGCCTTGAGGCAATACTCTGATCCTTTCGGGATACAATAACAACGAACTTGATATCAATATTTGTAATATTTTAATTATTTGATTTTGCTCTTTTACTTACTATACAGAATCATCAATCTTGTTTATTTTCTCTTGAAAGTAATTTTAGTTTTGAGCCGCATGATGCAAATTATGCAGAATATATTAATCTTCGAGTGTCATGATGAAGGCTCGGGTAATTATTTTGCAGTTTCAGTTTCGGATTATGACTATGTTATTTTATTGGGTGATTTTAACATTAATTTGTACAGTATAACTGACAGCAAAAATAATTATTTTAATTTATTTTTACATTGTATGGGTTTAATACAGGTAATATCTGACTCGACGTATTTTACAGATACTAGTGAGACACTCATTGTCGTAGTGTGTACAAACGCTCCTGTGCGCAGCGTATCTGTGGACTCTGTAGGCGTAGGTAATGGTCATGCTTTCATTACAGTTGAGTTTATTTTTCGCAAACCTAAAATTTTACCCTAAATAATATGCTATAGACCGTTGTAGGAAATCAATAGGGACCTATTGGAGCAAGATATAGCCAATATCAACTGGCACAGAATGGTGTTGTTGAGCGATATTGACGACATTGTTGAGGATTTTACAAAAGTGGTAAATTTTGTGTTTGATCTACATGCCCCTGTGACCACGAGGGTTATTCGTGAGCTGCCTACTCTTTGGCTTACCGACAATGTGAAATTTATGATGCGACTGCGAGATAGAGCATTAAAAAGAATGCATATTACTCGGGATCCCGTTCACAAGCAGGTTTATAAAGATCTTAAAAAGCAAGTAGATGTGGCGATTTTTAATGAAAGGAAATATAACTTTCATCTTAATATTAATTCTAATATTAAGAACCCAAAAGCTTTATGGAAAAATTTAAAAACCCAGCTGAAATCCCATACAATGACGGAAATTTCTATGCATTTAAGCGACTCTAACCTCATATATAATAATTTCTTAAATATTCCTGGCAATTTGTATAACTCGATATCCCAACTATGTTATTACGAATTCAATCGTTATGGAGATAAAACATTGTCTCTCAAGCCATTTTCTTTAAAGTATTGCAGGGTGTAAGATCTTCTGCTACAGGTATAGACGGTCTGTCTATTGACATGATTAATTTAATTTTGCCACAGGGACTTGATTTATTCAATACTATAGTGAATAAATCCATCCAGACTGCAAAGTTACCAACACTATGGAAGACGGCTATTGTTAGACCTTTACCAAAGACGAATAATATAACTTCAGTTAAGGACTTGAGGCCGATAAGCATTTTGCCTTGCCTGTCAAAAGTACTTGAGAAAGTAGTTAGTTTACAGCTTACTAGTTATCTAGAAACGCACAGCATTTTGTCAGTCAAACAATCAAGCTTTACAAAGAAGAGGGATACGACTACAGCTTTGCTCGACGTTACTGATAACATCATAGCTGCTCAGGATTTAGGACAAGCCACGATACTGGTATTACTCGACTTTTCTAGAGCCTTTGATGCCTTAAATATTTCACTTTTAATGTCCAAGTTGTCATACTACGGTTTCGATCATTCTACAGTACGTTGGTTTAACTCGTATCTGAGTAACCGCTTTCAATTTGTAGAGGTACGCAATAGTGATGAATCGACTTCTCGGTCAGATGCTAAAACCTTAAATAGGGGTGTAGCTCAAGGTTCTGTGCTAGGGCCAATTTTTTTTAATATTTATAGTGCGGACATAATACATAGGATAAAATATTGTAATTTTCATATATATGCGGATGATGTTCAGATTTATTAAAGATCACGAAACGCAATTAGCTGTGGATAGGATTAATGCAGATTTGTGTAACATTTTTAATTGGGCATCTAATAATTCCTTGGTTCTCAATGCTTCCAAAACGAAATATATGATTTGGAGATCTAAGGATCAGGTCAATAAAGTAAGCCAGAAAAATCCCTACATTGCTATGAATGGCTCTGTAATAGAACGAGTGCTAGAAGCGCGTAATCTTGGACTTATTATAGATGATGCGTTGAGGTTTGAGCGACATGTCTCAGATGTAGTTCGTCTCAGATACTCGTAGTGCAAGGCTTCGTTCATATTTCGCTCGTTAGCTGACTTTATCTGCCACGATTTAAGATTGTCAGCGTTTTCCATTAGAAAGACGTCGGCAGTTGGCAGTCAAATATAACTGTCTCTAAGAATCATCATCATCAGCCTTTAACAGTCCACTACTGGACTAGGCCTCTCCTTTGAAAGGAGGAATTGGCCTACTATACCACGCTGGCCAAACTTGTAGGTATAGGGTTTGTATCAAGTTTTCCTTCTCTTACAGTGCTGTTCTCTGCATAATATGCTCCCTCTGTCGGCTCTTACGACACCTATGGGATGATATAGGGTGGTGACATTTCGTATTCTTAATCAGTCACCACACGGACAGTCTCTTCCGTCTCTTCCGTTCCGTCTCTATGAATAAAATTTTGCAACTATTTTATGTTCCTAGGTTATGTATCGAAGCTTTATATGCCACGAATTAGTTTAAACAATTCATGTCCTGTTGCTAATATTTTATTGTATTGACTTGCCGCACAAGCACAAAATATGCGCTGGATCATTTCTCAATTTTATACCTTTTGCGCTATATGGTTTTTAACGATAAAAGTGTTTGTGCTCACCGTTTCTGTTATAATTCCGCAACGTTTGGGCGTAAAATTTATCTCATCTACCATTTTACAAACTGTTCCACTTTTTAACATCTTGTTAATTTTCTTAAAAAATATGGATCCTTGAATTATATAAAGCAAGTGCCGTCTACTTGGATGTAACTAAATATTGCGAGGAGTAAATCTCTGAGTGGCGTTGGCGCTTGAAAAATTCTGAAATATCGGCATTCGGGTACCCCAAAAATATTTACGTGATATCCCGATAGACAATTTAAAATGATGGTATAATTTAATCTCGAAATTTTAAATTTCTATATTATACTAGAGGATGCCCGCAGCTATTGCCTGCACATTTAGAGTAATTTCAAGAAATCCCTTCTTAATGCACCCCTAAGGTCTCCAAGCAACATACATACTAAATTGCAGCATCCTGCGCCTAATAGTTTTGGCTGTAGCTAAATCAGTAACGCAAGGATTTTATATATACAGATTACTAACTCACCACATAGGAGATATTGGTTTAGCATTTAAAAGATGAAAGAAAAGCTTTATTAAATAGCGAGGAACACAAAAGGTTACAAACTTCAACTTGTTAAACTATTGGAGATTATTAGTAACAAAATGTCAGGACCTAAAAGTTGACGGCGCGTATTCTTGAGTTTATATCTGCATAAAATAACGCGGTTGATCAAAAGAAAAAGCTGATCGGATAGCGAGGCAGAAGATTTTCTACCAAAATGGCACTTAATACTCGGCAATGTCTATATTAATTATCTTATAAAAAGCAAGATTTTCTTTCAAAAAATATTTGAATAATGTTTTTGTTAGATTTTTTTATTCTGTTCGTAATTAACACAAATATTATTTTGTAGTAATGACGCAATGAATACCGATTTACTAATGCGCCCTGTCGAGCTGACCTCTATAGAAATGTAATCAGATTTTTTTTAAATCTTTTTCCTATTATACTAGTACTAGTATTTATACGGTTCCCACCAAGAACTTAGGGTCCCAAGCCAACTTCACCTGCAAGTGGTGCACCTGCCGATCAACGGACCAGGCTCTGGCAAACAAAATATCCCGATAAGCGTCAATAGGCTCGCCACCTATTACGTGGGATCAAAACACTGGCGAAAAGTGGGCCTTTAGTATGCCTCTGCCTACCGCTTCGGGGAAACAGGTGTGAGTCTATGTATGTATGTATGTAGTATTTATAAAAAAAGTTGACTTAATGCTTAATCATTATTTTATTTTCGAATATATTTTATAGTATTCCATAATTGAATTATTAAACTTACGATCATAACAATAACAAATGGGAGTTAGCTACATTTTTTGGCCTTAAATAATTATGTAACATAGCTTGTTAGACATAAGCTATATTATAAATATGAATGAAAGTTCTTAGGGCGCATGTACACCATGCGAACTAAGAAACTAAGAAAATCCACCGTGTCTGCTTCTGATAAGACCGAATCTTGTAGACGATAAGAAGAATTTCGGTTATAGCCACGACCATCGTCTAGCTGAAACAACATATTTTTTATTCAGCGCCGATGTCGGCGCCGATATCGTGTGTCGGCACGACACGAATTCTTGCGTAGGCCCAGCGACTTTTCTTAGTTTATACAAGCGCTCTCAAGCATAATGTACAAGCTTCCTAAAACGTTACATATTTACAAGAGATTTTTTTTTATACATATCATACTTCTTTGCTTTAAGACCCACCTCACCTCCGTTCTTATCATTTACCATACTTATGACCTAATTGCGAAGACTGTATGGCTGGAGGGGAATTTTCAACACAATTTAGTATAATCATGATGCCAGCTTTTGGCTTACAGAGCCGTTATTTGATTTTCTCATTATGAGCATTTGATATCCCATTTGATCCTCATTTACGTAACAAAATGTAAAAAGATTATTCATACATTGGATCATCCAGTCATGATGTGTTATTAGATGCCTGGGTGGTTGGTAGATAATATCCTAAGGCACACATACTAATCTGTTATATATATTTAAAAAGCCAATGAAACCTTATTATACCGGCGGAGGTGTCACCTAATGGTTTTGTTATATTTTTGTCTTAGTAACTAGTAGTTATCATTCGTAACATAGGCCATATTTTGTCCTAGTAATCTGTTTTGCTTGTTACGTATATGCATGTGTCCATATATCTGTACAAACCTTATATATTAGGACATAATCCTGGATCAGCATTTATAACAGCGGATTATAGGTTATTAGGCCTTATTACATTACAGGATGTAATATATTGTGGGATATTACTCCGCTGTGACAGATAACTGCTTCCTATGAACGGGGCATATATTTAAGCACTTCTAAGGCTTAATATGTTAGAAGCGTATGTCTAAATTATAAAGCTATCTTTATAACACTTGTTACATTTTTAAAAGTACCTACAGGACATAAAGTATATTTTCCTAAAAAATATTGTTACTCCATCTATCGGTGAATGGGGATATTATATTAATCCAATATTATATTGGAGGTTTGTGATGAATTAGTACAAATAGCTTGTCCAGTGCATAGAACTTATAAATAAAATTTAAGTGTCTAGTGTCTATGTTTTCTCAAGTGCTAGGACTTACATGATGCCAGCAGAGACAAGAAGTAGTTATCTTTCTCAGGGGATGGCATCCACCTAACATCCACTATTTTTATAAAGTATTTATTTATGTGATTGTATTTATGATTAATCTTTGAAGAAAAAACCAAGTCCAGTATATACCAATCAACATTTATTTCAATTATCACTGGTACACTTTTATACAGCACTACTTTTGCACAATCACATACTGTTACAATAATTCTCGCTTGTTACTTCGTTACGTACGTAACGTCTGAGAGTTGTTATAAGACTGCCTGTGGCATCGCGCTTTTCAATTCGACTCGTCCCTCTTCATAATAATCAAAAAGAGTGGGTAGTTAGTAAAGTGAGGTGCGCGCTGACGTATAGCCCATAAATCATTTGAGTGTTTATAAAATAATTCTCGTAATGAATATTAAACTAAACCAAAAATATGACAAATCCGGACTGTCGGAGTGTTCTTTGTAACAGCGTAACCATTTATTGGCGTTGCAGTGGCAGGCAGGGGTGAGAATGAGTAAGCAGGTGACAGAGAGAGATAGAGATGACATTCGTCTAAATATATTTGAATATGGCTTTTTATTGTCTATACACACTGCATATCATTTCATGTAATATACATACTCCATTTCTTAATTTTGTGTAACTAAAATACTACCAATATATACTTCTACATATTTTGCCCTCGGCCTATACATGAGGTTCATGTGACAATTAGTATACACATTGATACTTGATGGCACGGGCTGTTTCCGCAACTCACACAACATTGACTATACTAGAAGAGATTGAATGTATCGGTGGTTTAAAGGTAATTCATCTACTCTGTACTAGATGGCGTTGCTGTATCGAGTATCGACTGTTCGCGATTATTTCGACAGTTTTGTGGAATCATCTAGAATGCGCTAGTGATGTTATCCGGCCAGTATAAATAGAGCGCGAGCGAACGGACCGAACACAGTGACAATTGAATATCGGAGCGATAAACAAGAAGCGAAGGGAAGTAATTCGGAAGTGTTTAGTGGTGTTTTTATTAGTGTTTTTACTAGTAGTGTAAATAAGTGTGTATATTGTTTGTGTATAAATAAAGTTCAGTTTAAGTGGCATAGTGTGTTATAATTTAACGTCGAACCCCAGCTCGTAACAAATTGGTGTCAGAAGAAAGGGATAAATTATGCTGGTTATGCCGAAGGAAGAAACTGAAGGAGTTCGTACTAGAAACCAGCGCCAGCAAGACCTGGACCAGAGAC
This sequence comes from Euclidia mi, assembly GCA_944739405.2. NCBI lineage: Eukaryota > Metazoa > Arthropoda > Insecta > Lepidoptera > Erebidae > Euclidia > Euclidia mi. The sequence continues at coordinate 35,156,911 of OX123189.2, forward strand.
GCTTCGGAGACGTTCCTTCTCCATCGTCTGGTGGACCAGGCGACTCCGCGGCTGCAGTGGAGCCTGCAAGCGCACACTCCGTGGCGGTGCCCGACATCGCGGCTCTGATGGCATTCATGCAGGAGCAGGCCCACCGTCAAGAAGAGCACGCGCGCCGCATGGAGGAACAGCTACAGCGCGACAAGGAGGAGCAGGCTCGCCGTCATGAAAAGCACGTGCGCCGTATGGAGGAACAACTACAGCGCGACAAGTAGGAGCAGGCTCACCGTCAAGAAGAGCAGGCACGCTGTCAAGAGGAGCACGCGCGCCGCCTGGAGGAACAGCTTCAACGTGACAAGGAGGAGCAGGCTCGCCGTCAAGAGGAGCACGCGCGCCGCCTGGAAGAACAGCTCCAGCGCGACAAGGAGGAGCACGCGCGCCGCCTGGAAGAGCAGGTGGTGCTTATGAAGGATCTCAGCGCCGCTGTAGGGAAGGACTTGGAGGCGGTCAAGGAGGAACTTCAGCAGCACGAGGCCCGTATCAGCGACGTAGAGATGCTCGTACACGACAAGCTTGAGACTCGCGTCGCCTTTATAGAGAAGCGTGTACACGATCACTACGAGACCTGTGTTGCTGAAGTGGAGAAAAAGTTGCGTGAGCTCGAAGTGACACCAGCGGCTGTAGCGCCCTCACCTCGTGGATTTAAGGTTCCACCATTTGATGGCTCATCATCATGGTCGGCATACAAGATCCAGTTCGAGGCTGTGATGAGATCAAATGGGTGGAATAAAGAACAGGCCTTAACCGCCCTAACCTTGGGCCCTCGCGACCGGGCCTTGACAGTGTTGGAGGCACTCGGACAAGACGTCACCTACGAGAAGCTTCTGGAGGCGCTGGAGGCGAGGTACGGAGACGCGCACCTCAAACATGTGTATCGTGCTCAGCTGAAGGACAGGACGCAACGCACCGGAGAAACTCTGCAGCAGTGGGCTCTAGAGGTGGAAAAGCTGGTCAGGAAGGCATACCAGTCGTGTCGGGAACCTCGTACAGGCGTTTACGGATGGGATCCGGGACCTGGAGGTAAGAGCAGTGGTAAGACTTGGGCACTTCAAGTCCCTGAAGGAAGCCTTAGCCTACGCTCTGGAGGTGGAAGCAGCGCGTCACGAGGATCGAACTTACCGTATCAGGGATGTTGTTTCTTCACCACGGTGCTACAGCTGCGGGGAAAGAGGTCATATCCGCTTGAGCTGCCCAAAGCGTAAGCGGCACGTTGGTACCCTCTCTCCACCGAAGGGGTCACCTGTCTGGCGGCAAGAGCAACGTAGCGCAGATACTCTGACGTGTAGGCCTTACCCCGACCAACGCAAACACTGTGCCCGACAGGAAGCGAAGCAGGCAGCGTTAGTAAGGATGTTGAAGACGGACCTGAGCGACGAATGGAAAGAAGCTTTGCGAAGTGTTCAGCAAGACGACAAGGATATACAGCCGATTCTTGAATGGAAGAAATCAGACGCTCCTAGGCCCAAATGGAGTGATATCGCAGTGATGAGCCCCATCACCAAGAGTTATTGGGCACAGTGGGAAAGCTTGGTTGTCCAGGATGGAGTTCTGTGCCGCAAATGGGAAAACGCTCGCGGTAACTAGTGCCATTTGCAAATGGTAGTGCCCAAAACTAAGGTGCTGGAAGTCTTGCAGCTCTATCACAATGGTGCTTCGGGAGGTCACATGGGAGTTAAGAAGACCCTTACTAAGATCCGGGAGCGGTTTTATTGGCTCCACTGTCGGGATGACGTCGAGGATTGGTGGCCACATACTCGTAGCAGAGGTGCATTAAAGGTGTACAATGTGGGAGCCCCATGGGAGCGCATAGCGTTGGATTTTGCTGGGCCGTTTCCTGAGAGCCAGGACGGAAACAAATACTTTTTGGTTGTGATGGATTACTTCACGAAGTGGTCTGAAGTGTTTGCAATCCCAAATCAAGAAGCTACCACAGTGGCCAACAAGCTGGTGCATGAAATCTTTTGTCGGTTCGGGGTGCCCTTGGAAATCCACAGCGATCAAGGCCGGAACTTCGAATCTGAGCTGTTCAAGGAGACTTGTCGCGTGATGGGTGCACATAAAACCAGGACCACGGCTTATCATCCGTAATCGGATGGCATAGTTGAACGGTTTAACCAATCACTGGAAAGGTACCTGGCGAAGGTCGTGGAGAGCAAACAAAGAGATTGGGACAAGCACATCCAACCATTTCTGCTGTCATATCGCAGTGCGGTCCACGTAACTACAGGAGTAACACCAGCTTTTGCCAATTTCGGTAGAGAACTACGTTTACCTGCAGACTTAATCGCCGGTATTCCACCAGAATCTCCACGCAATATAACGGATTACGCAACGAAGCTACGCAACAAGATGAACGACCTATAGAGCACATCAGGGAGTCAGGACAACAGATGTCTGAAAAGATGACGACTCGCTACGATCGAAAGGCGAACAACAAAGGCTTCGATGAGGGATCATTGGTGTGGCTTCATAACCCAGTACGAGGCAAAGGTAAATCGCCTTAGTTACAAGCCAGATGGGACGGGCCATATCGCATAATTACCAGGGTGAACGACGTCACCTATCGAATCCAGAAGGGGTCGCGAGGTGCACCGAAGATAGTTCATGTGGACCGGTTGGCTCGTTACTATGGGTCCAACGATGTTCGAGACGAACACGTTTAAGAGGGGGGGCAGTGTTACGCCATCTATCGGTGAATGGGGGTACTAGGAGAGATTGAATGTATCGGTGGTTTAAAGGTAATTCATCTACTCTGTACTAGATGGCGTTGCTGTATCGAGTATAGACTGTTCGCGATTATTTCGACAGTTTTGTGGAATCATCTAGAATGCGCTAGTGATGTTATCCGGCCAGTATAAATAGAGCGCGAGCGAACGGACCGGACACAGTGACAATTGAATATCGGAGCGATAAACAAGAAGCGAAGGGAAGTAATTCGGAAGTGTTTAGTGGTGTTTTTATTAGTGTTTTTACTAGTAGTGTAAATAAGTGTGTATAGTGTTTGAGTATAAATAAAGTTCAGTTTAAGTGGCATAGTGAGTTATAATTTATCGTCGTACCCCAGCTCGTAACAATATATATTTTAGCAATAATAGTGTGCCATTTTTTATTCATGTTGGTGAAATATGTAGTTATCTAGAGATCTTTTATCCGTCCTAAGTCGCGGTTGGTCGCTAGTTTTATATGCATATGTTCCTACCACTTGACTGCCTCTGTGGTCCAGTGAATAGCGTATGCGACTGCTGATCGGAGGTCCCGGGTTCGATTCCCGGGTCGGGCAAAAGTGTTACTGGGTTTTTCCGAATTCTCGGTAGCAGCACGGAGTCTGGTGATGTGCCCGGAAACGGTAATAAGCTCGCCCTCTATTACGTAGGACCTAAAAATTCATGGCGAAATGTGGGAGTAATATTACGCTTCTGCCTACCCCTTGAGAATACAGGCGTGGGTCTATAAAATATAAATGGACCTACCAATTTATCGTTGTTGACATAGATAGAGAGAAAATGTTTAATTTATAGTTACCTACACTTAATAATCCATGCAGATCTATGTAAGATCTGATGATGAAGATAAATTACTTGCGTCTATTTTGTAATTTTAGCGATGTTAAAAATATAGTTTACTGAAAAACAAATACTATTGAAATACAGAATATGTGTTAATGTTCAACAGTACATCTAACAAACTGTCCAGATACGGATCACATAGGTTCATTTGTCGGAATCGATTTAGCATATGCGTTTTAAATTACATTTACATAATGGCTTAAGGCGAGGTTGCAGTACAGTGCGTAGCTCGACCTCACCCCCCGCAAAAACAAAAACACGGCGGTGGCGTCAGCGAGTGAGCGGGTTTCGTGTGTGCGTGTGCCACAGCGCAGCGTAAAAAAACCGTAGATGAGTTATGTGAACTTCAAAAGTGGCACATTAAAAACAGGCTAAATGTCTCATTTGGCTTTAGTCGCGTAGGCGCTGCGGTCTGAAGCGCTTGCTCTTTTACTCGCGTGTGTGTACGTTACATTTGAAAATGCCGTCGTGTGTAATGAGATTTTGCACAAACTATAGTAGGAAAATGACTAAAAGTTATGAAATCACTTCTCATTCATGAGTATTACAATATTACAACGTTTTATTTACAATTTATAATAAATTCAGTATCACAAATAATAGAGTGAATAAAAAATTTGGCATTTAGCGAGTGTAAAAGAGAAGCAGTATTGTGCGTGTTCAAAGACTAAAAAACAAAGTATCCAGATGGGACATTCGTAATAATAAAATACTGATGTGTGTTTTTGTCAAGTAATAAAAGTCATTTGAGGCTGAATCAACACAATATATTATTATTATAGAAATACAAAATCATACGTAAGTTACAAACATTGACGGATGATCAAAGTCCATTCACTTGTTTTTGTTTTTCTCCTTTTAGTATTAAACAACTAAGTAGATTGTACTGCACAGTTTTCGCTGCCAACCCACCGTACCCCTGGCAGTACCCCTGGGGGTAAGGTGGGTCTTTCAAAGCTTAACCGTACTCCCAGATAATATTGTTGTGTAATTAGTTTATTAATTTCAGTTCGTTAATTTCTAGTTCTACTATTTTGTGGGATCATTCCCAGTATAGTAGTAGTATTGAACAATTCTATGATAGAACTGTCCTAATTCTATTAGCACAACTTGATGAGGAGAACAGAACTAATGGGATAAGTAATAGGAAATGTCCCAGTCTAGTTCTATGTATGGTTTTACAAGGGCATTCAATAGAACTACTAGGAATGATCCGTAGTGTCACGACATCGCGCTCATATATCCGAATGAATATGTTTTGTAGACGTTCATTTGTTTAATGTGTAAAACAAATGAACGTCTACAAAACAAATGAACGCCTACAAAACAAATGAACGTCTACAAAACAAATGACTTACAGAAAGTGATCAGCTATCGATAGTGATTGCAGAAAACAGGTGCATGCGATTTTCAACCTAATTGACATTAGTCAGAATTTATAATTTTATTACCCTTATATTGCCAGAAAGCGAGAAAAACCAAAAAAAAACGTTTGTCATGAATTGTCAATAAGGTCGAAAATCGCATGCACCTGTTTTTTGCAATCACTATCGATAGCTGATCGCTTTCTGGTAGTCATTTGTTTTGTAGACGTTCATTTGTTTTGTAGACGTTCAATTGTTTTGTAGACGTTCATTCGTTTAACACATTTTTATACATACATATTTATTCAGATATGTGAGCGCGATGTTGTGACACTACCCTTGTAAAACATACATAGAACTAGTGGTAAATTTCCTATAACTGTTTCCCATTAGTTCTATTCTTCTCATAAAGTTGTGCTAATAGAACTAGTGGGAAATAAGTATCACTAGTTCTGTCATAGAACTGTTCAGTAGAACTAGTGGGAATGATCCGACAGCGCAAGGATGATGATGAAGACGGGTCTTCAACAGTACCACAGATTATACCTATAATATACAAAGCATTATAACCATTAGCAGTAATACCTAAACGTTTTATTCTCAAATTTATCTCCTTGTTGCACTATATCATCGTACTAGCGCTCGTCCTCGCTTGTCTAAAAATACAAAAACGTAAGTAGTAAGTCATTATCATACGAGAGATAACACTGTTCAGTTTAATATCCACGTAGCACGTTGGTATAACACTACGAGCATTTCAGCCAGGAGTACGGTTAAGCTTTAAAAGACCCACCATACCCCAGGGGTATTGCCAGGGCTACGGTGGGTCCGCAGCGCACAGTTTTTATATTAACGTACTGTTTTAGGTTTCCATTGAATGAGATGAGAAGAATAAAATGTACTTTTTTAATAAATGTTATAAATAAATCACATCGACTTTTTATTTCCATACCTTAAATGAATTAATCAAATTTACTTTGAGGTGAATTGAATTTACTCAAGACAGACAAAGTGATCATGTCGCATCTGAGTCAAATTATTGTTTGTGAAACGGTCAGCATGATGTCACAATGCGCGTCGGTCCAGAGAGTATATGTTTATCTCTATTTCGCGCTTGCGATTAGATGTCTCACTTACACTTCTTATCTAATTCTTAGTGTGTCGTTTTGACATATTTATATTAGTGTGCGTACGCTTTTCGCGATGCGTGCCACTCGTAAGCTCCGTCATGTTACCTTGTCAGTAACCCGTCTACGGTTTCTTACTAGTATGTCTATGGTTTGAACGATTGAGTTTGGAATACGAATTACTTTGTACTTTTGCGAAAACGTACATGCGGGGGTGGAGGGGGATCTTGCGGAGCAACGACGTACGTCCGCCCTCAATCACGCCTAGACAGGCACTGATGAACAGCCGGCGAGCGATATAATGCCAACATTTTGACTATTTCTTTTCTTGGAGAAAAATGATAACGAAATTACGAAATCTGTCTTTACCATTTATTTTAAAATAAAGAGCTGTTTCTATTGATAATACTTTCATATAAATTCATTATGGAATCTCTAAGCAGTACACGTTTAAAATTGTGATTTAGTGCCATGTTTGACATTATTTTTTTAACGAGCCAATTATTCCAAATCGTGTTTCTATCTTTACGATTTACTAGAAGATATGTTCAACTTTTATACTTTAATTTTTATTCATTAAAATTATCATAGTTCATGGGACTTTCAGACGTTCAAAAATCTTAAAAAGTACTGCAACCTCGCCTTAACTATGAGTATTTCCCGTTTGTTGAACGCCCAACACTCGTTTAGTATCATCAACAGTATTAACATATTAACATATTGATTTCAAAATGATAAACAAGTGGAATATGAAGCACTATTTGCAGAATTTCATATTTTCGAAATTATTTATGAGCTATGTATTTCTTTTCAGATGGATTTTGAAATATAGGAAATATGGTAGAGTACAGACACTATACACTACCATATATTTCACGTACGTACACGATTGGGGTGATAACATAACATAACATAACTTCACGTCTTTTATCCCCGAAGGGGTAGGCAGAGGTGTATTACACACCCACACTTCGCCAGTTATCTTTCGGTCCCAATTTAATACAGGGCGAGCCTATTGCCATCTACCGGGAACATTGTAAAGCAAGCGATAATTAACATATTTTTTAATACACACATAAGTTCGAAAAGTAAGAGGTGTGTGCCCGGGGTAACTGGGGATCGAACCCGAGACCATCGTCACGGCGGCAGTCCGTTACGTACACCACTGGGCTATCGCCGTTTTTTTTGGTGATTCAGGTGATAATATTTTTAATAACTTTTTAAATCAGCCTTGTTTATAATCGCCGTACTTTAATAGGTAATAGTCTCTTTTTATGTTATGGCTTATATTCATGTAATAGGCTTACAAAATAACTTTCGACTTGTGCATTTAGAAAACTCTTTTGTGACTATTTATTTTAAATTTTATTCGTAGAATATGTATTTCTTTGCCAAAGGTATTTTATGTAATACTAGCTTTTGCCCGCCGCTTCGCGCGCGTTAACTTAGGGGTAACACAAATCTACTTTCAGTCTCAAGTTGTGTGAAGACACTCCTGATTATTCTAAAGACTTCAGAAACTCTATAGGGTACAAAGTAACTCGGTCCGTATCCATAACATTATCTACCGAAAGGTACATAATAATATCACCTTGCATACAGTCAAATTTAATGTCAAAGCCATGATCTAATACATGTTCAATATATCTCTATAAACATTTTCGCATTTTTAATATTAGTAGGGAAAATCGTTTCAGCCGTTTAAGCTTATTATATAATTTTTAGTTTATACAATATGCGAACAATTTAATCAACGTGCACAATATGACATTATGTATGACGTGACAGTACTGACATCGGTCAGTAGTGTCACGTCATAGTGTTGCGCATGTGCTATCGCATATCTATGCGATAGCACATGCGGAGGACTTAATTATTAGCGCATGCGTTCTTACTTCCAAGAGGTCAATTTGTGCCGTACAAACTTCTACCCTCCCTACAATCCCTCCCAGTTAAATTTTTGCAACTTATGGTAGCCTATGTCCGTCTCCATGGTCCAATATATCCCTATTTTAAATTTCAACAAAATCGGTTCAGCCGTTTTAGCGTGAAAACGGAACATACATACATACATACATACACACTTTCGAATTTATAATATTAGTAGGGAATATAATAGTAGCCCACGTTGCTAAATTGGGATATACTCGAGCGTCATTGAGACCTATTGGGTTGCAAAGCTAAGATGATAAAATGATAAAAATGTTAATAATTTATATCTACCTTTTCATCGGTGGGGGAGCGGCTAATGATTTTCAAATGATTAAAAAAAACTGTAGCACTAATAACTCCAGATAATCATCAGATTATGAGAAAGCACGTCTAGGACATTAGGATGACAGCATATACATCTTAATCTGACGCGCTTGAGTATCTCAAAATGGCGAATTCTTTTAGCACATTCTAATAGTGACCACGAGTTTGCTTCACACTCAAATCGTAAGATTATTCAATGATAGCCTTTTTTAGGTTCACTTAACATCCTCTTAGAAAATCTGACACGGTCGATTAATTTTCTTTTTTTGCATTTCTAATTCTTTCATTCAACCACCAGACTGCAAACCACTATGCAAACGATCAGATTAACATTCCTACTTTATTTAAAATTACGTAGGACATGCATGCTATCAATATCTGACGCGCTCGAGTAAATCCCGAAATCACTTCATGGGCTCCACTGCTATAAAGATCTAATCAAGAGAGCAAACCAGCTCACCGTTTATATTCTTGTAAGCGATTGTCTGGCTACCGACACTGGACACCAGCAAGGTCTCTTTCTATTATATCCTTTTGTGTCTTCTGCCAACCGCATAATATACTTTATCGTAACTGATAGTAAAGCACTAGTTTATTCTTATTTGCTGTAGAAATGTATTGAAATTTTGTTCTCTGTCGTATTTCTTTTACTTGGTGTTTAGTTCGCAAACACTAATTATATTGTTAGTGACCACACCCGCATTGTCGGAGACAGCCATCAATTCCTTTTGCGAGCAGGTGTTTGCACTCCTACGGCTACAATGAAACTTAGATTCAGTTTCGGAATCTATATTCTACATTTTCGCGCCACTATCATCTTTAATGTATTTTTGTACATAGGAGCATCTGAGCAACTTAAAATTTTCTAGTGTCATTATTTGAATCGTGATTTTGTCGTTAGAGCCACCGCAAACTAGCTTCTTTTAGCATCGTCGACCGACGATTCGGTCGCTTTTTAGTATCCAGATGCAGCGTCCGAATGAATACACCGCACACTGGAAGATGCCGATCGCAGCGACTTACATACATACATATACTCACGCCTTTTTCCCGTCGGGGTAGGCAGAGACAACAGAACGCCACTTGCTCCTATCCTTACAAACCTCACGCGCTTCCTCTACACTCATTACTCTTTTCATACATGCTCGCCGGTTGCGGGTACTTCGGACCTTTCCGTTTCTTAGGATGTCTCCAATTTGGTCGAAGAATGTCCGCCGAGGTCTGCCGCGACCGACTTGCCCACACACATTTGCCTTATATATCTGATTCGTCATTCTTTCTTCACTCATTCGCTCCACGTGTCCAAACCACCTAAGCATTCCTTTCTCAATCCTTGTCACCACATCTTCTTTCAGTCCACTGCTCTTTCGTATAGTTGCATTCGGAATTCTATCAATCAGTCTTACCCCACACATACTACGCAGTGATCGCATCTCAACTGCGTTAATTCTACTTTCATGCTTTTTCTGCCAAACCCAGCTCTCACTTCCATACATCAACGTGGGGACAAGCACTCCATTGTGAACCGCCAATCGTGCCTCTTTTGGCACCGTCTGACGGTTCATAAACGCCCACAGTGCTCCATTTACACGATTTCCCGCAGTCACTCTCCTTTCAATGTCTCCCTCACATCTTCCGTCCCTTGTAAATACGCTACCCAAATATACAAATTCCTTTACTTGCTCTACAATTTCACCTCCAATTGTAATATTACACTCAGTCTCACTTTCATCTTTTTCAAACACCATCACTTTCGTCTTTCGTGCATTAACTTTCATACCTTTCGCTTTAAAGCTCTTGTTCATGCATGTCTTGCAACTCATTCGCCGATGATGCAAGAATGACTTGATCATCAGCATATAAGAGGCACTTAACACGCACTCCTACCATATCGATCCCGCATCGACTTGTCACTTAAAATAATGACATAGGAGTCGTCCATTAATAACGTGATATTATGTCTTGCAATTTTAAACTTTCTCTGTGTGATACGTGGTTAAGTTAGGTAATAATAATAATAATATTCTTTATTGTACACCAATCGGAAATACATATAAAAATTGTGATTAGCAGGTAATGCACAAAGGGCGGCCTTATCACTAAAAAGTAATTTCTTCCAGGCAACCTTTGGATGGACTGGAAACTGACGGATTTCGAAAAGGGTAGTGTTGGTGTGATAAGATATTGTACATAATTAATTGAATTTTAAACAATAAATAGGTAAAATAAAAAAACAATAAATAGGTATTTTTGATAGAAAGTTAATAAACAAATAAATTTAACCAAAAAAGACATTGCAAGCCATATCGCCAGCTAGAAATTAAAGCTAAAATAAAAAAAATATTATACTCATTATTCTCTTCATCTCTTGCCCTAGTTCCAGTTTGTTTGGGTCGGCGTGTATATTATGTCCTTCTCTTCCATACTTCTCTGTCACCAATCATCCGATCATTTCCCTCCTTTTACTAACATAATTATTAATTCGCATTCTTTCTTTTATTTGGTCGCCCTCTCCCTTTTCCTCTCTACCCTCCTAATTATCACTTGCTTGCCTAAATTCATAATAAGATGTTTGTATGCGAACCTTTTCGTACCCATGTACGAAAAGGTTCGCATACAAACATCTTCCAAACATCATCCAAAATATGAAAGTAGTCTGCAAGTAGCGCCCATGCGCTACTTGCAGACTACTTTCATATTTTGGCTATTTTTCATGGTAAAATAATGATTAATATAACATGCATCATATTATTCACTACCTATAAAATTATATTTTAAAACTATGCTTGTCAGAGTCTTAACTGCATTGAAAATAAAAGTAATCCCAGAAATGGATAAAAAAATCAGAAACCGCAGAGAAACCGGTGCACCTACATAAAAAATGACAACATAACAAATGCTTTTTGCACAAATAAAATATGTACATAGGTGGGCTTAATGCCAAAGGCATTCTCTAATAGTCAATAAACAAATAAACACCAGTAATACAAACATAAACATATTAAGGTATATATACGAAAAACATATATAATTAATATGTGTATATATATATATATATATATATATATATATATAATTAAATAAATAAATTATCTTATTGTGCTGAAGATTCTGCCAATTTACGTTGTAACGGATTATCGCCGTTGGGTGTGTTTAAATGAGAAACGTGGTTAAATGTTACAATAAAAAATTGATTTAATTCATCATAGAATCTAATACATCCATTAGCAATTGATTCTACTTAGGAAAATTTACTAAAACCTGTGATTTAAAAATATATAATCAGGGTCGCGTGATTCGGCGATGGTAAGGAGTCCTGTTGGCGGTCCACTTCCAGGTCGTCCAGGAAAGCTGGTCACTTAGCTCGTTGTCTGCCTGCAGCCGCCAGAAAGAGACCGGGCGCAGCCAGCGCTTCAGTATTTATAGTAGCTCGAGGTGTGGTGTCTGAGGTGAGGGGCGAAGATGCAGGCGGCTGGGCGGACGGTGTCCTCACGACGTCACAGCTACGTCACATACTCCCCCCATTAGGCCAGATTTTTTTTGGAAAATTCTGTGGCTGGTAGGCGGCAACTGCATTCCGGGACCCTGAAACAGATGAGTGGTGTTGGTGTCAGTAGGTTAAATACCAAGCACCTACTAACCCTGAAAGAAAAAAAACAAGTATAACCCTCGACCATTCATACGTCACCAAGCATTGAAGGTTCCTATTACCTGACATACATCAAATTTAAAAGACCTACACATAATCATACGTATGAACAAGCCAGCATTCATTCCCGATGCGAGTCGTATTCATTATAATACACGACGTGCGAAGAGGTATTATACGTGAGGTTTAGAGTAAATAGCCACCCAGCCTAGGGTGTTAGGCACCACCTGACTACCCGAGTTCGATAAGTAAAATTAAATTGAAAATTTATAAGTCGTAAACTAATATTACGATCTTACGATATTACGATACTAACAATATTACGATCAGTTGGCGATATCACAAACAAATTGCTCATTAACACGCTCGATGCGAATTGTAAGGGCAAATTGTATTCATTTAAAATAAAAGAAACAATGATTACGGCAATGGAATGTTTGAACCGATGAACACGTGAGTCATCACTGCGCGCTTGGCGCCGGCCGCATTCCATTGTCGCGGACAATTAACTGGTTTTCGATCATGATACAAAGTCATCAACGGCAAATACACAATTCGGAATAGGTTGAAATGAATAATATATCACCACAGTAGAAAATCGATGATATAGTACACACAACCATAGCTAAAAAACACAAAAAAACACAAGCGAGAATCGAACCAGAGACCGATTCGACAACAACCTTTTAACCAGTGAGCCATAAGGGGAAAAAAATTACATTACGACCAGTCATTACTAAAGCTATATGTAACAAGATAATTGGGTACATGATTTAGCTGTAATTAGGAATTAAAGATTTTTATACTATTTGTAACAAAACGTTAAGTTATTTTAGTGATTAGATCATTAGTGATGAGCATTAATCATTACATTCTTAAACTTTGTAGTGACTTAATTTAAGATCTTTTATATTTTATATGGAAATCACCAAGGTAAACATATCTGATATTTAGATAGTTATCTGATATTTCGATATTTAGTTAGATAAATAACAGATTCTTTGTAACAATATTACATACTTCTGCGACAATTTATAACTGAAATATTTATTCATTTTATGTTAGCATGTTTACATAAATCGTTACCACAACACAGTGCGTTATCTTGTGACTTGTGAGCTCCAACTCGGAAACAATAGCACTATTGTTGGCCTTTACAAATAATTATGTAGATAATTATAATTTTGAATAGATATGCGTCTTACATTGTTGTTAATGACACTGAACCCAATCGTTTATAAACATGTTTTTGCTGTAATAGAATAAGGATTAATTATTTTATTCAGCTTTAAGGTTTAAAATAAACGATGGTGAAATACGAAAGGGGAATTTCTTAAACTTGTAAATCAATTAATTTGCTTTAGCCATTAAAGTACATAAATTATTGATTTATGTATAATTACCAACTTTAGTTATTTAAGTATTGAAATTATTTATTTAATTTGTGTGTAAACAGCCACTTTAGTTATTTAATGAGGTATAAAAATTATTTATTTGATTTATATGTAAATAGCCACTTAGTTATTCAAGAATAGAAGTTATTGATTCAATTTATGTGCAAATACCCACTTTAGTTAAAGTTAGTTTCAGTTCAATTAAGTTTGATAAATTCAGTTTGATATAATAACATTTGCGTAAACACAAGAACACATTATAACCAGCACTACTTAAAATGGTTAAGTAAAACCAAATGCATAGCACTTTGTAAAAAAGGAACAAGTTACATATTGATAATTAAGTATTTTTCCGGCTGTCAGCGGTTTAATTTTATCATTTATTTATCATTATATGTTTTATATATTTCAATAGAAACCAGACATTGAAAAAACAATCCTAGCGACACAAAAAATTACAAGAAAATATAATTCAATAATTGCGACGCAGGAATTTAATGTTTGAGTTCACAATGAACAGTAAATGCATAAACAGATGCATTTGCAAATAACATACCGATAGGCAGTAACAAGAAGATAAAATCGAAGACCAAAAACAACGATTGTAGAAAAATAAACATTTGACAAAACGAATAACCAATAATTCTACGATGATATTCGTATTTTATACAAAATAGACAATGATTAAATTTGTTCATTATTGTCAGTGAGCAACCTGCATGTGACACGTGTACATTTTATTAATAAATGAACGCGGAATTCTAGCTAACTACCTAGTATATAATACGCTAGCATCTTTAGGTACGTTCATTCTCAGCCAGTCCAATTATGGTAGGTACACTAGAGGACGTGAGGCCTTAAATCGCAATACAAAGAATGCGATCGATGAATGTGACCACAGCGCGTCATTTAATTGACACGTGGCCGCAAGCAAAACGGTTATAACTTGTTACTTATGCGGTTGATACAAAATTAATTATGACATACGGCAACAGAAATAGTTATAATATAAAAATGCTTACCAAGCGTAGTAAGAAAAAAATTGGCTATTGTGACCGGCGCAACACAACCGACCTTCCGTGCACAACAGAACAAAAAGAGAAAATGTCTATTGTGACCAGCATAACACCACCGACTTCCCGTGCACAATAGAACAAGCAAAAAGAAACAATATATGCCTCTAAAATAATCACACACTGCTTTGGAACGATTTCACACATACACGGTTAAAAAAATAAAAAATAAAAATGACTTACCCGGAAGTGGATTCCCAACAAAACCCTACCTATATATGTATTCCCGTGGGAGCCACTGTAACGGAGTATTTGTTGGGGTTATTAAAATGAAAAATGTGGTTAAATGTTACAATTAAAAATCGATTTAATTCATCATAGAATCTAATACATCCATTAGCAATTGATTCTACTTAGGAAAATTTACTAAAACCTGTGATTTAAAAATATATAATCAGGGTCGCGTGATTCGGCGATGGTAAGGAGTCCTGTTGGCGGTCCACTTCCAGGTCGTCCAGGAAAGCTGGTCACTTAGCTCGTTGTCTGCCTGCAGCCGCCAGAAAGAGACCGGGCGCAGCCAGCGCTTCAGTATTTATAGTAGCTCGAGGTGTGGTGTCTGAGGTGAGGGGCGAAGATGGAGGCGGCCGGGCGGACGGTGTCCTCACGACGTCACAGCGACGTCACAACGTAAAAGTAGCTCTCGTACTTTTATCTTGAAAGAAAGCCGATTAGCAATTATCCTGATCTCAAGAGGAAGTGCATTCCAAAGAAGAACAGACTGAACAAAAAAAGAGGAGTTTACGAAGTTAGTTGAGTGGGTAGGACATTGCATGAGGTGGTTATTAGAGGAACGTAGATCTCTATTGTGATTTGAGCACAAGTACTTTAAATAGGACGACAAGTAACAAGGAGGGGTTGGAGAGTTAAGAAAAGAAAAGAGAGTAAAGAGAGTAGTGAGAGCACGCATACTACGGCGTTGACGAATGGGTAGCCAGTTCAGTGCAGTGCGATAAGCAGACACATGGTCATACTTGCGAAGATTGTAAATGAATCGAATGCAGTTATTAAGAAGTTGGTCTAATTTATTGAGAAGATCTGCATTCAGGTCAAAATAACACACATCAGCATAGTCTATGATGGGAAAAATCAACGTCTGCACCAGCATTACCTTAGTGTTGCATGGAAGGACTTTTTTAAAGCGGTATAAAGCGCGCAGGGATCCTGTGAAACTCTGACTAACGTTGGTCACGTAAGCCTGCCAAGTAAGACTGTTATCAATGTATAACCCAAGATCTTTAACTACAGTGTTAAATCTTATAGGTGAGTGGTTATATATTAGTGGTGAGAGGGCCGAAATGTCAATTCTATGGACCATACGTTGACTCCCGACAATAATGGCCTGTCATTTGTTCGGATTCACGTTGACACCAAAGCTATCTGACCAGTTTTTCAATTTGACACGGTCCAGGTTTCGGTCAATAGCAGCAGATATGTTATCTATTTCTACATGCTCATATAGCTGCAAGTCATCAGCATACAAATGATACGAAAACTGAAAGTTTTGAGTTAGAAGTTTGATAAAGATAGAAAATAACAATGAAGAAAAAATTCCGCCTAAAGGAACTCCAGATTGAAGGTTACACCAAATAGATGAAGACTCACCGTGGCGAACCGACTGCTGTCGTCCCTGAAGATAATTAGAAAACCAATCCAGTGCCACAGGGGAGATCTTTAGATAGGAGAGGATGGATAGAAGGATTTCGTGACTGAAGGTATTAAAAGCGTTCGTGAAGTCCACCAAGACCAGTACTGCGACCTTGGTTTCCTCCATTCACGCTCTCATATCGCCAGTCACCTTAAACAGAGCAGATACAGTGCTATGTCCAGATCTGAAGCCAGATTGGTAAGGACTCAGTAGCTCATTAATTTGAACAAATCTGGACAATTGCTTGTGGACGCAGGCTTCCAGGACTTTAGAAAGGTAAGGGAGAATAAAAATAGGTCGGAAATTATTTGGTAGGGAAGCGTTGGTTACTTTAGGCAGTGGAAGTATAAAGGCCTTTCGCCATTAGGACGGAAAGGAGCCGGAGGATAGGGAAAAGTTAGTGATGTGGGTTAATGGTGCCAACAGATGGTCTTACATTGAGACGATCATCTTACGACTAATGTTGTCACAGCCCACAGCATTTGAATTTATGGAGAGGATAATCTTTTTGATCTGCGCAGGTGTCACCAGAGAAAATTCAAAAGATCTATGTTTAAACAAGGAAGCTTATTTAAGTAGTCTACAGTGCGACGCTCAGTGTGCTGATCCAAATATACTGAAGTGGAGAAATGGAGATTAAGATCATCCAAACTTAGCGTCGTCAGAAGATCAAAATTACGCTGTCTACCAATACCCAAGGTCCCCAAGAACTTCCAGGTATTGGCAGGGGACGAGAAAGTTATATTACTAAGGATAAATCGGCATTTGGTGTTGCGTATCAATTGATTACACCGATTTCTTGCAGCCTTATAGCAGGTCCAGTTGTCATCAGTGCGGTCTTTTTTGGAAGTTGCGGAAAACGCGATTCCTGCGTCTCATCATCATTCGAATTCCCCTCGTCATCCAAGGAGCTGGGGGACGCTTCAATTTAATTCTTCAAACTGGTGCGTGTACGTCATAAAGAGCGATGAGAGTGTCTCTGAAAGCTTGCACCTTATCATTGACAGCGACAGCAGTCGTTACATGATCCCAGTTTAAATTCGCCACATCCATGGACAGTTTATCGACATCCATGCGACCAAAGCAGCGCCTGTACAAGGCTTTGGGAACTGGTTTAGGAGCCTTAAGGACGTAGGATAGATAAAGAAGGTCATGGTGGGAATAACCTGGAGCAGGATATTGGCCGTAGGAAGATACTAAGGAAGGAGAGAAAGTCATAATCAAATCAAGCCAAGTGTCATTGCCGTCGATATTGTGATGTGTGGCATTCATTGGTAGTATGTGAAGATTGGATGATTCGATGACTTGAAGGATTTTGCAGGCTCTAGGTGATTGATGATGGGGACTAGTTGAAAGGAGGTTAGTGTTGAAATCTCCTATGACTATGTGATGTGTGTACTCGGACCCTATAGATTCCAGAATCAATTCGAGACTGAAGAAATATTCAATGGAAGGAGGATAGTAAACAACACCAAGAACAGTCTTGGTTCCCCAGACACAAACCTCTAAGAAGAGTAATTCAGCTGTATAACACTCATTAGAAGAGGAAGCAAGGATTTTGTAGGGTAGGTCACTGCGTAAATAGATAGCTACATCACCCCCTCTTCGGTCCACCCGATCATTTCTGATGAGTATGAAACCTAGAAGGAAGATGTGGTTTGAACCAACTCTCTGAACATATGTATCACAGAAAGCCTCGAGCAAGCCTCTAGGCTCGGTACACTTTGAGCGTTGATATGACATACATTAAATATGTGGCGTGCATGAGGATTAAAAGTCTGACGCATAAAATCACCCAAGGTATCGGACAAAGAGCAAAAACTTTCATTTGACAATGAAATGGATTCATTAGCAGATTGGTAAGAATCATCATCTAATAACATTACGAATATAATAAATATAAAATATTTATAAATAAATATAAGTATATAAACTAAATAGAAGATAATAAAATATTTAACTAAGTTATTTAGTTGGTGCGACGTTTCTCTCTGCACCACCCGCCAGCTAACTCTGTTGCATTCGCACAATACAATAACATTTGACGACCGGTTGGCGCAGCGGGAGTGTAAGCGACTGCTACGCCGAAGGTCGCGGGTTCGATTCCCGCTCAAGTCGAACATTTGTGTGCATGAACATGGATGTTTGTCTTGGTCTGGGTGTTTCTATGTATAATATGTATGTATTTACAAAAAAAAAAGTATATATGTATGTCATTATCTAGTACCCATATTACAGCTTTGCTTAGTTTGGGACTAGATGGTGTTGTGTGAATGTGGTAGAATATTATATTATTATATTATATTATTATTATAATTATAAAATTAACACAAGCAAAAAAAAAGTGAACTTGAAATACAAATCGTAATGAATCTCTAAAGCTAAAATTTTTCCGAACATACTTCTTCCAAGTGTCAACTTAATAATTTTATTTTAAAGTTATTCGTAAAAATAGTTTGTTGACGATTGATTTTGACAGCTATACGGGCCTGATAATGTAATACAAGTTATACAATACTGTGTTATATTATTATTATAAAGATAAGTTATTATCATCATCATCATCATATCAGCCAAACGACGTCCACTGCTGGACATAGGCCTCCCCCAAGGTTCTCCACACAGACCGGTCTTGAGCCGCCCGCATCCAACCGCCTCCCGCGATCTTGACCAGATCGTCGGTCCACCTTGCGGGAGGCCTACCTCTGCTGCGTCGTCCGGTACGTGGCCGCCACTCCAGAACCTTTCTGCCCCAACGGCCATCGGTTCTCCGAGCTATGTGCCCTGCCCACTGCCACTTCAGCTTGGCTATCCGGAGAGCTAAGTTATTATAGGACACACTGAAATTTATAAAAAGTGATACTAGTGTTTACGAGGCATTGTCTTCGCATTTCCGACTCGCGTGTTAGCCACTGTGGAACCATCAGTCGTCGCTTTGGGATATTTCTCCATCAGGGAAACCAGTTCCAGCGAAGACGTGATTTTAGAGCTAGGTCCATCATGGGTCTTGATCATGATAATCCCGTCCTGAATCCAGCATTGCTGCATTCCGAAATGCTGACGAGCTCTAAGGAACACAGCCTGTCGAGCTTTGGTCACGAATTCTTTGACCGTGATTTCCGAGTCTTTCAGAGCCCATTTTGCTCTCCAAACAGAAGCCTTAAGGTCGACCCGGGAAAAGCGTACTACGATTGGCGTAGCGTATTGTGATGCTGCTTACTGGGTTCGCCAAGTCTGTAACAGCCACTTATTGAATGAACAGCGAAGTCTTTCAAGCCCAGCTTCATCTGTGCAATGTTTACGATCAGTGCTGAACAGTCCTCCTTCTCAGTTTCAAGCACCCCCAAGAAGAGAAGGTTCTTACGACGGTGTCTGGTTTCCATTGCGTCGATCATATTCGAACACTCTTAGATCTGTTTGCGAAGGAGACCAAGCATGCTGTACATGAGCTCCCGGAACTGAAGGAATTCATCTGCCAATTTCGATACCGTATCTTTGGCGGGACCAGCAGCCTGTAATTGCGACTCCAGTTCAGCCATCCTCTTCGTAAAGCAGTCCTTCAAACTTTTCTGTGCCGTTTGAATGCTATCAAGCAGAGACATTATTAGGTTTTCTACTGACCAGTGTAGTAAAGTGAGTGTGCTGGCAGGTGGTGTTGATGATGTTAGCTTTATACCTATTACATAAACAAAGCTACCAACGTGAGTACTTTCTATTTGTATTAAACTGGTTTAAAAAAGTGTAAAAATAATTTATAAAATACTGTTTTCAAAATATCAAAAAAAAAACAAATTTGGGTACGTCTTGTAATTTTTAGCACCTACCGCCGAATGATAGTGTTTATAATAAATCCTCAGGAGGGAACTGGCTTGTGCAGATGGATGCATGTGAGAGACGGGGCCTGTTTCGGCAGGACAGCTCAGGCGGGGTCGCGATAGTAATGCTAACGTAGTTCGCGTGACCCCGCCATTCAATGGGATTGGATAGAGGAACACCATGGTGGTTTTAGTGGGTAGTCCCAGCGCTTCTAGCCGAGGAGTCCCACATTTTCCCAAGGCGGAGCCCCTTTAGGGGCCTAGCCTGGGGGGGGGTAAGCCCATAAATAGTTTGGTTTCCATCAAGCGTCAAAAAAAAAGGTGCGTACTGGCTTACTTAGAATTAATATTTATAAAATGAAGGTAAATCATGTGTTTAATAAATATGAAATTATTCTTATTCAAACAAACACATTTTATCATATCATTTGCAATTGGAAAAAAAAACTCATGGTCTTGTGCTGGAGATCGAGCTAAGGATTAAGGCACGCAGATGATGATAATATAAATTGAATTAAATTTATATCTTAGGAGATAATATTAATAACTCCACAAAACCAAATATCACTTTTTTATGTGTGGTATTAGTGGTTTGCCACTGATGGTTTAATAAATAAACTGTTAAAACGTAAAAGTGTGTGCGGATGGATAGATGATTGTTACTCCTTCATGCAAAATCTTTTGAACGGATATTGAGTAAACTTTGCAGTATAGCATATGGATGCACAACATAATAGCACATAGGCTACGTTCTGATACGATAACTAATATCCACGCAGGCAAAGCCGCGGGCAAAAGCTGGTCTGTAAAAAAAGCCGTAAAAAGGAAAATTTAGAACCGTTTCAAATAATCATCAACAATATCGAAGAATAGATGTTTTGTACTAGATTTTGACGAGGCAGCCCTTACCATAGATGATGATAAAACTATAACACCCACCTCTTTCTTTATATCGATGGATATATCAACCGAGCTGAAGTCGGTATTTGTTACCTACATCCCACAACTCCGTATTTACGTAAGTTATGTTCAGAGAGTATCATCTACCGTTTCATACATTAATACGAAGAAATAAGTGCAATACTGTCTATGCTATTAATTGTTTTAGAGCATAAAAACAATGTAGATTATCGGTAACTTTAAAATTTTCGATAGTATAAGTCTATTAATAACAGGACATGTTTTAACATCATTGTAACAATGATAATTTATTTATACTAGTATATATTATTTATGTTGCTACCAATCTGTATTGCTAAAATTGTTTTAAAATAATGAAGAAATAAATCCAGTTATCGATAGTCGACTCGACCGACCACCAACAACACACTAAAACACTACGGTGGCCGTGTCCGAACGCAAAGAGTCACTAAAACGCGATGCAGCATCGATACAGGTGCAAAATCGCCAGTCGCCGATGCTAAAAAAAGCTAGTCTGCGGGAGAGCCCTCACATGTTTCTGGAATAATAACGTTGTATATACGTACCAAAGGATTTTAATTGAAAGTTGTTAGGAAAATTGCTACTAAGTATTTAATGTGAAATACAGTTCAATGTCCTCCTGAGTTTCCAATACCTTTCCGGGAATAAATTACGCGTTGTTTGGTGTGACTACATAGCCTCACAGTCTTCGTCTTAGTGAAATTATTTAATTGCAAGTTCATAATTTCCTAACTAAGGCTGTTTAGAAAAATAAAATATATAACTAGGGTCAAATACTAAAGAATCGGTTAATAAGTCAATGCTATACAAAGCTTCTTGCAATACGAAGTTATTCCCTTCGATGGTTTTATTTTTCCATACGTATCCATCAACAAGACAAGGCGCAATATTTGTTTATCTTCACGGTACATTTACATTATTGTTAGGTGTATACAAGATACTCTTTCAAATCAAGTACGATAACAGACATAATATCCCTACCTCCAAACTAAATGAAAGCTCATGCTTCAAATCATTTTAAATTAAAACATGTCAAATTAAATAAAATTTGAAATGACAGTACAATTATTGAAATTACAGTCATCAGTTTCAGACCGCACTAAGGCCCCCGACATGGCGTAACGATCCTTATTCTTAGACAAGAACCGGGACCGACAGCTTTACGTGACCTCCGAAGCACGGTAGCGCTCAGATGTAAATGCCACTCACGGTCACCCGTCCAAGTGGCGACCTGTGCAAGCGTTACTTAACTTTTGAAATGAAATGAAATGAAATTGTTTATTTTGCGATACATGAGTAAATAGATGGATACAAGTAAGGTATTGTGTCACCATGATCAACCGTGCTGGAGCGGCATGCAAAATGTATTACCTTATAGGGAATAAAATTTTATATGAATTTAATACAATGAAAGAATTTAAACAATACATTTGAAAATATAACATAAATTGATGATGAAATGACCAAATAACATAATTTTAGTCAGATTAAATATGTATGTCAGTATATAGTAATTACAGGATATGTCAAAAATTATAATTAAACTAAGAAATTAAAAATGTCAATACAAAATAATAATAGATTAATAATTTACGACATTAATATTACTATTTACCAGCATTGGCATTCTCATGATTCTAACATTATAATTATCACAATTCAATGTCTTCGAAGTAACTTGCAATGGAATAGTATGATTTTTCAATTAAGAATGCAAATAATTCCTTTTTAAATTTGCTAACACTCTCTGCTGTTCGTATGTATTTTGGAAGATTATTATAAACTTTTGGGGCCATTACAAAAATGCTATTATGAAAAAGGCTACTTTTACTCGGTACCAAGCGTAGTTTGTCAGCCCTTCTTTGGCTAGTAACTTTTATGAATTTACTCATATTGCGGCGCACGAATATGGCGGTTTCATATAGGTATAAGCAGAGCATAGTTAAAATTTTCAACTTCTTGAAGTATGGCTTACAAGTGTCATCCCTTTGTAGGTTGCATATTGCCCTGATGCAGCGTTTCTGCGCAATGAAAACTCTTTCTTTACCCGTAGCATTACCCCAAAATATTATGCCATACCTAAGAGATGAGGAAACTAAGCCATGATATGCAGTCAATAAAACCGACTGACCCACAGTTTTGCTTAACCTGTATAGGGTATATGACTGCTGATGTAATTTAGTACATACCTTGTCAATTTGCTCATGCCATTTTAATGTATTGTCAATATAAAGCCCTAGAAATTTTGTTATGTCAGTTTCATTAATTCTTGTACCCTTATAATTAATATTTAAATTTAAATTATTACTATTTAATTGATGTCCAAATTGCATAATATACGTCTTGTCAAAGTTTATTCTAAGATTATTCAATGTCAGCCAAGTCACTACAGAGTCAATACTTTGATTTATATCATTTTCTAGACCTAGTACATTGTCACTATTAAATACCAATGTACTATCGTCAGCAAACATAATCATAGGATATTTTGTAGCTGATGAAAAATCATTAATATAAGTAATGAACAATAAAGGCCCTAAGACACTGCCCTGTGGTACACTATATTTTACTTGTTTCTGGCTTGATGCATATGTAATATTTGTTTTTTTATGGTTGATTCTATTTATGACAGTTATTTGTTGACGATTATTCAGATACGATTTTATTAATTTTTATATATTTCCCCTTATACCATATGAATAAAGCTTTTTTATTAATACGGGGTGGCGCTTGCATAGTGGCACTTTTTGAACAAAGGCATAGCTTACAACATTCTTAAGCCTTGTACCAAAAATCAATTAAATCGGTGCAGTAGTTTAGCCACAATATCGATTTTAAGTTCCGCAATTTTTGCACACGCTTTGAGTTCCATACAGCTGATACAAAACGGTCAACGACCCTACATTGCGCGCCGCGACTCGCTAGGTACTACTCACGACGCGACGCCTCGACGTCATCCGAAGCTAGGCTCAGCGCACACAGAACGGAGCGCAGCGGAGAGGATTTTATCAACGCACTTGAAAATAAACTTTAATGTTTTTACAATAAAGTTCATAAATGCTTGAACCTGATAAAAAATATTCGCGCGTCCTCGAAGATACGCGGAAATTCCCGCGCAAATTCGAGTCGGCGCCCACGTCGTACGCGTATTTTCAGGGTTTAACGAAATTTCGCGACAAAATATTTACTGTAGAGTGGTAACCCAGAACGTTTTACTCACGCAGGCTCGCGAGGTCGCGCGCAATCTTGAGCATACGCAATCCGTAAAGAAAATGCCCGAGACCGCGCGGGGATTATTCCTCTCTGTCTGCGTTGACCCTTCGACGACTTAGGACGATGACGTCTTCGTGCAACGTCGCTTCGCCTCGAAGGTACCTACTCGTCGTTGTAGGTTTTGCGCCCAGGTTAATGCGTAACATTTTTAACAGAACATATTTTGAAACTTCCTAATTACCTTTTCAATAAAGTTACATAATAATAAAATGGATCGGTTCCGCAAGCACGAAAAAATCTGATTAGGTATGCACAGTAAATGCACTACGTGTGACAAGGACAAACATAGTCGAGCCAAATAGAGTTGCCCAATTATGAACAAAATATTGTCAATAGTATCGATAAAAAAATACGCACCGTAAAAGTTTGTTGTTTATTCTATCGACATTGATTGTTTTTAACGTTAATGTAATCGTCTTATCAATGATAGTATCGATAAAAAATACCTACGCACCGTCAAAGTTTGTTGTTTATTGTATCGACATTGTTTGTATTTAACTTTAATGTAATCGTCTTATCAATGATAGTATCGATAAAAAATCCTACGCACCGTAAAAGTTAGTTGTTTATTGTATCGACATTGTTTGTATTTAACGTTAATGTAATCGTCTTATCAATGACTTTACGTTCGAAAATTTCAAAGTGTGGTACAAATAAAGACGACGTTTTTTAATAGGTAAACAATGATAAACATGTAAAGATATTCAATTATTTAATCATTTGAAATAAGTTAATAATTATTGACTATTTTAGCTCTTTCCGTATGGTATTTTTTAAATGGTCTAATGGGTTCAACAATCTACTTAAGAATTATAATAATTATGTACTAAAACTAAATTACTGAACTAATTGAAGTATGTGCGGCATATTTCATAAACTTGTTTAACTGTGTCATATTAGCAACACAATTAAGACTCACGCCTGTTTCCCGGAGGGGTAGGCGACACAATTAAGCAATAGCATTATTGTTAATACAAGTAAGAATGCATAGTTCGTTATATAAAAACATTTTGTGTTATTTTGTTGTTAACGTATTAACGTGTCAAAAATATCGACATTCATAGTACCTATTGCGCATCTCTATTTCCTATCCTAGACATGTCGGCGCCAGCTGCGGCGCATCGGTGATCGGTGACTCATCAAAGGTTTGTTCATTAGTGCCGCAAAAACAGTCGATCAGGTTGCGCGCGCGCAACTTTTTGGGACAGTTGTTTTTGGTATTGAATTGTGTGATTGTATTTAGTTGTGTTATTTAATTGTGTTGTTGTTTAGTGAACTTTATCATTCGTCATTTTTGCATTATTTGTGTTAATAATGACAAACTTTATGTAGTTCGAATATGCGGATATGATTGTGTAACGTGGGTTCTTGTTGTGAAAAAGACACCAGTGCTTTCCTAATTACTGAACTTTCATTAGAGTGATTTGTAGAATTACTGAAATAGGTAATTCGTGATAACAATGGCGGCCATTTTGAGAATTTGAAAATTTTGTGCTACCTTTTACGTGGGTTTGTGTTAAGTGGGTTTTTGTTGATATGAAAAAGACACCAGTGCTTGCCTAATGAGTGACCAAACATTGAAATGATGTGTAGAATTACTGAAATATGTAATTCGTCAATAAATGTGAACTACCTCCGTGGCATCGTCTGCCGCATAGCACACGTTGCCGTTCTTACAAAGGTCAGTAACCTAATGTCATATTGGTCTACAAATGGTGTTTCGTTTTGCTACTCATATTTTATAGTTTATTTTGTTTGAAAATTTTATTATTTTATTTTAGCCCCATGACCTTTTTTGTTGATATAAAACATTTTATAGGCATCAATGCTACGTCCGTTTTAAATCAATGCCCCTATGCAAGCGCCACCCTGTATATTGTGATCCACATGATCAAAAGCACGCGTCATATCCATGTATAGTCCTAAAACTGGTAGCCTTTTATCAACTCTAGCAGAAATAAGATTCAAAAAATCATACACCAATCAATTGACTTATTATGTCTAAACCCTTTCTGATTGTCAACCAACAGATTCATTTTTTCCAAATATTCACATAGACTACTATATATTACCTTCTCAAATATTTTTGAAATTATAGGAACCAGTGCAATAGGCCTGTAACAGGCCATATTTTACCGATCACCTTTTTTGAATAAGGGCTTAATAATTGAGATTTTTAATCTGTCAGGGAAAATTCCTTCAGTTATACATTGATTGATAACATAGCTTAGGACTGGTGATATTAATTCGGATACTAATTTTAGGATTTTTGTGGCAATATCATCATAACCCGTGCTATTTGTATTTCTAAGTCCCATTATTATTCTAAAGATATCTTGTGGAGTGGTTGCTGGCATGAACATGGAATTAGTTGTACTAGCTATAGTGTTACTATACTTATATTCAGTATTGCATAGGGGCTGCACCTGATCTATGAAGAAATTGTTGAAAACTTCTGCTATTTCACTCGGCTGGTATATAACTTTTCCACCTACGTTTATTTGGAATATACTCTCATTTGGAAGAGAGCTTTTACAATCATCTATTACTTTCCAAGTTGCCTTTGATTTGTTTTTGGCAGTTTTTATAGAATGATTATTTTGCGACTTTTGTGTAAGTCTTATAATCTTTCTAAATTTCATGTTAAAATTTTTAAAGTTATTTTTATTGTCCTTACTATACTGCCATAATAACATACGCTTTCTTTTGCTACAAATCCTTATACCACGACTTAACTACTTGGGTTTTGGTTTGGTGTTTATTTTAACTCGAATACTTGGAAAACAGAGATTGTATAGTAGTACAAAAGAGTCATAGAAACTATTAAAACAATTCAAAGCATCCTTCTCTTGGTACACTTCACTAAAACTGATACTTGATAAGTATTCCCTAAATTTTTGTACATTTTCTTTTGAGTAGTCTTTTTAGTGGTGTACCAGTAGCTAAGACAACACGTTTTTTTAACAGGACACTTTAATATTTGTGCCGTGTGATCTGATACCGCAAGCTCTAAAATATCGCCTTGAGATCCGCGTATATTATGAATTATGTTGTCAATGCAAGTGCCACTACACAAACGAGTTGGTTGGTCTAATTGAAATTTAAGGTTAAAACCTCTGATTAAATGCTTAAAATTGTCTGAATACCTCGTCTTTTTCATCAAATCTATATTAAAATATATAATAACCTTTTTAGCATGTTTGTAACAGTATAAATAGAGAATGTCATATAATTTATTATAAAAAATGTCAAATTTACTTTTAGCGTCAATACATTGTGGGTTCCTATAAATAGAAATAATGATAATATTATGGTCTGACAACTCGACAGCACAAGCTTCAAATACTGTTGGCACGCAGTATTTTAATAAAGAATCAAGTAATTTGCCGATCTGTTACGAATGGCAAGTCAAGTCTCGCTACCAATACAGTATATGTATAAAACACATAAAAATATTCTGAGATTCACAAGTAAGGAAGAAATCTAATTATTTATACAAACAAAATTTATCATTTAATGTCACAACTTTGTGCTTGAAATGAGTATCTTCTCAAGAGTTGGTAAGGCACAACTATAAGGGGTTTCGAAGCAAAAAAAAGTACTTTATGCCTCTCTTGCCTTTTGATTTGTAGTGAATAGAATGCAACACACATATCTATACACAGCGCTCGTATATTCCGTTTCGATCCAACACACCGCAACGTCAAACAGTATTTAAGCTCTAAAGATATTCCATATCTCAACAGCATTTTTCTGTATTTTTCTTTATCCCATGTACATTTAGATCGGGCTTAGTTTAAACAGATATGACACGTTTTTCAACCCAAGGGGTCGAAAGGATATAGGATTTGGGCACCATTTTCTCCATTGTAATAGATGATCAGTCATGAAGAATTTGTCAGTTTGGTCGCTATGAAATTTATTGATCTTACATGAATTTATTAAGTCGTATCGGCATCCAGCTTTAAAATTATTTGATTGTTACCGGTCCTTGAGTGTACGAAGGTTGACTTCAGACCAACATTGTTAAATGGGTGAACATCAGATAGAAAGATCCAGATACACAGATTCATACACACATACTAAGCTAATTAAAGCGTGTTAAAAGTACAACAAGACTCGGTTTATCTAATCATGTCATATTTAAATGAGCTCATAACATCATTCAGTTGGTTCCCGCATTTAGTATTTAACGTTAATAAATGATTCAACTACAAAAGGCTTGCATACGACTTTTATACACCAGGAATATGATGAATGGGGAGGAAATATGTATATTTCTTGCCGCTGTACATGTTATCTTGAGTTTTGGTTGACACAACAAAAAGCTTGCCGTGTTTATGTAAATTTATTTTGAAGAGGCAACGTTTTAAGTCGCATAATGTTTGTAGGTATAAATTATTAGTAGAGATATCGTCATGTATGTATATAACAAAGATGCAAAAAGGGCGACGATTTGTTGCGAAAACTATGAGGGCTTTGACTTTTCGACACCGCTTTGGTAAGTGATCTTGATGGTTTCTTCAAAAGATATTTACGTTTCTTAACAAGATATATTGTTCAGCGATAAACATGTGGAAATATTTCAGTAGTCTTTTTAACCGACTTCAAAAAAAGGAGGAGGTTAACAATTCATCGGAATCTTTTTTTATGTATGTTCCCCGATTTCTTTAAGACGCCTGGACCGATTTCTATTCGAAAATTCTTGTCTTGATTGAAAGAGTATACCTCCTAGTAGGTCCCATGATCATCAGGTCAGGATATGATCATGGAGTCCTGAAAAAATCGAAGGAACTCTTTAAATTTTATAAGCACACTTGAAGTGATTTGACGATAACAACCCAATGCCGTCGAGTTTGGGCTCGTTTGAGTCGTCTTTACATAGACTTTGATCCTGGATGATTTCCATGGTCTCATGATAGAGTTGGAAGGTAACCATGAGATTTTTGTGATACAATAACCCAATCTCATCGAGTTTAGGGTCGTTTGATTCGTCTTTACATGGACTTTGGTACTGGATGGTTTGCAGGATCCGATGATGGAGTAGAAAGGTGGCCATGGGATCTTTGTAATACAATGACGCTATCCCATTGAGTTTGGGCTCGTTTGATTCGTCTTTGCATGGACTTTTGTGCTGAATGTTTACCAAAGTCTGATGCTGGTGCAGGAAGGTAGCCATGGGAAATTTGTTATGCAATTACGCAATCCCATCGAGTTTGGGCTCGTTTGAGTCGTCTTTACATAGACTTTGATGCTGGATGATTTCCATGGTCTGATGATAGATCTGGAAGGTAACCCAATCTCATCGAGTTTAGGGTCGTTTGATTGGTCTTTGGTACTGAATGTTTACCAGGGTCTGATGATGGAGCAGGAAGGTGGCCATGAGAACTTTGTAATACAAAGACGCAATCCCGTTGAATTTGGGCTTGTTGGATTTGTCTTTACATGGACTTTAGTGCTGAATGTTTACCGAACTCTGATGATAGAGCAGGAAGGTGGCCATGGGATCTTTGTAATACAATAACGCAATCTCATCCTGTTTGGGCTCGTTTGTTTTGTCCTGGCAAACACTTTGGTATTGGATGATTTCCAGGATCTGATGATGGAACTGAAACGAACGTTTAGGCTAGTTAGTTGATAACAAAAAAAATACTTCAAATTGCCAGAAAGGTACAGTTCTATATTTCACAATTGAGGCACGTAAAGAAGGCCACCCCATCATCTACCACCTACACAATCCTATGTACCTAATTACCACCTATTTTTTTTTTATTAGTATACCACTAAAAAGCAACAAATAAAAATTATTTTTAAATAAAAAGAAACCGACTTCAATAATACTACGGAACTAAAAAACAAAAAATAATTGGTTTTGGAGCAACAATTTTTGGAGTCGGTGCCAAGCACTTACGCTAAAAGTTACTAAGAATAGAATAGAATAGAATAGAATAGTTTATTTGCCAAAAATGTAGGTGATACATAGTAGGTCTTAAATATAGATAAATGAATCCTTGTACATTTTGCCATTTAGGCATGCAAATATTCATGTTACAGTACAATAATAAAATAGAGAAATTGGCATTATATTAGTAGTTTCTCATAAGCAGCGGTTACTTAAATAACCCGTGTAACAATCAAAGAGAATCATCATTTAGAAATTCTGTTATTGAGTAATAACATTTATCAATTAACAAATATGTAAGATGTTTTTTAAACATATTAAATGGTAATTCCTTAATACTATTAGGTATCTTATTACATACAGTAGGTGCCATGACAATAACACTTTTCCTCAACAATGTAGTTTTATATGCTCCAGTTGACAATAAGTTTTGATATTGCGTTCTCATGCTGGTAGTCCTTTTTCGAACATCTTGTAACGATGGAAACAAGTGTTTATTCTTTTTTACAAATAATGATATTTCTAATATATATAAACAAGGCAGAGTTAATAGCTTGTGAAGTTTAAATATAGGCACACAGCTGTCAGTTGTTTTCAAGTTAAACATTGCTCTTATGCAACGTTTTTGAGATTTAAAAATGCTTTCCTTTTCACTACAATTTAAAACTAAATTACAAACTAAGTACCTATTCTATCAACAATAAAAGTTGTATAAAAATGTGTAGAGGTTTTATAATCAAATCAGAAATACTTGGCTTGGCACAGACTTTAAAAATTGTTGCTCCAAAACCAATTATTTTTTGTTTTTTAGTTCCTTAGTATTTTTGAAGTCGGTTTCTTTTTATTTAAAAATAATTTTTATTTCTGTTTTAATATGTGACTCATGACTAAAAAAGAATCCTAAAATTAATTTTATTATTTGGAAGATTATAATAATTGTGTCGTTGCGCTATATTCCATTACTGTCTACTAGGCACACTAACTATGACTTCTAGTTTTTGCGGAAATAGAGCCTTGCTGATTTAAGTATGAATGGGCCGGCTCGACCGGGGAAGTACTACCCTCTCACAGAAAATCGACGTAAAGTAACAGTACCTAAACTGTTGCGTTTCGTTCGGTGAGTGAGAGTGCCGGAGGCCCTATCCCCTATTTCTTCTCCCTCATCCCAATCCTTATCGTATCCCTTTTCCATACCCCAAGGGGCGGCAACGCACTTGTGACTCCTGTGGTGTTGCTTGTGTACATGGGCGGC
Organism: Euclidia mi; assembly: GCA_944739405.2. Classification (NCBI taxonomy): domain Eukaryota; kingdom Metazoa; phylum Arthropoda; class Insecta; order Lepidoptera; family Erebidae; genus Euclidia; species Euclidia mi. Next base: position 35,188,208 of record OX123189.2, read on the forward strand.
GGTAATTGTTTACCATCAAGTTGCGTGAATAAAGATCCTACAAGCTACGGCATGAATTTTTATCCTAATATTTCGTTTGTAGCAGAGCTTAAGCCAGTCACCTTGTAGTGGTGGGGGGGCTTAGTAACCGTGGCTTGGACGCCCTCGGTGAAGCTAAGAGAGATCCCGGGAGTGGACGCTCCGCGTAAGCTTGGAGGGGGCCTGCGCAGGATGCGTTCAAGGGTGCGGGTGCGGGGGACAGTTCTCTCTGTCCCTCGCAGTCGGGCGCGGTCGCGGGAGGCGAGGCGTGTCGGTGTTGCGTTGCCGCGCGCCCGATCTCCCGCGACCAAATGGGGGTGCAACATTGTTGCGTTGCGGTGGGGCCGCAGAGGAAGAGGAGATGCGGTGTTGTCAGATTGCCGTCCGTTTTGGCGGCGAAGCCTAACACCTTCATTCGCTGCCAAGGTGTTTGGGTGTTAGGTAGAATGCTAACGCGACTCCCTGGCGCCCTCAAAATGGCGTTGAAGTATGCGCTGTGGTTTTAGTGGGTATAACGGCCTTGCACTTCAGCCGTCGAGTCCCACATACGTGCGTAAATGCATTTCCACAGCGAAGAAAAAAAAAGAGCTTAAGCCAGTCAAAGCGGCTGAGCAGAAATACCGTATACCACTAGTTTGACGACAAAACACAATAAGCACCGTATTTCATGACAGGTATATTTCGGTTACCACCATAACCTACAAATATGCCAAAGCAATACGAAATCAATTTTCCATTCGCAGACTCTCCAAATGTGTAATTGAGAGTTAAAATGCGAACAAATTGTCGGAAATGTCATCAGTTGTATAATTTCCTTGGTTTAACGTTTACATTATTATCTAAAGCTTCTAAAGTATATACGGTCTCAGACCTCTGTCCGGATTAGCATACTACGATGAATGTGACAATTGAATTAAATTTTTACGTAAGTAAGGTCTTCGTAGATTACGCAAGCGCTCTAACCCAGCAATGACCATGTCATTTAAATTTGACTCTTAAACTCGCTTGTTGTGTAATATATTTTATATCTTTAAAACTAACCGCCAACGACGGGTTTTCTGCACGCCGCACTACCTAAAAACTGTATGAAATATATTGCCATGTCCTCGAACTTGATACTGCTATATCATTGATAAAAGTCATGCTAGCAAGCATGTTTTATACTATTATAGCAATAGATGAGCATTCGGCCTGTCGCAGCGCAATAAGTCAAAGGCCACCGTAATGTGTCATAGCAAAAAAGCCTGGAGTATCGATAGCAGCAAAATCACCACACAACATTAATTGTTATCCTTAGCAAGTGTAGATGGTACATTGTTACTGCCAAAGTCGTGTTGTAGGTAGCAGTCCACACGTTACGACCAAAAAGATACCCTATTAAGCCGGACTAGGGATTCCACTGAAGTATTATTATTTACACACATAATGTTACCTGTGGCCACAAAACGTCCACACAAAGTCGGCTCTTGTGCCTATTTCGTTTTTCTAGGTTACGATTATTATTTTTTTGTGTTCGTTTTCAGTGTTAATTAATTAGTAGCTTGGCAGTTATCAAATTTATTGTCACAAAAATTCCGAACAAATCGCTGTCACGCGTTTAGTTTTGTAGCCGCTTCTAGCCTTAAGTTACGACATTTGTGGCTATCTTGGGAGGGCCGTTTGCGGCACCTTTCTTTAAAAAGCTCTACGGCTGTAGAAAAAACCATATTTCTTAAGATTAATCTATTCTCATCTCTCTACCGAAGTTTAGTTAAGTTTCTCGCCTGAAGTTTATCCCTATCTACTATGTTTCGCTGATTTTTGTTTTCGTATTATCATCACCCACTGATATTCCTTCTGTGTCAGGACATTCTCCTAGGAAAGTACCTACCTATAGTTTTTCTAATATTAGCTTTTCACTGACGGCTGACCTTTATAAACAAAAGTATAGCAATATTTTATGCCTTAAACCAATGTCTGAATATATAGATCGGCGCTATTTCACACCCGTGCTCTTCGGGCACGGGTGTGAAATTTTCTGATCGGTAACCCACCCATCTCTAAACCTGACAGGAACTAAAGCGCTTAACCTAGCGGATCGAGCCATTCATGCCATCACCACTATGTTTTACTCTTTTATTTCTATTTCTTAATAATAATGCAAGTAAATACGGAAATTAAACAAACGGTATCGCGTTTTTATACTATTTTGATCCAGCTATAATTGAATTTTCTGATACAATATTTGTTTTGTGCCTTTACAATTTGATGACGATTCGTAGATAGATACATTAAATAAAAAAAATAGCGGCAAGCATGAGTTTATACATTATTTAGTGTTGTGTTTTACCTACAAATGGGGAAGTTAACATTTGGAATGTTTTTAGGGTAGGTATGTTATTTCTTGCAGTGGCCGGATCCCTCTTAAGTCGGATTTCTATTATTTCATGTGGACGATTGTTTGTGCTTACATAATATAGACGACAGGAGTTCTGCATTAGCCTTAATTAACTATTTTAGATACATTAGGTAGGCCGTTTAAAAGAAAATTATAAGAGTTTTACAAGGCGAGTACTGAGATAGTTGTTTGGCTAATCTATATCTACACTAATATTATAAAGAGGGAAAAATTGTATTTTTGTTTGTAATGGATAAACTCAAAAACTACTGGACCGATTTTAAAAATTCTTTCACTTTTAGAAAGCTACATTATCTGCGAGTAACATAGGCTATAGGGTTTTTCGGGTACACGAAGTAGTTCCCACAGGACGCGGATGAAACCGCGGGAAACGGCTAGTATATATATATATATATATATATATATATATAAAAGAAAGTCGTGTTAGTGACACTATTTATAACTCAAGAACGGCTGAACCGATTTGGCTAAAAATTGGTGGGGAGGAAGCTCAGAACCAGGAAAATCACATAGGATACCATAAATTGCAAAAAATAATCTGGGAGGGATTTTAGAGAGGGTCGAAGTTTGTAGAGACAAACATACTACCTATTGACAGTAAAAACGCATACGCTGTAGTAATTGATTGATGCGCATGTGCTATCTGTCAGTACCCCGCACACTCATTATTCCCCAAACAATAAAGGAGATTTGTGTTACCCCGATTTTAACGCGAGCGAAGCCGCCGGCAAAAGCTATTTATTATTATTTACAGATGAATTTATGGCCGGCTAACGTTGTTCTGACATATAAAATATCGTCAAAAGTTGAAAAATACTGTCGACGGCCACCCTTACCAGCTAGGGGTATAAAAAATTACCTACCATTTTTAGATCTAAATATGACACAAAATATTCATTTCGGAGTCGTTCGATAACAGCCTCTGGGACACGAGATTTCTTTATAATTATTTAAATTAATGAAAACATTGAGAAGTACATTTTGAGGAATCTTGTAATTAAATAATAATAATAGGTATGTGTTTGAAATAGAAATAGTTTATGATAAGTCAAGTCGATTATATCGATTTAGTAACGTTTAGTTTAGTCTATTGAAAATTTCTGACCATGGTCACACTATGAACTGTCAATGTCAATCCAGTCGTTCTTTGTCGTTTCCCGCGGTCAGTGAAAAAAACCTAGCTTTTGGTTCGCTCTGGAAGATTCCGTTTTTGTGAGCGCGTTTTTGATCTTGTATTTGGTTGTAAAACCAAAACTCGTAATGTATTGCCGCTAATTGATCAGCTGGCATCAGTTTATTTGTGATAAAAGATAAGTTGTATCTTAATGAACATTTGCGAAAATTGTGAATCCGGTATCGACGTCCACGTGCCAACGTGTATTGAAAACGTCGCGTTTGCAGCTAAATAGCTAATTATAAGATACTTCATTCATTTATTTTGGCCAATATACTTGTATGAATAATTTAGCTCAAGCCTGACATCAGTGAAGATATCAGGTAAGTTGAAATATAATATTGATAGTTGTAATTTGGATTTCAATTCATCGCTGTGCAACGTGGTGCATTGTGTCTGGATCCTTGTCTTGTCGTAGTCAGGCAGATGTATTACAACTTCCACTGTGCATTCTGAGCAATTCCTGCCTGCCTACTGCAACTCTAGACATAATTTTTGGTAGCAGATCGTGGTTAACAATGCCTATATTGTAAACTTGTATCTGAGCTAAGCATCTCATTTGTTAACAGGTTAACAGTGTTGTAGTGTTGTTAAGTCAGTTTTGCTTAAATACATAACAGTTATTTATATTGGTTGACCTACTTAATTTGAAACACATTGTCATTTAAATAACCTCAAATCAGTAATTGTTTGACTGGAATTGTTGAAATCTAACTAGAATTTGTTATTCTAATCATCAGGGCTTGGCACGCGACGATGGCAAGAGACCGGACGGGATGTCTTTACTGCCGTGGAAGCTGGGTAGGCCTTTGGTATGGGACGCGACATGTGTCGATACCCTTGCGCCATCTCATCTTTCCAGCACAGCAGGTTGTGCGGGCGCTGCTGCTGCTTCAGCAGAGACCCTCAAACGGCGCAAATACGTAAATCTTGTAGGAGATTATGTACTTGAGCCGTTTGGGGTCGAAACCTTGGGGCCATGGGGTCCAAGTGCGAGATCCCTTTTTAGGGATCTCGCAAAGAGACTGATCGACGCCTCGGGTGATCAGAGGTTTAGCACGTATTTAGCACAAAAGATAAGCATTGCTATACAACGAGGCAATGCCGCCAGTCTTCTGGGCACGCTTCCGATTGACTGCGATGCGGATGACTTCCATGACGCCTTCTAAATTTCATTTTAATTTATTTTATTTTTCGTATTGTATATATTAAATAGGCTTATTTTAATTTTAGGACATAATTAAGCTGCTTTTTATGTAATAGTTGATTTTGTTTGGAAAATAAATGTCTATATCATTAAATAGTCAGTTTTGGTTGGATACATAATAGTTATATGTATCAATTGACTTAGTTAATTGTAAACATTGAGTTTGAAACATTATAATACCCAAATTTGACCTTGCATAGAGGGGCGGGTCACATTGATAAATCAACTTAATAAACCTTTGTTTTGTTATAATATACTGATATTATTGTTAGGTAACACATATTCTGTGTTTTCTTACTATTGTATATCATAAATAACACAGTCTGTGGCAAATAATTAATTAATTAATTTGAAGTTTCAACTTTTAATTTGTTATAAGTTATAACTTTTGATAACTTTTGTGTTTGTTTCAATATATTGAAACTCTTAATTTTGTTGGGCAGTAAATACCTGTCGCTTGCTTGCATTTGTAGTAAATAGGCTAACACCTCGTTGGTTTCAAAGGATTAACAAATATAAAGTTTTGTTAAGTTTTAATTGATAGTATTATTTAACGCTTGTCCGGGCTCTTTTGAAACTTGGTTATGTCAGCTATCAAGGACTTGCGTGCGGCTGCTGGTGCTATTGCATCAGATTTGCGCTGGTTTGCCTCGGCCAGTGCCTTAGTGAACCGGCCTGATCGCCAGCAGGCCTTACTACAAAGGTATGAGCGAATTGATGATCGCCTGGCAAGTGTGGAACAGCAATTTCGCATTTTCAACGCTTGTTATCTCGAACTGTCAGTTAATGATTTCACCGCTGACCAGCGAAATAAGGTCAGCGAAGATTATGCCCAGGTCTTAGACCTGTATGATGCTCTTTCCAATAGTGCGAGACAACTAGTTACTGATAGGGAAGGGCAACCCGGCTTGAAGCAGGAGCTTCCTAGGTCAGCACCGGGGCTGGTGAGTAGGCTTCCTACCTTAGACCTCATTTTGATAGCTGCCTAGGAAGCTACCTGGGCTTCGTTAATTTGTTTGACAGCCTGGTCAATGACAGGGCTGACCTTCGGCCGGCACAAAAATTGGCCTATTTGATGTCGGTTCTGGATGGCGAGTCCAAGGGCCTCATCCAGCATCTGCCCGTGTCTGACGAGGCGTACCAGACGGCTCGGGACCTAATCACCCGTAGGTACCATAACAAGCGTGGCCTCGCCGACACGCATATTGAACAGATGTTGATTTTGCCCACGCTCACCCGGGTCTTTGGGTTGCGCACTCAACTTTTGAACCCGCTTTTGGTGGCCATCAACGCACTTAAGTGCCTTGACCTGCCCGTGGACCAATGGTCCTATCTATTGGTGCACATTGTGCTGAAGAAGCTGCCTGCCGACCTGAGGTCGCGTTTTGAACAGCGCTTTGTTGGGGATAGCGCGACCCATCTGCCCCCCTTTGCTGACCTAGAGAGGTTCCTCGAGGATGAGTGCCGGGTCTTGGACAACTCCGGTGGTGACACGCCGGCTAAGACGCAGCCGCCCAAGGTCAAGGAGCAGGCTTGCGTTCACACCCGAGCCAATGTTGACCGGCGCCCTCCTCGCTTTGCAGTCACGCAGAGCCCAGCGGAGTGCTCTTACTGCAAGGTCACGGGGCACAGAACGGCCAGTTGTAGGGCATTCTTGGACCTGCATGTCACCTCTCGTAGGCGCATCGCGAATGCCCGCCGCCTTTGCTTCTCTTGCTTGGGGTCCTACTACCAGCGAGACTGCCCAAACTCTCGCCCCTGTCCTCACTGTGGAGGACAGCATTTGGACATTCTCTGCATGAATGCCAGAGAGGTAGGCCACTTGTCCAACCAGCCGACGCCGCACACGGGCGGGTGTTTTGAAGGTGGCAGCCGAGGCTCACCGGCGCGTAGCCGAGAGTCGCCTCGCTCAATTGATCGCCGCTCACTCCGCTTGGAGAACCGTAGCGTGCGCACGCCTCCTCTCTCTCGCGCACCTGAATGTGCGACCGCTCAACTTCACCAGCTCCATGACTGCTGCCCCAGGTATTCCCCTCCTTTGGCGGAGCGTCCCCGCCTTGACTCGCGCCCACCTCGTTTTGGGCGGGTGCGTCATTATGACCCCCCACAGATGGCGCGCGGATCGAGTCATCGCGCTTTTGAGGACTTCAAGCCGTACCCTCATTTTGACTTGCCATGTCCTGGCCAACGGTCGCCGCCCAGGCAACAATAGGTCATTGACCCCTGCCCTATAACTCCAACCTCCCCCATTGAGACCGTTATCCTACCAACGATTGCTGTTAGGGTCTGGGGACCCACGGGGACCTTTGTTGTTGTCCGTGCTATATTGGACACAGGTTCACAAGGTTGCATTGTTTCCACTTATTTGGTAGGGCAGGTTAAATTAAATATGGGTTCTTTTCCGAATTGTATACGGGGAATAGGTGACGTAGCCTCTAATGTTGAAGGGCAAGTTAAAGTTTTGTTTAGCCCTGTTAAATCTTCACACCCGAGGATTAAAACCTCGGCTATTGTGCTGAAGAATATTTTGGGTATGCATCCACAGAAACAGCTACCTGCTGCTGTGGTGAATTTGACATCGGGATTGGATCTGGCAGACCCCAAATTTGACACACCGGGACAAATCGATTTGTTGATTGGCTCTGATGTCCTCAGTGGAATTTTGGTTGGTGGGAAACGGGTTTTGGTTCCAAATGGTTTGACTGCCATCCCGACCATATTTGGATTTGCTTTGATCTGACCTGTACCTAGGGAACCCCCTCCACCCGAACTTGATAATTTGTTGGCTGTAAGCTCCGCTCTCTCTGATGCGGTTCAGAGGTTTTGGGAAGTAGAGGAGCCCCCTCAAGCTGCCCGTTTGAATCCAGAACATGAGGAGTGCAAACTGTTCTTCCAGAACAACACTGGTCGACTCCGTTCTGGTCGGATCATTACAAAGCTGCCTTTTCTGTCTGTTCGGCCTCCGCTTGGTGAGTCACGACCTTAAGCCGAAAAGAGATTGTTAGCTATGGAGCGTCGCATGGGTCGTGATCCGGGGCTCAGACAGAAGTATATTGAGTTCATGAGAGAATATGAACAATTGGAACACATGTCTGTGTCAAATTTGGATTGGCGTTCGGTGGAGCACTACTTTCTCCCGCATCATGCGGTATTGAAGCCATCGACTGGCAAGCTGCGCACAGTATTTGATGGTTCTGCGCAGACTTCTACGGGCGTAACCTTGAACCAGTGCTTGCATTCTAGTCCCAAGTTGGTCAAGGACCTTTGTGACGTCATCACCAGCTTCCGACGACATCAGGTTGTCTTTGTAGCCGATATAAAAATGATGTTTAGGCAGACGATTATCCACCCTGATGACCGTCGTTTCCAGCTGGTCCTTTGGAGAGAGAATCCTCGCGATCCCATTGTCGTCTACGAGCTCAATACCAATACGTACGGGTTAAGATCGAGCCCCTACTTGGCAATACGTTCTCTTTGGGAGCTCGCAGACCGCGAAGGCTTACGTTTCCCACAAGCCTCCGCCATCTTGAAGGACGATATTTACGTCGATGACATTTGTTCAGGCGCCTCCACAGCGGACGAGGCGATCCTCCTGCGGGACGAATTGATAGGTATTCTGGCCTCCGCTGGTTATGAGTTGCGCAAATGGATTTCCAACTCACCAGCGCTTTTGGAAGGCTTGCCAGAGGATCATCAGCAAGATCCACATTTATTTGAGATTGTTGACAACCTCGCCATGATGGCTGTTCGCGGCATCCAGTACAGACCAGTCCAAGACATCTTTACGTATAACGTAGACTTGAAATTGCCTTTTTCTTGGACTAAACGTCTCGTATTGTCTACTGTCGCCAGAACCTTTGATCCAAACGGTTGGATTTGTCCTGTCATATTTTGGGCAAAATGCTTCTTGCAGAAGCTTTGGACAGCAGGATTGACCTGGGATGAACCTCTACGCGGCACTCTTGTTAAGGAATGGACCTCTTTTGTATCCTCACTTCCTGCCGTCAACGAGATCTCCTTGCCTCGTCCCATCCTTCCTCCCGGGAAGTACAAGGCCACCCTTCACGGGTTTTGTGATGCCTCGGAACGTGGTCACGCGGCCGTGGTGTACTTGCGCACAGTCAGTGCCTCAGGTCAGGTGAGAGTTTCCCTGATCATGGCGAAGAGCAAGGTTGCACCCTTTCGGACACCTCTGACCATTCCGAAATTGGAGCTCTCGGGAGCAGCCCTACTTGAACGCTTATTGAACCACGTGTCTAGTACTTTGGGTAAAAGCATTTGTATTAATGGGACCTACGCCTGGACAGACAGCCAAATTGTTCTTTGTTGGTTGAAGGCTTCTGTCCACACCTTGGAGGTATTTGTCGCTAATCGCGTCTCCCAAATCCAAAAATCTGAAGTCAAGCTTGTTTGGAGACAGGTGCCAGGTGAGCTCAACCCCGCTGACTGTGCCTCGCGCGGATGCTTGACGCCTAGTTTGATAGGTCATTCGCTGTGGTGGGGTCCGGAATGGTTGAGTCGACCAGAAATTGATTGGCCTCGAACGCCAGTTTTAAATACTTCTAATTTGCCGGGTCTACGAATACTCGCTCTTGAGAAGGTAGAATGCGCCTTCGACCCCGATTTCTTGTTAAATCGCTACAGCTCCCTTGACAAGTTGTTAGGTGTTACTGCTTGGATAAAGCGTTTTGTTTTTAATTTTAGGCACCCACAACAGAAACGATTGATACCGTTTCTCTCACCACAGGAACGACAGGAGTCCCTCACCTTTTGGATTCGTTCTGTGCAATTGGCGCATTTTAAGAAGGAGATTGCTATCCTTAAGTCAGGGAGATCGAAATTGTCGGGAGCTGTATCTAAATTGAACCCCTTTTTGGACGATACGGGTCTCTTGCGCGTTGGAGGGCGTCTCAAGAACGCCAACCTCCCTTACGGAGCTCGTCACCCCGTTTTGTTACCCAAAGACGGTCATTTGGTGCGTTTGTTGGTAACTGACCATCACCTTAAAAATTCGCATGCTGGTTGTAATGCGCTCTTGGCTATTTTGCAACGCGAGTTTTGGATCTTGTCTGCCCGAAGAATTATTCGGAGTGTAGTCTTTCGCTGCATCCCTTGCTATAAGCTCAAGGCTTCTACCATGCAGCCGTTGATGGGAGACTTACCGGCAGATCGCGTAACGGAGAGCAGGACATTTGACGGTGTTGGCACGGATTTCGCTGGTCCCTTTTTGATAAAAACGTCGACACTTCGAAACAGCAAGACTGTTAAGGCCTACTTGTGCGTTTTTGTTTGTCTTTCCACAAAGGCCGTTCATTTGGAACTGGTCTCCTCGCTTACGACCGAGGCGTTTGAAGCCACATTTGACAGATTTGTATCCTGCAGAGGGCTGCCTTCCTTGATCCGTTCTGACTGCGGCACTAACTTTAAGGGCACTTATAATTATTTGAATGACGTTGTTCATTTCCTTGAAACCAACAAGGCTGATATAGGTGATAAGCTTGCCCGACGTGGGATAAATTGGTTGTTTTCCCCACCAAATTGTCCACACTGGGGTGGTATTTTTGAGGCCGCTGTAAAATCAGCCAAAACACACTTGCGCAGGACAATCGGTGAGTCTGTCCTTACATTTGAGGAACTCGCAACTGTGTTTTGTAAGATTGAGGCTGTTTTGAACTCTAGGCCGTTGTGCCCGATCTCCTCAGATCCGAATGATTTGGAGGCCCTTACGCCGGGCCATTTTTTGATTGGTCGCCCACTTGTCGCCTTGCCTGAGTACCCCTATATTGATACGAGACCTGGGCGTCTCCCGCGTTTTGAATTGGTACGCCAGATTACTCAGAGCTTTTGGAAACGCTGGAATTTGGAATATTTGCACATACTCCAGCAACGCGTTAAGTGGACCGACAAGACCGATCCACCCAAGATTGGTGACCTCGTTTTGATCAAGGAGGCTAACCTTCCGCCACTCAGATGGCGCAGGGGGCGCATCCTTCGTTTGGTAACTGGGACTGATGGAGTTCCCCGATTTGCTGAGGTCATGGTGGACGGTTCGATTCTGAGGAGAGCGGTTGCAACATTGTCACGTCTACCAACCGATTAGCGGACCGGTAGGCCGGTCCGGGGCGGGTGGATGTTTGAAATAGAAATATTATTTGTGATAGGTCAAGTCGATTATATCGATTTAGTAACGTTTAGTTTAGTCTATTGAAAATTTCTGACCATGGTCACACTATGAACTGTCAATGTCAATCCAGCCGTTCTTTGTCGTTTCCCACGGTCAGTGAAAAAAAACCTAGCTTTTGGTTCGCTCTGGAAGATTCCGTTTTTGTGAGCGCGTTTTTGATCTTGTATTTGGTTGTAAAACCAAAACCCGTAATGTATTGCCGCTAATTGATCAGCTGGCATCGGTTTATTTGTGATAAAAGATAAGTTATATCTTAATGAACATTTGCGAAAATTGTGAATCCGGTATCAACGTCCACGTGCCAACGTGTCTTAAAAACGTCGCGTTTGCAGCTTAATAGCTAAGTATAAGATACTTCATTCATTTATTTTGGCCCATATACTTGTATGAATGTGTCTAATTTAGCTCAAGCCTGACATCAGTGAAGATATCAGGTAAGTTGAAATATAATATTGATAGTTGTAATTTGGATTTCAATTCATCGCTGTGCAACGCAGTGCATTGTGTCTGGATCCTTGTCTTGTCGTAGTCAGGCAGATGTATTACAACTTCCACTGTGCATTCTGAGCAATTCCTGCCTGCCTACTGCAACTCTAGACATCTATCTTTCTGGTCGGTTGCGACGAAACATTGTATTATATACATTCGATCCATTTAGTAACGTTACATATTTGCCTATACCTTACTATACTCAGGATGAGAAATGTGGATTTGAGAATATACTTATTATATATATATATATATATATATACTTGTAAATAAATTATGATTTGATTATGATCTGTTGTTAGATATTGGATATTGAAGAAGATGTTAGTTTAATAGGTACTTTTCCAGTTATTTCTATAAGCAAATTAAAAAAAGTATTTTAATACTTTACTTGATACGTTTTTCTCCATCACGTGCATGTGTATGGAATGCGCATTTATTTATGTCACAAAAGTAGGTTGTCAGGCAATAACACAACATTTCGCGTGTGGTTCATTTGCAGAAAGGCACTTTGTACGGTTTTGTTTAATCTATGCAACAAGTTGCGAAACTAATTTACACTGCAGCTGTAAAGTATGTTCATCCATGTTCCGCGAAATTATTTCAGTACATTGAATAAGCTACATATTTTAGCCCATTTGCTGCATAACTGCTGTTTATAGTGTTTATGATTTAATAAGGTAGTACTTAATAGCTTATTAGACATACCAACAGACTGCCATGCAGAAGGTAGCGGATTCGACACCATCGACATGTCAGATGTTTATAGTAGTTGACCATGACTTGAGAATAACAATCTTTTAGTTTAAATGTAAATTTAAAAACGACACATTTCAAACATAAATATCTGAAGTCATACTTAAGCGAATATGGAAAATTCTATTTCAACCGGTTTGTGAGACAAATATCGCTACCTCAAGATGTATTTTGTACATTGATGGATTTGCCTACGAAGAGTCGTTGGTTAGAAGAATTTGTCCGCGTTTCGCAGGATTTCGACACGTTTTGTACCAATCTTTGTGACATTCACACATATGTGACGTACAAGGCAAAAAGTGATCCCGAAGGATTGGTTCGGCATCGAGACGATTTATTTCTAAGGTAAGGTTTAAGAGAATACTAGTCAAAGTCAAAATCATTCATTCATCTAGGTCACAAGGTGACGCTTATGAACGTCAATTTTAAAAATTAAATTACTTAATGCTTCTACACTTACATTTACTGCCTCGTTCGCAAAGCAATAGGTAGAAACACGAGAAAGAACGGGCAATAAAATTCGTGGCCACTCTTTTAAATCGCCAATATTATGGTACATATTTATATATTTGTAAGGAGCTGCAACTGTTTCATATTTTACTTAATTACTTGTAAATAGTAATTAGTTACAGACATAATACTTAAGCAATTAATGCAGTTACTAAATTAAGTGCTTTAGTTAGACTTCCAATGTGAATATTGTGTAACAGGAGCATCCACTTACGTCTTATAATGTAGACAACTCGTGACCATGTTCAGAACTATGGTGGAAATGTATGTTACAGAAGTGACGGTATATGAATACACAAAATTACAAAAACCTTAGTTAGATCCTGAAATCCTGCAGTTTTACCTACTTAAATGATGTAGGTAGGTAGGTATGTGGTGAAGTGAAGATTTGAGAGATGAAAATTTTGCAGTTTAATTACATATTTATTACATGAGTATTATACTTATTTATATCATCATCTTCAGCTCTGAATATAAACTGTCCCACTGTTGGGCAAGAGCCTCTTCTCACTACGAGAAGGGTAAGGCCATAGTCCACCATGCTGGCCAAGTGCGGGTAGGCTGACTTCACATTTCTTCCGAGAACTGACATGTCGGTTTCATCAAGATGTTTTTCTTCACTGTTTAGTAATCAAGTGATAATTAGCTATTTGATACTTACTTCGAAAATTTTGAGGACTGCGCCGTGGGTTTGAACTCGAGAATCTCTGCGTAGTAGTCTTTTAGTCTCTGAACAACAACAATACACTAAAATGTAATATTTTTTACAGCGCAGACCCAAACTACCGGTCAGCGGTGATCAACACGAACGTGATAGTGAAACACACGGGAGAGGTGACGTAGCTCAGTTACGGTATCTACGTCTCCGTGTGTGACATCAACCTAGAACAGTTCCCATTCGACGTCCAGTTGTGCACCATGAAGTGGGCCTCATGGACCTTCGATGGGTTTCAGGTAACACTTTTTAAAATATTAAAATAAACTGTGATAGAGGAGCGTACAAGAAAGGTGACGTGGCTCAGTCACGGTATCTACGTCTCCGTGTGCAACATCAACGTATAACTGTTCCCCTTTGACTTTCAGCTGTGTACCATGAAGTGGGCCTCATGGATCTACCATGAAGTGGGCTTGGATTTCAGGTAATACCACCTAAAATCAAAATATTTGATAGTAATAGTTAATCTGTACAAACATGATATTGGCGAATACGGACGAGGCAACGTGTAGCTGTATACTATGAAGTAGGCCTATAACCGGTTTCAAGTAAGACATCGTAGAAAGTTAAAAATGTTGACAGTATAAGTACATGATGGGAACCTAATATTGGAGCATACAGCTAACATGATGTCACGGCTATGACATCTGGGGGCACGGCAGTCGAGCAAAAAAGCGGCACCGGCCGTACCATCCTTTTCTCGAAGCAATTCAGGCCATTTTCGACCCCCTATAACTTCGTTGTGGATAAAACTAGAAGCCTGCCTTTTTAGTAACTATGCAAACATTGTATAATAATGGTGTATTTCAAATTTCATTCAATTTGAACTAGTCGTTTAAGAATTATAACGAGTCAAAATTCTTAATTTTGTCACTCACTGACCGATCATCAAAAGTCTAAGGCACTTCTAGCAGACATAGAAGCTTCAAATTTAGAGTACGATTAGTATTTAGTATATGAATTAAGGAAAAATTAAAATATTTTTTCAATTTCTGTCTAGTTTTCGAGATACATCAACTGCATAAATAACTTTGTAATCCTATATAAATATAAAGGATTACAAAGTTACATTTGCAGTTAGAGCTTTAATTAAGAAAATTCGTTGTTGGTGTACAAGAAGGAGAAGGTACCGGAAAGGATAAAAGTAGACTATCTACAAAAAGAAATGAGATCCCATAAAAACAATACTTGTCTAAAATACCAAGTCTTGCGACCGGAAAAAGTTGTGAGATCCATGAAATAACAAGTCGGTTAATTAAAAATCTTTAATGTTTTAAATAAATGTATTGAATTGGCAATCGCATTAAACAATCTAATTTATATATGTATTACTTATGAGATATATTGTGTTTTCAGGCGATGGCCGAGTCAACATAATATATATAATCAATAGATTTAAAACATTAGAGATCTTTAATTAACCGACTTGGTATTTCATGGATCTCACAACTTTTACCGGTCGCGAGACTTGGTATTTTTGACAAGTATTATTTTTATGGGATCTAGTTATCCGTATTTGAAGAGAACAGTTCCCTTTTGACGTGCCTAGTAAAGGCACATACAGTGGGACACATATAAACATTTTAATTGCTCTATTATTCGATTCGAATCAAATATGACTGAACTGCGAAGAACGGTTAAACCGTAAGATCTCAACTTGACTAACGTATTTATGTTAAACATAACATTTGAATAAAATGACACATACCTATAATTAGAAAATATCTAGTTGATACTATTCAAGTACAAAATGATTAAGAAAACGAGCCCGAATCTGTGGTTAGCTATATTAATATTGCATAAAATAATATGAGGCATGCTTCATTCATTAGCTAAGTATTTTCTCTAATGGATTGAGGCTACAATATCTAAAGTAAACGTTGGTTGTTATCAATGTTAAGTAATACAATATTGAGAGGCGTTATGGTATAAAACATGCTTAGGTATTTTTCTTGCCATCAGATGCAGAGTTTTCCTTGATCTTTCTATAAATGGTCAGCTTAGTATAGTAGCTATTTTTCTATTAACACGACGCACTAATTATAAACATACAAATACCTAATGGACACAGTGGGTACCGTAACAACAATTTGTTGTTAATGACGAAAAGAGTGATCACACGAAGTAGGTGTGATGATTTATCTCGCAAGCCATACGCTAATAGGTACAATTATAAAATACAATTCCATTAAATGACAGCTAAAACTACTCGATACAAATTTTAAACATTATGTAAAATCACTAGAAGTAGCGATAGCCTAGTGGAGAGACCGACAGACTGCTACGCAGAGGCTCCGGGTTCGAATCCACGGCGCGCAACGATAACTTATCGGAGTTATGTGCGTATTAAATTGTTAATTATCGCTTGTTATACAGTGAAGGAAAACATCGTAAGGAAACCTGCATGTCTGAGAGTTCTCCATAATGTTCTCGAAAGACGAAAGTGCGGATTGGCAGACTTCACAAGTCTGCCAACCCGCACTTGGCCAGCGTGGTGGACTATGGCCTTACCATTCTCATAATGGGAAGAGACCCGTGCCCAGCAGTGGGACAGTATAAAGGGCTGATGATGATGATAAAATCACTGACATAAAAAGGAACATTCAGATACAGTTAATTTCTCTGTAAAACAATTTGAGTCAGTCTTGTATGTACTAAGCTTTTCACTCTAGCACGCTGTGACTAATCATAGCGGCATGTTCTCTAAAATGCAGACACGGTACGTATGAAAATGATACAATTATGTCGGTGGCACCTAAAACGAAAACGGAACTAACTCAATAAAGAAAACCCAAGAAATCCAGGCTTTAATAATTTATTGAGGAAAGATAGTGATCAATGTATAGTATTCTTTTTATTTACTAGATAGACTTTAAAACAATTACAATTAGCTATACCGCCTGTTAAGATATGGATATGATAAGAGATAGGCATAATGCTAATCATTCTTTCTTTTTCGTATGCGTGTGAAACTAACTCTGGTGTTGGAGTTTATATCGGCCCGAAGGCCACCGACATGGCCGAACGTTTCGAACGAACCGGGGCCAATAACTTTACCTGAACTCCGAAGCACGGTAGCGCTCTGATGTAAATCTCACACGCGGTCACCCATCGAAGTGGTGACCTGTGCAAGCGTAGCTTAACTTTGCCTAACGCCAGCATGCCTAGACACGCTATGAACGCTACATATTAGGTACATATCATCGGCCCTGTATATTAACTGCACCACTGCTGGGCACGGCCGCTTGTCACTATGAGAAGGGTAAGGGCATAGTCCACCACGCTGGCCAGGTGCGGCTTCGCAGGCTTCACATTTATCTGTCCGAGAACATTATGGAGAACTCTCAGACATACAGGTTTCCTCACGATGGTTTCCTCACGATGTTTTCCTTCACCGTTTAGCAAGCGATAAATAACAATTATACATATTATACGAATCATTAAAATTAATAGTATATTATCCCAGAAAATCGAAATATCAAAAATTATTATACCTGACACTAAAAGTATACACAAGAAGAAGAATCTCAAAATAGCTTTAATTAACGTCGTGGGAAAATGATATCCAACAATTACTTTTTTACTACATCTTCATTATGCCCAAAGGCCTCCGATACCGCCTATAGATTCTTGTTCTAGCTTAAGAAACATAAGTTAAATACTTAATGGTGAAATATTCAGTCCATTTAAATAAGCAGCGATATCAAAAAAGTATATGACAAATAATAGAGGGCGCAAAGCAATTGCCTAACTATATGGAACAAAAAGTCGAGTTGTTCGATAAAACTCAAATTACTCGTATCATATACCTATCGAAACAATAAAAAGAGTTTTTTCGTCCTTTTTCCGTAACATGAGTTTGTTCCAAAGTTTTCTAATCATCTGGGTGAAGCTCGTTCTGCAGAAATTGAAAATCAAACATACATATAACCTTCATATAGCTCATTATATTAAACATACGTACTCGTATTACTTTTGTTCTTATCGTTATATTAAATATTATATGTATAGAAAGGCATTGAATATGCAACTTGCTTTTAGTTATTTAAAGGTTTGTTTGATATTGAGACAACAGTAACAATATTACACTATGTGGCGTTCTCTCTCCTCTGCTCTTCTCGATTTTTATCAATTCAATATCTAATTCTATTTCAAGTTCCTACCACCTCTATGCAGATGATCTGCAAATCTACTCCCAAGCGAAGCTTGAAAATTTATCATTAGGCATCGCCAGTATTAATCAAGATCTTGTTGCCATATCAGAATGGACTAAAACGTATGGTCTCAAGGTTAATCCTGTTAAAACCCAGGCTATAATTATCGGCAGCTCTCGACTTATTACTAGGACTAACTGGTCAATGCTTCCCCAGGTGTCATTTGCAGGTGTTTTTATTGCTTTCAGTAAAGATGTTAAGAATCTGGGGATATACATAGACACAACACTTTCTTGGACCGTCCAGCTACAATACATCAGCCGACGTCTTTTTGCTGCCATAGCATCATTGAGAAGACTCCGTAATTTCCTTCCGACTGCCACTAAAATTGCACTTGTGCAATCTATTCTTCTTCCCATTCTTGACTATGCCGATGCCAGCTATCTCGATCTCAATAATGATCAGCTTGATAAACTTGAGCGACTCCAAAATTTCTGTATAAGATTCATATACGGTTTACGCAAATATGATCATATTTCTGAATTTCGCATGAAGCTCAAGTGGCTGCCAATCCGCCTTCGCCGGAATACTCACATTCTCTGTCTTCTCTATAATATTCTTTATAATCCTGCTTTTCCCATGTATCTCAAAACACGCTTTGAATACCTTCACGACACACATACGAAGTGCTTAAGATCATCGGAGAATCTTAGGTTGAAAGTTCCTGCACACTCTACGGTTTTCTACGGCAAATCTTTTACTGTACAGGCTGTACGATTGTGGAATTCGTTGCCAGAGAGAATCAGACAGGCTCAATCCTTGACAGTATTTAAAAAACTTGTCACCCAACACTACTTTGCAAATATTTCATGACTACTTTTTTAACTTGCACTGATATTGTATATATTTATTCACTATTCCATGAAGTACACCATAACCTACCCATTCTCTCTGTAACTTAACCATTAATTTTACCTGGTTGTCTGGAAGAAATCGCATTTTGCGATAAGACCGCCCTTGTACCACTAGTTTTAAGTTCTTTATTTGATAATTTTATTTGTATTTCTGTTTTTCTGGTGTACAATAAAGAATTTTTATCTTATCTTATCTTATTTTAATAAGGCAGTGTGAGGTTTTCGAAAAGTAAATTAACACACAGATTTGTCTGGCGGGATTTAAGTTGACTGATAGCACATATTCCATATTGCGATAAGATCGCCCTTGTCAAGTACTACTATTCTAAAGTTATTTAATTTTAATAATATTCCACAATTTATCTCTAGCATAATTAAAGGCGTTTGTTAAGGATTTTTTTATAGCCTTATCATAGAGTAAATAGCGTCCCCCCCTTGGGATCTCCACCTTGTCGTGGTGGGGGGGGGGGGCTTAGTAACCGTGGATTTGATTTTCACCCACGGTGAAGCTAAGCGGGATCCCGGGAGGGGACGCTCCACGTGGGCTTGCGTGAGGCCTGCGTAGGATGCGTCCATAGGTGCGGGTGCGAGGGACAGTTCTGTCTGTCCCTCGCAGTCGGGTGCGGTCGCGGGAGGAGAGGCAAGTCGGTGTTGCGTTGCCGCGCGCCCTATCTCCCGCGACCAAATGGGGGCGCACCATCGTTGCGTCGCGGTGGGGCCGCAGAGGAAGAGGAGATGCGGTGTTGCGTTGCCGTCCTCCCTATCCTCTGCGGCCGCTGGATGTTTTGGCGGCGGAGCCCAAAACCTTCATCCGCCGCCAAGGGGGTTTCGTTCGGGGCCCGCCTGACCATCTGGCGGGCCAATAACCCGTCGGGGGTAGCGAGGAATGCTTTGGTAAAACCCTACCCTCCGACACATGGGTACATGAGGAGTACGGTTTGGTTTTTAGTCAGTAAGAGTCTGACAGTCCCCTTCGTCCTTCCCCACAGGGCGAAGGGACTCTATGAGGATTTTCCAACCCGACACCACAAAAAGAAAAAAAAAACGAAAAAAAAAAAAAGTAAATAGCGTCATAACGTAACTGGATTTGCTGTTTGTATTTAAATGGACAACGTTAAACAACTATTACCAACCATGTTGGAGGCTTTTGGGAGGCCTATAACCTACTCCGAAATCATTATTAGCCATACACCCACTCAGTAAAACAATATAATGGCTGATTATAATTTTAATACTCTTAGATACATAAAGTTTTTTTTTAAGTCGTTGTAAATATTTATTAAGTACGGTGGTGGTAACATCATCTTTCTGGTGGACGTTGTTGAAGCATCTCAAAAGCGTCCATAAATCTGAAACTTTAAGTTAACAGGTAAGCAGTGTAAAATATGGCATAAATTGTGCCCTGTTATAAAATTAAAACTGAAATTTAAAAGCTTGAGCAACATATTTTTGAAAATGCCATTTTGTATTATCATAAATGCATTATTAACTGTAATTACTTTTATTGAAATAATTTATTAAAGAAATGAATGTGATAAATGCTAAGTGGGTAAAGCCTACGTGAAATTATAGTACGCTTTATAAACCTTAGCTTTAGCACAGTCAAATAATCCATACAGTCGTTCGACGAACGCGTCTAGACAGGTCAATCGTGCGGGGGCCAAGAGGTGAGACGCGTTAAGAGCGGTACCTAGTTACGTACATCGCCTTAGTTCCTAACTAGGTACATGTTTTTGGGGGCTGGCACGTGCTTGTTTTTTGATCGTTACTTATTTATTTGCTTAAGAATATTAATTAAGATGGTGCATACCTACGACTTGTGCTGTGAGACATTGAAATTCTTTATGCTATGTCTATAGTTACACAATATCAATAACCTTTTAAATTATGGCGGAATTAAAACAAAAGTGGTTTGGCAATTATTTTGCCGTTGCTCGCGAAAGGGTTAACTTGGTTTGTACGAAAAATGCTTTATATTCTTAACCACCTCCCACGACACCGGCGGGACGAAATAGGTGCTGACTGACACTTTGTATGCAAATCTGTCACCGCACGAAAAATGCAACGTGTTTTATAATAATTATTTGTCGTTAATTATTGTAATATAATAAACTAGCTGTTTCCCACGATTTCACCCGCGTCCTGAGGGAACTTCTTCGCGTACCCGGTTAATTTTTAGCCTAAGTTACTCCTTGGTACATCAGGCCAGTGAGGGTCCCGTCAAAATAGGTCCAGCCGTTCCAGAGATTAGCGAGAACCAACAGACAGACAGACAAAAATGGTAAAAAATGTCATTTCGGTGTATGTACCGTGTATACATCCATATTATGCATTTAGTAAAAAGCGGTTATTTTAATATTACAAACAGACACTCCAATTTTATTTATATGTATAGATAAGTGATTTACACTATATAATTCATGTAGCGTAGTAATTGTAATATTTTTCTAAAATAATTAGACGGTGTTTGAATAAGTAGGTATTGTTTTCATGTGGCAGCCCTAGCCTACTTACCCTTGTCTAGACGTTGTCGGCTTTTTCTACGAGATCAAAGGCGTCAAACTACTGTATGGTCTTTATACTGTGGCTTTAGTATTAGAACTTCGCTGCTCGCCAATATATTAAAATCTCACAAAACACGTACAGCTGCTAAACATTTTCATGAACTGTTGGCGTCTACGCGCAAATGTGGTGTATTAAAGCATACGTTTTACGTCGCCAAAGCCAAGGCAATACGCCGGTATTTGCGGTAGCTCACTCAACTTTGCTTTTTGTTCCTTTATATTGTTTTTTAGATTGATGGAAAAAGTCAATTTTCACTTCGCATATTATTATCTTTTCATCTTCTTATTTGCTAGCTCCTTATTTGCGATTGGTGTTCCTTATCGGTTGGAGCCAGGATCATCTACCCTGGGTGGCATAAGTAGTGAGCTGTGGTCGCACCACACCCTTGGAAGTGGTTGTCCACCAGGTGATCAGCCGTGACTCTTTGCCCTTTTTCTACCTGGTATAGCATGTCTCTTTTTAACAGTCCATTCTTCATCTCGCCTCATTACATGGCGAAATCATGTCATACAAATCTCAACCATTTTTGTCTGCAATAAGTGCGACTTATTAAGGTTCTAATGCACAGTGAGTACACTCATTGTGTATTTTGCCAACTCTGGTCACTCCAGCTGGCCATTTTGACATCTTCATCTCGTGTCTCATTTTTGTTCGTGTGTTTTCTTTACAGTCCATCACCCGGAGACATACATCACGGCTGGTCTTATAGCTGTTTTGTATACAATGCTCTTAAGTTGTATTGGCATTCAACTGTCACATAACACTCTTGTGAGTACTTAACAATATCGGCTGAAAGTTTAATCTAGAAATTAGAATTTCACGGTTTTTACGTTATCTTCACCGACAGCCCCCAGTTTTCCCTTTGCAAACAATTTGATATTCAAGAAGAACTTAGAGTCCGACCAGTATTTCGAGCCTGCACTGAATAGAAACTATTCATCAAAACAGGCAATATTACTTAAGATAATATTTCAGAATATAAATTCTAGATTTGAATGCGTAAATCAATAACGGTCTCTCGTGATTGACATCGTAAAAGATTATATATAATAATATCTCGAAAATTCGTAGAATAAAATTCATCATTTTTATGGCGGAACCGTGTTCCGAATAGACAATGAGCAAAGAAACAAAAGAGGTTATGAGCTTCTTGAATTCTAGCGAAAACATGGCGTTCTTGTAACAATAAATATATAGTTTTTGTATAACAAAAGAAATCCTCTCATTACTTGAAATGACCTCTTGTACAATAGTAAAATAGAAATGTAAATTTACAGCACTGCATTACTGCGGCTCTGAAATTAAACAACGGCTTGGTTTTCTGCGACACTTGTTTAAAATAATTGCTGTAAGACTTTAACAAAAGATTTTTAAGGAAAATAGTTAATATATCGTGCGCGCTCAACATTTAAAATGAATGGAAGACTTTTTGGTGTACATTACTCAAGTAATAAATATTTAAGTAGTGTATTGAATTTTTTTGCTCATCTTGGGTTAGCTTCTGAGTTTAGGAATTCCATCAAATCGGATTTGTAACCAAATGGATACACAGACACACTTCAGAACAACATCCATCAATCCCGCGTACCAATGAGACAATATGTATGTTCAAACACATAGCATGACTACAAGAAAGATCGTCTTCTAGCAAAACAGATACCTAATAGTAGACTTTAAATGTATCGGTTTCTGACTTGTCACATTCAAGCGTAGACATTGTTTATACTTAAAGTTAGATATATACTCATGCGCTATTAATTTGTTAGGCCATTATTACAGACGTTGGGATAGGTCAATCCAGACAGTGTTAGAACAAATTGTTTGCGTGATAGACTCCATCTACATTGGCCACACCGACACGCTAATATGATACGGTCATGGAGTCGAAACAAGGTTAAATGAATAGCCAAACAATGTAGATGCACAATACATGACACACAGACAATGGGGTGAATATAATTCAGCAGATACCTTATTCATAACTTCGTTTTCAGTGTCTATATGACGATGCAATCTTTCCCTGTGTCTCGCAATCTACCTAATATTATTATTTTGTCGGACATAATATATTGCTGCTAGCTGATCAAGGTTATCAAGTGTCATGAAAGACAGAATAAACTAGATTATTTCTTTGGACCTCTCGCGAAGTGTACTTATTTTTAACTTTCTATAACTTAGGTACGTACAGAAACGCGGCATGGACATACAAATTCGCAGTCATTTGTTGGTAGCCTATCCATTACCACGAATTACCTTTATTTATCACTAGCTGTGCCCGCGACTTCGTTCGCGTAAATGTTGGAATTTAATTAGCATAACATTTATGCTATTATTATTTATTAGTTATTATTTATAACTTTTATATGTATATTATATACCTAATATATATATCTTTAGAGAATTTCTTTATACACAACAGTAACTGCTTTACCACCTTCACATAGAACATACATACATACATAGACTCACGCCTGTTTCCCGGAGGGGTAGGCAGAGACCATACCTCTCTTGCTTCATTCACTCCCATCAAGTTTCTCATGCATTCTCTTCTGTTTAGGGTACTTCTGACCTGTCCTTTTTTAGGATGTCTCCAATCTGATCAGAGAACGTCCGCCTAGGTCTTCCCCTTCGTCATGTCCCATTCACACTTGGCTTATTATATTTTCTTTGTCAGTCTTTCGTAATCCATCCTCTCCATGTGTGCAAACCATCTTAACATGCCTGTACAGTTTACCTGTACAAAATGCTTACTCGGCATTTACTTTATATGCGCGACACCGTTGCATCGGTGTAGTACCTATCATTTTATTATGAATAATAAAAGTCAAGTTGAGGAGAGGACCTTGCGGCCGCACACCTTGCCCAGACGCAACCGTGCCGCGGGAGGCATGGTGCGAGGCAGGCGTGCCCCGTCTACAGCAGTACAAGAAAAGTGATAGTGCAATTTGTGAAACTGTGAATGAAGTGATCAGGCCAATAGAGTGCGTACGAAGTGAAATCAAAAGGTCAGTGTTAAGTGTAGACGTGGGAACCTCCCCTACCCCTCTTAGGTCGCGATTTAATGAAATTTAAACATACTCGTAGCTATAAGTACTAACAATATAAATTGTTCATTATCATTATATGTATCATCTAATTTCAATATTATATAATTTAATGTAAGAATTCATTTTATTTTTCATTGTTTTTATAGATTCTTTATCATTATACTGTTATCATCTTTTGAGTGTGCAGGATGTACAGTTTACCTGTACAAAAATGCTTAACTACTCGGCATATTACATTATATGCGCGACACCGTTGCATCGGTGTAGTACCTATCATTTTATTACGAATAAATCAGTGCACTTACATCCTTCAACTCAGGCGGTTTCTATTATCATTCCTGATCGACCCTATATCATTTATGTCATTTTTATATCATTATACAGTTATTATACATGTCAGCAGTATGCGTACATACTACCGACAATGCCTTTCCCGATGCTTGTCACTACATCTTCTTTTACCGCACGCCACCCTCGTATCACACAATTCTTTACTCTGTCGGTCATAGACACACCACACATACTTCTCAGTGCTCTCATTTCTACAGCATTTATTCTACTTTCATGACCCTTCTGCCATACCCAACATTCACTACCATATAGAATATGTAAATTATTTTTACCGATCATGTGAAAAGCAACATGTTCGGATGTCGATTCCAGCTGTTTCAAGTGTCTGTCCCTGCGATTTATTTAGAAAGTACACACAGGACTACGAGTGCATAGGGTGCATAGGGTTCCCACCAAGAACTTAGGGTCCCAAGCCAACCTCACCTGCAAGTGGTGCACCTGCCGATCAACGGACGAGGCTCTGGCAAACAAAATATCCCGATAAGCGGCAATAGGCTCGCCACCTATTACGTGGGATCAAAACACTGGCGAAAAGTGGGCGTTTAATATGCCTCTGCCTACCCCTTCGGGGAAACAGGCGTGAGTCTATGTATGTATGTATGTACAAGACTACGACTATCCAGCCCTGCCGAAAGTAAGATAGCCCCGTTGAGTAATTCAAGAAGTATCTGAATTCAGGGCTCAGTCTCCCGGTCAGAGATTCCCACGTACGTGACGTGAGGAGTGGGAAATTGGGAATAATGAGACACCTGTATAAGAACAGAACACGAACGAACGAAAGAAATCAAAGAAACACGATAACATTCATCAATCATAAACTCATAAGTAACGTCAAATATCCAATCCAAGTATTCCAACGACGATGAAAGCAAATTATCCGAGAACCTGATCAATCCTCGGAGAATCTTAACACCACCATTCAGAAAATTTTGTCAACACCATCTATGTTTACATATACAAACCGACCGAGATAGAAAATAATAATTATAGACTAATCGAAAATTTATTGAAAAAAGGATCTATAGTTATATTAGTTATTTAAAATGTAGTATATAATTATTTAAAATGATATATATTTATCATTTTAAGTAAATAATAATGAAATGATTTTATAACTATTATATAAACATAATAATTTGAAATACATGAGAGTGACCGTTTAAATTAAGTGGACATTGTAATAAATTTTGACACAGAGACTTTTTGTTTATGAAAGTGCCGAATATTATACTCTATTATTTTTTATAACAGAAATATTATACGCGACACATAATTATTGTCTTTTTTGCAAGAAACATTTATTTTGCTAGAAAATTATTTGAAAATAGTGACATCTATCGATCGGTAAGTAGCCATAAAACACTTTGAAGGTACCTATTTAGAGTAACTATACCTTTACTAACAAATTTATAATGATCATAGATGGCACCATATATACAACCAGTTTTGGATCATTCCTGTTTTGTTTGGGACTACGTACAAAGGAGAGGTCAAGCTGTACACCGAAAACCACTCAACCGATTGTGATGTAACATATACTATTTTATAGGTTTGAGTATCCTATGCCGTATGGTTGACGGCATAGAATACAAGTGTCACCACCCCCTATCTTCCCGTGGGTGTCGTAAGAGCCGACTAAGGGATAACACGATGCAAATACCATCTTTGCGTAGAGACGGAAAACTCGACATCAAACCCTATACGACTGCCTCGTTGGTCTCGCGGCATAAATGTGCGCGTGGGATCGGGAGGTCCCGGGTTCGATTCCTGGGTCGGGCAGTGTTAATAACACTGCCCGACCCAGGGGTTTTTCTGTCACGAAATTCTCAGTAGCAGCACGGAGTCTGGAAATGTGCCCGGTACGGCAATAGGCTCGCCCCTTATTACGTGGGACTAAAGTATATCTGGCGAAAAGTGGGTGTAGAAATACACCTCTGCCTACCCCTTCGGGGATAAAAGGCGTGACGATATGTATGTATGTATCCTTTGTACATGAGTGTAAGTTTTATTGAAATCAATTTCACCATTTTAGAGATCTTTAGCAACATAGGGAAAGACAGACAGACATAAATTCAAAAAAAAATTCAAGTATTGCTTTTTAGCATTTTCCTAGATTTTTAGCTAATTTTCGTCAAAAAATCTTTAATGTACAGACTTTTTCACCTCTACAGTTTTATTATAGTATAGATAACAATAATGTCGTATAAAATTACAAAAGAAGATCAGAAATTTAGATTTAGTTCCCTTTTGACGTGCCTAGTAAAGGCACATACAGTGGGACACATATAAACATTTTAATTGCTCTATTATTCGATTCGAATCAAATATGACTGAACTGCGAAGAACGGTTAAACCGTAAGATCTCAACTTGACTAACGTATTTATGTTAAACATAACATTTGAATAAAATGACACATACCTATAATTAGAAAATATCTAGTTGATACTATTCAAGTACAAAATGATTAAGAAAACGAGCCCGAATCTGTGGTTAGCTATATTAATATTGCATAAAATAATATGAGACATGCTTCATTCATTAGCTAAGTATTTTCTCTAATGGATTGAGGCTACAATATCTAAAGTAAACGTTGGTTGTTATCAATGTTAAGTAATACAATATTGAGAGGCGTTATGGTATAAAACATGCTTAGGTATTTTTCTTGCCATCAGATGCAGAGTTTTCCTTGATCTTTCTATAAATGGTCAGCTTAGTATAGTAGCTATTTTTCTATTAACACGACGCACTAATTATAAACATACAAATACCTAATGGACACAGTGGGTACCGTAACAACAATTTGTTGTTAATGACGAAAAGAGTGATCACACGAAGTAGGTGTGATGATTTATCTCGCAAGCCATACGCTAATAGGTACAATTATAAAATACAATTCCATTAAATGACAGCTAAAACTACTCGATACAA
Source organism: Euclidia mi (assembly GCA_944739405.2). Taxonomy (NCBI): domain Eukaryota; kingdom Metazoa; phylum Arthropoda; class Insecta; order Lepidoptera; family Erebidae; genus Euclidia; species Euclidia mi. Next base: position 35,215,619 of record OX123189.2, read on the forward strand.
ATTTTAAACATTATGTAAAATCACTAGAAGTAGCGATAGCCTAGTGGAGAGACCGACAGACTGCTACGCAGAGGCTCCGGGTTCGAATCCACGGCGCGCAACGATAACTTATCGGAGTTATGTGCGTATTAAATTGTTAATTATCGCTTGTTATACAGTGAAGGAAAACATCGTAAGGAAACCTGCATGTCTGAGAGTTCTCCATAATGTTCTCGAAAGACGAAAGTGCGGATTGGCAGACTTCACAAGTCTGCCAACCCGCACTTGGCCAGCGTGGTGGACTATGGCCTTACCATTCTCATAATGGGAAGAGACCCGTGCCCAGCAGTGGGACAGTATAAAGGGCTGATGATGATGATAAAATCACTGACATAAAAAGGAACATTCAGATACAGTTAATTTCTCTGTAAAACAATTTGAGTCAGTCTTGTATGTACTAAGCTTTTCACTCTAGCACGCTGTGACTAATCATAGCGGCATGTTCTCTAAAATGCAGACACGGTACGTATGAAAATGATACAATTATGTCGGTGGCACCTAAAACGAAAACGGAACTAACTCAATAAAGAAAACCCAAGAAATCCAGGCTTTAATAATTTATTGAGGAAAGATAGTGATCAATGTATAGTATTCTTTTTATTTACTAGATAGACTTTAAAACAATTACAATTAGCTATACCGCCTGTTAAGATATGGATATGATAAGAGATAGGCATAATGCTAATCATTCTTTCTTTTTCGTATGCGTGTGAAACTAACTCTGGTGTTGGAGTTTATATCGGCCCGAAGGCCACCGACATGGCCGAACGTTTCGAACGAACCGGGGCCAATAACTTTACCTGAACTCCGAAGCACGGTAGCGCTCTGATGTAAATCTCACACGCGGTCACCCATCGAAGTGGTGACCTGTGCAAGCGTAGCTTAACTTTGCCTAACGCCAGCATGCCTAGACACGCTATGAACGCTACATATTAGGTACATATCATCGGCCCTGTATATTAACTGCACCACTGCTGGGCACGGCCGCTTGTCACTATGAGAAGGGTAAGGGCATAGTCCACCACGCTGGCCAGGTGCGGCTTCGCAGGCTTCACATTTATCTGTCCGAGAACATTATGGAGAACTCTCAGACATACAGGTTTCCTCACGATGGTTTCCTCACGATGTTTTCCTTCACCGTTTAGCAAGCGATAAATAACAATTATACATATTATACGAATCATTAAAATTAATAGTATATTATCCCAGAAAATCGAAATATCAAAAATTATTATACCTGACACTAAAAGTATACACAAGAAGAAGAATCTCAAAATAGCTTTAATTAACGTCGTGGGAAAATGATATCCAACAATTACTTTTTTACTACATCTTCATTATGCCCAAAGGCCTCCGATACCGCCTATAGATTCTTGTTCTAGCTTAAGAAACATAAGTTAAATACTTAATGGTGAAATATTCAGTCCATTTAAATAAGCAGCGATATCAAAAAAGTATATGACAAATAATAGAGGGCGCAAAGCAATTGCCTAACTATATGGAACAAAAAGTCGAGTTGTTCGATAAAACTCAAATTACTCGTATCATATACCTATCGAAACAATAAAAAGAGTTTTTTCGTCCTTTTTCCGTAACATGAGTTTGTTCCAAAGTTTTCTAATCATCTGGGTGAAGCTCGTTCTGCAGAAATTGAAAATCAAACATACATATAACCTTCATATAGCTCATTATATTAAACATACGTACTCGTATTACTTTTGTTCTTATCGTTATATTAAATATTATATGTATAGAAAGGCATTGAATATGCAACTTGCTTTTAGTTATTTAAAGGTTTGTTTGATATTGAGACAACAGTAACAATATTACACTATGTGGCGTTCTCTCTCCTCTGCTCTTCTCGATTTTTATCAATTCAATATCTAATTCTATTTCAAGTTCCTACCACCTCTATGCAGATGATCTGCAAATCTACTCCCAAGCGAAGCTTGAAAATTTATCATTAGGCATCGCCAGTATTAATCAAGATCTTGTTGCCATATCAGAATGGACTAAAACGTATGGTCTCAAGGTTAATCCTGTTAAAACCCAGGCTATAATTATCGGCAGCTCTCGACTTATTACTAGGACTAACTGGTCAATGCTTCCCCAGGTGTCATTTGCAGGTGTTTTTATTGCTTTCAGTAAAGATGTTAAGAATCTGGGGATATACATAGACACAACACTTTCTTGGACCGTCCAGCTACAATACATCAGCCGACGTCTTTTTGCTGCCATAGCATCATTGAGAAGACTCCGTAATTTCCTTCCGACTGCCACTAAAATTGCACTTGTGCAATCTATTCTTCTTCCCATTCTTGACTATGCCGATGCCAGCTATCTCGATCTCAATAATGATCAGCTTGATAAACTTGAGCGACTCCAAAATTTCTGTATAAGATTCATATACGGTTTACGCAAATATGATCATATTTCTGAATTTCGCATGAAGCTCAAGTGGCTGCCAATCCGCCTTCGCCGGAATACTCACATTCTCTGTCTTCTCTATAATATTCTTTATAATCCTGCTTTTCCCATGTATCTCAAAACACGCTTTGAATACCTTCACGACACACATACGAAGTGCTTAAGATCATCGGAGAATCTTAGGTTGAAAGTTCCTGCACACTCTACGGTTTTCTACGGCAAATCTTTTACTGTACAGGCTGTACGATTGTGGAATTCGTTGCCAGAGAGAATCAGACAGGCTCAATCCTTGACAGTATTTAAAAAACTTGTCACCCAACACTACTTTGCAAATATTTCATGACTACTTTTTTAACTTGCACTGATATTGTATATATTTATTCACTATTCCATGAAGTACACCATAACCTACCCATTCTCTCTGTAACTTAACCATTAATTTTACCTGGTTGTCTGGAAGAAATCGCATTTTGCGATAAGACCGCCCTTGTACCACTAGTTTTAAGTTCTTTATTTGATAATTTTATTTGTATTTCTGTTTTTCTGGTGTACAATAAAGAATTTTTATCTTATCTTATCTTATTTTAATAAGGCAGTGTGAGGTTTTCGAAAAGTAAATTAACACACAGATTTGTCTGGCGGGATTTAAGTTGACTGATAGCACATATTCCATATTGCGATAAGATCGCCCTTGTCAAGTACTACTATTCTAAAGTTATTTAATTTTAATAATATTCCACAATTTATCTCTAGCATAATTAAAGGCGTTTGTTAAGGATTTTTTTATAGCCTTATCATAGAGTAAATAGCGTCCCCCCCTTGGGATCTCCACCTTGTCGTGGTGGGGGGGGGGGGGGCTTAGTAACCGTGGATTTGATTTTCACCCACGGTGAAGCAAAGCGGGATCCCGGAAGGGGACGCTCCACGTGGGCTTGCGTGAGGCCTGCGTAGGATGCGTCCATAGGTGCGGGTGCGAGGGACAGTTCTGTCTGTCCCTCGCAGTCGGGTGCGGTCGCGGGAGGAGAGGCAAGTCGGTGTTGCGTTGCCGCGCGCCCTATCTCCCGCGACCAAATGGGGGCGCACCATCGTTGCGTCGCGGTGGGGCCGCAGAGGAAGAGGAGATGCGGTGTTGCGTTGCCGTCCTCCCTATCCTCTGCGGCCGCTGGATGTTTTGGCGGCGGAGCCCAAAACCTTCATCCGCCGCCAAGGGGGTTTCGTTCGGGGCCCGCCTGACCATCTGGCGGGCCAATAACCCGTCGGGGGTAGCGAGGAATGCTTTGGTAAAACCCTACCCTCCGACACATGGGTACATGAGGAGTACGGTTTGGTTTTTAGTCAGTAAGAGTCTGACAGTCCCCTTCGTCCTTCCCCACAGGGCGAAGGGACTCTATGAGGATTTTCCAACCCGACACCACAAAAAGAAAAAAAAAACGAAAAAAAAAAAAAGTAAATAGCGTCATAACGTAACTGGATTTGCTGTTTGTATTTAAATGGACAACGTTAAACAACTATTACCAACCATGTTGGAGGCTTTTGGGAGGCCTATAACCTACTCCGAAATCATTATTAGCCATACACCCACTCAGTAAAACAATATAATGGCTGATTATAATTTTAATACTCTTAGATACATAAAGTTTTTTTTTAAGTCGTTGTAAATATTTATTAAGTACGGTGGTGGTAACATCATCTTTCTGGTGGACGTTGTTGAAGCATCTCAAAAGCGTCCATAAATCTGAAACTTTAAGTTAACAGGTAACCAGTGTAAAATATGGCATAAATTGTGCCCTGTTATAAAATTAAAACTGAAATTTAAAAGCTTGAGCAACATATTTTTGAAAATGCCATTTTGTATTATCATAAATGCATTATTAACTGTAATTACTTTTATTGAAATAATTTATTAAAGAAATGAATGTGATAAATGCTAAGTGGGTAAAGCCTACGTGAAATTATAGTACGCTTTATAAACCTTAGCTTTAGCACAGTCAAATAATCCATACAGTCGTTCGACGAACGCGTCTAGACAGGTCAATCGTGCGGGGGCCAAGAGGTGAGACGCGTTAAGAGCGGTACCTAGTTACGTACATCGCCTTAGTTCCTAACTAGGTACATGTTTTTGGGGGCTGGCACGTGCTTGTTTTTTGATCGTTACTTATTTATTTGCTTAAGAATATTAATTAAGATGGTGCATACCTACGACTTGTGCTGTGAGACATTGAAATTCTTTATGCTATGTCTATAGTTACACAATATCAATAACCTTTTAAATTATGGCGGAATTAAAACAAAAGTGGTTTGGCAATTATTTTGCCGTTGCTCGCGAAAGGGTTAACTTGGTTTGTACGAAAAATGCTTTATATTCTTAACCACCTCCCACGACACCGGCGGGACGAAATAGGTGCTGACTGACACTTTGTATGCAAATCTGTCACCGCACGAAAAATGCAACGTGTTTTATAATAATTATTTGTCGTTAATTATTGTAATATAATAAACTAGCTGTTTCCCACGATTTCACCCGCGTCCTGAGGGAACTTCTTCGCGTACCCGGTTAATTTTTAGCCTAAGTTACTCCTTGGTACATCAGGCCAGTGAGGGTCCCGTCAAAATAGGTCCAGCCGTTCCAGAGATTAGCGAGAACCAACAGACAGACAGACAAAAATGGTAAAAAATGTCATTTCGGTGTATGTACCGTGTATACATCCATATTATGCATTTAGTAAAAAGCGGTTATTTTAATATTACAAACAGACACTCCAATTTTATTTATATGTATAGATAAGTGATTTACACTATATAATTCATGTAGCGTAGTAATTGTAATATTTTTCTAAAATAATTAGACGGTGTTTGAATAAGTAGGTATTGTTTTCATGTGGCAGCCCTAGCCTACTTACCCTTGTCTAGACGTTGTCGGCTTTTTCTACGAGATCAAAGGCGTCAAACTACTGTATGGTCTTTATACTGTGGCTTTAGTATTAGAACTTCGCTGCTCGCCAATATATTAAAATCTCACAAAACACGTACAGCTGCTAAACAACTTCATGAACTGTTGGCGTCTACGCGCAAATGTGGTGTATTAAAGCATACGTTTTACGTCGCCAAAGCCAAGGCAATACGCCGGTATTTGCGGTAGCTCACTCAACTTTGCTTTTTGTTCCTTTATATTGTTTTTTAGATTGATGGAAAAAGTCAATTTTCACTTCGCATATTATTATCTTTTCATCTTCTTATTTGCTAGCTCCTTATTTGCGATTGGTGTTCCTTATCGGTTGGAGCCAGGATCATCTACCCTGGGTGGCATAAGTAGTGAGCTGTGGTCGCACCACACCCTTGGAAGTGGTTGTCCACCAGGTGATCAGCCGTGACTCTTTGCCCTTTTTCTACCTGGTATAGCATGTCTCTTTTTAACAGTCCATTCTTCATCTCGCCTCATTACATGGCGAAATCATGTCATACAAATCTCAACCATTTTTGTCTGCAATAAGTGCGACTTATTAAGGTTCTAATGCACAGTGAGTACACTCATTGTGTATTTTGCCAACTCTGGTCACTCCAGCTGGCCATTTTGACATCTTCATCTCGTGTCTCATTTTTGTTCGTGTGTTTTCTTTACAGTCCATCACCCGGAGACATACATCACGGCTGGTCTTATAGCTGTTTTGTATACAATGCTCTTAAGTTGTATTGGCATTCAACTGTCACATAACACTCTTGTGAGTACTTAACAATATCGGCTGAAAGTTTAATCTAGAAATTAGAATTTCACGGTTTTTACGTTATCTTCACCGACAGCCCCCAGTTTTCCCTTTGCAAACAATTTGATATTCAAGAAGAACTTAGAGTCCGACCAGTATTTCGAGCCTGCACTGAATAGAAACTATTCATCAAAACAGGCAATATTACTTAAGATAATATTTCAGAATATAAATTCTAGATTTGAATGCGTAAATCAATAACGGTCTCTCGTGATTGACATCGTAAAAGATTATATATAATAATATCTCGAAAATTCGTAGAATAAAATTCATCATTTTTATGGCGGAACCGTGTTCCGAATAGACAATGAGCAAAGAAACAAAAGAGGTTATGAGCTTCTTGAATTCTAGCGAAAACATGGCGTTCTTGTAACAATAAATATATAGTTTTTGTATAACAAAAGAAATCCTCTCATTACTTGAAATGACCTCTTGTACAATAGTAAAATAGAAATGTAAATTTACAGCACTGCATTACTGCGGCTCTGAAATTAAACAACGGCTTGGTTTTCTGCGACACTTGTTTAAAATAATTGCTGTAAGACTTAACAAAAGATTTTTAAGGAAAATAGTTAATATATCGTGCGCGCTCAACATTTAAAATGAATGGAAGACTTTTTGGTGTACATTACTCAAGTAATAAATATTTAAGTAGTGTATTGAATTTTTTTGCTCATCTTGGGTTAGCTTCTGAGTTTAGGAATTCCATCAAATCGGATTTGTAACCAAATGGATACACAGACACACTTCAGAACAACATCCATCAATCCCGCGTACCAATGAGACAATATGTATGTTCAAACACATAGCATGACTACAAGAAAGATCGTCTTCTAGCAAAACAGATACCTAATAGTAGACTTTAAATGTATCGGTTTCTGACTTGTCACATTCAAGCGTAGACATTGTTTATACTTAAAGTTAGATATATACTCATGCGCTATTAATTTGTTAGGCCATTATTACAGACGTTGGGATAGGTCAATCCAGACAGTGTTAGAACAAATTGTTTGCGTGATAGACTCCATCTACATTGGCCACACCGACACGCTAATATGATACGGTCATGGAGTCGAAACAAGGTTAAATGAATAGCCAAACAATGTAGATGCACAATACATGACACACAGACAATGGGGTGAATATAATTCAGCAGATACCTTATTCATAACTTCGTTTTCAGTGTCTATATGACGATGCAATCTTTCCCTGTGTCTCGCAATCTACCTAATATTATTATTTTGTCGGACATAATATATTGCTGCTAGCTGATCAAGGTTATCAAGTGTCATGAAAGACAGAATAAACTAGATTATTTCTTTGGACCTCTCGCGAAGTGTACTTATTTTTAACTTTCTATAACTTAGGTACGTACAGAAACGCGGCATGGACATACAAATTCGCAGTCATTTGTTGGTAGCCTATCCATTACCACGAATTACCTTTATTTATCACTAGCTGTGCCCGCGACTTCGTTCGCGTAAATGTTGGAATTTAATTAGCATAACATTTATGCTATTATTATTTATTAGTTATTATTTATAACTTTTATATGTATATTATATACCTAATATATATATCTTTAGAGAATTTCTTTATACACAACAGTAACTGCTTTACCACCTTCACATAGAACATACATACATACATAGACTCACGCCTGTTTCCCGGAGGGGTAGGCAGAGACCATACCTCTCTTGCTTCATTCACTCCCATCAAGTTTCTCATGCATTCTCTTCTGTTTAGGGTACTTCTGACCTGTCCTTTTTTAGGATGTCTCCAATCTGATCAGAGAACGTCCGCCTAGGTCTTCCCCTTCGTCATGTCCCATTCACACTTGGCTTATTATATTTTCTTTGTCAGTCTTTCGTAATCCATCCTCTCCATGTGTGCAAACCATCTTAACATGCCTGTACAGTTTACCTGTACAAAATGCTTACTCGGCATTTACTTTATATGCGCGACACCGTTGCATCGGTGTAGTACCTATCATTTTATTATGAATAATAAAAGTCAAGTTGAGGAGAGGACCTTGCGGCCGCACACCTTGCCCAGACGCAACCGTGCCGCGGGAGGCATGGTGCGAGGCAGGCGTGCCCCGTCTACAGCAGTACAAGAAAAGTGATAGTGCAATTTGTGAAACTGTGAATGAAGTGATCAGGCCAATAGAGTGCGTACGAAGTGAAATCAAAAGGTCAGTGTTAAGTGTAGACGTGGGAACCTCCCCTACCCCTCTTAGGTCGCGATTTAATGAAATTTAAACATACTCGTAGCTATAAGTACTAACAATATAAATTGTTCATTATCATTATATGTATCATCTAATTTCAATATTATATAATTTAATGTAAGAATTCATTTTATTTTTCATTGTTTTTATAGATTCTTTATCATTATACTGTTATCATCTTTTGAGTGTGCAGGATGTACAGTTTACCTGTACAAAAATGCTTAACTACTCGGCATATTACATTATATGCGCGACACCGTTGCATCGGTGTAGTACCTATCATTTTATTACGAATAAATCAGTGCACTTACATCCTTCAACTCAGGCGGTTTCTATTATCATTCCTGATCGACCCTATATCATTTATGTCATTTTTATATCATTATACAGTTATTATACATGTCAGCAGTATGCGTACATACTACCGACAATGCCTTTCCCGATGCTTGTCACTACATCTTCTTTTACCGCACGCCACCCTCGTATCACACAATTCTTTACTCTGTCGGTCATAGACACACCACACATACTTCTCAGTGCTCTCATTTCTACAGCATTTATTCTACTTTCATGACCCTTCTGCCATACCCAACATTCACTACCATATAGAATATGTAAATTATTTTTACCGATCATGTGAAAAGCAACATGTTCGGATGTCGATTCCAGCTGTTTCAAGTGTCTGTCCCTGCGATTTATTTAGTAAGTACACATAGGACTACGAGTGCATAGGGTGCATAGGGTTCCCACCAAGAACTTAGGGTCCCAAGCCAACCTCACCTGCAAGTGGTGCACCTGCCGATCAACGGACGAGGCTCTGGCAAACAAAATATCCCGATAAGCGGCAATAGGCTCGCCACCTATTACGTGGGATCAAAACACTGGCGAAAAGTGGGCGTTTAATATGCCTCTGCCTACCCCTTCGGGGAAACAGGCGTGAGTCTATGTATGTATGTATGTACAAGACTACGACTATCCAGCCCTGCCGAAAGTAAGATAGCCCCGTTGAGTAATTCAAGAAGTATCTGAATTCAGGGCTCAGTCTCCCGGTCAGAGATTCCCACGTACGTGACGTGAGGAGTGGGAAATTGGGAATAATGAGACACCTGTATAAGAACAGAACACGAACGAACGAAAGAAATCAAAGAAACACGATAACATTCATCAATCATAAACTCATAAGTAACGTCAAATATCCAATCCAAGTATTCCAACGACGATGAAAGCAAATTATCCGAGAACCTGATCAATCCTCGGAGAATCTTAACACCACCATTCAGAAAATTTTGTCAACACCATCTATGTTTACATATACAAACCGACCGAGATAGAAAATAATAATTATAGACTAATCGAAAATTTATTGAAAAAAGGATCTATAGTCACTATATACTTTATTTTCTATACTGTATATTTATCATTTTAAATAAATAATAATGAAATGATTTTATAACTATTATATAAACATAATAATTTGAAATACATGAGAGTGACCGTTTAAATTAAGTGGACATTGTAATAAATTTTGACACAGAGACTTTTTGTTTATGAAAGTGCCGAATATTATACTCTATTATTTTTTATAACAGAAATATTATACGCGACACATAATTATTGTCTTTTTTGCAAGAAACATTTATTTTGCTAGAAAATTATTTGAAAATAGTGACATCTATCGATCGGTAAGTAGCCATAAAACACTTTGAAGGTACCTATTTAGAGTAACTATACCTTTACTAACAAATTTATAATGATCATAGATGGCACCATATATACAACCAGTTTTGGATCATTCCTGTTTTGTTTGGGACTACGTACAAAGGAGAGGTCAAGCTGTACACCGAAAACCACTCAACCGATTGTGATGTAACATATACTATTTTATAGGTTTGAGTATCCTATGCCGTATGGTTGACGGCATAGAATACAAGTGTCACCACCCCCTATCTTCCCGTGGGTGTCGTAAGAGCCGACTAAGGGATAACACGATGCAAATACCATCTTTGCGTAGAGACGGAAAACTCGACATCAAACCCTATACGACTGCCTCGTTGGTCTCGCGGCATAAATGTGCGCGTGGGATCGGGAGGTCCCGGGTTCGATTCCTGGGTCGGGCAGTGTTAATAACACTGCCCGACCCAGGGGTTTTTCTGTCACGAAATTCTCAGTAGCAGCACGGAGTCTGGAAATGTGCCCGGTACGGCAATAGGCTCGCCCCTTATTACGTGGGACTAAAGTATATCTGGCGAAAAGTGGGTGTAGAAATACACCTCTGCCTACCCCTTCGGGGATAAAAGGCGTGACGATATGTATGTATGTATCCTTTGTACATGAGTGTAAGTTTTATTGAAATCAATTTCACCATTTTAGAGATCTTTAGCAACATAGGGAAAGACAGACAGACATAAATTCAAAAAAACATCAAGTATTGCTTTTTAGCATTTTCCTAGATTTTTAGCTAATTTTCGTCAAAAAATCTTTAATGTACAGACTTTTTCACCTCTACAGTTTTATTATAGTATAGATAACAATAATGTCGTATAAAATTACAAAAGAAGATCAGAAATTTAGATTTATCAACATTATATCTTTTTGGAATTCCGCCCCTCTGCCTGAGTTAAAGACGATACCATTATAATAATTCACGGTAGAAAAAAAAAATTCAAAATAGAAGGCAGCAAAATTTAACATTTTTGGGGTGAAATGTGAAAATAAAATCGAATTACCCCAGGGAAAAAAAAATATAATTTATGTTTGGACCTAGTAGGTAAATGATCGATAAGCCAACGTGATCGCTTTTATTTAACGTAAAACTTGCTAAGTTAAACTTTAAAATGATTATGAGTTAAACTATTAAAGATAATATCCACTGTGTGAAAAAAGTGAACAAGATTAAATAATCTTTTATTATTCACAATATCACAAAAAGAGAGCGTTAAAAATATGAACTGTTAAAATCGGTATACCTAGGACTCTATGTTTATTGTGTGCCATTAAAATTCTGTTTGATGACGGTCCCTTCCCAGACAAGTGAGCAAATACCAATAAATAAATTGCTAACCTATAAAAGCAATAAGCAGAAAAGCAAACCAGTTACGCAGAGGAATGCGTATTGATCTTTTCATTATGCATTTAAAACTAACTAGATAAGAAATACAGTTGGTGAATATTGTATTATATATTTCCTAAAAAGAAAAACAAAGAATAGACTAGAATCAACCAACATGCTCCAATTCGCACATATAGGCCAAAGATAAATTTGCCTGAAAAGCACATTCACCACTAAGCCTATTGCTCAACATTTCGTAACTGTTTTCTAGCTCAAACTGCTACTTGAAGTTGCAAGAGAAACTAAAGGCTTACAAATTCTTTCAGGTGTTTTGTATTACCATTTGGTAATATTAGAAGTAACGTATTTAAAGATTGAGCTGAAGCTTATATGTTGCCAGCATATTAGTGCTAGCTTTAAAATCAACGGCTATTCAAACAGCTTTGGTAACATTTATACGGACGGAGAATAAAACTTCCTTAGCTGGTGCTTCTATCATAAAAGGCAGGTAATTTCAAAATTTAATGTTTCTAGTTTTAGTAATTTTGGCTCTGCGATAATATGTCAGTCAGAACAAGTTATTTTTTTCCTTTTTATTTATTTATAGACTCGCGCCTGTATCCCCGAAGGGGTAGGCAGAGGTGTAATATTACACCCACATTTCGCCATGAATTTTTAGGTCCCACGTAATAGGGGGCGAGCCTATTTCCGTTACCGGGCACATCACCAGACTCCGTGCTGCTACTGAGAATTTGGAAAAACCCAGTAACACTTTGACCGACCCGGGAATCGAACCCGGGACCTCCGATCAACAGTCGCATAGGCTATCGACTGAACCACGGTGGCAGTCAGAACAACTGCTTTCAAATATACGATATTTACATGTACAGTGAAGCTACCCAGTATAGAAGTTAGTAGTCATATATAGCTGACTTTGTCCTTTGTTAGTGCGAACCCAGTACCCACTTACACCCTTATGGACTTTATTACAATACATATTTTTATGACAGCTCTCAAGTTGAAATTTGTTTTATATGGTCATCATACATTAAATCAGGTTTCATGAAACTATTATCAGCCTAGGGAGAGATACGACCACGCGTTTGAATATCCTTTGAGGATAATAATTATATTCGGAAATATTTTAAAGTTAAATATAGTAGCCAATTATCATATTCAATCGCGGTTCTTTTTACCTGAATCGTTGATTTATTTAAAATATATAATATAAATAGGAAAAAGAATTGTAAAATATCACAGTGCCAAATGTAAAGCCAAGGTCTCATCTTTATTAATAACCAAATATGAATACCATCTTCAAGTCAACCTACATAGTCAAATTTATATCCAAGACTCCTGAAAAGTATAGAAACATAAAATAATGGACTATGCACGAATTGAGTTGATATTTACCTACGTAATAAACCTGTGCCGTAAAATGTGAAAATAATTTACGGAAACAAAGAATTTCATTTCCGTATAACATAATAAGGAAAGTTAATTTAAAATTCTCGCGCGGTAGGCACTCTATCAATGTTTCTTTACACCCACAGTAAACCAACAAAAACCTTTCGAGATGAATGTCCTATACTCAAATGTTTACAGATAACTTTGTTGGTGGCTTTCACGGTAACTTCATTGTTAAGAAAATTTGAAAGAAAACGCAGAGCGTATACCTTATAATTCTTTTGTATGAAAAAGTAATGATCTTATCTTTCATGGTCCTTTCATCAATGATAAGGACATATTACCGTATTTATATAGAAGGCTTGGGTTAGGCTATTCATTCATGTATTCATCTTTAGTCAAACTTGATTTGTCAGAATGCTAGCTTTTCTTTAGAGCGTCCGCCCTCTGACCCTCGCAACCAAAAGATATTATGGTTTGAATCATATTAGACGCTCCACAATGACTGTCAAATATCTTTATGAAAATCGGGATCTACGGCATTACGTGGTCTCGATGATCCGGTGTGATTTTATTTTGGAACTGATGCGCATGTATAAGCCACAATGTTGTGATGCAGTCACTTGATCATACGCTTGACAAATATCACAAATGTTTTAAAGTCCCTATTCCATAACTAAATAAAACTTGTATTATACAGGTCAGGGAGTCTATCGTAAATGTTAAATGCAACGGAAAATACAATAGGGCAATAGTATACATGCAAATTGAAATATATAAAGAGAGAAAACATAAGTAAAAAAAATTGTAATGTAGAATTAAGAACGTACCAAAAAAAATATCGATAAGACCACATAATTTTTGAACCTGTGTGTGTTTCTGACTTTGTAAGCATACGCTTGTGAAAGTGTATGGGTGTGTGAGTGTTCGTGTGTATGTAAATTTCCCATTTTAAGAATAATTGTATTGCACTGATTCAGTTAGAAGAAAAGTTACCCCCTGTATATTTGGGAAGCTGACAGAATTTCGTTTACATTAATTGTTAAATTAATTCTTAGATCTGAAGGCTTCAACTGTGTCATTATGGCAAATTATTTAAATTGATTTGCCAATATTGTTAGAAGTCATTTAAGGATGCGTAATTATTATATTCTCGCAAACTTCGTTCTAAGTTATTACAGTCACAAATTAGTAACTCATTTAGAATGTAAAGACACTTATCCATAGGCCTCCTAAAACTTCCAGTAGCGTCAACTTGAAGTCGTAACTTCAGTTATAAGGAGTATGTACTCATTCGCTGTTTATTGACTTTATTTCAAAATAATTAGTCTCAACACTCAGTTTATTGAATTTAGTTTTAGACTAATTAAAAGTTTTCCATCAAAGGTTTCTAAATTTTATATGTAAAATGTAATGCGTAACTAATTTTCTACTGAAATGTCCACGAACTATCGCTTGAATGTATGAATTACGGTATAAATAACAGCAAAATCTTTATATAAACGAATGGTTTACGCTAGATGGCGTTGTAAAGTAAATATCTCGAAGAAAGAGCTCTTAAATATTATTTAGTAAAAATAGTGAAATAGTTAATTTCAAGTATAAATGTAGAATCAGTGTGTTAATATTGGACCAATAATAGTGTAAAAGTGTTATCTGTACTATTAATAAACTATTTACTAGTTAAATATAGGATTACTCAAAGATCTTTGACAATATAATATACAATGAACAAACAAGACAAAATTAAACAAAGTGACAAATTAATAGTGTAACCCCGCATCTGGTAAATTATATACCACTTTTGCCCAAACAAAACCAGTGAAAAGTGTACGAGGGTCAAACTGAAAGTTCTTAGAACTGGCCACTTATAAACAATATAATAAAAAAAATATTCTAAAATTTGAAAATAGAACTCTTTGCCAATATTACTGAGTATATATTTCATTCATTTGTCATTTGTTTTACGATTTGGCGGCAAATTGAAAATTGTCTGTGTCACGTCAACATGAATTTAACACGAGAAAATTTTCGTGCAATGATTTTTTATGACTTTCGATGTCATTTAAGTCAACAAGAAAGTTATGATAGACTACGATTGGCCTTTCACGATGAAGCCCCATCTCGTGCGACTGTTTACAACTGGTTTAATGAGTTTAAACGTGGTCGCACTAATCTCACTGATGATGTACGTGAGGGACGGCCTTCTACGGCGACGACTGAAAATAACATCTGTGTTGTGCGGCGTATGATAGAGACTGACAAAAGAGTGACCTATCAGCAGATTCGGACAAGCTTAGGCATCGGTATGAGTCAAGTGCACAAAATCCTCCACGAACATTTAGCGGTCAGAAAGCTTTGCGCCCGGTGGATACCTCATAATTTGACTAAGGCTCAAAAACTCCATCGTGTGGATTGGTGCCGTAAAATGATTGAAAGATTTAATGGAGGTGACTCAAATGCTGTGTTCGACATACTAACAGGTGACGAAAGCTGGATTTACTGTTATGATCCTGAAATTAAAAGACAATCTGCTCAGTGGGTGTTTCCTTTCGAGGAGTTGCCAACTAAAGTGAAGAGAGATCGAAGTGCGGGAAAAAAAATGGTGGCCTCGTTTTTTGGAAGGATAGGTCATTTCGCAACAATTGTGTTAGAGGATCAAAAAACAGTTTCTGCAGAATGGTACACTACCAATTGTTTGCCACTTGTCTTGGAAAAAGTTCGAGAGAAACGACCTCGCAGTAGGATCCTCCTTCACCACGACAACGCCTCGTCGCACACCGCCAAGCGAACGATCGACTATTTGGCGACATCAAACGTTGAATTACTGGGTCACCCGCCGTATAGCCCCGACCTCGCGCCTTGTGATTTTTATTTATTTCCAAAAATTAAAGAAAAACTTAAAGGAAAGCGGTTTATGAATGCTGAAGAAGCGGTGGCTGCGTATCGCGATGCCATTGAAGAGACCCCTAAGGACGAGTGGGCAAAGTGCTTTTCCCAGTGGTTCCATCGCATGCAGCGGTGTATTGACGTCAATGGACAATATTTTGAAAAGATATAATAAAACTAATAACTGGCTAATGTAATCAGTTTTTGATTTTCTAAGAACTTTCAGTTTGACCCTCGTATTGTAACATAAATCATAACATTTGTGACCGTTATTAAAGAAATTCAAACTTCACTATTCAGCAACTATCATGAGCGACATCTATTAGTAAGAAAAACAAACACCACATCACAGAGCAAAAGTGTCGATAAATCAGGATCGTCCTGATTTATCGACACTTTTGCTCTGTGATGTGGTGTTTGTTTTTCCTACTAATAGATGTCTCTCATTGCTACAGATAATTAAAACCATACGGTCGTAAAACATTTTTATCATAACGACATCTAGTGAGCGTACAAATAAATTCTAAGAACTGATACAGGTCAATAATTTGAAATAGTCCCGCTAATGTGCGGCTGGCGCCATCGTACAGCATTGAACTTTAACGCAGGTGACTGCCAGATCGAAACCTGATAGTTTTGTTGTCTTTTCGAGTATTATTTGAAATTTAATTATAATTATCTAGCGATCAAAACTGATCGCGCACAAGACATAATAACGACTACTACGCCACTTACAGTTGTTAATCAAGAAAAAGTTACAAAAATGGAACTTGATCATTGCAACATTACGTATAGAAAACGTCGATCAAACTCGTACAATTCTGCATCAATTCATGATTTATCTGTTCTTTCACCTACAAATCTGCTTGACTCAACGATGATGAGTTTACCGAACACATCGATAGATGGAATTAACACATGCTGCGAAGGACTACAAACAAAAAAATTAACATCCGATCTTTTATCAGCCAATAATGAAATTGACTTGTTAAATGAAGAAAATATGAACATGAAAAAGGAAATTCAAAGGTACCAAAAAACGATTGAGGCATATAAAAGTTTGTAGTATTCCGAAAAAAAATCTTTGGCTTCCACCAGAAAGAAAAATAGAAATAAAATGCATGATATTAACCGACAACAGCCTCTTATGTCTCTAGAATCCCTTCAAGGGACTCAGAATGCTTCAACAATAGAAACACCACATACTCTGCATACAATATCATTGCATGATGATGCAAGTCATGTTCAAAAAGAAAAGACGCCATCCAAACAGAACCCAACAAGTATCAAAATTAAAGTCAAACAACGAAAAATCTTATATAAAACAAACTACCTAGAGTATAAGAAAGTACTAGTGATTGCAGACGATCAAGGGAAAAGCGTTCAACGAAACCTGCAACAACTCTTGGGTTCTAAATTTCGAGTTATTTCTTACTACAAACCAGGAGCAAGGACAAGTGACACTACGAATATAAATGACATGGCAAATTTGACAATGAATGATTTTGTAATAATTTTAACAGGTACAAATGATACTTACCCCTACGACTATCAATTAGCTTTAAGTAAGTGTTTGACAAATATTAATAATACGAATGTAATTTTATCAAAAATTCCTAGAAATAGACACATGAACGTCAAAAAATTGAATGATGTGCTGAGACACTTATGTACGAGACATAAAAATGTAACTTATGTAGACATGGGATACAGTAGATTTATTCCATATAAAAACATGTTTGCATGTTACTTGAGTAGATTTTTACTAAAGGACATACTGCGGATTGAATACATAAAACAGTATGATAATTATATAGCATCTAATAACACTGATGAAACTAATAGAATAGTATTGAAAAGTAGCTATACTCAAACTGAACCCTCTGACTTTGAGCCGCAACAGAACTTGAATAAATCTGACATATTGAACATAAATAATAATAATGAATGTATGTATACTGACTAACGATAATGAACTCAACAAAAGTGATTTTTTTCGTTTACAAGCACATACGCATATTACATCAAAATGTTAATGGGTTAATTAACAAATCTGATGTAATTAGCGTTCATCTAAATGAATTTGCTAACATAGGGAAATCAATAGACATTATTTGCGCTACAGAGCATAATATGAAACAGTACCAAGTATTTATACCCAATTACACACTCTTAGCATGCTATGCTAGGGATAACAGAAATGGTGGTTCGTGCATATTAATTAAAAATGACCATAAGTGTAGTAACCTAAATATGGAGACATGGAGTAAACCTAATCTTACTGAGTGTTGTGCAGTCAAATTAACAAAGCACAAAATAATAATAATATGTATTTACAGACCACCAAAATATGATAGAGATTCGACAAACACGTTCCTACATAACTTAGATATGATGTTAAACGAGCATTGTCTAAAATTTAAAGGTAAGGTTGTATTATGTGGCGATTTCAACATAGACCTCTTGAAAAATAATAGACAATGCACCGAGTTCGTAAATTTGTTACGCAGTTACAATTTACAAGTCAGTGTGCAAACAGCAACGCATTTAGGCAGCGGCACTTGCATTGTCAACATCATTCACAATATAAGAGGCAGCAAATGTGAGGTCATAGAGTTGGCTATATCCGATCATACTGCTCAAATTCTAAAGTGTCCCGTAAACCAAACATATACATTGCCACATTGGTTTATTTACAAACGAGACTATTGTTCCGAAAATATTTTAATGTTTAATAATTATTTAAAAAGATTATCTTTTGCTGACGTCTATAACTGTTCTAGTGCTAACGATTCTTTCAATTATTTGTATGACTTATTTAAACTCTTCTATAATTTGTGTTTCCCTTTCAATAAAATAAGGATTTCTACATCAAAACGACTAAAATGGATTAGCAAAGGTCTTAGAAAATGTTGTAAACGCAAACGTGACATGTAATGGCAATGGCAAAAAGAAAATCCCGAAGTGCCGAAAATAAAAAGCTCTTTCTTTCTTATTCAAAGCGGTTAAAAACTATAATTCGTATGACACAGAGAACACAAAATAATTATTTAATAAATAATGCAAAAATAAGTCTAAGGCCGCCTGGCGTATAAATAGAAGTAAAACTAACCACCCAAGGGATAATATAAGTGAAATAAAATATAATAACAAAATAATAAGTAAATCACAAGACATTGCACAGACATTTAACAATTATTATATTGACCAGTCAAAAAATATATGTAATAATAATAACATTGACATTACAAAAAGTAATTAAATCAGTGTCTTTTGTTATTGCACATTGCAATAAGTCACGTTATTAATTTATGTATCGAAGAGGGTGTATTTCAAACAGTATTAAAAACTACAATTATAAAACCTCTTTTTAAAAAAGGTGATAAGAAAAATCTGGGTAATTATAGACCAATCGCTTTAATACCGATATTTTCTAAAATAATTGAAAAAATAACTCACCAAAATCTTATTTCCTAGAAAATAATAATATTTTAGCTAATGAGCAATATGGTTTTGGGAAAAACGTTAACACAAATCTGGCCGTATATAAATTATTTAAACATATTATTACTAACATGGATAACCGAGTGCCAGTAGTTGGTCTTTTTATGGATATGTCAAAAGCATTTGACCATGTAAATCATGAAACTCTTTTTAAAAAACTAGAATTATATGGAATCCGAAGTAACGTTTTGCAACTAATTAAGTCATATCTAAGTAACAGGACACAGATGACATGTATTTCTCAAGTTTGTACACGATCAAAAACAGAAAGTTTATACATGTCAGAACCTAGAAAAACTGTTTTTGGTGTGCCTCAGGGAAGCATTCTTGGTCCATTGATGTTCATAATATATATTAATGATATGCCTAATATCATTCAACATCCAATGGTCTTATTTGCTGATGACAGCACTGTAGTATTTACTGAAAAAAATGCAGAAGATCTAGAAAATGTAATTTATTTATTTATTTATTTATTTATTTATTTCGGGAAAAACAAACAGTTACACACATATATTAATACAACAAAAAAAATTAACTAATATTTAACATATGTGAAACCCACAGCGTTTTCCACATATTTTACATACTTATTTTCTTTTTTTTTAAGCCGAGAACTGAGGCCGAGGGAGATATGACATTAAACTGTTGTATTTTTTAAAATTAGAGTATTAACTATATAAAACTAAATATTGACAAAGATAAAACAATTGAAATAAACAAGTTAACTGTATTGCTGCATAAATAATATTCATGCACACTGCATGTGACCAACTTTTTCAATTAACGCCCTTTTAAACTGACCAGCTGACATCATGAACAAATCCAAATCTGTAAAATGGTCGTTGTAATTTTTGGAGATTCTATGCAATGGTGCGCGGACTCCTGCATTTGTACGACAAGATGATACAGCAAAAAGAGTATGTCCACGCACTTCGCGTCTCATTATTGTTCTCGGAATAATATAACATAATTTATTCGTCAAATCTGAGCAATCGTAACGGTTATTACACAAATCATATAGGAACATGGTTTCTAGAAAAAGGCGTCTGGACTTTAAGTCAGGTAATTTGATGCTAGCTTTTGCATCGGTTATAAAACTGTGGCGGCAACGGTACTGCATTGCTTTGATGAACTTATGCTGTACCTTTTCCAAGTTATCTATGTATTTCTTGTACAGAGGATTCCATATTATAACGGCATATTCTAGTTGGGACCTAATGAGCGCTTCGTACAAATGTGTATAGGTACTAGATCTTTTAAAATCTTTACTGGATCGCATTACAAAGCCATACATGCGGTAAGCATTGCTGACAACTGTATTGATATGTTGATCAAGGTGGAACTTTTCATCAAGTAATACGCCGAGATCCCTCACAAAGGAAGCTTTAGATAGGACTGTATGTGATAACATGTAAGTGTTAACTACCAAATTCTTGTTTTTGGTAAATGTAATCGACACGCATTTAGATATGTTTAGATAAATTTTATTTCTTGAGCAATATTCTGTGAAACGGTCTAAATCAGCTTGTAGCAAACTACAATCTGATTGTCTGCGAATTGTTCGAAAAATTTTCAGGTCGTCTGCGTAGAGCAAAAATTTTGAATGAATGAAGCAGTTAGCTATATCATTTATAAAAATTATAAATAAAAGAGGGCCCAAAATTGACCCCTGAGGCACGCCAGACGTAACTATCACAGAATCAGATTGGTATCCTCTTATAACAACCCTTTGGGATCTGTTTGTCACATATGACGCAAACCAGCGTAAGAGATCTCCTCGAATGCCATTATATGCAAGTTTGTGAAGAAGAAGCTCGTGGTCCACCTTGTCAAAAGCTTTTCGGAAGTCTGTGTACACCGCATCTACCTGTATCTGTTGATCCATGTTATTAAATACATACTCTGTAAAATTTAACAAGTTGGTAACAGTAGACCTCTTTTGCACAAATCCATGTTGCTGGTTTAATATAATGTGGTGAAGAATGGGATAAATTGCATTGTGTACCAGCCTCTCAAAGAGCTTCGACAAGGTGGACAGTATTGAAATTGGTCGATAGTTCTCAATATCGTGTTTGGAACCAGCTTTATGTATCGGTGTTATATTTGCTCGCTTCCAAACACTAGGAAAGGTACCCTCTGTAATACATTTATTATAAATTATGTTTAATGGAACGCAGATATAATCGGCTATTCTATGCAAAAAGTAAGGTGGCAGTCCATCAGGACCGGGTCCCTTAGTTATATCTAATGCCTTCAATGCTTTCAGAACTTGATCACATGAAAATGTGATGTGGTTTATTACATCACAGTTATCTGCATACGTTTCAGAAGGCTGCCATCCGCTATAATCGAATGTTGAAGTTTCATATACTGATTGAAAAAAAAATGAATATAGATTACAAATTACTTCAGGATTATTTGTATTATGAGTTTTATAGAACATAGTACCTGGTATTCCAGCATCTTTTTTCTTATTAGAAACATAACGCCATAAACTTTTTACATTTGTTTTTATATTTTCCTCAACACTATTTATATAATTAGCATAATGATTTTTACATTCTATTTGAAATTTCCTCCTCAGGTATGAAAATTGCTCATATTCAGACAAGTTGCCGTATGTTTTCCATTTTATCCACGCCTTACGTTTATTATTAAAGATGCGTATTAGTGATTTAGAAAACCACACAGGAAATTTCGCAGATTTTAAGCGGGACAGTGGTGTATGTTTCTTGATTGATCCATATAAGAGGTCATAAAAAATGCTTACGCTTTCTTCAGCTGACAAGTGACTCAAGATCTCCACCCAATTCATTTGAGAGAGATCTAAGTTAATTTGTTCGTAGTCTGCTTTATAGTAATTAAACTTATTTATTTTCGCATGTGAAACCATTTTAATTTGATATTTATGAATGATAGTGACACAGAAAGGGGGATGATGAACATCGATGGGTAATAGTATATATGACGGAGTATTTACAATGCAATCGGTGTTGCTTATTACTAAATCTAGGATGCGGCCATTATGGTTGGTAAAATAATTATATTGAAAGGAATTTGATAAAGCCATAAAGTTACTAATATGTTCAATGAATAAAGAATTACCAAAACAACTTAGTGCCGCTGGGTTGTCATCACTATGCGGTAACCAGTTAGCATCTGGTAAGTTGTAGTCACCAAGTATATAGATTTTTTCTGGATTTTGTTTATCTATTGTATAATGTAAGTGTTGAAAATGACTTAAAAATATTTCTTGACTTGTTTTAGGAGGGATATATGCTGCACTAATAAATATCTTCTTATTATTCATACTAGGAAGCTGGACAAGTATATGCTCAATATGAGGTGTGGCTGGTATATTTAGGGACACAAGAGTGGAGCTTAGAGTCTTTAAGATAGCCACAAGCACACCGCCGCCTTCTTTTTTGTTCGTAGCAACACGATTACGATCACATCTATAAACTACGTAGCGACTGTCTATAAACTCATGGTCAAAAATTTCTTGGGTTAGCCACGTTTCTGTCAAGATTATAACGTCATAATGATTGGATAAAATGTTCATGTATAGTAAATTAAGCTTAGTACGAATACCCCTACAGTTCTGATAGTAAATTAATAATTTATCCATTAAAAAAAAAAATATTATCATCAGCATGTTCACCAAAGTCTTGCAGTCGCCTTACACAATACCTTGAGTAAAAGTTTTGACAGTTAATAGCGTAACCGAACGATAATACAATGCTGGATGGGTCAGTCCGCGCATCAATGCAAATAAACTGGTCATATTCATCGACTATATCAATCAATCAATCAATCAATCATTTTATTTGCTGAATAAAGGTATACAGAGATGTTCGATATAAGTTACATATTGTCCTCTTCATTCTACCTAATCGGCATGCAAAATTTAATTTCATAATACTGTCTGAATATAATACCAAATTATAGTTTTAAAACAATTCATTAACATAATATAAACATAGGTAGGTACTAAATCGATACTCATTAGACAAATAAAATAATTAAATTAAACAATATCATGTACAGTCAATGAAGCTATTAAACAATTAAATAATGATAATCAATATGTTAAAATATAAGTGAATGTCAATAGTAATAATGATTATATTTATGGCATGTATAACAATAATTTATTTATTTGCCATCAATGAAATCATTAATTTTATAATAACACTTATTTACTAGAAAATTGTACAAACGCTTCTTAAACATATTAGTATTCAATTTTTTAAATTCATTAGGTACTCTATTATAAATGACAGGTGCCATGCAGTATATACTCTTGTGTAATAGTGTCGTATTAGCCTTATGTATACGAAGCATGTTCTGTGTGATGGGTCTCCTGTTACGTTTAATTGTATCCGCTAAGGTTTCAAATAAATTAGGGTTTGACTTAACAAAAATTGCTGCTTCAAATATGTATAGGGAAGGTAACGTCAATAAATTATGTTTTTTAAAATATGGTTCACAACTCTCCCAGCTTTTTATTTTAAATATCGCTCTTATACAGCTTTTTTGTGCCTTAAACACCATGTCTGTGTTAGTTGAGTTGCCCCAGAATAGTATACCATACCTCAGATAAGACATCGATGTTCCATGGTAGGCTGTAAGTAGGGCGTCGTGATTTAAGACTGGTGCAAGCTTAAAAAGAGCATATGCTGAACTGCTAAGTTTTTTACACAGTGCTTCTGTGTGAGTTTTCCAATTAAGTTTGCCATCAATAATAAGACCCAAGAATTTTGTGGAGTCAACTTCATTTATTTTTATGCCATTGTAATTAATATCTAGGTTTTTATGAATAGGAACTCGTTGCGAGAATTGAATTAGATTGGTTTTAGTTAAATTTATTTTAAGATTATTATTGCCTAACCAGTCTATGATATTCAACAATGTAGTATTAATGTCATTCTCATAATTATGTTTATTCGTACACTCAATAGCGACTGTACTGTCATCCGCAAATAATGTAATGGGGTGACTAGTAACTTTAGGTAAATCGTTTATGTATATTATAAACAGTAAAGGTGCTAACACACTGCCCTGTCCGACACCGTATTTAATAGTTCTCATATGTGATAAGAATGTTTCCTCTCTATTGTTCCCTTGGTTTATTCTTTTTATTTCAACGTACTGTTTCCTGTCGGTTAGATATGACTCTATGAGCTGGAGGGCATTTCCTCGAATTCCATAGTTATCGAGCTTTGCTAGTAGCGTCTGATGTTCGACATAATCAAATGCTTGAGTCATATCACACATGACAGCGCAGATAGGAACCTTTTTATCTACGTTTGTCATAATAACTTTTAAGAAATCATAAATTGCTCTGTTTATGCTATGTTTTGGTCTGAACCCTTTTTGCTGAACTGTTAATAGGTTATTTTTTTCAAAATAATTATAGAGTTGCTTGTGAATATACTTCTCAAATATTTTTGAGAAAATCGGTAAAAGCGTGATGGGTCGATAGCACTCCATATTTTCCCTATTTTCTTTTTTAAAAAGCGGCTTAACTAGAGATATTTTCAATGCATCAGGGTAAATACCTGTACATATACTTAAATTTATTATGTGACTTAGGTGTCTTGATATAAACGGGCTTATGTATTTAATTACTCTGGTTGATATATCCATTATGGTTGATATAAAATTATGGAAATGCAAAAAGTAACCCCCAAAAATTGAAATGCACAAGAAAGATACACAAAAACACATCAATAAGGTATACCAAAAACTAATAACACAATTGCATATTGTACGCAATGAGTGAAGGTCTGTGTAATACATTTTATGAAAAAATATACTATAATAATTAAATTTAGATATTATGTTGTGTGGGTCGGGTACTTGGCTTAATTTTACTAATGTCCTGTGTTGACCGGATAGCCATTGCTGGAGCGCTGTCACACTCTCGCACAAGGATGGTGGCATGCTTGACCCATACGTACTTGAAGTTATTTTTCCTGGCTGATTCACGGGTTGCTCGAAACAACTGCTTCCTTTTTAGGGTCAAATGTTCGTTGATAAATATTGGTTGTGCCGTACCTGATATTCCCACTTGGTCGGTTTTCAGACCCTTCGACAATCGAAATGCACTTAATATGTTATCCCGCAGTATACGTGACACCAACTTCACAACTATATTTTTAGGCTTCTTGTCCGAGTTTTGCGCATGCGGGACACGATGTATGGCAACGATGTCTCTCTGGTTCAATGAACAATTAATTTTAGAGCCTATAGTCTCCATGAGCGTTGTTAAGTTTTCTGAACGCTTTTCCGGGACATTGCAAATCTCTATGTTGCATTGGCGTGCCTGTTGTTCAAGTGTATCAATTTGTGCCTCCAATCCCAATATAATGTCATTGCATGCTGTTGCACTTTTAGTATTATTAGAAATAGTATCAACTCGCTTATGTAGATCGTCCTGGCGATCCGATGTATACTGTAGAGATTTTTGCAAGGAGGCAATATCTTCTATCAAGGTGATTTGTTTCGCATCCAGAGTTGAAACGTGCTTTTCCAATTTCACGTGTTGTGTGCGCAAAGAATTCAGCTCGTTTTTTATTTCCGTTGTTGCTTGAGTTACAGTGGCTAGGTTCGTTTCAATAGTAGATAATTTCTCACACAACCTTGACATCGCGCTATCAAAGTAGTGTCGCAGTTCTTCTAGCCGTTTGTTCATCTCCTGGGTGAGCGTATTGATGGCACTACTCATCTCAGACTCTGGCTGCTTTTTTTTCCTTTGTGTAATATTGTCCCCAAATTCAGCTGAAGTTGATGATTTTGACGAGTAACGCGACGAAGAGGTTGGAGAGCGTTGCATAGTTTGTAGTTCAAAATAAATATTTATAAATATCACACAAGGAATCCAAGCACACGTAAAGTTTTGCTAGTGTGCGCTATCAACAACAGTAATTACTTGTGCCGATACCAGTCAAGTATTTTGCACCGCGCCACTCACCGATCGCTGGTCCCGCGGTGACAAGCGTCGCCTCAGCCCGTTACTGCACGATGAGGCGCGGGTTCAAATCTCCGCCACAACGACGACTTTTTCCAAGTTTCTTCAAAGATATCAATGAAAAATCTTCAACAGCGACGAGTAGGATGGAGCTATACAGATTCCAAAATGGCACCGGTCGTATATGGGAACCTCCACAAGTTAGTAAGAGAGGTACCGAGTTTCGTAAGAGCAAAATAAATACTCAATTTAAAGAACTGTTAAATTTAAAATAGTAAAATGTAACACAGGTCCACTCGCTATACAGTTCACCGGAAAATAAATTATAATCTTAAATTGATAATCGAATGTCTAAAAAATAATAATTTAAAAATAAACTTAGACAAAACCAAAATAATAGAATTTAGACAGCGAACGAAAAAAATGGAACTTGCTATACGCTATGATGATACTAATATTCAAAACATTAGTCATCATAATTTTTTGGGAATCTGGCTCGAATGTATGAACTCGGCATGAAAGTATGAACTGGAAAACTCATATCGAAAGCCTATGTAAACAGCTCCATCAATATTCATATGCACTGTACAACCTTGCCAAAATAGTAGATCCACATTATTAAAGGCTTATCATGGCTATGTTTCATCAGTTATTAGATACGGTATAATTTATTGGGGTAACTCACCAGATAGAGAATTAGCTTTTAAAGCCCAGAAGAAATGTGTGAGGGCTATTTGTCAAATAAGGTCCACGGACAGTTGTAAGCACTATTTTAAAAATCTAAAACTAATGACTCTGCCGGCTTTGTACATTTATGAAGTTGCTCTTTTTGTCAAAAAAAAAATCCATTTATTTGAAACATCAAATAGCGTTCGACATCAAAATAAAATACATGTGCAATCACACAAAAAAGGCATTTATAATGCAAATTTCTTGGGAATGGCTCCTAAAGTATATAATCACTTAGCCAAGACATTACTGGAATGCAATAATATTGACGATTTTAAAGAAACATTATATGACATATTAATTTGTAATCCATATTATTCCATTAATGAATATTTAAATGACAAATGTCTCCCTAAGTAACAATTATAATTCAATTAATAATACCGCAATAATTAAGACAAATATAGATTGAATATATTTTTTTTTATGTGTACCTATGTCTAATGTTTTTGAATTCTTTTTATATGTATATTTGTATGCTTTTCAAGCGAAACATAGTGGACATATATATATATTTTTTAACAACTCTGTACTTACCTATGTTTACAAATAAATGCTTTGACTTTGACTTTGGTTGTGACGTCGCTGTGACGTCGAGTTGACACCACCTCTCGGCCGCTTGCATCTCCGTCCCCACAGCACCGCGAGCTTCTATAAAAGCGGACGCGTTGGCTGCAAACTTTCCTTTGCGGCGGCTGCAGCACACCGAGTTAAGTCACCAACTCTCCTGGACCAGGAATCTCAACAGAAACCTCACCCATCGCCGAATCACGCGACCCTGTGTATATCTTTTTAATTACGCATTACTAGTAATTTTTTTCAATTGCTAAATGATGTGTAGATTTTCTTGGCAATTAAATCAATTTTTATTGTAACACTCAACTCATGTTCTCATTTAAACACACCCTAGCAGGGATAACGTAACAGTGGACACCTGAAAGGTCTTTTTACGTTACAGTGGCGCCCACGGGAATATTATAGGTAGGGTTTTGTTGAGAATCCGCTACCGGTGAGTCTTTTTTTTATTTTTTGTGTATGTGTGAAATCGTTCCAAAGCAGAGTGTAATTATTTTAGTGGCATTTATTGTTTCTTTTTGCTTGTTTTATTGTGGACGGAAAGTCGGTGGTGTTATGCCGGGCACAATAGACATTTTCTCTTTTTGTTCTGTTGTGCTCGGAAGGTCGGTTTTGTGTTGAGCCGGTCACAACAGACAAATTTTTGAATGCGTAGTAACGCATGGTTAGCATTTTATATTATAACTATTTCTGTTGCCGCGTGTGATAATTAATTTTGTATCAACCGCATAAGTAACAAGTTATAATCGTTTTGCTTGCGACCACGTGTCAACTAAATGACGCGCTGTGGTCACATTCCTTGATTGCATTCTTTGTATTGCGATTTATGACCTCACGTCCACTAACGACGTGCTAAGGTCACCTTCGTTGATCGTATGCTTCGCGATTAGCTTTTTTAAATGCCACTAAGGTAATTAAGTGCTACTGGTAATTATTGCTAATAATCTGCTTTGGCTGACTTATGGAACGAATTCACACCCTTCTCTTTTTCATTTCTTTCTATTTTCTACTATAACCTTCTGCTAGTGATTTTGTACGACGATACATTTTATATTATACTAGAGGACGCCAGCAGCTACGCCTGCATTTTTTTTAATTTTCCCGTTTTGGCCGATCCCGTGGGAATTTCGGGAAATCCCTTCTTAGTGCACCCCTACGGTCCCCAAGGAACATACATGCCAAATTTCAGCTTCTTGCGCCCAATCGTTTCGGCTGTAGCGTGTCTGTCAGTCAGTCAGTAACGCAAGGATTTTATATATTAAGATTTCTATATAGTAACTATTATTCAATACATTTACCGCCTACTATGGCGATTATCTTTCAAAGTTAAATACCTTTTTTTCTTTCTTACTGAGAAAGTTGCATCTTTATTATACCACGTGTACCTAACATAGTTGGACTGGCTGGGAATGAACGTACCTAGGATGCTAGCGTATTATATACTAGGTATCTAGCTAGAATTCCGCGTTCATTTATTAATGGAATGTACACGTGTCACATGCAGGTTGCTCACTAACAATAATGAACGAATGTAATGATTGTCTATTTGGTATAGAAATACGAATATCATCGTGGAATTATTAGTTGTTCGTTTTGTCAAATGTTTATTATGCTGCAATCGTTGTTTTTGGTCTTCGATTTTATCTCCTTGTTGCTGCCTATCGGTATGTCATTTGCAAATGCATCTATTTATGCATTTGCTGTTCATTGTGAACTCAAACATAAAATTCCTGCGTCGCAATTATTGAATTATGTTCTTTTTGTAATGTTTTGTGTCGCTAGGATTGTTCTTTCAATGTCTGGTTTCTATTGAAATATATAAAACATATAATGATAAATAAATGGTAGAGTTAAGCCGCTGACGGCCGGAAAACTACTTGATTGTCAATATGTAACTTGTTTCCTTTTTACTAAATGCTATGCATCTGGTTTTACTAGACCAGTTTAACTAGTGGTTATATTGTGTTCTTGTGTTAACGCAAATGTTATTATATCTAACTGAATTTATCAAACTTAATTGAAATGAAACTAACTTTAACTAAAGTGGGTATTTGCACATAAATTGAAACAATAACTTCTTTTCTTGAATAAATAAGTGCCTATTTACATATGAATCAAATAAATAATATTTATACCTCATTAAATAATTAAAGTGGCTGTTTACACACAAATTAATAAATAATTTCAATACTTAAATAACTAATGTGGGTACTTATACATAAATCAATAATTTATATACTTTAATAACTAAAGCAAATTAATTGATTTACAAGTTTAAGAAATTCCCCTTTCGTATTTCACCATCGTTTATTTTAAACCTAAAAGCTGAATAAAATAATTAATCCTTATTCTATTACAGCAAAAACATGTTTATAAACGATTGGGTTCAGTGTCATTAACAACAATGTAAGACGCATATCTATTCAAAATTATAATTATCTACATAATTATTTGTAAAGGCCAACAATAGTGCTATTGTTTCCAAGTTGGAGCTCACAAGTCACAAGATAACGCATTGTGTTGTGGTAACGATTTATGTAAACATGCTAACATAAAATGAATAAATATTTCAGTTATAAATTGTCGCAGAAGTTTATTAAATGTAATATTGTTACAAAGAATCTGTTATTTATCTAACTAAATATCGAAATATCAGATAACTATCTAAATATCAGATATGTTTACCTTGGTGATTTCCATATAAAATATAAAAGATCTTAAATTAACTCACTACAAAGTTTAAGAATGTAATGATTAATGCTCATCACTAATGAATTAATCACTAAAATAACTTAACACCTCGTTACAAATAATATAAAAACCTTTAACTCCTAATTACAGCTAAATCATGTACCCAAATATCTTGTTAATATATAACTTTAGTAATGACTGATCGAAATATAATAAAATATTTTTTTCCCTTATGGCTCAGTGGTTGAAGGGTTGTTGTTGGATCAGTCTGTGGTTCGATTCTCGCTTGTGTTTTTTTTTGTGTTTTTAACTATGGTAGTGTGTACTATGTCGTCGACAGTCTCCTTCGACGATGTACTATACATTACATCTTGCCGCGAATCTTTTTTTTGTGTTTTTGGCTATGGTTGTGTATACTATGTCATCAATTGTCTCCTGCGGTGATGTACTATACATTGCAACCTATTCCGAATTGTGTATTTGCCGTTGTTGATTTTGTATCATAATCAGAAACCAGTTAATTGTCCGCGACAATGGAATGCGGCCGGCGCCAAGCGCGCAGTGATGACTCACTTGTTTACGTCAGCCGATCACTCGGCTCAAAACATTGTATTATACTTTATACTTAATTATAATGAACACTTTTTTATGCTTTTACAATTCGCATCGAGCGCGTTAATGAGCAATTCGTTTGTGATACTGCCAACTAATCGTATGATTGCTAGTATCGTAATATAGTAAGATCGTAATATTGGTTTACGACTTATACTCTTTCAATTAATTTCAGTTATCGAATATGGGTGGTCAGGTGGTGCCTACCAACATAGACTGGGTGGCTATTTGCTATAAAACTCACGTATAATACCTCTTCGCGCGTCGTGTATTATAATGAATACGACTCGCATCGTGAATGAATGCTGGCTTGTTCATACGTATGATTGTGAGTGGGCCTTTTGAATGTGATGTATGTCAGGTAATAGGAACGTTCAATGCTTGGTGACGTATGAATGGCCGAGGGTTATACTTGTTTTTTTCCTCTTTCAGGGTTAATAGTTGCCTTGTATTTAACCTACTGACACCACTACCACTCATCTGTTTCAGGGTCTCCGAATGCAGTTGCCGCCTACCAGCCACAGAATTTTCCCTCTGGGAAAATTCTGGCCTAATGGGGGGAGTGTGTGACGTCGCTGTGACGTCGAGTTGACACCACCTCTCGGCCGCTTGCATCTCCGTCCCCACCGCACCGCGAGCTTCTTTAAAAGCGGACGCGTTGGCTGCAAACTTTCCTTTGCGGCGGCTGCAGCACACCGAGTTAAGTCACCAACTCTCCTGGACCATCGGCAGCAGGACTCTCAACAGAAACCTCACCCATCGCCGAATCACGTGACCCTGTGTATATCTTTTTAATTACGCATTACTAGTAATTTTTTTCAATTGCTTAATGATGTGTAGATTTTCTTGGCAATTAAATCAATTTTTATTGTAACACTCAACTCATGTTCTCATTTAAACACACCCTAGTAGGGATAACGTAACAGTGGACACCTGAAAGGTCTTTTTACGTTACATGGTAAAAAACATAAAACATAAGGACAGGTATTTGCACATTATTTTACATTTTTCATTTAAAGGTAAGTACTTGTATTAACGAAGACTTAGAGGTATAGCAAATTCGCAGAGGAATTAGATTTACCATTTTTAAGTACGGTCCAGGTTTTATGTCAAAGAAGCTCGATTTAAATCAAGATTCAGGTAGGTAAAGTATTCAGAAATTTACGGTAACATCACCGAAATCATAATTTTTGTTTGAAAAGTCTTATATGAAGGTCGCTTACTATAAAAAATGAGAAAGAATGTCATTGTGCTTAATCTGAAAGCCCGGCGTGGCGAAGAGGGTTCTTTGAATACAATGGAGCTCTTGCCTATGAAGTACTACACTTTTCATTAGATATTCTCCATTAAAAAAGTATACGGGTTTCATACATAGTAATCAAGTTACGCTTTATTTCTCTTTTGCTCCTACCATTACATTTATGTGAATTAAATGTACATTAAAATCCTTTTGAAGTTTTAATACTTTCATACGTAATAAGCTATAATCATTTTAGCTTATTACGTATGAAAGTATGCATTACATATCGTTATTACTTTTAAAACATTTCATTTACTTGCTATTATTATTATCATTAGCCTGCCATTGTCCACTACTGGATAGGTATAAGCATATCCAATGGCACGTCATTGAGCTCGATTTTCATGAACTGACATATCTGTGAGATAAATCACGTGTAGTTAGATGGATGGACATGACAAATCTAGGGGATTAGTGGGTGGGAGGCTGCCAATTTGGGAATCACGCCCGATCCCGAGTCGCAGGCGGACTGGTTTCGGAACATTATGACATCTGTCTGCGACACGTCTATGCCCCGATCCAGCCCGAGGAGACCCAGTTCGCAGTACTGGTGGACGCGCGATATCGAGCGCATTCGCCTTGATCATGTCGCGGCGCGCCACCAGTACTTGCGAGCCCGGAGAAGAAGGAGAGCCACTGCTGAAGAGATTTCTGGAGCATATGAGCAGTATCGGACCGTCGGGAAAGCACTTTCAAGTGCCATCCTTGCGGCCAAGGCCCGCTCCTGGCAAGAACTAGTCGATGGACTGGACAGGGACCCATAGGGGCGCCCTTACAAACTTGTAATGGGCAAGCTGAGACCATGGGTCCCTCCCATCACGTCGACCCTGTACCCGCCGTTTTTGGAGAGGGTAGTCGATACCCTCTTCCCGCGGGCCGAGGAAACTAACTCGACACCTCCTCCGTCACAGTCGTCCCAAGTCTCTTGGGACGACCGACTTGCCGTGACAGAAGACGAGCTGGACAGGGCCATTCGATGGCTCCGAGCCCGCAACACTGCCGAGACCCGATGGGATCCCGGGTCGGGCGTGGGTGCTTGCGCTCGCAATCTTGGGGGACAGGCTGAGGCAATTGTTCACCGACTGCCTCCGTTGTGCCGTATTCCCCTCCGGTTGGAAGGAGGCCGATCTGGTCTTAATCCAGAAGCCCGGCAGGACCGCCGATTCTCCCTCGGCGTTCCGACCCATTTGTCTGCTGGACGAAGTGGGCAAGCTCTTTGAGCGCATTATTGCTGCCCGCCTCCAGGACCACCTGTCGAATGTGAGCCCTGATTTGTCTGAGTGCCAGTTCGGCTTTCGGCAGGGGCGTTCGACTATAGACGCAGTCCGTCGCGTCCGGTCCCTGTCGGAGCCGGTGCTCAGGGAGGGAGGCGCTGCGTTGGCGGTCAGTCTTGACATTGCCAATGCCTTTAACTCCCTCCCCTGGCAGTCAATTAGGAGGGCGCTGATTTATCATAACGTGCCCTCCTATCAGCGTGATATTATCGGGTCGTACCTAAATGGGAGGTCCATCAGGATAAAAGGTCGGAACGGAGCTCTGCTCACGAGGGAGCTCTCAAACGGAGTTCCACAGGGGTCCGTGTTAGGACCCCTTCTGTGGAACATCACGTTCGATGCGGTCCTGCGTATCGGTCTCCCCTCTAATGTCAGCGTCGTCGGCTATGCGGACGACACGTTGGTGCTGGTGCGGGGAACAACCGGCTTCAGCAGTGTCGTGGCTCTCGCCAATCTTGGCGTGGCACTTTTCGTCTCGGGGATCAGCCAGCTGAGTCTTCGAGTGGTGCCTCACTAATCTGAGGCGCTATGGTTCCATGCCCTTCCTCGGGGCCGGGAACCACCCAGCTCGGTGGTTTCGATTTGTGGTGCTCCCGAACCTGGGTGGGCCACGCGAGGAAGTTCGCCGTCTCTACTGTGGCGTCGTGTGGTCCATGGTTCTCTATGGGGCGCCAGTGTGTCATCATCGTCTCACGCGCGCCTCCCGCTGCAGGGCTATCCTAGCCAGTCTGCAGCGGTTGGTGGCCATTCGGTTCGCAAGAGGCTACAGGACGATATCCCATGAGGGGCGACGCTCATTGCGCGCCTCCCACCGTGGGATCTCCTGGAAGGCGAAGGCAGCGTCGAAGCGGCGGCAGCGGCCGTTGAACCCGGCTCTTCCTCAGGTCTGCGGGCGTTGGAGGGGGAGCCTCTAACGACCCATACCCCACCATAAGCGGATCCGAGAAAGCAGCGGACTGTGTGGCGCAGTCTACTGTGAAAAGCATTGCACACCACGCCTTTCCCCGGGCACGCGTCCCAAGCAAGGGGACGGACGCGACAGGTACAGCGGAGCAATACAACCACAGTTCCCGTTGTACCTGCAAGGCGTCGAGCTACGGAGCCACCGTGTGATTTTTAGTCGGTAACCCAGCCCACGGGGTGGGAGTCCGACATACCCTCTTCTACCACTCCCCGGTCGGAGGTGCATGAGGTAACTCATTTTCCACACGATAAAAAGAAGGGGATTAGTGGGGCTTAACGAATCTTGAGGGGAGGGGGGGAGGCCTATGTCCAACAGTGGACGTCTTTCGGCTGATATATGATATGATGAACGAATTGAAAATATATTGAATTATTGATGGGCATATATTTTTGTTATACAGTTCGGTAATTAGGTGAATGATTCGAATAACAACTGCAATAATACCTGGTGTTTATAATAGCAAACACAAAACTACAATAACGAACAGTGAGTGCATAAGTGAAATAAATTATGTTTATGTCAGAACTATACATACTTTCCTTCTAATATTGTACATAGTTTATACGTACCAAAGAAAACTCACAAAATACTCTGCATTTTCTTTTTCATATAATGTAGATAGGTATGTTATAATAATATGAATTTGCCTACATATTTTAATGAAAAATGACGAAACGGGAAATAAAATGCCAAGGTATTAAGGACCACGATTTCGTCAATTTAATTTAGCTATAATTCAGACAAGGGTGCAAATGGCTCTTTCGCTCGTTTTCGAGGAAGCTGGTATATGTTTGTCGTTAACAAATTGCGTAAATTGCTTGACGGTTGCGTTTTATATAAAAGTTTTTATATTGGTATAACATTAGGGTAGTATACTACTAGTCTAGAATGCTGAGAAAATTGATCACTAAACCTAACCGATGGGAACAATTTGTGATTTCCTAAAAACAAATTGCGTCTTGTCAGTTTAGAGGCTTCAGCTATACGCAATGCTCGAGTTACACGTTTCATAAACGTTTTTATGGTTCACAAAACTTCTCATCGGCAACTCCAGTGAATGTGCTCTACGTGAAATATGTGGACTCTCTCACATAATGCAAATTAAAGGGCAGAAGGTAAAATCGCTAAGAATTTTATTTGGCATGCCAACGTTTTATGAATGCATCTGTATTAATCTGCAAACAATGACGAGAATAACTACTATTGTATCAACGGTGATCTATTTGTTGTTATTTTTAAAAAATCACACAGGAAAATATATATCGTCTACTTATAAAATGCAACCAAATTATTATTTGTGAAACAGGTCACGTAGTTATATAAAATTAAAAGGTGAATTAATACATTCTAAATGTTGTCTTTTGGCATGGATCTCCAGCCGAGGTCATGGAAAAAATTATAGATAGTCAATAAATGCTGTTTAATTACGTATATATTTTTTTAAACATAAGGCTTTTTTCTTTTGAGCAGTTGTTGAAGCATCTGCCAGCTAGTCGAAAGAAGCGAAGATGACGAAGAATGCTTTTAGACATTTCTGTTGTTGAAGTGTTTTGTAGTATTTCTTATGTCGGTCAAAAAGACTGATAAGTTTGGTTCATAATGTGGACAAAATGAGTATTTTACTTTTCAAAATATATGAAATGAGCCGACAAACGTCTTTCAGTTCATGCCTCCAGTTTTGAGCTAATTTTATCCGATTAAAAGCTACTCTCCGCTACATATTTCACACCATGATATCGATGGGTCATACACAAAAAGTGAACATTGCAAAATATTTAAAATAAAACTTCACGATTTTTTATGAAACATTATATTTATTTAAAGTTAGCTTATGTTATGCTAACAATAATATCACTAGAGATCAGTCTTGGATATTTTAGGAATTAATCACGTTTTTAGTTTTTTCACGTCTACAGAAGAGATTGAGTTGTCTACAGGGAAAAAAAATTTACCTTATATAATCATATCAATAAGATCAAGAATAGAAACAATAAAAAACTACTTAAAATGGAGTTCTCCTCAACCTCCAAACAAAACATAATCAAAATTCTATACCAATTCCGGGCAAAAAAATAAAAATAAATTGTCCACAGAACAGACATTATGCTTCTGTAGGCAAATAAAGGAACAGAATATTAAAATATATTATCCTCGTCAGAATCATCTCACATGGAATTCGTCGGTCGTTTTTTATGTGGTGAATCTTCAGTAGCATCAGAGTCGTCTAAATAGATTCTTTATCTTCTGTGGTTTATGCTTTTGGTTAAATATTTCGATAGAAAGATCTGGAGTCAGTCTATCTGAGAGGCTTGGTAAATTTGGCTCAGTTGGAGCCTCAGGAGTAACTGGAGCCGTAGGAGAATCACGGATAGACACATTCTCAGATAAAGAGTCTGGTGATCTTGATCCCTCAGGGCAAACAGGTGACATATTGTACAAGGATGAATTGCTTGTTGCATAGTAACTGAAACAAAAGATCGCTGCAAGCAACATTATAAAATACTAAACAAAATAGATATATAATGGAATAATTAAACAGTGAATAACGCTATTGTTTTTTTAGGGTTCCGTACGTAGAAGGTAAAAGACGGGACCCTATTACTAAGCCTCCGCTGTCTGTCTGTCTGTCTGTCACCAGGCTGTATCTCATAAGCCGTGGTAGCCAGAAAGCTGAAATTTTCACAAACTATGTATTTCGGTTGCCGCTATAACAACAAATACTAAAAATAAAAATATATTAAGGGGAGTCCCATATAAAAAACGTGTTTTTTTCGTATTTTTTGCTCAAAATTACTAACTGTTACAGGTAGTCGCTTTAAATTTTCACAGAATATGTAGTTGTATATTACCTTTCAAAATAAATTTAAAAAAGTAAATAAAAAAGGGGGCTCCCATACAAAAAACGTATTTTTAAGCAATTTATTACTCGATCTTAATAAACAGGTAGAAGCTTATAAAATATTTAAGTATACATACAACAAACATGATTTTATTTTATAGATGATGGTACGGAATCCTTCGTGCGCGAGTCCGACTCGCCAATTTCTTTTTCAAACACAGCGAATTTCTTTTGCCTATTCACTTCTGTTGACATACGTCTCTTCTGTAGATACAATGTCTACAGTAAAGATGTCTACACGAGAGACATATTTTCATAAATCAAAGATGGCATCCTTTATTATGAGGTTATAATTTAAGCAATGCGATATTTGCATACTGCGCCAATAAGCTTAAACTATCTTGATGTTTTTATTTATTTGTAAAAGCAACTTACTCCGATATCCTTTGCACAGGAAAGACACACTGATCTTTACCGAAAACCTGTGTAATTAAATAAAATTGGAATTTTTTATGTCACACGCACTTTACGTAAAATCCCAACCAAGCAAATGACAGAGAATACAGTGCTACCAACATATAAAACAAAATAAAAACGATGCGTTTATCTTCGGCATATTTTGGCTTATTTTATAAGTCTACAGAAGTAGACTAAAATTTTATAGCAACATGTGTATACGTTTTATTACAAAATTTTGAATTATATATTTTTTAATACGTTATGTTATGAATATTTGATAATATAATTCATGTAATGAAACGATATAAAATCATCGAAAGTATGTGTATATATTTTTAACCATCACTTAAACTCAACTACTTGGTATCCGAACCGTCCACAGAAGGAGATTTTTTCAGATTCAAAAGCAAAAATTATAAATTAAATTTCATTACAACGCGATTTTTTTATGAAATGTAACTAGTTTTCAACACGAAATATTTATTAAATGTATTTAATGTTGATATAATATTTTAATAACGGTTTTACGTTGCATGAACACTTTTTTTTAGTTTTTTGTGTTTGACCCCGATATACTTCAGAACCTACAGCTTAAAGGGCGTAAAGCAAAAGATTCAGAGACTCTTTTTACATTTCGTATTTGCCTCATCGATTTTATGGCGATGTGAGGTGAAACCATTTATTCCAAAGAATGTCAATGTGTGCTATCGCTTTGAAAATTATGCCTCTAGGGATCGTGTTATTTGACTTTTAAATTGAGTTCCGAACTTTTTTTAAATCGGCTCCATTCAGTGTCTACGTTCGAACTATTCACGAACTTTCTAGATGGCATTCTTGCAACGTATCAATATTAAATGTTTGGTCATGTAATGAGCATATTTTCGTTCATTTTCCTTACAAAATAGCTTTATTTTTATAGAATAAGAAGAATATTATTAATACTAGTATTATTTGCAATATTTGGCGAAGTAGAGTAGAAATTATGGAAACGTGTATAACGTGACTCTATGTATACTTATAGATAAAATAAATTTGTTAATTTTATGTGTTTGAACTGACAAATGTCTGGTACTAAAAGGCGAATTTAAATGTATTTTTGTTTATGATGGTCATATTTTTATGAGGAAGGCTATGTGCCACCACGGTTAAACCGTGAGAACCTGAAAAGACGGGCAAGCGATGCTATTCGACTGTTTAATGGACGAAGTGTGTCGGGTGAAACCTTGGGGCACGGCTAGTAAATATAAATAATTAAATGATAATATACAGATGCAGTTGGTATTTCCCAATATACCTCTAAATAATACTCGTCTCAAAAAGTATTGTACGAAAACAAAAATTTAGGCGAATAACCTTGTCTCAGATTTGAGACGTTCCGCAAGAGAGCAAGAATGTGAAATGCGATTACGGGGAATAAAAGAGAGAAAGCAATTTGTCAAAAATGTAGTTGAGTGAGTTGAGCGAAAAGCCTTGATGTACGGTATCTACGAAAATGTATACCATGGACAGTATTAGATAGGTTTAATTTTATACTCATACGGAAAACGGTGCGTGTATTAAATTCTCGATTTATAATTTGTTACTATAGAATAAGTCCGTAGTTATTGACATATTACACATATGCTTATTCAGTCTATGTGGAGAGCCGATGAGGGCGACCTATGTATGTACAGTTGCGGAGGTCCATTTATTGATGAAACTCACTACTTATGTTCTTAGAAATAAATATGTTAATTGATTTCACCGCCCCCTGTAATTTACATTCAGCATGTTCAATCACAGTCACAGACGCAAAAATAACGTCCACAATTTTTATCTCTTTTTGATTCCGTGTCTTTTCCTCAGCTGGACTTGAAGAAACAGTTCGACGAAGGTGACACAACGAATTACCAGACGAACGGCGAGTTCGACCTGGTGAGCTTTGATGCAATCCGCCACGACCAATACTACTCGTGCTGTGTGGAGCCCTACCCCGACATCACCTACGTCATCAAGAGGCTAAGGAGAAGACCCGTGTTATACGTCTTCAATCTCATACTACCCTGCCTACTTATTAACGGGATTGGTAAGTGAACAATTTATAACTTGATCAGTCTAACAATAAACACTAAAGAAATGGTTAGTTATGGATGGCAATATAGGTAATGTTCAAAGTCAAAGTGAAAGTCAAAATCATTTATTCATTTAGGCCACAAAGTGACGCTTATGAACGTCAAAAATTTAAGTTAATTACTAGATGATTCTACATTTACATTTACTGCCACGTTCGCAATGCAATAGGTAGAACCACGAAAAAGAATGGGCAATAAAACTCGTGGCCACTCTTTTTAACTGCCAGTATAATGGTTTTACATGTTATCTTTGTAAGGAGCTGCAACTGTTTCACATTGTGAGTTATCTACTAATGCAAAATTTAATTGTTATTGATATCATACTCAAGCAATAAATTATGTTCATTTGGTAAGCCTCCCAAAGTAAATATGGTGAAACAGGATCAGGAGGACATCCACTTACGTCTTTTGATGCAGGCAACTCGCGAACAGAGCTATGATGGAACAGTATGTCCCGAAAAGTAACGATATATAAACCTGCAGCAATTTACAATCTATTAGTTAGCAGTTCATGACCACGAGTTACCCTTACAAATCCGATAAATTATAATACATTTTTATTATAATAAAAAGAGTAGAACAAGAATGCAAATGTAGTTAAAAACGAAAATACGGTAATTAACTAAATGATAAAACTGCTTATTGACCCAATAAACAAAAATTGGCCTAATAAAAAAAGAATATTTATTTCCAAGCGTACCTACTTGTCGTCAAGATACTCATTTATACTATAACTAGAGGACACCAGCAGCTACGCCTGCATTTTTTTTAATTTACCCGTTTTGGCGATCCCGTGGGAATTTCGGAAAATCTCTTCTTAGTGCACTACTACGGTCCCCAAGGAATATACATGCCAAATTTCAGCTTCCTGCACCCAATCGTTTCGGCTGTAGCGTGTCTGTCAGTCAGTCAGTAACGCAAGGATTTTATATATTAAGATATGCCTTAAGTATAAGATTATTTTTAACTATTGTCTGAAACGACCTTAACGGCAAGTCTAAAATATTAGATGGTATTTTATTATACATTCTTATACTAAGCTCAATAAAAGAGCATGTGTTTTGTGTAAACGGAAATAGGGTACACATAATTTGTGCCTGTTCCTAGTATTAGTATTGTGTATGTCACTATTCATTTTGTAAGAATATATATGTAGTCGTACATGCATAACACTGGCATAAATATATTGTGATGCTACAGTAAGAATACCAATAGTTTAAAATTTTTCTTTGAGTGAGACTCTTGTCTTTAACTGGTAAATGGCTCTCACTGCCCGTTTTTGCAATATAAAAATATTTTCGATGTCAGCAGCCTTACCCCATAATACTATGCCATATGACATAACACTATGAAAATAGCTAAAATAAACCAATCTAGCCGTATCGACATCAGTCAACCTACGAACCTCCTTAATGGCATAAGCAGCTGAGCTAAGTTTCCCTGAGAGATATGTAACGTGCGCACCCCACTGCAATTTCGAATCAAGTGTTATTCCTAGAAATAATGTAGATTCAGATGTTTCGAGTACATCATCATTTAGACCTATACTAGGACCAAGGTTTCTGACATTAGGCAGGGCAAACTTAATACTTTTTGTTTTTTTGGCGTTCAGTACTAGATTGTTTACATTAAACCATTTAGTTACTTGAATGAGCGCACTGTTTATTTCGTTAAAATGTTCCTTATTTCTATATACTTTGTTTAAAATATAAAAACGATAGTAAAATAATGTACTCTTCATCTGTCCTAAAAGTAACGGTTAACATTAATAAGAAACTAAATTACGTATCAAATCAGTATTTTTAAAAGTTTACCTAGTGTATCTTAATATCATGATACAAGTAACCGCGCATTTTTCCAAAACTAGAACGAAATCCGGTCGTTCTCAAACCTTTAGCAGATTAAGCGAGACGTGTTTAAGCTTTGTAACATAGTTTACTATAAGAAGCTTTTTGTGGATTGCCATCCTTACATATTTTATTAAGTACTGACGAATGCCGGGTGACGTCCCGACAACTTTGTACAATAAAGCATTATGAACATAAAGTTATTTAGACGATGATGGACGTAGATAATGGATGCGCTTTGCGCTTTGTTCAAGATCTATTTAACCGCGTACGTAATAATACACACAAATAAGATACTCATGTATCCTTAATATGATCACATATGTAACAAAAACATACATACAGCCTTTTGTACACCTTAATTGTCATTACATTTTGACGACTCCCGCAACATTACGTACACATGTTTGAAAAGAACTACTTTATCACGAACAAAACGTGAGTTTCTTAAAATGAATAAAAGTTTCGTATTTTCCACTAGCCCTCCTTGTGTTCTACGCCGTGCCGTCGGAATCCGGTGAAAATGTGACCCTGGGCATAAGTGCACTTCTGTCTATGACTGTCTTCTTGATGACTATACGAGACACATTGCCACCTACGGAAAAGACACCTCTTATTAGTAAGTATTTTATTGCATTATTTCGTTATAATAAAGTCACCGCGATAAGTGGATTATACGGTTGGCGTAGTCGTTTAAGCGGTCGTCTCGCCGCTTGACACTGCGCCGAGTGTTGTGGGTTCGATCCCCACACGAGACAGCACTTGTGTGATTCATAAATTGTTGTTTCGAGTCTGGGTGTTCATTGTGTCCGTTGGTTGTATGTTTGTAAAGTCCCCCGCGACACAGGATTTATTCCTAGTGCGGGAGTTGTCTTTAAAAAAAAAAAAAATTTATTCAATGGAATACTGATGAAATACGTTCGAGAAAGATTAACCCACTGCTGAATGCGAGAAAGTACTTTTAAGACCCAGTTGTTGGTTGCCAAAGGTTCAGATATAATTTCAGCAGTTTGTCAGTTTATATCTAGTTGGCTTTACATTGTCTAAAATATCAGCCGTATTTGAATATTGTAGATTTATCTTTGAAGATGAATAAGTTTGATTAAGTGCTACTTAAATACATGAAAACCAATCTAACGAGAATGGTACCAGCGTTACCGAATTTGTAATATACTGATTTTGTGCAAAATGCACAGTGCACTGAGTCGATCTGTAAATTATGATGATGATAATAATAACAATTATCAACAACTAGTGTATACGGGCGACTTTCGCACTGTATGAACGTATTCCGTACGTATGGCCGTTGGGGGCCTGTAGTGAATATTTGATATCATATTGAACTTTGCCAACTACTTTCGAGGTGCCTAATTGGGGAAGTGTTTTTCCGAGTTGTTGAGTCGTAAAGCGTCAGTTTTGTCAGATCGTGTACCATTACCTCGCTATAGATACCAACTAGGATTATCAAAAGAAGCTAGAGGAAATATATTTTGGCTAATGGAACGTTCTTAGGACTTACACGTACTTAATTGTTGTAACTATCCGCCGATTAATGTTTTTAAACAGTGCATTTTATTACAGAAAACCGGCCGTCTTAGAATTGAAACTTAAACGTTCAATTGTATACTGAGCGTAGCCTTTACTTCGTACTCCTATTTTTATAATGTTATTCTTTTACAGGTCTATATTATGGAGTAAACACGTGTCTGGTGTCATTTTCTGCGTGACTCTCCTTAGTCACACTCAATATATCTTACAGGCGAGTTTTATGTATTTTACTTGTTTATTTATGTATTAATATTTATAATTTGTACAATAGATACGAATATAGTTTTAATTACGTGCGGATTTAAGCTTATATACAGGTTTATGTATACGGTATCAACCCTACGAAAAAATACGATTTTAATTACCATACGGAAGCGTTTTAATCGTTTCCAAAAAAATAATTTCCAAGCAGTGACACAAATAAAATGTTCACATTTTAAACATTCATGCTATGGAGCAAAGTAATAAAAACGAAAATAACTTGCTCCTAAAAAAAAATCCTTACCTTGGTTAACAAGGTAATCAAAGATTCATAAATCATGTTTGGCTATAGATATTTTGCAAAACATTATTTCTGCGAGTGAAATAAGGCTTAGAAACAAATATTAAACACAACATTATGATGATCACCGATAGAATAATTTATTATCATGGCTATTATTATAACTGTTACTATTAGAACAATACCAGATCATACAAAAAATTAAAATCGATTAATACCCGGTCCTTTGGTAGGCTTAGGGCCGGAACATATCTGACGGAAGATCCGTCGCGTTTTATCGGTCGCGTAACGCCAATACATACAAATGTATAGAAAAACGTTCAACCATTCACACCTGACCGATAATCCGTTAGTACGTCGAGCGTACTGACGGATTATCCGTCGACGTCGCGCGCACCACGCACCACATGAATTTTGACCTTTGAGTAAGGAATATAAATGGAGAGGGCAAATAGTAGGTACATATAGAAAAATTACATTATTCACATATATTATTATATTTTATATTTATAGACTCACGGCTGTATCCCCGGAGGGGTAGGCAGAGGTGTAATATTACACCCACATTTCGCCATGATTTTTTTTATACACATATATACGAAATCGACATAAAGCCACCAAACATAGTGTTGTCTCGTTTTGTCTTAGGGATATCTCTGTCAGAAAAAAGAGATAGCCATAGTTTACTGAATAAATTAATCATGACGATATTTTATTAGAAATGTCATTCGTGCCACTATCGCCATATTTTTCGCCAAGGTTTGTGGTACATCTGCTGTGAAATCGTTGTCTATCGAACATAATAATTTTGTTTTTGTGCATAAATATGTCTAAAAACCGATATTGGCTCTCAGAGAATATTTTGTTACATATTTCATACAAGGGTCGTCTTTCGCTTTGCCATTTTCGCCCACATTTGCATTATCGAATAAACTAATCTGGCAAAAGATTTAAACTAACAAAGGTAACTTACTACAAAAATGTATTATTCTCCTCTAACCGGCTCCATATCGTTATCGATTACATTCTGGAGAACAACCCAAATGGCAACCATTTTATTCGTTCAACGTTTCGTAAGTGTGCACGCTAATTTCGTAGGTGTGCACGCTAAATTCGTAGGTATTGGACATACCATATCCATGTCATTCCCAGATCGGTGATTTTAAGATCGTAAGATTCCAGGGCCGCCAGAACTTACTTATTTTTTCAGAAA
The DNA here is from genome assembly GCA_944739405.2 of Euclidia mi. Lineage (NCBI taxonomy): Eukaryota > Metazoa > Arthropoda > Insecta > Lepidoptera > Erebidae > Euclidia > Euclidia mi. The sequence goes on from OX123189.2 coordinate 35,260,566, forward strand.
CGAAATGTGTAGAATAATGTAGTGTTAGTACTATGTGCTATGAGTGTACGCATATTTGCTAGCTTGGATCGAGGGCCAATTTTTGGATATGAGGTGCTAAAGGTCCACGGGAACAATTTCCATACATGCCTATATAGAAAACATTTTGTGTCTTGCTCTGCCACTGTAGTCTGTAACCCCTTCTATATCATTTGTATAAGTTTTGTGAAAAACCGTAACCAAATCGTATTATCGTCTTTTATTTTTGAACCTCCATACCTAAATAGGATATATATTTAAATAACGCTTGTTGGCTACTATAAAAAATCTTCGAAGTCCGACATATTTTTAATAGTACTCGAATTGCAAAATAAATAACTACAAGACTTCAGTGACTACATAACATCAGGGAACACGAAAAATGATTAGGTAAAAGAATATGACAGTAAAATATTGAGCTGCCCTGAGTACGGCCCTGTACGAACAAACTTATATGTGTGCATAATAGCCACGCTTTCAGCGAATGTGTGCAGATACGCTCGACGCATTTTCCGTCAGATGTGTACCGATTCATTTGACGGAATAGACGCGACCGAAGATACGTTCGACGCATCTTCGGTCAGGTATGTTCCGCCCCTTACACGTAAACATGAGTCCAACGCTCAGAGGCGAATAAATGCCGCAGGGGCTCAACACGCATTATTAAGTACAACGTGGTACGACTATGGACAAGCCGCAGTACTTGTATCACTATTGTTTTAAAGTGAAATGTAATTAATAGGGGTTTTGGGAATGTATGTTTAATGAACTAGAAATTAGTCTATGGATGATTAACGACACTTGCCAGTGAGGATCCTATATGAATCCAGATAATTATCATTAGAACAAATATTATTACGATAATCGCAAATCACCAATTTTTTTTATAGACTCATGCCTGTATCCCCAAAGGGGTAGGCAGAGATGTAATATTACACCCACATTTCGCCATGAATATTTAGGTCCCACGTAATAGGGGGCGAGCCTATTGCCGTACCGGGCACATTACCAGACTCCGTGTTGCTACTGAGAATTTCCCAACGGAAAAACCCAATAACACTTTGCCCGACCCGGAAATTGAACCCGAGACCTCCCAATTCCACGCGCACATTTATGTCACGAGACCAGGAAGGCAGTCGCGGCATAATGGAAATAAAGTGATAATTCAATTTAATAAGTAGATAACTGCAATAATTCAATTCGAAAAGCCATAGCATAAATTTTATAATGAAAAATAATAAAATGCGGACCGAGCGAATATGCATGAAGCTAATAAATTAATTGGGCAAAGTTTGAATTGTTCTAAAGCAGTAAACTGAATGCATTTTGTCTGCGTACAATGCATTCAAAATAACTTGGTACAAAAGTTAAGAATATCATGATCACGATCGAAATATAGAACCAAAATGTAAAAAGATTTCTATTAAATTTTATGGGAAAGATTTTACCTGATTTTAACAACATTTCATTCACCGCTAAGAAAATATTCGTAATAAATACCAACGAACCTTCAGCATGAACAGCATTGACGGTTAGAACATTACAAATGAGACAAACTTTCATTACTTAAGTTTCATTCGTGCTAAGATTTGCGTCTAGGCAAAAATGTTTTATATTGTTTTTTTTATTTACATTAAGTTCAAAAATTCACAGTTGATAAATACGAATGATAAGTACATAGGTATATTAACCTAAACAAATTCTCATATCTATCATTAAATTTCATGTAGCGTTTTTGAACTTTATGTATCTGGATGATATATTTTCGATGAATTTCAACCCAAATACATATAGTTATATAGGCAAACGAGATCACCCACTCCATACAAATTTGGGCTAATTCTTAAAATTCTTAAAGTGCCGGTAAAATTATAGAATAGTCCGAAATAAACACCTTTTATTACTACAGTTAAGTTCTAAGTGTAGTCTGTGAGATAATATCGAGCTCAAAGAATCTGCACTGTTAGTGAAATAATTCCTAATTATTCTTATATTTTGCCTTAAATAATGTGCAAGTTGCAATTAAAATGGTATCATGTAGTAAGCCAAGAGCGAGATAGCATTAGACGCAGCATCTGTCACGCTGTCTCACTCTAATTCGCACTGCGCTCACTGCGAGCGCTGCTTACTTTATTATTCTTTCAATATGCCTTAATGGCAGAAGGACTATCGGCTGCTGATCCCAATGTGCATTGTGTGGTACATTGGATATGTAAGCCACCTTTATTTGGTACGTGCTTGGGTCTACTCATTATAACCACCACGGTGACGGGTGAGCATCGCGTTGTACACCGTGACCATGTCGGGGTTCGGCTCGCCGTTGGATGCTGATGGGCCATGTCATATTTGCTAATCATCATTTCTAGGCGCACGTGGTCACGACGTCGCCGCCTCAGCCTACTGGCGGACGGAGAGTGGCTCATATCTCTGCTACTGCGGCTGCCATCATCTCCTTCGCTGGCTTCACCGTCGCCTTGACCAGCATTACCACCTGACAGAAGGAGACGGTGACGATCCAAGCCACATGCACCGGACCAGGGACAGGGCAGTGACCGAGGCTACGACTATAACAATTACCGCGACTAGTTCAGGGCCAATTCAAAACATGACCAGTGAAAATTCCAGCGGAATAACAATTGCAGTAGGAGCTACCCCATCGGAATTCGTCAATAAATATGTATTCCTAGGGCAAGAGATAAAGATAGGCAAAGCAAACCAGGTGAACGAGATTGATAGACGTATCCCTTTGGATTGGGCCGCTTTGCCAGTGGTTACCTACGCAGCTGAAACTTGGGTTACTGAAAAGGCAGCTCTCCAGAAGCTTGAAGTTGCTTAAAGGGCAATGGAGAGAAAACTGATAGAAGTGACACTAAGAGACAGAAAGACGAATAAATGGCTCCGAAAAGAAAGTCGAGCATCACATGTTGTCAAAAGAGTAGCGAAGCTAAAGTGGCAGTGGGCCGGACATGTAGGCAGAAAACTCGAATATTGAAATGAAGACCGTAAGATTGTAAAAGAGCAGCTGGAAGGCCGCAAATGAGATGGAAAGATGACATCATAAAGATAGCGGGCAGTAATTGGATGAAGACTGTCCAAAACAGAACGGAATGGAAGTTGTTGTTGTTGTTGAAGAGGCCTACACCAAAATGGTCGATAAAGGTTTAAGACGATGATGAGTTCACGGAGTTGTGACGTCTAAGCGGGGCATTCTGCAAACCTTTGCAGCGCCGTTTGCTCGACAGGGTTGCGGTTGCTGTCACATTTGTGCCATCTAGGCGTTTCTATCTAGCCTTTTCTCCACAAGTACCGTTCGGCCGGTACACCCATGGAAACTGAGAACGCCGCGACGCGTCATCTTTTCAACCACATATCGCATGGCATGCCCATATGCCCATATACAAGTGATCTGCCTGTCATAGACATTCCTAATGCAGGTTTAGACGATATTTTTATAATTGGTCAAGAGAACAAAAAAATATATTTTGTCCTTTTTTTATGAATTTACTGCATTTTAAGGATCACGTTTTTCATGTGAGGCTGAAGACGAATAGTTGACCACCTTTACACCTCTTTGATTTAACACTTTTGACACAACGAAACTGCTCTACAGTGCCCACTTTGAGACGTACATTCAAACCTAAGTATTGTCTCAGAGAATTGACTTAGAAGTTTGGTGTAATGGTAAAAAATAGTGTGTTCTATAAAAATAACATAATTTTATTGATTTGCCGGCAAAATAAAAATTAGCCCAATTTGGGTGATCTCCTTTGAACTGATACTATTAAACGCTTTGTTTAATTTTTTTTTAAATGTTGATTCGTTTTGAAACACCCAAACCGTCGACTGGCGCTTTGTTTCTGGACCGTATTGATAAATCCAGGATTCACCACCTGTAACGATGTCGTAAACACGCCGAGACGAGCCTGCTTCAAATTTGTCTATCATAATATCATGGCACCATTTCACCCTTGCCTGCTTCTGAACATCGGTGAGGTTGTGCGGCACCCAGCATGAAACTATCCTCTGCACCCGTAGATGCACGTGTAGAATCTCGTGAAGGCTTCCTGATCTAATCTGCAGTATATGCTGAATCTCTTGGTATGTAGCTCGTCCATGGTCTTGGATCAAATTTTTCACTGCTAGCACGTTTTCTTCCGTAACAGCCATCATAAATCCATTTTTCAATGAGACACAGAAATTTTAATTAGCTACCAAAATCTATGGAGGGAGAGTTTTGAATTTAGAATGTACCTATTTTTACTTATAAGTAATCATATTTTTTAACAAATTATAACTGGCCAGTCTTACATACATAAAAACTTTTTCTCGCAATACTTTCTGAATGACCTGGTAAGTAAGTGTTTGTATAAGTGCATCATATTGTGTGAACGTATGTTGTTGCTCGTAGAGGAGTGAGAGGGCAGCCGGTGCCGGCGCTGCTGCTCAAGCTGTTGCTGCAGCGGCTCGCGCGCCTGCTCTTCATCAACTTAGATACCGACGCACCAAAGGTAACACTACTTTGTATGTATTAGTGCATCGTGGGTGAACGTATGTTGTTGCTCGTAGAGGAGTGAGAGGGCAGCCGGTGCCGGCGCTGCTGCGCGAGCTGGTGCTGCAGCGGCTCGCGAGCCTACTGTTCATCAACTTAGATACCGACGCACCAAAGCTAACACTACTTCGTATGTATTAGTGCATCGTGGGTGAACGTATGTTGTTGCTCGTAGAGGAGTGAGAGGGCAGCCGGTGCCGGCGCTGCTGCGCGAGCTGGTGCTGCAACGGCTCGCGCGCCTGCTCTTCATCAACTTAGATACCGACGCACCAAAGGTAGCACTACTTTGTATGTATTAGTGCATCGTGGGTGAACGTATGTTGTTGCTCGTACAGGAGTGAGAGGGCAGTCGGTGCCGGCGCTGCTGCGCGAGCTGGTGCTGCAGCGGCTCGCACGCCTGCTCTCCATCAACTTAGATACCGACGCACCAAAGGTAGCACTACTTTGTATGTATTAGTGCATCGTGGGTGAACGTATGTTGATGCTCGTAGAGGAATGAGAGGGCAGCCGGTGCCGACGCTGCTGCGCGAGCTGGTGCTGCAGCGGCTCGCGGGCCTCCTCTTCATCAACTTAGATACCGACGAACTAAAGGTGCCTTCGTACATGCTTACCCACTTACTCTAATGGCTCATCGACCCAAAATGTGCCTTGGCCTCCAATAGGAAAGAACACCACATTGCCCGATATTTGGCCACTTCTTTCTAATCTTCATGCTACTCTTTACAAATCCCTAACACTTTGAAGGACAGTTCAGGTGACAAAATAGAAGTTTTATTGTTATGACACCTGTATATGCTTTTACTGTCCTTCAAAGTGTTAAATTAAAGCTGATTTCTACGAGTCAGATTCAAGCAATATACCGTTTTCTCTTCGGGCAAGCCATAGCCCTCGCGTGTAAACGGCTCTTTATGGTTTCAAATGAGTAAGTATTTCTTTTTAAAATCGGATTTGATATGACTAGCTGAATTAATAATAATTATTCATCCTTGGCAAGTTTCTTGTTGGGACTTTAGCTAACTTTTCATAAAAGTTTACAAAGATCCTTACGACGTGATGATAATCGTGAGAGTGAAAGCTTAACAGACTAAAAGAGCTACTTAAATACGTCTACTAATACATGCATTAATAAATCAGTAGCTATCGCTATGCATTTATCTGACAGTCAACAAAAATATATAGGTTTCCCATAGGGTTCCCACCAAGAACTTAGGGTCCCAAGCCAACCTCACCTGCAAGTGGTGCACCTGCCGATCAACGGACGAGGCGCTGGCAAACAAAATATCCCGATAAGCGGCAATAGGCTCGCCACCTATTACGTGGGATCAAAACTCTGGCGAAAAGTGGGCGTTTAAAATGCCTCTGCCTACCCCTTCGGGGAAACAGGCGTGAGTCTATGTATGTATGTATGTATGTCAACAAAAAGTTTGTAACAACTAAAATAAATAGGAACGTAGAGAGCAGGAAAACGAAGTAGCTAAGAAATCTATTTTACGAATTTTAGATGGATGACGTCGACGCATGAACTATTATTAAATGGGATTACTTTTAGTTAAACGAAACACAAATCGAATTGAATTCCGCAGTCATACGCCCTGGAATAAAATCTAGGAATTGAATTATCATCTACCTCCGGTAACAAGTGGAGCGTGATCACAGCACAAACAGCAGTTGTATTAGCAGTAACTATGTTGGCATCGTGACATGAGCTATTTTTTATGCGGTCAAATTGATTTTTGACTTGATGAAGACTAGTGCACGTATCTTATCTAAGACCAATTCATGAAAAAAAAACATAATGAAACCGGCGTATCTGTGGGCGAAAACATAGACCCGCTATTGACTATACTATAACTATTGGAATTCACAAATTCTGGTCCCACGTGTATCCTGTTCCCGTTTCATTGGAGCTGCAACCTTTTCTACAATGTGCAGACATATTTTGTAGGGCCTATTGGAATGCAAAAAATAATAGGTTTAGTACTAACCAACTACCGGCGCAACGTTCGGCTGAGTTAGTTTTTTTTTCATGTCGCTCAGAAATATTTAAAAGAAATTCATATGTCAATGCTGTTATTATTTATAATAAATTACCTAATATGTTTAAGGATCTTCCACTGACAATCTTTAAGACAAAATTGACTAAATGGCTTTTAGACAAGTGTTTTTATAATATCAATGAGTTTATGACATATAAACAATACTATAATAATTATGTATTGTACGTTGTTGACATTGTTAAATTATAGTTAATTTTACTTAATTAATTTTATTATATATTTTTCTTTTGTAATACAATCACAGTCTTTAAATTACATAATAATAATACTTATAATATACTTTGCACACCATTGTTATGGTAGAATGTAACGGACTAATTGTAATTATTATCACCTATTGTACTACATTCTGGCAAATAAATAATTTCATTTCATTTCAGAAGTTGAAACCGTTTCTAAGAAAAATACAATAAAATCTGGACCAATACGTAAAAATATCCTGATGTTCTACATTGTACATAAACACAAAGACCCAAAGTTATAACCAATCGATCTGCTGTAAATATATTCAACACACTCGTAAAGGTCAACTTGGTTCTTTCTATTTTTATGCTAATACTAGCTTTTCGGTTTTCAAGACAAACGGTAGCATATGTGCTATTTTGATATATAACTGCAAATTTGAATTAAGCTGCGTCTAGTAGTTTTTGTGTGAAAGAGTAGCTAACAAAATTCAACTCATATATCCATCCTCACAAACTTTATTATTTTTTGAGTTCTTTTTGTGTATATAATTTAGGAAATGTTCCTTCTTCGAATGATTGTTTAATCAACATGTATAAGGGCAAGCTGAATTCGTCTGCACACTGCCTTAGCAAATGAGGAGGCAGTTCGTCGTGGTCGTGGCTATGCTTGTTTTTTTAGTTTTTTTAATAGGGTATTAACTTCGCATAGTGCCACTGGTCAATGAAACATTGAGTTGGTATTTGGTTGTAGCACTGTAGTGGCATTCAAGTTAGTGCAGAATTGTTGTTTTTGAACGAGACCTATTAAAGCGAAAAAGTAATTGAATAATTATGTCAGCAATTTATTTTGGATCTGTCGTTTATTTTCAGTATAATATTGTGTTTTTCATTTTTAGATGCTTTATTACTTGTTTCGTTTATCATATGCCACATGATCTTTTTTTTTCATAGTTCTTATATTGTAGTTTTTTTGCTGTTAATACTTTTTTAATATTTTTTCGTATGTTTTATAATTTTTTGTAATAATAGGGTTTTGCCTGAAATGAAATTATTTTTAAAAGCCTTGCATTGTTTTTTGTATGTTTGATTTAATTTTATTTTTTTAACCGGTATATATTTGTTTAGGATATCGAATAGTCGATCATGGAATAATTTGTAGTTATTGTCTATATCATTATATATATTTTTAATGTTATTCCAATTATGCATGCCTAGTTGGTGTGTAAATTGTTAGATGTTAGTGTGGTTATATATTCTCTTATAGCTATACCAAATAGAAGGTGTAAAATGTTGGGGTAGTGAAATGGTAATTACTGTCCCATAATGATCTGAGAATCCAAGTTGCTCAACTCATCAAGTATACAACGTGTAATGGAAATAACGCACATCCTCAGACACCCCAATTAGAAAACCTTGTTACAATCATAATGCATGCATTGAAATATTTTTTTTATTTGCGTAAATAATGTTTTTTAAAGAAAGTATTAACTCAATTAAAAGTGAAAATCGTGGTCACTCTAAATCTGCGCACGCACACAAACGAAACGTTGCTATGGTAAACAAACAACAGCGATCTGATAGGAACGAAACACGATACGATATAACAAAATGTATGAAATTCAGTCTGTAAACCACACTCTGATAGAGTGAGGTTTACAGAAATGATGTTTGAACAATTTGTCGGCCACTGTTGATTTTACCAAAGATATTATGAGTATTTCTTTCCATCACACTTTTAAGCTATGGAGTGGACAGTCGAATCATTTATTGTTTGTTATTAATATGCACGATCTATTGTTTCTTAACATCGTAAGTGACTATTGTGACTATCTTAACTTAATCAGATAAAATAAAAGAATGTCAATGAGAGAAATAAACAAGAACGGCGTGTTTAAAGTTGTCTTGTGAATCTAAATACTTACAATAATAGAATAATAAAATAACTTACAGGCTTAAATCACATTTCTTTCGTCCACGTAGCACTTCACTATTTCCCCACAAATCACATCTTTTCTTTGTTTCAAAAGCAGCTAGTATCTTAATTAATTAACTACTCGGCACTTTTTCTCTCGTCACAATAAACTGGTGATTTAATATTTCTCCACAATGGGAAAGTCCAGGGGTGACAAGTCAACATCAAGATGATGTTGAACTTTTCACTTTGTTGTTGAATGATTAAATTATACACCATTACACATTTTGTAAACAAGTAAACTTTTAAAAAGGTTTTCACAGCACTCACTGATAGAATCAGATAGATATTCCCGGTTGTACTTGTCATAACATGTCTAAGCGCATCGCCCACTGCGCCTGTCATGCGCCAGCGCGAGCGAGACATTACGTCTCGCTCTTTCCCGTTGTTTATTACCTACGTTAGTGAAAGATAGATGATAGACATTTTGGTGGTCAATTGTGTGCTATTGTCTATTGCCGTCTATTGTGTGGTATTAATGTGTGCGTTTGTGTAAGTCAACGTGGAACCATTTAACAAATGCATTTAAAAATAAGCCGTTCTGCTTTGATTTTAGGTTTATTTTCGAATAGCTCAATTTTTTTTAAATTGTATTGTTTTAATGTGTGCGTTTGTGTAAGTCAACGTGTAACCATTTAACAAATGCATTTAAAAATAAGCCGTTCTGCTTTGATTTAAGGTTTATTTTAGAATAGCTCAATTTTAAAAAAAATAGTGACTACAATTTACGTTATTTTAATAATTTTAAGACTAAAAATAAACAATATTAAAAATGACGGAAATGGATTCAGTTGCCGATTCTGAACAAAGTACTTTCAGGATGTGCATTTAAACTTGTTACATGTTGTATAATACTAATTTTTATAAAATTTGTAAAAATTTAATGTATTAATATATTTTTATCACCTAAGCTTTGCAAACCAATAGGTCTCTATAACGCCCGAGTAAATCCGAATTTAGCATCCTGGGCTCACCTATTATGACTTTTCGAAATAACATATATTTTTTTTAAAGACAACTTCCGCACTAGGAATAAATCCTGTGTCGCGGGGGACCTTACAAACATACAACTAACGGACACAAAGTACACCCAGACTCGAAACAACAATTTGTAGATCACACAAAGTGTTGTCTCGTGTGGGGATACACTTAGCGCAGTACCAAGCGGCGAGGTAGCCACTTAAACCATAACGCCAACCGTGCAGTCAATGTGTGTATTAAAAATGATAATTATCGCTCGCTTAACAATGTGCGCGATAAGTGGCAATAGGCTCGCCCCCTGTTCAATTGGGACCGAAACATAACTGGCGAAGTGTGGGTGTGTAATACACGTCTGCCTACCCCTTCAGAGATAAAGGCGTGAAGTTATGTAATATTATTACGTATTTTGTTAATTGAGAAAAAAACAGCTGTTTAGTTAGCTTTTTTATTTTATACAAGGCTGCAATGTACTAACATCATATGGTAACCAAAATTTATCACCAGTTTTTGAGAGGAGAGCGACAAAACAATATATTATTGATAATTTGCAGCAAGAATATTCAGCAAAATAATGTAATAATGTAACAATAATTCACATAGGAGTCAAACATTTGTATTACATTTTTTTTAGTCCAGACAATATATCAACCTTAATTTCATCGCGGCACAGTGTTCCCTTGCCAAAGAATAAACTAATGTTTACAAAACATAACACTTGTAATATTAATGACTGGTTTTGACCCGTGTAATTGTGTGAAAACCCGGTCTGCTAATATTTTAAGCCTGCGAGTCATTTTCGGCTCGAGGTCAGGGAAAAAGAACAATTATATGGTTAATAAATAGCTTTAGTAGTCAAGATATTACTCAAAATTCATTATTATCATTTAAATAAAAAAGTATTTAATATTTGATAGGGATATAGAGCTCCAAATAATATAAAAAATAAAATGTATTAATGGTGGCGCTTTTGCTGATTTGCGTTTCTGTATAAGCTAGGATGCACCGATCTGGAAAATGAAATGTGGTTCATTCTCAGAAGTTCTATCCAATAGTTCTATTATATTTCGAACTTTTTCTCACGTAACATTGAACTAATGGGACAAATAATAGAGAATGTCCTAGACGCTGGTAGCATTTCGTCATCCCAGGGCTGCTAGGCTTCATGAACTTTATAAGTAGTAGACATTTGCTGATTTCAGTATGAACAGAGCGGCTCCATAGGAGAGCTACTACCCTCTCTGTGTCCTCTACAATAAATCGACGTAAAGTAACAGTATCTATACAGCTGTGTTACGTTCGGTAAGTGAGTGGAGCCTTATTATTCGAGTTTATTCTTTTAATGCATTATGAATAATATACAGAGAGCATTACTAATAAACGTATTTATACGTAGTTTAAATGTTATTTGATAAAAATGCAACCCACAAATAACCTACCCTATTTGTGAACAAATACGTTATTCTTTCGAGAAAGAAGAAAATGTTAGTAGCTATATTAATGAGTACTAGTTACAACTTACCCGACATTCATTGCTAGGACTTAACACCTAAAGGTCAATCGCAGCTGATCCTAAGTACAGACTGCGGCTATTTTTCACTTATCGCAATGGTTTTATTTTGGGCTTTGATTTACGTTATGCGAGTATGCTGCAGCGTAACCAAGATCCGTATTTTTTTTAACAAATGCTTAGTGCACCACCTGCCATATTATTTTTTATTAATAGACAACTTCCTGATTAGGAATAAATTCTATATCGCGGACGACTTTACAATTATAAAATCAACGGATATAAAAAAAAACACGGGAGTCAGAACAACATGTTGTTCAGATAACAGATAATGTTGTCTCATGTGGTAATTGAATTCATAACATTCGGCAGATCGAGCCCTAAATGGTTAGGCAGCCGTCAAACCACTACGCCTTCCATGCAGTTATCATGAAAATATTATTATTAGTATGACAACAAACAAAATTTGCCAATTCCAATTTTATTTATGAAAAAACTGGGGACTCAATCCTAATATTGATTAGAGATGAGTAATTCTATTATATAAATATCTTGCAATACCTACCTGTTAATTAATTTTTCCCGAGAGAAACAGTAGAACAATAAATCTTCATGTCGTCCCTAATCGTCGGCGGCTAATACAGGCCTTAACAGTTGACAAGTACAATAAATGATCTTAAGCGGACGTTTCGCGACCACTGAATTTTCGACGCTTTTCTCTTGATACTACCGGAATACAATATAACTGTGCTTGATTTTTTAAGCCAGTTTATCATGCCAGTCGATAGACGTCCACTGCTGAAGATAAGCCTCCCCAAAGTCTCTCTACATAGCGGTTAGCTCAAAATGGTTGGTCCATCTTGCGAGAGCCCCAGGCCACCTCTGCTACGACGTCTGTTGCATAGCCACCAACCCAGATTTTTTCTGCTCCAACGACCAATTATTTAAGCAATATTCATGGTTTATTCAAGTTGTAAGATAGCTTACAAATTATTTTAAGAATGTGTTGTTAATGTACAGGTTCTTTTTCAAATATTTGTCTTTGTACAAACCAAAACAAATCCTACGTACTATTTGTGGTGGAAACAATAGGCATATTACTTTAGTTATGCCCATTGAGTAATACGTTAAAAATAAAATACTTAACAATACTACCCTTTCCTTTCTTTGAAGGAGTAATAAAGATGACCCGAGGGAATTTCCAAAGAATGAAACAGTTATTTTTCAGCGAAATTATCCACCAAAGATTGTCACAGCCTGTAGTATTATCATTATAATTATTGCTTTATTAAGGCAACTTTAAGAATTAAGTAAAGTTCTCATTAATAGCTCTCCCGTGTGGATTTCAAATCTTTATTCCTCGTCTAGATCATTAAGCAAATTCCTTGTTAAAATTTCAACTATGGGCATTGAAACTTTTAAAGCTCTCTTTTTAAATGTTTTTAACTGAACAATCTAACTATAACCTGCTACGAACATTTTATAGCTAATTCGTGCGTACGTACATACAATTATTTCCGTCTTACTTGTAATGTTTCGTCTTGTCCCGACCACTCGCATTTCACGTCGCTATTCGCTCTCACTTCGCATAAGGTTCAAAATGACCTTGATTTTGAGTGCGAAGTGAGCGTCGAACTGACAGGGGAAGTACCTTATAGAATACCACTTTTTATGTCATCTCATACTTTATCTGTCAAAATCTCGAGGTCAATTTTGTTCAACTCGCAAACACGCTCGCAAGAGTAGCGCTAGTGTAGATTCGAATTATCAACCGAGTTTTTAGAATACCAATCAAGAAACTCACAGCGGATTCAGATTCGAAGTTTACAATGAAGTCTCACAGAATCACAAATCTAAAAAGCTCAAATTAAAATAATTCATGTTATGTTTTTATATTTTATAAGTTACTGCAATGATTGACAAAATAAATAGAAATATTATGATTGGAATGACTTGTTTCATTGACTGTACTTTTCCATACATTCGACGTGGAGGCACTAGGATACATTTTTTTTGTGGTAGTAATTTACATCGGTTAAGGAGACGTAGCGGTAACAAACTAGACTTTTTAAACGACTCGACGAGGCGGGAATAAATGCGTGGAGTTTTCGGAGTAGACGTGGCGGCTCGAGTAGCCGCTACCCCGTATCATCGTACCCGTTTATTTATGATTTGTTCCCTTGATGTCGAGTCTCGCCAGGTCGAGTACCTGGCGAGACTCGACATCAAGGGAAAATTGACAAAGTGCATTCGTATCCATGATTTTAACATTTCTTAAGATTGCTAAATATTCATTTATATCTTATATCTTATACTAATATATAAAGCTGAAGAGTTTGTTTGTTTGGTTGAACGCGCTAATCTCAGAACTACTGGTCAGATTTGAAAAAAATATTTCAGAGTTAGATAGCCCATTTATCGAGGAAGGCTATAGGCTATATAACATCACGCTATAAGCGACAGGAGCAGAGCAATAGCTTTAAATAACGCGGATGTAACCGCGGGCATCCTCTAGTAAGCATATAAAATAGCATACAAGCATACTTATCCTAACTGACATATCATCGCAGAGCCCAGTCTACTGTAAGTAGAAAATTAAATTTGGACATCGGGTTCCTTTTATGACGCAGAGATCAACTGTGGAAGGATTTTTACATTAAGGATGTAAATAAAAGGTTGAAAGTTTAGGCCAGGCGAAGCAGTACTGTAGATAGATAGTTTAAAACTTCTGCCATAATTATGTATATATTACATAGTGACTAATTATACCTACTAGTTGTTGTAGATTATTGAGTAAAGGTAGGTAGTACTTCTCTCATAGGATGGTCGGAATGGGCCAACAGTGACTCGCCAACTCTCTAGATTTCTCTTAACAGTCACCAAGGTAAACAAAGTCTGCTATAATACAACAACTAGGCAATATTTATGCAAGCGACTAGAGCTACCCGTGCCAGGCTTAGGTATATCGCCCGTGCCTTGAAAAGAGATTGAGCTGTTGGTCCGGCGCTCTATCTGTTTTCACTAATATCCGATATGCTGCCTATCGTGCTATGAGAGTGAAGTAATTGAGAGTGCACTCTTGTTTGCGTACATACTTGTGCAATACAATAGCTACTACACTGTTGGGTAGTCCCTGTTAAGGCTGGTCACCTTAGCCAACTTTGGTCTGAAGGTAATCATCATATTATATTACGTTTCTTCATAAATATCAGTAAAATATTTTTATTATAATGTGATATCAATGTTTATAAATACAACCAAGATCGTTTACAAGAGCTTAGCCTAATATTGTTCAATTTATTCGCATTTTCGCACAATCTAATGCGTGAAAATCGCAATGTAAGCGCTGATTTAAAGCCATTAATCACGGAGAGTTACTCGGGTGGCCACGTAATTTTGTAAAACATATTAAACACACTTCGCCTTTTTGCATTGTCTACTAACCACCAATTGATTACATGGGCCCAATACTTTGAGAAATTTTCTTCATCCTAAAAGTAGAGAAAATCAAATATTGTTAACTGTCTAATTCAAAGCACGTTTCTTTATAAAAAAATGGTTCATAATTGCGTTAAGACTCGAACCGGTAAAATTACAATTTGTTTGCACGTTACAATTTCTAAAAGCTTATGTTAGACATTACATCTTTAAGGTACATAACTCTATATTATTATATTGCAATGCAATGTTTCTTAAAGACGTCGAAGTACAGTTAGTATAAGTTGCGCTCAATATCATTGGCAAGATGGCAGACCACCATAACAAACTAGTTCTAATTTTTTAATAATGCATATCGAGAGGTGAGGTAACTGGGCCTGTCTATTCTAGTAATATAATGTCAAGTAAATCAATACAACGTCTATATTGATATAGCCAAAACCATTCTCGTAGAGGTCGTAAAAGTGAACTCCGCCGTATTTTGTCTTAAAGCGTGCACCTGCACTCTTGAGGCAAGGCTCATTGTTTTGGATAGTGACGTCACTCTTTCATTACCTCGTGCCTATTTAGGCATGAGGTATAAAATAGTGCTGCTATTTTGAAGCCTGCAGCCGACGCTTGTATAGGGACTGGAACAAACGCCGACCGCCCACATCACAAAACAGACTAGGCTTATATTTGTCCTAGTGATGGGATTACATGTATCGACATACTACGGAATTCAATATTCGATGTATAGATAGATCTGTAGATTTTAGATTCATTTTTGACATAAGCTCCATACAAAATATGTCAAACACGAATGTCGAATCTCAAAATCCATGTATGGATCGAAAATGGAGAATGGCCGATAGAGATATATGAAATGAAATGAAATGAAATGAATATTTATTTCGTGTAAACTTTTTTAAAGTGCTTACGAAAAGTCAAATTAAAATTGTTCAGTTTATACATCATTTATATTTTTGTGTTGAATTAGAGCAGCTCAATTCCAAGCATTTTTATCGCCTATATAATCAGTAATTTTATAATATGCTTTTAAACACAGTGTAGTTTTAACAATAATTTTGAACTTATTTATAGATAAATTTCTTATATTAAGAGGGAGCTTGTTATAAAAGCGTATACACTGCCCCATAAAACAGTTACTTATTTTGTGGAGGCGGGTGCTATGAACTATAAGATTATCATTATGTCTAGTATTAACAGTGTGTAGATCACTTTTTTTACTAAATGTGTCAATGTTCTTGTGGACATATAGCAGATTCTCGTATATATATTGCGAAGCAACAGTTAGAATGCCTATCTCACTGAACTTTTCTCTTAGAGAAACACGAGGACCGAGGTTGTAAATACCCCTTATTGCTCTTTTCTGCAGAACGAATATTGTGTCAAGGTCTGCAGCATTCCCCCAGAGAAGAATCCCATATGACATAATACTATGAAAGTAGCTGAAATAGACCATTCAAGCTGTTTCTATATCTGTGAGGCGTCTAATTGTCTTAACCGCATAAGCTGCAGAACTAAGTTTGCCCGAAAGTCTTTCTATATGCGGACCCCATTGAAGTTTGGAATCAAGCATAATACCTAGAAATAAGGTTGTCCCGACGGGCTCAATTCTGGTTTCCTTCAGTTGTACATTGGTTTCCATCTGTTTAACATTGGGCATGGAGAATTTTAAGAGTTTAGTTTTCTTATTATTGAGTAATAAATTATTTACATTAAACCAATTAACAACTTTAGAGAGTGCGTTGTTTACTTCGTCAAAATTACTCTGTTGTCTTTTAATATTAAAAATTAAAGAGGTGTCATCCGCGAACAACACAATCTCATGATTGTTCTTTACGTAATAGGGTAAATCGTTGATATAGATCAAAAATAGAAATGGTCCGAGTATTGAATCCTGCGGGACGCCCATTTTTAAGGCAGAACCTGGCGATGTCTTATCATTAATCTGAACCTTCTGGATTCTGTTGCCCAAATAAGAAACCAGGAGATTAAGAGCTTTGTTCCTAATGCCATAATGATATAATTTCCTGACCAGAGTATCATGATGTACACAATCAAAGGCTTTGGACAAGTCGCAAAAAATTCCTAAAGCATCTTGCGACTTCTCCCAAGCTGTAAATATACTTTTGAGTAACTCTACTCCTGCGTCAGTAGTTGAACGACCCCTCGTAAATCCGAACTGTTTCTTGTGAAGAAGATTATGTCTGTTAAAATAACTAAGCAATTGACTAAGTATTAATTTTTCAAAAATTTTACTACGCGTTGGCAATACAGAAATAGGTCGAAAATTAGAAGGGTCTGATGTGTCGCCAGATTTAAATAAAGGTATAACTTTACTATATTTCATTAAATCAGGAAATATTCCAGAAGCGACGCAACCATTGAACACTGTTGCAAGATGTGGAACTATTATGGTAATAATAGATGAAACAGTCTTCACTGACAATCCCCACAAATCCATTGTCTTTTTCATATTTATAGTTTTAAATTGATAAATAACATCTTTAGTAGTCACAACGGTAAATTCAAAGGCTGCACCACATTCTGGCACGCAGTCCCTAAGAAGCATTTCAGCAGACATGGAAGATGAGTCGAGCGACCCTGTAGTTATTATAGGTATATTAGAAAAAAACTTCTCAAATTCTGTCGCTACTTCCAGGTCCTCTGCAACACTCACATTATTGATATTTAATAAGAAGTCACGGCTGCGTGCTTTGGCTCTGCCAGTTTCATTGTTGATGACATTCCAGGTAGCCTTTATAGTGTTTTCTGATAATTTTATTTTATTTCTCAAATAAATAGATTTTGCTGTACTACAAGCTTGTCTAAATATTTTGGAATATTTTTTTAAATAATTAATAAAGTTCTGACTATTATTATAAGTTTTTTCACTATACAGTTCATATAACCTAATCCGGCTCTTATGAATACCTTCAGTTGCCCAATCACTAAACATCAGACGGTCAGTTACATTTAATTTTTTGGATGTAAATACAGTCTGAAATTCGTCATTAGTCAAGTCAAACAAAGAGCTATATAACAGCTGATCCGGATTGTCATGATGAGGCAACCAACGCATTTTTCGAGATAAATTGTCTTTAAAAGTTTTAAGTCGATTTTCATTTATTGGTATATATTTAATAATTTTTCTCTTGACTTTCGGGCATTTTCTTGGACAACAGATTAACTGCCCACTGTGATCTGACTGAAGCATATTAATCAAAGATTTGTCTAATGGTTTTATATTAGTAAATATATTATCAATACAAGTACCACTTGTGGCAGTCACTCTAGTTGGTTCATAAAAATTATGACATTAATTGTATGACTTAAATAAATTTAAAAATTTGATAGTCGAAGAGCATTTTTCTAATATGTTAACTTTAAAATCTCCACAAATAGCAACAGTTTTACGGCAATTACAAACTTTGCTAAGGGCATTCTCCATAATAACTAAAAAACTTTCAAATGGTGCACATGGAGGTTTGTATACACTCATAACAATGAACTGCTCAAACTCAACACATGTGATTTCTACTACTCGCTCAACAGAGAGGCTCACAATGTCAGTCCTTTCTTTAAATTTTAGAAATTTGCTAACTATGATTAACGAGCCACCATGGATAAAGTTTTCTCTACTGAACGAGCTTGCAACCTGGTGGTTATTGAAATTGAATATGAACTGGTGGCTCCTTAGCCAATGTTCTGTAATGCATAAAATATCAATATTGTTACAGTTCATAAACAATTCCAATTCTATCTCCTTACCCATCAACCCTTGTATATTTTGATGCACCAGGCTGATACAATTTTTTAAATTATTTTTTGTAGGTAAGGTTGATGGAGTTGTATTTTTGTCACTTAAACTAGGTACAGAATTCAATGTCTTATTAAATATATTGCCAGAGATTGACTCTATTGTCTCAGAATTCAATTTAAAGAATTTGGAACGGATTCCAAGCTTATATTGCATGTCAAATTTGACTGCTCAATAAAAGCAGTGTGGTTAGCCAAAACCTTGGCTGTGTTATTATTACAATAAGCTAGCGAGGTTGCTATATGTCTTTTATAAAATTGTGATATATAATAATTATCATATGTCAAATAAAAAATTCTAATTAGAGCATTAGAGTCAATAATGTCAATTAAATTATTATAACATGTCATGGTATGTAATTTGGAATTAATCTTAAATCTATAATCGTTTTCAGCTTGCGGCAACAGCTTACTGTAAGGAAAAGCAAGTAACAGAATTTTTTTAACTTTTAAATTTAGTAATTGGTCAAAATATCTCTTTATTAAATTAATATTTGCATTTCCTCTTCTCCCAATAAATATAATTATTGTTGATTCAGGACAGTATGATTTAGATAAAATTGATTGTATAATCTGAGAAAAGCTTGCTCCAGGCATACATAAGTTAGTAATAGTCATACCTGTCCTTTGCCTCAACAATTGGCTCATGTTTTTACCTATCTCATCGCTAAACATTAATAGCTTGTCGGTGTTTGTAATGTGGGGTGAGAAAGAAGTGCCAGAATTACAATAAGAATTAATGGAATTAATGGTGCTGTCATCCACTGCAGCAGAAAGTGACAGCAAATCAGAGCAATAATTCAAAGTAGTTGACTGTAAATGACTCTGTGGCGCCTGGCTTAGTTCATTGCCATGACTATTATTAGTCAAAGATTGAAGCCTCTCTTCATTGTACTTACACAAGTCCACTAACTCATCCATTGCCAAGATATGCTCGTTAATTTGTTTTTGTGATAGATTATATTTTTTTGTCATATTAGCCAAAGAATCTTGTAAACTATCAATCTCCGTCTGCAGACAATGAATATCAGCATCATATTTCACTAGATTTGAATCTAATTTAGTTAGACATACTGACATTTGTTCTTTTACATTAACATATTTTTTGCAATAATCTAGATTTATGTTTGATTTCCTGTACATTCTTAATAATTTTTCCTTTTTCCTAATAAATTTATTTATTTTAATATACTTCTTCAATTTATTACAAGCTTTTATGTTTCTAAATGACTGAATAGTTGAATTAGAATATGTAAGATCAAAAGTCACTATATTCTTACTGTCATCATAGGAGATAGCAGAAACCATACCTGGAGCGCTGCCAACCAGCTCATCAAATAATGACTGTGTGGTTACTGATTTTATAGACCGGTTTGCACTTTCTAATCTGTTAATATGATCATTGGCCTCGCTTAGGAGACCCTCTAACTCAGTGATGCGTTTTAGAGCGTTCTCAAACTCATCACTGCACCTGTCAAATTGTGTTACAATCTTATGTAATCTATCCCGTTCATCAAGGGTAGTGAGTAAATTAGAGTGTATTTCTGCCATCTCACTCCTAAGCTGAGAGTTTTTACCTAAAATCTCTAGCATTTCTTTCTCATTGTCATCATGTTCACTTTGTAGTGACTGACACAAATCCTTATATTTCTTTAGTTCTACAAGGGTCACATGTAATTTCTCATCATCTAAGCGTGCCCTTCTGGTCATCATCTTGACAAAAATATGTAAACAAAGCAAGAAAGGTTCACTGAGGTATGTGTAAGACACAACAAAGTTTTTTGTATAGATTGAGGTATGCTGACTTAGTATAATCGCTAGTGTAGGGTGTAAGAATGTCAAATAACAAGTAAACTCACCTCAAATTGTCTTAAAGTTAGCTATTATTGTAAAAATAATGCAAATTCTTTTAAATAAAATTGTTCGTTACTTTGACAGTTGACTTACTTGACTTTGCAAAACTTTTACAACTTGATAAACACCACTTATCACTGTTATTATACAACAATTATAATTATCACAGCTTATTACGTAAGAAATTAGCAAGTTAGGCACATTATTATTATTTAAATAGATTTAAGAATAATAAATTATTGGGAGAAGTACAGTTTTACGTTATACCGCCAGTGTTGCCAGAAGCAAAAAAACAGGTAATTAATACATTTTTTCTGAACCGTTTGTTACGTATTATTATAATGAAATCGTTGTACATCGCTTTAGGATACTGTTTTACAAGTAGAAACATACTGACTGGCCGCGTAGCGATACTAATCAATAAGGAAAACCTGGAAAATATAGGGCATGTAAGGTATCTGTACCAGTGATGGACGGTTTAAGGTCGATGAAGTACGTATAAAATTTCCAAAAAAAAAAGTTGCGGGCCGATTCTTGCAATGGCTGTGGCTAAAGTTGGTTATGGTTTTTTAGCATCTAATAAGAGAATACTACATTCATTCTAGTAATTTCCATAAACATAAAATTACGAATAAAATTGGCTTAAAATTATCCAGTAATGGACAAGTCATACACCAATGGTTGACAACTAGTTATGGACAGTGTTCCGGTATTGGACACCTATAGTATTTTCGCTGTATAATAAAATGCATGACAGTTCATGACTGACAATTATAGTGATGTAACCTAAGGAAATTTAAGCGATTATTTATAAATATCGAATTAATTGGCAAACGACATGGAATCGTACGTAGTTACTGATTTTACATCTTCGAAATAAAATTCATTTCATTCATTAAAAGTGTTTTGGCAAATATATTCACAAATAAAACGCAGTAATTTTAAAATATATTTTTTTATTATTAGTCACTATCACTCGAACTAAAACCTCATATCTGAATCTTCTGCAACAGAGATAATTATTTGCTGATCTCGAAATCTCTGAAATTCGGTCTAGGTGGACATATTTATCCCAGCCTGTAAATATTGTCGGGTTGGGTTTCGAAACGAGTCGCCCGAACTTGAGGGTATTGGTGGTGTAGGGTGCTTAAGGGAGTTAGTCTTAATCCCCTTAAAGTAATTTTGGCTGCCGGAGTTGCATCTAAATATTTTTAAACAATTTCCAACAATTCTTCATTCAAATATGCAAAACGGAACGTAATTTTAGGTTTTATGTGAAAGTAACTAAATAGGTTGTGTTCAGTTCTCTTTTGACCCTTAACCACAGTCAACCTCACTTTATTAAACTAGTGGAATCAATAAAAGCGATATTTAGGTTTTATGTGAAAAAATGTGATACAAAACGCAACCGCCATCTTGTGTGAATGATATTGACAGGTAACGTCAAATTTGTGCGTCATTGCCGTCATTGCTTTCGAGTACTTAGGGTTCTGTAATAAGTAACTGAATAGGTTATAGTAGGTTCTCTTTTGACCCTTAATCCGATAATAATAGGAGCCCTGTGAAGCAGGGCTCCGTCAACCTTAGTTTATTAAACTAGTGTGAATAATGTGGAAGTTGGCAGTGCCATACACACCGATGTTTGGAGTTTTTTTTTATTCAGAGGCAACCAAGTATTTCCGGCAAGTGAAAATGTTGAGGGGGGTTGCGAGACCTACCGCCCTACCCTCTCAATCACTCACAACCCCTAAAAACGGTGACGTATTTCGAAACCTTTACCATATTTTCGATTATGTTATTTCTACGACTGATTATATCAAATGTAGGGATTTCGTATTGCCGCCACATCGGGATTATCTATGTCAGTTATTGAAGCTTTACGCTCACGTTTCTACGGAGTGGACAGCTTCTTATCCTCAAAACTAGTTTCTCCAAATTTTTCATTGAATATTCGAGAAACTGAAGCTTTGCAGAGCAGAGCTGCCGTAACTCTGTAATCAACACAGTCGATCGGTACTACCGGGCCCCCGTTTGCACGCTCTTGTTCAAAGAAAGTCCTCAAACGAAACACTAACTCACGGCTTTGAAAGTTTAAAACTATCTTTTTTGTTATTTTTGGCATTGTACCTACCAAATAAAACACAACAAAAAAATAAAAAATAACACGCCAAACAGGCAGAATCACAAACCGCATACAAGGCGCTCGTACTGACGTATTCGATCACAATATGGTCGCTCCTATTCATCGATTTCATGCCGATTCAATGGTGTCAATCTCTACTGACAGAGGGTTCGTTTCATGCATCTGACATTTTGAAGATTATATTTTATTATTATTAAATAATTTATTTACAGTTAATAATAATTATAAAAATAGAGAGAGACATACTAGTATCAATTTACTTTGTAATTTTTAATAGATATATTTTTTAATAATTGTTTTCTTTTGCCAATTTATTTTCATAAGTTGAAAGTATCATATACATCTAGAATCGACTAAAATCTTTTAAAAAATGCCCTGCACTAGTAATCGACACAATGTCCATTACTAGGACATGTCATAATAATAGGTACTAGTCATGGACATAGCAAAAAAAAACAAACCACTGTGTTGTTTGCATTACATTTAATTAAGATTGTTTGGAAAAGAGGTTAATTCAGCCACAAACTTATTATTTATTCATTATTACCTTAATTGGATTGACAAAAAAAACTCATCAGCAACTTACCTCGCTATCAAACTCACATAAAAAACTATATCACTGGTGACACGCGCTGTTTATCTTTCCACCAGTTTGAAACTGAACCACAGACATACATCAGCTGTCAATATTTTGATACTTTAATCCCTTTTCTCTGTGGTAAAGTATTGCCAGGTAACAAAAGCGTTGTAGAATCCTTATTTTTTAGGACTCAATCAATAATGTTCATAACTGGTACGCTGTCCATTACCGGTGCACTTACCTTATCAGGTGGCATATACCGAGATTCTTACTACTACGCAAGAAACTGTAGGTATATGAGTTAACTGATAAGTATTAAACGAATATGAACCTCGTATAGTTATAATGACTTCCCTTTGAAGACCTGAAACGTTATTATTTGCAGAGTTAATTACTTATTTTATGTTTGACCTGCAATTGAAATTGTGACTATAGATAAATAAAAAATAAAGTTCAACATCTTTTACGGCTGGTCTTAATATTTGATTTATCTCCATAGATAATCATGTCAAAAGCGATCCATATTTGACAAATTTTAAAATGTATCTGTATGAAATGTAAGCCAAATTAATTAAGAAAATATTTTATCGACACAACTGCTCCCCAACACTAGTTCGTAGTACAATTGCAAGGCCATAAGCTTAGTGCTAGCGGCGGCGCTTGCAAGTACATACGTTTCTCTGACATTCCTTTGGACATTTAACATACATTTGACCACGAATTTTGATTTATATCGCAAACAGATACTCGCTGACGGTAATTCATATCTCGAATCGTATTTTAGCAGAACACAATGCTTAGATTTACACTGCTTGAGCGTTGCATTGTCTTAAAGCTCAATTTAAAGCAGGGTCAGTCCATCCAAGACTTTCATTAACATGTAGAGGTCTAGAATTCTTCTCAAAGGCATAAGCCACTTCATGGCAAGGGCAGCAATAGTTAGTGGCCAGATTAACAGACTGCTATGCAGAGGGCCTCGGTTTCAAATTCACCGCCGCGGCGCCTAAATTAGGCTTTTCGAAGTAATGTACGTATATTATCGCTTGCTAAACGGCGAAAAAATGCTGATATGTATCTTGAGAAAACGGATATGTTCGACGGCTTTATATTATGCTCTAGAAAAGTCTGCCAATCCGCCTTTTTCATAGTGCAAAGAGGCTTTCGAAAAGTCAGTGGTGCGTGCATTGGTGCGTGTGTATTGCTGCACTTCGTATTTACCTTATTTTACTTGAAAATTCAAACATCGCACGTGTATTTACGTGTGGTTCTCTATTTTGGCTTCACTCGTTGTTTAGAGCTACGGTATAAAGGCACATTTGATTTGAGCGATGGTCACACCGTATTTCAGCTATCTAATTATTATAATGATAAATGCTATAGATAGCCGGCTGTTACGTAAGCTATTTAATTAACCTGTTATTAGACTCGTGTCTCTCATTGTTGTTTGCCTACGCTCGCCTCGAGTGCGTGGGCTTTGATTTCTCCCTGTACCATAATAACAGACACAATATAAGCTAATTTATAGCTATTCCTGGTTGAACATATATTATGTATATAAAGCCTACTTCTCATGTACCTATATACACCTACACTCAACCTCTCACCTATATAATTATAATCCATTGTCGGCAAAACCCAAAACAGGCGGTATAAATATTTTCTTACATTCATCTTGAATACTAGAGTGGCTAAGGAAAAATAAAGTGGCTAAATTTTGATATATGGATTGCGAACTATTTTTGGTCGCGGCGATTCGCCCCTTAGTGTCTCTTTTTAAGCCATCTTTCGTACAAATTAAAGCCACCACTGACCATTAGTGGCAGCCACCGACCACCGTCGTTTGCGCAGTACAGACTGTTGGACGTGGCGCTGTTTTCACTGTGGCTGGAGATGAGCTGAAGCCTTATTTATCCCTATTATCTTGCTGCAAAAATTATTTTAAATATTGAGTCCAATTCTGAGGCAGACTAAAGAAAATAAATGAGCTGCATATTACATTTGGCTGTCCCATATGAGATATTATTACTTAATAGATTGATTCTAACTAAAAATTATTATATTGTCACATGTGACTGTAATGCAAACATAATTTGACTATAAAACATGTCGCGTTGTTTTATTTTAGCCAGTAAGAAAAATCTTATTTACTCATAAGACATGGTCTTTAATACATAAAGACTCACTCTTTAGAAAAAAATGCATAAAATTTCTATACATCAATATTAAACACAATATGTAGGCGTAGAATAGTTTTTCATTTCACATATTACAAAGACATTTTCTAAAATAGTCTGCGCATTTTTATTACTTCAGTAGGAGCTAAATTGAAAAGGTAGAGTTATTAATATTTTCAATAGCTTTTTTATGTTTCTTAGTCTTAAAATATTATAAGGCCTTATTTAAATAAATCTTGCGTTATATGTAAGTCAATTAGAGGTAAATAATTGTGCGATTGTAATATGTTCTCGTATTAAAAACACTGATTACACGGTTGGGGTATTTGTTTACCGAAAAACTTCAAACGTACACTAAGTGCATTTGTATTCATGATTTTAAAATTTCTTTGGATTGCTAAATATTCAATTCATCTAAATATAAAATTTCCTGACTATCACCGCAGAACCCAAACTACTTAAGCTGGAAACATGAAATTTAGACGGAGGGTTCCTTTCATGACGTAGAAATCCACTAAGGGAGGATTTTAATCCTCAGGGCGTAAAACAAAGGTTCAAAAGGGCAAGCTAGGCCGCGGGCGACTATTAGTTGTATATTGAGACTGCTATTCTTTATAAAAAGTAATTATAAAATTATTAAGGATCAGACTCAGGATACAGTAGATAGATAGGTATAGGTACTAAGTAGTTAAAACTTCTGCCATATTTATATGTATATGTGACCGGAAAATAACGAGAACCGCAAAGAACAAGGGCAGAATTTGGTCTGGGTTTGTTGTGGCGACCTTAAACTTCATATTATGAACAAAACAATTTGTTTTTTTTTCTCTTCGATTTTTAATATTTTCACTTTGTCTCGTTAAAGCTGGAGTATTTTATGACGATAAAAAGCATTCCAATTGATTACGAATACTTTATTATTTGATTGTTGCCATAGAAAATGGTGTGACAGGAATAGACGTGAGTGCTATATCCATATCGATTATTAAATAAGTAATCGATACGATCGACCTATACAGAGTTGGTTTGGTTTAGAATGCAGTTATTTAATATTTAATCAACATTATATCAATAAGCTAATATTTTTGAAGCAAAACAACGTTTAAATCAAATAAAAACGTCACAGCATCGTTTTAAATTTGTATCGATTTCACATAAAATTGATTTAAAATGTGCAGCTCTGCTTTTGTCTTTGGCTGTGACAGTTAGATGCTACAAAATATTTGCGCGTTTTGATGTCAATCTGACATATGTCATTTGATAATTCAATCATACCTACCTACATTGTTTAACTTTCATACTATAACTTTCCTTTTACCCACATTGTTCATTCTTAACCAAAAATTCAAACACCGTTATCTTCTTTTTCCACCTTTCCTGAATGAAAATGGAATCATTTATAGACTCTGTTACTTACGCCAATTTTTTTGATATATTTTTTATTACTGTTCGCTTCAATTTAATTTCAGACATTTTGATGTATGGAGATCTGCCATTGTCCTTTATAAATTTCCTAGGAAATTTATTAATATCATTCATCGCACGTATATTTACGTGTGCTTCCCTTTTTTGGCTTCACTCATACGTACTGTATAAAGACACATTATGAACATTTGATTTGAGCAAACGTCACACTGTATTTCAGCTATGTAAACCACTAATTATTATTATAATGATTATGGTAAAGATAGCCGTGTGTTACGCAAACCATTTAATCAGCCTGTTTTTTAAGCGACTCTTGTCTCTCATTATTGTGTGCCAACGCTCGCCACGAGTGCGTGGGTCGTGATTTCTCCCTGTACCATAAACACAATACATATATTATAACGTATCGTATTAGATAAGTTATAGCTTTTACTGGTTCAACTTCCTCTTGTACCTATACTATTAAGTATATACAGCCTACTGCTAATGTACCTATATAAGTACATACACCTACACTCCACAGTTATTTTTTATTCTATAATTTTTTTAAAATCCTTGTGGGCAATATTGTTTTACATTATCTTGAATACTAGATTGGTTTGGGCGAAAAGCTTCTAGAGACAGCTTAAAAATATAAACAAGTTACAGGGAGTAATTTAGATATATGAATTGGGTACAGGTTATTTTTGGTCGCGGCCACTTGACACTCAGTGTCCGCGACAAGCCTTCTTTCGTAAGTTCCGCGGCAACTCGCCACTCAAGACAAGAGTCTAATCATCTTTGTGTCATATGTATACTTCCATCCGAATATTATAAATGCATAAGTGTGTTTAGGTATTTGTTTCTCCTTCTTTAACGACGAACGGAACGAAACGATGTTATGTAGGCGATACCTAGGCGGCTAAAGATAACCGACTACTTCCATGAGTTTGGAGCTGCGGCCGAAGTCTAGTTTACAATAAATGCGTTTCCCCGTTAAGTATCCAAGCCTCCTGAGAATGCCTCGTGTATAGCGGAACACGTGTACGACATCTATTTAACATTTGCTTTTGCAGCGGTATATCACATAACACCCGCACACGCGGAAATGAGGTAGAAGATCCTTCTGAAGATAATTTATAATGAAATTTGCAAAGGAAATTAAAAAGTTATGATATTTATAATAAAAAATATTGCGCAAAAGTTGCAAGTTCAGCGAAATCATATCGTTAATGCGACATGGTAAAGGTTTGGAATAATATAGTCTGTAGATAGTACTTTATTGTACCTTTACCTTTATCTTTGATTGTACCTTAATAATCGTTGTATTGATGGTTCCGTCACGATGACTAACTGTCGTGCAGATTTTCCAAACAAATTGAAGTTGTCGACGAAACCGCAAGTGTAAGGCTCTGTCAACTTCAAACACTGTTAATATTTCAATAAGATTGATTGGGCGGCTTGGGTCGCATCGTAAATAATAATATTCCTTAATTTATTGTAAGTTGTTCTTTAGTGCTCAAAAATCCTTTTCGATAATAGGTATTATCAAAAAGTATTTTATGTGCTCTTTATAATTCAGTGCATACCACGCGCCGTAAAAATCTATAAAACGTTTTAAAATTTTGACGCTACTGAATAATAATATATGGGTTCTCTAGAATATTAGAATGTCTTTTCGTAACAAGATATAAAATTCGCCATAAATAATAATGAACATCCCGTCTTTTTCGTTTATAAAGAAATAACAACTAATCAAAATGGAATGGGGGATGGAAACCCCATCATTCCATTTTGTGTGATCTACAACTTGTTGTTTCAAGTTGGTTGGGGCTTACTTTGTGTCCGTCTACTGAATGTCTTTACAGTCTCCAAAAAGAAAATACCTATCAAAAAAGAAGCCAACCGCCGCACATAGGGGTATTTTGCATTCCTAGCCGGGCGAAATTAGTAAAAACAAATTTTAACACAAAAGCAAAAATGAATACTTGTCACTGAGCCAGGTAGCTATTGATCAAAATACTACCCATTCCGGGCTCCTGCGCCCGCGCCAGCCTGCCACAAAACAATCGGAACTTGATCGTTGTCTCATGCGTTCGCGTCAGTTACTGGCTACATTAAAAACGTACCGTGTTTGAGACCTCGGTGTATTTTTATTTTAAGTTATTTAACCAAAACTACTATGGATTATCATAAAACAGGTAAGAAAAGTTTTATATATTACGATTTACTAATGTTTACGTGTATTTTTAAGGTTCGTAATCAATTTATAAATGTCTTAATTTTTTATAAAATTTTTTTTCTGAATTGTCCGTTTCAAAGTGATTAAAGTTATCCTTCCGAGTGCTTCCGGCTAACGATTTCTGTTGTAACGTATGACAAAAACTGTCAGATGATAGATATTTAACGAATTGAGTGCTACTTTTTGCTAATTTTGTCAAAACTTACACGTTAGTGCTTGTGTTAGCTAAAAACTATTAACCGTTATTTTCAAGCAAATTATGAAATGTTTTCTTTTTTAATGTTTTAGGGATACCAGGGAGTTCTAACTACAAAGTTGTAACTAGAGCATACCTGTTCAAAAAAATGCAACAACGAGAGTTACATACTTTTGACGAAAACGTTGATTATTTGGAAAATTACCGTTTAACGTCTGACAACTTTAATGAAGAACGTTTAAAGGTTTGAAACATTTAATTATTTGTTCACTTTTAAAAACCTTCCGATAAAAAAATGGCAAGTGAGCTCAGATTCGGACAAAGCTACAGTTAGAGAAAGAAAAGTCAACATACAACGAAGATTTAGAAACGGAACTGGATTAATTGTGGATGTGCCGAAAGCTGGGTTCGGCAATACCAATGATGGCAACACCAGCAGGCGATTTTTTAGTGACCCACGGAAGGCTGCAGAAATTACCGGTATCGATTACAACCTGATATTCAGACTTTAAATAATTCTCGAGGTAATTTCAAGCGGTCATAAAGTCGACTTGAAAATTTACTGGTTACTGTTGGGACACAGCAAAACTCTATGTCTAGACTGGCATCCGATGAGTCCGACTACGCACAAAATTTTGATGCATGGTGCTACAGTAATGGAAAAGGCGTTATTGCCTATATGACTACTATCGGAAGAAGCTGCTGAAGCTAGAAATAAACATTTCAGGATTTTTAGGTATAATTTTGCGAGGTAGTTTTCGAGAGTAGATTGCAATGCAGATGTAATAAATCGCTTTCTTCCCATAATCCAAATTAGATTTATAGACACTTTTTTATATAATAAGTTAATCAATAAAACCTTCTCCAAATCATGAATACTCCTTTATTTTATCACCATGTCAGCCCATGACGCTCACTGTTGGATAAAGGCCTTCCCAATTGTCTGTAAATATTAGTAAGTCCTACCTACTTTACAGCAGAAAAAACCGCACTAATAATTTCGCCCGGCTAGGAATGCCAAATACCCCTATGTGCGCCGACGCGACGCTCTCACTCCTCGAACGGAATATAGCAGCAATGTTACTTATCTCAAAATGCTGTGGAAGGCTCGTATTTTATCAGCCACACTGGCATATTGTCACTGAATTTAGAAAAATAAATTACGAATGAAATAAAAAGTTAGAATAACGATATGCAAAAAAAGAATTGATAAATTTTTGCAACTTGTAACAGCATAGATATTTGTGGGTACTTTTTATCGGAAGGGAAACATAACTTTTTATTAAATAACTAACGACCGACTGCTAAGTCTATTCTCCTTGTTAAATTAATGTCGCCA
Organism: Euclidia mi; assembly: GCA_944739405.2. Lineage (NCBI taxonomy): Eukaryota > Metazoa > Arthropoda > Insecta > Lepidoptera > Erebidae > Euclidia > Euclidia mi. The sequence continues at coordinate 35,291,030 of OX123189.2, forward strand.
TCAGGCCATCACATTGGTAAGTTTTAGGTATGTCTGTATAAACTAAATTATCATGATGGTCAATCGGCCACTTTTTATAAAGTAAGATACTAACATTCCTAAATAACAGTACTATTCGTATCTTGTATACCTATTTACGTTAACTATTCATCATCAGCCCTTTATACAATCCCACTGCTGGGCACGGGCCTCTTCTCACTATGAGAAGGATATGGCCATAGTCCACCACGCTGGCCAAGTGCGGGTTGGCAGACTTCACATGTCTTTCGAGAACATTGTGGAGAACTCTCAGATATGCAGGTTTCCTCACAATGTTTTACTTCACCGTTTAGCAAGCGATAATTAAAAATTTAATACGCACATAACTTAGAAAAGTCATTGGTGCGTGCCGTGGATTCAAACCCGAGACGATGCAAAGGGCATAGCAGTCTGTCGGTCTCTCCACTCGGCTATCGCTGCCTCGTTAACTATTAAAATATTTTAAGTATTAAAATATTTTAAATGTCTTAGTTTTTACCTAGGCTCACAATTACCAAAAAAACAAAATATTGGAGGTTATCTCAGGATTTTAAAATACATACCTAAATTATGACAAATTCTTGTCAATCTTAATGTGTTTACAATAAAGACATACTAACCCTAAAACTAATTAACCAAAGCATTCACTATATTCAGCACTGCACAGTAATATTAGTTCTAAATCCAATATCAGTAAACTGATACTAAACTACTCTGAAGAGGATGTGTAGCGTAGTTACTTAGTCGAAGTCGAATCTCGGAGAAGCAATACACGAATTGTTTACGGACTAGTAAATGTAAACCAAACGAGGGAGACGAAATACTCGATCTACGTAAGCATATCGCACCATTGTCTTTTATCAAAGGCCAAGGCCATTTTGTAAACCCTATCGACCCAATTTGAATCACTTGAAACTAACAAGAGTGTCTTCAACCCGCATTCAGTTTGTATGAAGAGAAACGGTTTAAGATCTGGATATTATGGCTCTTAATTACAGTAATTAGTCGTCTTAGGTAGTTAGCGGGGCAAAGATGCCATGGAAACTGCTACCTAAGATCTATTGGATATTAAAGATATTGATTATTGATTTCGGTATCAAATGTTGAATATATTGTACTAGAAAATAACGTATGATTTTTATGTTTTGTAGCGTAGCCTAGTGTAACATTTGGTTATGAATACAAGATATTCTCATAAAATTATTTATGGCACATTATTTTAAAATTCTGACTAATGTTATTCGATTTCAAAGTGCAGACATTTTTATCAAATTACATTTTTATGTGCAAACAAAGTCCTGCGCCAAAAATAATCAAATATTGAAAGCCTCTTTGGTTCTTAAATCGAGTCAAAGGTTTACATCAAGCCATTTTACGTATTTTGAATATGTAATACTACCTTGAATACATAATAAGTTGCTAGAGGCTGGCTGTCAAAATGAAGGAGTATTACTCTCCCGGCAATGTGATCTGTTTTTATGTCCAGAAATGTACAAAACTGATCTTAGGGCCGGAACATATCTGACAGAAGATCCGTCGCGTTTTATCGGTCGCGTAACGCCAATACATACAAATGTATAGAAAAACGTTCAACCATTCACACCTGACCGATAATCCGTTAGTACGTCGAGCGTACTAACGGATTATCCGTCGACGTCGCGCGCACCACGCACCACGTGAATTTTGACCTTTGAGTAAGGAATATAAATGGAGAGGGCAAATAGTAGGTACATATAGAAAAATTACATTATTCACATAATATATTATTATATTTTATATTTGTATAGACTCACGGCTGTATCCCCGGAGGGGTAGGCAGAGGTGTAATATTACACCCACATTTCGCCATGATGTTTTTATACACATATATACGAAACCGACATAAAGCCACCAAACATAGTGTTGTTTCGTTTTGCCTTAGGGATATCTCTGTCAAAAAAAAGAGATAGCCATAGTTTACTGAATAAATTGATCATGACGATATTCTATTAGAAATGTCATTCGTGCCACTATCGCTATATTTTTCGCCAAGGTTTGTGGTACATCTGCTGTGAAATCGTTATCTATCGAACACAATAATTTTGTTTTTGTGCATAAATATGTCTAAAAGTCCGATATTGGCTCTCAGAGAATATTTTGTTACATGTTTCATACAAGAGTCGTCTTTCGCTTTGCCATGTTCGCCCACATTTGCATTATGGAATAAACTAATCTGGCAAAAGATTTAAACTAACAAAGGTAACTCACTACAAAAATGTATTATTCTCCTCTAACCGGCTCCATATCGATATCGATTACATTCTGGAGAACAATTTGCATTGCATTTGGGCAAAGCCATTTTATTGGCCCAACGTTTCGTAGGTGTGCACGCTAATTTCGTACGTGTGCACGCTAAATTCGTATATATTGGACATACCATATCCATGTCATTCCTAGATCGGTGATTTTAAGATCGTAAGATTCCAGGGCCGCCAGACCTTACTTATTTTTTCAGAAACGAAATGTGTATAATAATGTAGTGTTAGTACTATGTGCTATGAGTGTACGCAAATTTGCTAGCTTGGATCGAGGGCCAATTTTTGGGTATGAGGTGCTTAAGTTCCACGGGAACAATTTCCATACATACCTATAGAGAAAACATTTTGTGTCTTGCTCTGCAACTGTACCTAGTCTGTAACCCCATCTTTATCATTTGTATAAGTTTTGTGAAAAACCGTAACCAAATCTTAATATCGTCTTTTATTTTTGAACCTCCATACCTAAATAGGATATATATTCGAATAACGCTCGACATATTTTTAATAGTCAAACTCGAATTGCAATAAAAATAACTACAGAACTTCAGTGACTACATAACATCAGGGCACACGAAAAATGGTTAGGTAAAAGAATATGACAGTAAAATATTGAGCTGCCCTGAGTACGGCCCTGAACGAACAAACTTATATGTGTGCATAATAGCCACGCTTTCAGCGAATGTGTGCAGATACGCTCGACGCATTTTCCGTCAGATGTGTACCGATTCATTTGACGGAATAGACGCGACCGAAGATACGTTCGACGCATCTTCGGTCAGGTATGTGCCGCCCCTTAAAATTGAAATAAAGGCTCTGTCAGTAAAGCTTGTAATTGACAGTTTCTGGATGTCATATGTTTGCCAAGCTGTTTTTGTTAATTACCTTAAACTTAACAAACGTGTAATTTACAAACATTGAAACGACAGCCAAGATACGGGTAACAACAATGTGTATATCTTAAAATATTGCCTACGATCGTGAAATCTTAACGTTGTAAACTAAAAACAATTAACCGCTTGACCGCTAGCGCCAATTCGCCGAATTCACTTGACCGCTCACGTTCTAAACAAAATGTCACGCCGCCGCTCGCCAGATGGGCGCGCTAACATAAACATTTATTGTTGATAAGTCGGTAACATGAGTAAGTTGAAATTATGTTTTTCTTCAACCTTATAAATGACTCTTTCAAGTCGTATGAATGCTTTGTTGATATTTACTTTCTAATTTATTATACTTAGCATCGAACATTGACTATCGTTGAAAAAAATACTTTGTGTGTTTTCAACGGGATTATTTTAAAAAGTAAATTGATGACATACATATTTTATAAGTTTTAACTGTAGAGGGATTCTATCTACACCGAATTAAATAAAAAAAAACATGTATCATAGTATAAATATATTTAATTACACGCATACGATAAGCACGTAATTACTTAGCAGCGAACATTGACTATCGTTGAAAAAAACACTTTGTGTATTTTAAACAGGATTCTTTTAAAAAGTAAATCGGTGACATACATATTTTATGAGTTTTAACTGTAGAGGGATTCTATCTACACCGAATTAAATAAAAAAAAACATGTATCATAGTATAAAAATATTTAATTACACGCATACGATAAGCACGTAATCACGGAGCGCGCGAAACAAAGAGTGGCATTTGACATTATTTTTTCGTTCCGGGTTAACGATTTTAAGACTCGCTTCGTATTTTTAGCATGAAGAAATGTTCAATGATTTGAATAGAACAGAGAAAAATAATTTAAAACATTACGTAATAGAAAGAAACAGTAAATTCAGACCGAGTATAGCGCTGTAACCAAAAAGGGAAAATAGACACTTGTGCGCGGTCTACGGCATTTCGAAAAAGGGAGAATAGTCACTTGTGCGCGGTCAAGCGGTTAACTAGTCAGCACACTGGCAGTAGCAGAAAAAGCGATTATTTAAACTCGCCATTTATGCAGATAGATTAAAAAAGAATACTTTCGAGCTTTATTTTCTCCGGTATATATTCATATTATAGGCTTACACCTACCAAACAAGTGCAAAAGTATACACAATATATATTTCTCATTTACACATCATATTCAGTATTCGTGTCTTATACAACAGCTTACTTTGCGTTTTATTTTTACTGAAAAAAGTTCGCTAAATTGAAAATTGATTTTCGGTAGATATCGCTGACCTTTTCTCCCAATACAATCGTTGCGGTTGACAAACCGACGAAAACTGGCTGGACAGTCCTTTTTTCTAGCATTATTTTCATGGAAATTTTAGTTCATAGGTATTTGAAAGTTACTTTTAGCAATTCGGTTACGTGTATTTTATCATTATCGTAAAATATTGTGTTGGGTTTGATTTATAAATGTTTAGTTATAAAACAGTACATAAGGTTATACATTTCCAACTTCCAACAGTGCATGGACACTCATGAAGAAGCTCTGAGACGTGTTGCTGAACTGGAACGTGAATTGAGTGAAGCTCATAACACCATCTCCAACATTAAAACTATTAAACACAGTGAACTGATTGCAAATACCTGCAGCCTTTATCATGAGTTAGTTAGTAGTGAGCCTGATCATGTGGGTATTAGGGAGCCAATAGTGACAATAGATCTGACCAGGGAGGATACCATTCTTATTAGACGCAGCTTTTCTGGTCATAAAAAACTGAAACGCTACATTAAAGTTAATAAATTAATTTAAAAATGTCATAAATCCATAAGGAAATATAACGTGCATAGGGTTAATTTAAATCTCAGAAAACAGCGCATAAACTTAATTAATCAACTATCTGAGTATTCTAGTAATTTGGAACAAAGTAGGTTAGTGTATGATACTAATACTCATCGTTTGAGGGAAATACTGTTACTTAGAGAAGGCACCTTAAATGAGATTTTCAACAAATACCAGGCTTCTCAACAAGAGCTGAGCAAGTGTATAGTGGAGGCAGGTGAGCTCGTAGACTTGGTGAGATGTAATGCAGAAATGTATGAGTCTCTGACGACTCTGACCAATAAGCTCTCATGTTCTTGTACTCACTATAATCCCAACAGAGCCATTGACTACCGTACTAGTAGGCCAGGGGATAGTTACACTAGTTTAGTGAATCAAATTAGGTTACACCCCTTAGATGAGAGTAGTACAGCCATATTATCGTTTGGTAACAGTTTAACTGTAAAGAGACAGGATATCATAGAATGTGTTGAAGTGTTACTAGGACTTAATTCAAAATTTTGGTGTAAATTTATTTTATGTGCTTTGCTATACGCAAATAACTTAACACATACAGAAAACATGCACATACACACATTAAATATGTTACTGTATAATATAACTTGTCGTCATAGTGACGCAATATTATTTTTTGACGCTAATAAATTTATTAGTAAATTTACTTTAACAAAAGATACAATGTATCTGCCATTTCATATTAAGCGACAGATTGCTAAGCTATTAGCATACAATTTACAGCAAGCAGAGAGCCTTGTGTTGACAATTTATTTGATAGGGTTAGTACTTGTACTAACAACGTATTTAATGACACGTCTTGTGATTTAAACTCCAAGATAGGACAACAGTTAGGCTGCAGTATTTGAATATAGTACACCAAAACATGCAGGGCCTAGCTGGCAAAGAATTAGAGTTAAGTTTATTTCTAGATGATAGCGCCATCTATCTGTTCTATTGATAATTAATTATGTCGACACCTAGCTAATAAATTCCTTTGCATACCGCGGTGTCGGAACGAGCGATTTTTTTATCCCTTTCTATCCCATTCCCTCCAAAACGCACGCCTCGCTGTAATTGGCGGCAGAATTCAACGACATTGCGAGCCAGTCAAGAATCAACGGTCCCGCTGACCGGCTGTGTCCTGGTGCAGCTCCGCGCCGCGACGAATACATGCAGCACCGCAATATTTTACCGCTATTTTATACTATAAACGATAACTAAACCACCCGCGGGTGGTTTAGTTCTCGTTTATAGTATAAAGGTAGTGGAGTGATCAGTGCAGCTTCAGGATTCTCGAAGACACCAGGAGGCCGCCATTTTGTAAAGAAGAAGACTGACTTACAAGGTAAGGTGTGCTCCCATACTTCCGCCTCCTCTTCTTCCCATGAACCCTCTCCCTTTTCCTATTCTAGGCGATCAGAACCCATCCTTATACAGTCCACAATATTAATATTTTTACAAATCGCCTAATACATACGGTTCGGTGCATCGCCGAAACACTAGAAAAATATGATGTTAAGGTTTTGTGCTTAACTGAACATTGGTTAAAGAACCATGAGCTTATTATTCTAAATCAATATTATACAGTGCAGAGTTCGTATATAAGAATGCAGGCTATTAGAGGCGGTTCTCTCATAATAACTTCAAATTTATTAAAATGTAAGGAACGTAAAGATATTGTTAATTTATCTATTGAGCGTACTATTGAGTTGTCCTGTGTGGAATTAGACCTATATACACGCTGATTTTTAATTGGTTTTGGAGCGAAAGCCATCTTATTACTTATCGTTAAGAGAACCTAACCAGCTAATAAAATTTGAAATCTAAGCTATAAAAATCGTAACAAAAATATTAAATTATTGGTACGAGAGTTCGTAGTTATGAAAGAAATCGCGCGCGCCGATGTATGTTCGATCGTGCCACACACATACCTACACAGATAGATATTAAACACACGACACACACAGATAAACATTGCACTGTAGGTAGTAGTACAGACCCCGCCCCCAGCGTACGCGCATAGCAACGCGGGGCGACAGGGGTAGGGGCGGGGGTCGGCTGCAATTTGCCGCTCGTCACTTCGACAGTCTCGCGAAATTAGGTCAACGGGACGCTCGTACGTCACGTTCGACCCCGTCATTGTACCCGTGTTACGTCGCGCGCGCTTCGTAATGGATCGGCATTATGAATATTCCAATATTGAGTTCGCGTCTATGGTGCGAATGTATTACATGTCTGGTGAAAATATGGAAGAGGCGAGGCGCATGTATTCGTTACCAGACCACCTGGAATCGTTGCGCACGCGAGGTATTCACTCACCCTAAGTGCCATCACCATCACCAAACACAATCCTGGCTGTAGTGCAACGCCTCATAAACATCGGTCAGTTTAGCAGTGTATTCAGTGCAGTTTGAACAAGAAATTTGGCATCGTAATTAATTAGTGTTTTTCTAATTAGCTATCATTAACAAAAGACAATGTGTGAAAGGTGTAAATTGATTGTGATGTACGAGTACCTAGGCAGCAAACAGCAAAGGTAATTGGTTTATTCATTATTGAATACCTACTGTGATTACATTCTTATAAATACCATAGAAATACGCAAGTACTAAACTTTTCCATTGTTAAAATCTTTGTCTAGTTATTCAAAAGATAATGTAGGTACCTATGTCTAATAACGTAACGAATAATTCTTAGTTTATCGTTTTTCTTCTACTAGTTCATCATGATTTCGTAAACCCACAGCTTGTTTCGACGAAATTCTAAGTCCGAGTAATGTTCCAAGAAATTATTGAATAGGTATAGCTATTTAGTTACATACGTTTATTATTTTAATTATTTATTACTGCACTTCATGGTTGGCGTACTTAGTGGTTTAAGCGATGTTTGACACAACACTTTGTGTGATTCATAAATTGTTGTTTCGACTGCTGTGTCCGCTACGTATCATTATCAGTCGGCAGTTCGGCACTAACAACCTACAACCGCTGTAGGTAAACAACAGCAACAGCTGACGGCTGCGCCCGGCGCACGCGGCAAAGTCATGACCGCGCGGCGCGCGAACACTACCTACTCATAAACAACCGTGTGTACTACGTATTTCCAGCAGTTACTGACTTTTATAACTTTTTTGTTTTAGGTGCTAGGTGAATTTTGATTTTGAATATGAATAGAGGATTTTATTTCGGACATGAGGTTTTTTTTCCTAAACCAATAAAAAATCAGCGTGTATAGTAATTTGTGTATATCGACCTCCTTCTGGTGATTATAATCTATTTGAGACTGTTATAGAAGATGCTATCAATAAAATTAAATGTAGTAATAAGAATATTATAGTATGTGGCGATTTTAATATTAATATTTTAGAGAATTCTTCACAGTGTATTAGATTTCTGAATCTTTTCAAGTCATTTAACCCCCCATGTGATTACAGCACGCACGGTCGTGTTCTAATTCAAGTGGTCCCATGTGTTTGCGGCACGCGTGCTCTAAAAAAGTCGTCCTATTGATCGCGGATTTTTTACGTTTTGTTTTACTTAAACCAAGAAACGAAAGTAGTAACTATTAGAATAGTTCATATTCTATGCAACTAAATCGTTTTAGAAGGGTGAGGGAAACGAAACGCGCCTAAAAATATTGAAATATAATTATCTGTGTCTCATTTGCTAAAGCGTCCGCCATTGTTGTGTTTTGTTCCGCGATCTTTATAATAAAAGTTGTCTTGTGGAAGAAACCGGTGAATATTTTATAAAGATACTTATATAGATTTACTCAGAAATAAATAAATATTAATTGTGAAGTGACATTATTCGTGACAAAGACACGAAATACAGTGATAAAAGGCAAAAACTTTTTAGAAGGGCTATTTCTACTCTTGATACTTGCTATTTTCGTAATAGTTTTAAATAATAATACTCTTTAAATAGTTATTAAAGACATAAAAGTACCCAGATTATTTATCTGAAAACATATTTTAGCAATTAAATACTAGTATTGTTGTACATTTTCACTGTTATCGTGTTTCAAATGGTAAATAATTCACAGCCACAGTGTTCGTTACAGTAAAATGGCGGCCTGGCACGGCGAACTTTTTGTTACGCGTTCGAATTATTATTTTTTTAGTGGCGTTAGATTCATTTGTTACAAATAAATAATGTATTGTGTGAAAACCCAAAGGTTAGGTTAGGTTAGGTTAGGTTAGGTTAGTACTACTGCCAGATTTGAATAAGGGTATAACTAGTAGTGATAATGTTTTTGTGTTTATGAACCAAACAAGTAATGAAATTCATTAATATGTGATGAAATGTTTGTGCGAACGAGTGAAAAAAAACGAACTTCAAAGTTTGTAAGCCTGTTTTGCCGGAAAGGTGAGTATTTAGTTGTAATTCATGTTATTATTATGATAGCTGATTTAATACCCAACACAATAATATGCAATTTATGTGATATAATTATATTAAGGTGTCATAATTAATTTTTTTTCGGTAACCTATGCCAATGAAAATTTGCAGCAACGTGACCTTTCGCACTTGTGGCACTTTGCCTTTAGTTTGATCGCACCTCAAGGGTTAATTTAAGTAACCTATTCTGTAAACCTACTAGAGTATCTGCAACATCTTCTACTTGTTTGGATAACATATTTAGTTCTTGTGCTGCCACAAACCCAGTAGTAATTAGTTCTGTCCCTTCTGATCACCGTGGACAGATAGCTAGTTTTCCTTGTTCAACATATGATAAATCACGTACAGTAGAATGTAGGCCTCAGACTACCAGTCGTCTAATACGTTTCAAAACCAATATTATTGCTAAACTCAATACCTCAATATTGAACTCACAAAATCCAAATACAATTTATAACTCACTTTTTGGACTAGTAAATAACTTTCAAAATACTTTCAAGAGTAAAACAGTCACACTAAAGGGTACTATGGGATCTTTTAACCAGTGGGCCACTATAGGTATATACAAAAGTAGAGCCAAGTTGTTTGAATTCTATGGTATAAAACAACATAGATTTGACACACCTTTTCGAGATTATGTAAAAAAGTACTCAAAATTTTTTAAACAAGTTTGTATTATGGAAAAATCTAAATTTATTAGTAGTAAAATTAAGCATTCAACAAGTATAATTAAAGAAACTTGGAGAATTATAAATAATGAAACAGGAAGAGCACGACCACGGGAAAACCAATTTGAACTAAAAGAAAACAATTTATTAGTCACCAATAAAAGTCAAGTAGCGCATATGTTCAATAGTTTCTTTGCGAGCATACCTTTACCAACTACTAGCTGTTTACAATCATCATCTTTAGACGCTCGAAATTTTTTGCTTAGCAGACAATACAAGAGAGTGTTTAGATTCGAGCACGTTACCCCACGAGATATATTGATCGCATATAATTCAATTAATATTAAAAATACCGGCGACTTTTGGGGCATTTCAATTAAAATTTTAGGTACTATAGTTGAGACTGTTGCGCCTTACCTATCTATAATTTTTAATCAATGCTTTGACCTAGGCGTATTTCCAGATTTGATGAAATTAAGTAAAATTATACCCTTATTCAAATCTGGCAGTAAAATGAAATTAATAATTTTAGGCCCATATCTATCTTGCCGGCATTTAGTAAAATATTTGAAAAGATTCTTTTAAAGCAGCTACTAAACCACTTCAATTTAAATAGTCTGCTTCACAAAGATCAATATGGGTTTACAAAAGGTAGATCCACTACTGATGCGGGTGTTGCTCTCATAAAACACGTTTATAGTGATTGGGAGTCATCAAAGAATGCTATTGGAGAGTTCTGTGACCTATCTCAAGCATTTGACTGCGTTCAGCACTACACACTACTGCGTAAGCTCCGCCACTATGGCGTAAAGAAAACCGCACTTAGTGTTGTCGATTCGTACCTGCGGCAGAGATTTCAGTGCGTCAATGTAAATGGGACTACATCCTCTAAATTACCTATACAGCTAGGCGTTCCACAAGGCTAAATTTTAGGTCCTTTTCTATTTCTTGTATATATTAATGACTTACCTGATGTTGTACTTTTTGCAGATGATAAGTCACTTATTTATAAAGTAGATAGGAATAGAAATAAATTTGATGATGTAAATAATGCATTATTACAAGTTACACAATGGTTTACAGCAAACAATCTAGTACTTAATTCTAGGAAAACTAAATGCGTTAAATTTGCTTTACCTAACGTAAGACAACTGGGACCTAACATTATGCTAAATAGGGAGGAACTTTACACAGTAGACTCTACAGTGTTCCTAGGTATTACATTATATAATAAGTTACAATGTGGTGCACATATAGCATGTCTTGCAGGAAAGCTCAGCTCTGCTGCGTATGCCGTCAGAAAAGTTAGGCAACTTACTGACATCGTTTAGTATATTTTAGCTATTTTCACAGTGTTATGTCCTACGGCATTTTGTTATGGGGCAAAGCTGCGGATATTCAGAATATCTTCGTTCTACAGAAACGAGCGGTACGAGCAATATACATGTTAGGTGCAAAAGATACTCTTAGGGAACGGTTTAAGTCTATAGGAATTCTTACAGTAGCCTCGCAATTTTTATTTGCTAATATTTTGTACATTAGGCAAAATATAGGTTTATTTACCACAAAAAGCGATATACATAACATTAATACTCGAAACAGGCATAGGTTATATGCCCCTTATCATCGTTTACATAAAGTTAATAATTCTATTGTAGGGCTAGGTATCCGTATTTACAATAAAATACCAATTATGTAGTACATTTAAAACTAAAATAAAAGACTGCCTTATTAAAAAAGGTTATTATACTATAAATGATTATTTCGGTGATAAGGATAGCTGGTCACTTACGCCAGACAACTCATGATCTTTGTACCTAATTAGAATTATATAAATACTTTGCATTTTTCAGTTAATCTCTATATAATATTTCTAGTTCTTTTAAATTACTGTTTATGTATTATTAGGTCATTAAACTTAGGTACTACAATTACATTTGCATTGTTGTTCCACTAATTTTATTAAAGTTTTACTGCACTGTAAGATGAAGATAACTCGTGATCATGGGCTGTAAACGAATGTTTTTGTAATCTTGTGTATTCATATACAGTCACTTCTGTAAAATACATTTCCACCATAGTTCTGAACATGGTTGCGAGTTGTCTACATTATTAGACGTAAGTGGATGCTCCTGTTACACAATATTCACATTGGAAGGCTAATTAAGGCACTTAATTTAGTAACTGCATTAATTTCTTAAGTATTATGTCTGTAACTAATTACTATTTATAAGTTATTTAGTACAATGTGAAACAGTTGCAGCTCCTTACAAAAATAAAATACATAATGTACCATAATATTGGCGATTCAAAAGAGTGGCCACGAGTTTTATTGCCCGTTCTTTCTCGTGGTTCTACCTATTGCTTTACGAACGAGGCAGTAAATGTAAATGTAGAAGCATTAAGTAATTCGATTTAAAAAATTGACGTTCATAAGCGTCACCTTGTGACCTAGATGAATAAACGATTTTGACTTTGACATAAACGTATTATTCGGGAAATAAGATTTTAAATATGTTTTTTGCTTTTTTACAATGTTTGGCAAAAATATTGATAATGCACATAATCTGAAAGTATACATATGTACATAAATACTTAAAATAATAGTCTTATTTATTTATTTATTTTATTTATTTAGTTAACCCTTTCAGACCTGGCGTACACAAATGTACACATAAGATATAAAAAAATGTTTTGGTATTTATTTCGCAACAATTGCAATTGAGAACGGTTGTATCCTTATGTCCACATTATAAACTACAAAAAATTATACTATAAACGCCATATCTTAGCATTCTTTGTGAATTTTTCGACAAGTTTCGACCAGTGGCTGACCGAAGTTGGAGCTGTGTAGGTAAGCTCATCATTTTTTTTTCTAAAAAGTAGGAAATAACGAAATATACGCACTGCAAAAATATGAATTGATGTGTTATATTCCTAAGGTCATACGTAACATATAATTTGACTTTGTTATTCTATTTTTGTATCAATTATCACAATTTTTATATTTGTACACAAATGTACACATCAGGCGTAAACGATGTTTCTACGATTGTTGAAGTATTCAAGCTGTATTTGAAAAATCAGTTTTGAATATGTTTTTAACTATTTATTTTAATGTTATTGATGCTATATATTGAGATAAGACTTTTTTTTACATTTTCAGATAAAATAACACCGATATGTTTTCACCGGACGCCTTGAAAGCCCTATATGAAGAAGATCTTTCCGATTTGGAGCTATCGTCTGATGACGAAGAACCGTTTGGATTTACATCTGAAAGGGAGTTGCGGTCTGTCCGAGTTGGTGCAGATGTCATCAATCAAAACCAACGAGAGGTACTTCCACCTGACACTGACGATGATGAAGGGCCCAGCTCATCGTGGATTGGAACGAATGATCCAGAAGTTACTGACACCTGCGATGAAGTGGTTCCCGAAGTACCAGCGACAACAGAAATGGAGTCCTCTCATGAAAATATACTTCAGAATATTACGCCTAAACTGAACATTAGGTGGAGACACAGGGAACTCCTAAATTCTATTTCATCAGATTGGCTACCACCAATGTCAGTTGACCCTACAGTTGAAGCCCCAGTGGATTATTACTTTCGGTACGTGCCAAAACAATTATTTGAAATTATGGCAGAAATGACCAACTTATACGCAATACATTCAAATAAACTCAGGTTTAAACCTACTACTGCACAAGAATTAGAAAATTTATTTGGATTACGTTTAGCTACTGGTATATTTAGCTACCCTTCTTTGAAAATATACTGGGAAACCGGCATCAGCATTCCCTTATTCTCAGAGAATATGGCACGGGATCGCTTTTTTGAACTACGTAATAATTTACACCTTGTTGGTAATACAAGAATACCAGCTGGTTGCAAAGATGCATTTTACAAAGTTCGACCAATATTTGATGCTGTTAGGAATCGATGTTTGGAGTTACCACTTGAAAAAGAACTTTGCGTAGATGAGCAAATAGTTCCTTTTACTGGGAAACATGTTGCCAAGCAGTATGTAAAGGGTAAACCTTGTCCATGGGAGGCTCAAGATATTTTTTTTTATGTGGTAAACATAGGCAAGCCTATGATTTTATACTTTATCAAAGCTCCAGTCCAGAACTTGATAATAATTTGACAAAAAAAATTGGATATGGTGCAGCTATTGTCCTTCATCTCACAAAGAGAATTGGAGAAAGCAAGGGCCACGAGCTGTACTTTGACAACTACTTTTCGTCATATCATTTATTGCAAATTATGAAACGAAAAGGCATTATGGCTGCATGCACAGCTCGTATCAATAGATTCGCCAACCCATCGCTACTAAGCGATAAAGAAATGAATAAAAAGCCTCGAGGATTTTCTCAAGAAGTAAGTAGTTATGACCAAGATGTAACTGTGGTCAAGTGTCTGGATAATAAGATTACCCATCTTGCTTCTAATTTTGTTGGTATCGGTGAAAAAGACTTAGTCAAGAGGTGGTGTAAAAAAGAGAAGAGATTTATAGACGTCGAACGCCCCGAAGTTGTCAGGAAATACAATCACGCAATGGGAGGAGTTGATCTATTAGATCAACTCATGAGCTATTATAGGACTTTCATAAAGTCAAAAAAATGGACCCTTCGCATGATATTTCATGCTTCTGATTTAGCTGTAGTGCAGGCATACCGAGAGTACCAAATTGACAATGAGTTGCTAGGCATACCAAAGAATAAACAACTCAGGTTGCTTCACTTTCGTCGACAGCTGGCTGAAAGTCTGGTTTTGAGGAATAAACTTATCATCGGTAAAAGAGGACGGCCCAGTGGCAGTAGCCCAATACCGCAAGTTATTCCAAGAAGACCAGGAGAAGTTCGCCCTGTAGCGGATATAGCAAGAGACGGTGTTGGGCATTTCCCTGCACATGATGAGGGACTTGGGACACGGTGCAAAATGGTGGAATGCAAGGGAAGAACCCGGATTAAATGTATAAAATGCAAAGTTCACCTTTGCCTTACAAAAGACAAAAACTGTTTCTTAGCAGTTCATACGTAAAATGAAACATGCTGCTTGAATGGGGCGAATGACTGATTTACCTATGTGCCAATTATTTACCTATCCCAAAGAAGAAATCTATTTTTTGTTAATTTTATTATAAGGATTGTACTCTAGTTTCGCTAATTTTATAAAAATAATTAATATTTCCTAATAAAAACATTTATAAATTAAACATTTTATAATTTCAGTGAAACATTCTTGTTGTCACTATGTAGGACGGATGTGCACATTTGTACACAAAAAGAAAAACTATTTTTTCTTGAAAAGATGACAGCTAGGATTTTATTCATAATTTTTTCCTTTGTTTTTTTACCCTAGTCTAGCTACAGGATTTTTTTTAGATTCATTGGACACAAAAAAATAATTCAGGTCTGAAAGGGTTAAGGAAAACCAACAGCTACAGCAAATGAGTATGTGACTATAACTACGCAACATACAGCCAATTACAGGTTTCCACTAATAGTAGTACAATATTTTACAAAATCTTAAGCGAACACTATGTAGCACACAACATTGACAGTAAAAATAGATTTAAATAACAATAGGTATTTATATAGTACGTTATGAAGTGACTAAGGTTGTGAACAAAAGAATTTAAGGTTTAGCTGCCTTCTTACCGAACTGCCTTTAGTACTAAATATATCCAACGAGAACTGCTTACAAACTTCATTAATATCATTGCTTGCTCGCACCATGAACGTGTTTTGCCTATAGTTGGAGGAGGAATGAGGAATAGAAATAGGAGGATTAAATCTTATTGATTTCCTTGGAACATTGAAATGCAATTTACTTAACAACTCAGGACAGTCGATTTCATTATTAATTACTTTAAATAAAAATGATATATCAGCTAGACGACGTCGGTCAATAAGTGGTTGAATGTGAAATTGCTTACATAGACTCAAATAGTTCTCAGACTTATAAGGCACTCGTAAACGAAAGCATAAAAATCTAATAACTCGTTTTTGAATATTTTCTATTTTATTTATGTATTTATCGTAGCAAGGGTTCCAAATTTGCGACGCATACTCCAGCTGACTTCTTACATATGTGCAATACAATATTTTAAATGTTTTAGCTTTCTTGAAAGATTTAGAGATTCTCATGATAAAACCGAGCGCCTTAGAGGCCCTAGCAACTATTTCATCTACGTGCACGTTAAAAAGAAGCTTTTGGTCGTGATGGATGCCCAAATCACGTACAACTTCACATCGCGGCAGTAACTGGTCTTTCAATTTGTAGGAGGTGATTAATGTAGATCGTTTACGACTAAACGAAATAAGGGAGCATTTAAGGGGATTAAGGTCTAATTTATTATCTTGACAGTAGTCATCTAATCGACTCAGGTCTGATTGAAGGGCCTCCATATCTGTTGCCGATGATATGGAAGAGAATATCTTCATGTCATCGGCAAAACAGAGCAATTTAGAGGAGTGGAAGCAGGAGTCGATGTCATTAACGTATATAATAAAGAGAAGAGGACCCATTAATGAGCCTTGGGGAACTCCACTAGGTATGGAAACCCAACTAGATATGTAGTTGCTGATAACGATAGCCTGTGACCTATTTTCCAAGTAGGACGAAAACCATCTAAGTAAGTCTCCACGAACACCTATGTTAAAAAGCTTAATTTTAAGGATATCATGGTCAATGCGATCGAAGGCCTTACTATAATCGGTATAGATGACATCAACTTGAACCCCATTATCCATCTTTTCTGTTAAAAAGTCGTTAAAAAGCGTAAAGTTAGTAACAGTTGAGCGGCCTTTGAGAAATCCGTGTTGAGCTGGACTAAACGAATTTCGTAGCGCAGCATATGTCTGATCATAAACAAGCCTCTCAAAGATTTTAGCTATCACACAGAGTTTGGAAATTGGCCGATAATTAACGATTTCCGTTTTAGGATTCTTTTTAAGGACTGGGGTTATAAGAGCAGTTTTCCAGACTTGGGGAACAGTGCAGGTAGAAAGCGACTTCTCAAATAGTAGTGCTATTGGATAAGCAATGGTTTCAGCGCATCCTATAAGAAATTTAGGTGAAATGCGATCAGGGCCAGCTGACTTACACGGGTCAAGTTTAGTTAATAATTGATGAACTGAATGCATGTTAATCTCAATAGTATGTATATCCGACAGTGAAGACGAGTTTAATGGGATAGATCTAACTGTTATGTTACCTGGTGTGAGGAAATAAGAATGAAAATGAGTGGAGAATGCGTTACAAATAGATTCAGGAGTCGAGACGATAACATTACAGTGCTTTAGCTGGCTGGGTATCGAATTAGCCTTAGACCGTTGTTTAACAAAGCTCCAAAAGTACCTTGGATTCTTTTCAATAGACGCCTCAGTGGTTGCCAGGTAGTTCGTGTAGCATTCAGTTTCTACTTTTTTAACCCTATCGCGTAAAAGTTTAAATGTCGCTTCGTCTGCAAGTCTCCCATACAGTTTGAACTTACGGTAATATTTAAATTTCTCTTTAATTAATCTTTTAAGCATTGGGGTGTACCAGATTGGAAAAGAAGTATGCTTCACTTGTTTAGATGGAATATATTTATTTTGCAAATTTGTGACGGTCGTATAAAAATAATCCACAGAGTCATCAAGAGATCTAACATTGAATTCCGTTTTCCAGTCAATTGACCGAATCTCATTATTAATAGAGGTGAAGTCGCCTTTACTGAAAATATATTGAATGTGCGGTGCCGGTGACACGTAAGTCATTTCTACAAATTCCGCAACAATAAATAGCGCCGGGTGATAATTATCTATTGGCACAAGAGGATGAATGCACTCACAAACCGATACCGCCTCATTACACAACACTAGGTCCAAGATCTTGCCGTATTTATTCAATATCCCGTTATACTGATTCAATGCTAGAATCTGCATTTCATTAATCAGTAAGTACTCGTCGTTGTTACAAGTATTACTTGGCGAAAGCGAGTCATTGTTTAAACACCATGATATACCACTCAAATTAAGATCACCGGCAATCAAAAAACTATTCGTAGGATTATTTAAAACGATATTACTTAAGCTTTGAAGGAAGTTATGCAACTGCAAAGAAAATGACTGACCGCGGTTTTGTTTACATAAGTAAATACTACAAACATGCAGTTTTAGATGTTTACCTGTTATTGGTTGACGCAGACTTAACGTTATCCATATATCTTCGGCCGACGATTGGAAAGATGGTTGCGGAATAGCAGATATATGCTTACGGACTGCTATTAACACACCACCGCCACGAGACTGACCGGTAATGTTATAGTTACGGTCGCGACGCCACACATTGTATTGGTCACCAAATAATTCGGAATCCGTTACACTTTCAACTAGCCAAGTTTCGGTTAAAACTATTAAATCGTACGCACTAGCACAGAGATGTCGATAAAAGACTTCGGTCTTAGTACGCAGCCCGCGAACATTTTGGTAGTAGATACGCAATTTACTTATTTTACCATCCATTTATTATGAAGTAATCAATAGCCACATCGTTATTAACACTCACACAACACAAATATAAATTACGCGGTACCGAAGAAACGGTGTAAAACACGAATATTTCGACTAAAATAAAATAATTATAACTTAGCCACCGTAACAATTTCAATGTAGGGTAAGTTAACACTGAATCATAGGTAAGACAAAGCAAGCTAGATGTGAATATCATTATAAGTGCGAGCAAGATAATAATAATATGCATTATGCATTGCATTAAGGTTATTATGAGTAAATCAAAGCAATCAGGTAAATAAAATTCGCGACAGTAACAGTTGTTAGGTATAAAAGTATTTACTTTGTGTGGAGGCGAGGCAGGGGCGCTAAACCTCTTACAGTACAAGTAAAGTTCGTAATAACTTTGCGATATGTAAGCAATCATAACAATAACCACATCACGACTAAGAAATGATATTTGATTATTACTATAGTTTAAATTAATTTGTTTAAATCACTTTCTTTCGACAATATGAAAACTTGTGATCCGTCATGCTTACGAATATGTATCTTGCCGTGCTTCACCCAAATGTGTTTATAGTCTTTTTCCTTTGCTGCTAATCTAGCCTTATTGAGGAGTTTTTTAGAATCCGCATTTAGGTGGTCATTGACGTAAACTCTGATTGACGGACCGTCAAAGCCGAGATCCTGGGTAGATAAAGTCTTGCAAGAACGCGCCGCCGCAATGAAGTCTTCCTTAATATATCTATTCAGAAAACCAACGACGATGGACTTATCCTTGGTGTTAAATAGTGGTAACCTAGATATGTAGTTAATTTGAGTTCTAGGAAAGGTATAATTGACCTTGTGGCTGATTTTCTCCAAGACAGCGAATAAATCCTCATTCTTCTTGAGTGGTATACCTTTAATTTCTACATTATTTAATCTAGATCTCTGATCATTTGTAGACAACTCCATTTTCATTGCATCAATGTCAGCCTGAAGACCACGAACTGTATCCTGAAGGCGTTCAAGAGAGACTACTCTGGATTCAATACCTGCCAGTTTTTCGACCAATTGTTCGATTTGCTTGCCTGAGTATTCACAAGACGTTTTGAGGTCAGTGAGCTCCGCCTTCATACACCGTACATCTTCGGAGATCGTTGGAATATCAACTAATTGAGCTTTTATTTCGCGAATTTCACGAAGAACTGTTTCTATAGATATTGATTCCGTCACAAGAGGCTGCGCAGGAGAGGGAGACACGATTCTGCATGAAGGACATTTCCATTGCTGTCTTCTATCCATCCCTAATTTTCTCCATCCGGTCTCGGTGATGTTTGCACAGGTAAAGTCTAGGTGCTTCTTACACGATCCACACTGGACACCGTCATTAAAGGCATTATGGCAGATAGCACACTTCATATTGCAGTAAAATAATAGGCGGCAGTATAGTTATAAAAATTCAACCGAGGGTTTACAACACCTGGCTAGCTCGGCAAACGCAGTGTGCTTTACTAATGAGTGCTCGCGACAAATCTCAATATAAATGTTTTTTTTAAAAGAACACAAGATTAATGATTGTAAAATAACGTTTAAAATACATTTGGCGAATTAAAATAACTCAATACAAATGATTATATGTATGAGCCTCATAGCAAATACAAATATTCATAAATATACGTTGAACAAGCGATCGATAAACTACATATATACATACATAGACTCACGCCTGTTTCCCGCAAAGGTAGGTAGAGACTACGGAACGCCATTTGCAACGATCCTAACATATATCTCTTGCTTCATTCACTCCCATCAAATTCCTCATGCATGCTCTTCTGTTTAGGGTACTTCTAACCTTTCCTGTTTTAGGGATGTCTCCAATCTGGTCAGAGAACGTCAGCCTAGGTCTTCCCCTTCGTCCTGTCCCATTCACACTTGCCTTATATATCTGCTTTGTCAGTCTTTCGTCATCCATCCTCTCCTTGCCCAAACCACGATAAAATTTAATATATTATTCTCTTTGAAATGGAAACGATGTGTGTAATTGATATAAAAAGTTAGTAATGTTTCATAAACGATCTATTTGATGTGGAGTAAAGTGGAATTTTGCAACAATTTATTTTCAGGAATCCGTAGATGTTGAAAACTGAATATTGAGTTTGAAATTTTGGAGAAGTAGTTTGTTATCCTTTGAGTTAAGTTTTGAGATAACTAAGTATAGTTTAATTTGAAGAGCTCTTTCTGTGGTCTGCGATCTTCATCTACGAAGCTTATTTGAGTATTTCTTGTCTTTAAAAAACGCCAACTCCCATGCCAGGAATAAATCCTGTGTCACGGAGGACTTTACAAACATATAACCAACGGACACAATGAACACCCAGACTCGAAACAACAATTTATGGATCACACAAAGTGTTGCGTCAAGCGGCGAGGCCACCGCTTAAACCAGCACGCCAACCGTGCAGTCAAAAGTTTCTTCAGGTGAGTGCTGTATGGTGAATTACACGAACCAAAAAGTATCTTTGCACAGAGACAGAAAACTCGCCATCAAACCTTGTAACAATCAGTCTAATCAGCGGGGGTCGGCTCAATCCACCTATTGGCTTACAATTTTGGAGAGATTTAGTGGACTACGTAAGGCTGTATGATAATGAAAGATCATAAATATTAATAGTAGATTGAGAATTACAATATTCTTTATCAGCTTCTTGTTGTTAGAAAATTCGGATTCAAAAATAAATCTTTGCTTACTTTACTCATAAACTTGGAGGCAAAATTTCAAAATGTTACCCCAAAGGTAGGACTAAGTCAGATTTATGTGAAGGTTCATCAGAGAGGAGCCGCGAGTAAAACTTAATTAAATATAAAATAAATGGTGAAATATTTAATAGCTTCGGGACTATGTCGCACGGGCTCTATAATACACTTGCCAGTTTCTTATAATATTTCCTCACGGTTACTCAATTTTCTAGGTGAATCATTTTGTTTTCAATTCAATTTGTGAAATGGTTCAAATTGTGTGGTAGAGCTTATTGTTGCGCCTGACCTACTTCATTGTTATTCACTAAATTGTGTAATAAATATAAACAGAACCTTTACTTTTATCTTAGGACATAATTTTTGATAATGGATGACCTGAAGGGTCCTTTCAGAATGTAAAGTGTTTGTAAATTTAAATAATACTTATTTCGAAGTGTCGTCGTTAATACCCTTTGTACTTTTTCAAGTTTTCAATAAGAATTAGAGACTGGCAGAGAGAAACTAAATGCGTAATCGGTAATCTAAAACTGCTCAAATTCAATCTTTCGTAGAAGAGGTGTGGACATTCAGTATTCAGTCTTAAATACCATCACATAATTATAACAAAGCTGTCGGTAAAAACACAATGGGGGACCATTGAATTCTCAGCTTAATGCATCGACGGCGCCGTTTTTCATTGCGTTCAGTGTTGTGCGCTAGATTCTTATATATATTTAACTTTTGCACAGCACAAAAATTTGTGGCACATAGGCGCACTTAATGCCTTAGGCCTTCTCTACCAGTCAACCTAGGGTGATGCAGAGGTAGTAGATAGTAGGTGCGTGATTATTAGAACATTATTTGTAATTTGATATATGACAAATGTTACTTAAATTATAGATATATATTTAACATAAATACATATATATATATATAAAAAAGAAAAAAATATAAATATATAGATTCTCACATAGGACTGGAAATGTTCTGCGATCTACTAATGATTGACGACTTTGCGAGATTCCAAGAAGGGGTGAAAATAAATTGGAAGCCGCATGTGAAGTTATCATAAAGAAATATTGACAATATACATGAATGTTGAAAATATGTATCTAAAAACTATACATTCATTCTTTTACCATCTGCATGTTATCCAAGACTGTTAATATAGACACTGTTTTTACAATGTATCTTGATTATATGTTATCTCTACATTAATGTTTGGTTTTATTTCCGGAGAACTTGAAAAATGGTATAAAGTTGTGTACTAACATTATTTTTTTAAGCGATCTTTTGTCCAATGGTTCTGTATGCAGTGAAATAGTTTACGTTGCATGTATTACGTTACGCATCTATTAGAAAGTATTTCTACCCACAACTTGCAACTCGAACAATTTGCAAGCGTAGGAAGTATGTTTGAAACAATTCTAAAGGCTAATTATTTATCTTTTGCTTGTCATGCTGCGATTGCTTTATCAATAAATCTAATACCTACTGAAAATAAAGCATTTGAAAAATTGTCATCTTACGATTGCATTGCAATCTATTTCTTTAAGAAGTCGATCCGAGAGAATTTTATAAACACCGGTGATGAATTGTACTAAACGTTGTCTGTCATTCGCAAACGTGATGAATTTTAAGGGACCTGGCGGCAGCAGGCGAACGGTCTAAGTTATAGCTCTTTGCCAAATTGTCCCCTCAGACACACATACGCACATTTACGTCTATAGGACCCATTCAATTGGTGCAGATGTTACGGTGATAATGTTTATATCCGAATGGTTTGCTCTGTAATTCAAAATGTATTAAATTTTCCTAACTACTTAAGGTTTTACTCAACGTAGCCCATTTTCAGGCACGATTCTAAACTGTATAGTTACGTCTTTTATAGCTCTAGAATCCATGTACCAAGTTCAAGTATTATGCAGGATAAGGCCTGTCGAGATATGCACACTTTATTGATAGTCTGTAAATCTTACAAATCTGAATCATCAAATCTTTAATGACCATTGGCGAGATAGTCTTATGCCGCGTTTCCACGCTTGCCAAGCCTCTACAAGCTTCCACAAGCACAAGCGTGTAAACAGGCCGTTTGGCTTGGCTTGCGTGAGCTTGTGGACGCTTGTACAGGATCCGGTCTAGTGTCGGTTTATGGACACAGATCAAAGGGCGCTTGCGGCAAGCGCTTGCAACGCGTTCACACGTTGGCGCGTGCTTAGTAGTCGCTGTGATCTCGAAACGAACGCACGTCTAGTTCTGTCTCAAAATGAGTGGCTGGTTGAACTTCTTTTGCTTGTTTGTATGATAATGCACTATATCGCTCCCAGAGGAATGTCACGAGGGCACATATTAATAATATGCAGGTGTATTGACATACCTAATGCCGTAACCTGTATGGCACCAGTAATATTTCGAGGCTATGTAGGTAAGGTTTTCCGTAGAGGGTAAGGAAGAGGCCCTGGCAATCTACATCATAAAAAATAATTGGTTTTGCTTCTCTTTAAGTGTATTTCAAATAAAAGTAGGTTAAACCAAAGGTTATAGTCGATACAAGTTCGGTGTCCGCTATGCTTGGAATTACGTAGCATACTGACGCATTCACAAGCGTGTAAACGGCTCCCAAACGCCAAGCGAGATTTGTGGACGCTTGGAGCTTGTGGATGCTTGTCGAGGCTTGGCAAACGTGGAAACGCGGCATTAAATACTTAGAACTCACATAGAAGCAAAAAGTACAATGTAGTTGGCTTATTATATCTCATGGATTACACAAATGATTTCAAATGGCTTTTGGGCATGTGATACGCATAAGAATAATGGAAATTAGTCAAATTGAGCATACTGAATGGTATTTATCGAGCTGCACGTTTGGTACATTGCGAAAGTTACCGTCTCGCCAAAAAATAACTTATGCTTTGTTGCATAGTATCCTCGTATGGTACACACGGTACACATAATTAGATGAAACGCAAAGTGCACTTGTATTCATGATTTTCCAATCCTTCCGATTGTAAAATATTCATTCATATAAGTACATATACAATATAAAATAACAAGTCCCGTCTGGCATAACATTGCAGAGCCCATACTACTGTAGCTAGAAATATGTAATTTGGACCTCGGGTTCCTTTTATGACGTGAGGATTCACTAAGGAATGATTTTTACGAAGCCGCGGGCAACTGCTAGTATTCCTTATAAATAGCCATTATTTTATTTGGGATCAGACTCAGGATACTTTAGATAGATAGGTGTAGGTACTAAGTAGTTAAAACTTCTGCCATACTTATATGTATGTAGCTATATCTAGATACTACGTAGTTTGTAGTTACAGCAGCCGTTGTAGATTTTTGAGTAAAGAAAAACACCGTGGATAAAAAACTACGCCTGCCCTAACTACCCTCATAGGATGATCGGAATGGGCAGACAGTGACTCGCCAACTCTCTAGATCTCTCTTAAAAGTCAGGGTTAACATAGTCTGCTATAATACAGCAACAAGGCAATATTGGAGCTAGCGGCTAAGGCTACCCTTGCCAGGCTTAGGTATATCACCCGTGCCTTGAAAAGAGGTTAAGCGCCCCATCTGTCTTCACTAATATCCGATATGTTCCCTATCGGGCTATGTGAATAAGGTAATAGAGCGTGCACTCGATTTTGCGCACACACTTGTGCACTACAATATCTACAACACTGTTGGGATTAATTCGCTAAATGCCTAATTCTCAAAAGGACTAATTCGCAAAATACCTAATTCTCAAAAAGACTAATTCCATTTGAGACTAGGTAGCCATTTTGCGAATCAGGCATTTTGGAACTAAACAGTTCAAACTGGCCGCTTAGGCCAGATTCGGTCTGGAAGTCATCATCATATTAAATTACCTATATTTCTTCATAAACATCAGTATAATGTCTTTATTATAATGTTATCTCAATATTTATAAATAGAACCAAGATCGTTTACAAGGGCTTAGCCTAATATTGTTCAATTTATTCGCAATTTCCGCACAATCTTATGCGTAGAAATCGCAATGTAAGCGCAGTTTGAAAGCCATTAATCACGGGGGCTTACTCGGGTAGCCACGTAATTTTGTAAAACATATTAAACACACTTCGCCTTTTTGCATTGTTTACTAACCACCAATTGATTACATGGCCCGATACATGGGGAAATTTGGCTTCTGTGGCATGTGCGGAGTTTATGGATACCTACCCACTGTTGCTTTTATTGGAAAATTTTATGCAATACTCATTTTCTTCTTCCTAAAAGTAGAATCAAAAATTGTTTACTGTCTAATTCAAAGCTCGTTTCTTTATAAAAAAATGGTTCATGATTGCGTTAAGATTTGAACTGGTAAGATTATAATTTGTTTGCACGTGACAATTTCTAAAAGCTTATGTTAGACATCACATCTTCAAGGTCACATAACTCTATATTATTATGTGGCAATGCAATGTTTCTTAAAGACGTAAAAGTACAGTTAGTATAAGTTGCGGTCAATATCATTGGCAAGATGGCAGAACACCATAACAAACTTGTTCTAATTTTTTAATAATACATATGAGTATGTAGAGGTGAGGTAACTGGTCCTGTCTATTCTAGTAATACAATATCAAGTAAATCAATACAATGTGTATATTGATGTAGCCACAAACTTTCTCGTAGAGGCCGTAAAAGTGAACTTCGCCGTATTTCGTCTTAAAAAGTGCACCTGCACTCTCCAGAGTGGCTCATTGTTTTCGATGGTGACGTCACTCTTTCATTACCTTGTGCTTTAATGCTTAGGTATAAAATAGTGCTGCTAGTTTGAAGCCTGCAGCCGACGCCTGTATAGGGTCTGGAACAAACGCCGACCGCCCACATCATAAAACAGACTAGGCTCATATTTGTCCTAGTGATAGGATTACATGTATCGATATAAAGATATATAGGTAATTAATGGATTTTTCTATACCAAAATATAAAAAGAAATATCGGACGGCATATACCAAGCATTCTCAACTACGCTAGAAAATGTATACGGGTTGACTGATGCGTATTAAATGCATATGAGCCGCGTGTAGTTGTAATAATTTCCCCCCAAGACCCGTAACGTTATTATTTGTAGAGTTATTTAATTCTTTCACGTTTTAAAAAGCTAGTCTTAGATCTTAAATTGGGACCGGCCGTTAGTCAATAATGAAAAGATTTATTCATTCGATTTTATCGATATAACTGCTGCCCAACACTAGTTCCTAGTACAATTGCAAGGCCATAAGCTTTGTGCTAGCGGCGGCGCTTGTAAGTACATACGTTTCACTGACATTCCTTTGGACATTTAACATACATTTAATTACGAATTTTGATTTATATCGCAAACAGTTACTCGCTGACGGTAATTCATATCTCAAATCGTATTTTAGTAGAACACAATGCTTAGCTTTATACTGCTTGAGTGTCGTATTGTTCTAAAGCTCAATTTATAGCAGGATCAGTCGAGTAAAGACTTTCATTAACATGTGGCGGTCTAGAATGTTACTCAAAGGCCCCTTCATGACAAGGGCAGCGATAGTCAGTGGAGAGATAAACAGACTGCTGCGCAGAGGGGCTCGTATTCAAATTCACCGCTACTACGGCGCGTAACCCTGACTTTTCGAAGTAATGTTCCTTTTTTATCGCTTGCTCAACGGTGAAAAAATGCTCTCTTGAGAAAATCGATATGTTTTACGGCTCTTCATAATGCTTTAGAAAATCATGCGAGGTCTGGCAACCCGCTTTTTTCATAGTGAAAAGGGCTCTCGAAAATTGGTTATGTGTCTAGGGAAATTTTAATTTGTGGTTTCTGGTGGAGAGCTTAGGTAGTTTAACACTATTTCACCAGCAATAGTTGTTCACACTTCGTCCGGTCCGGGCATTTAGACGGCTGTTCGTGTTATACGCCCGGATCCGTTCAATTGATCAGATCCAGTTAAGTGTGAACAGTGTCATACAAATTGAACTGCCACTGACCGGTTGTCCGGAGCGGCCAAACAGCTGGACTGATTGTGCGAACACTCATTCAAATTCAAATGCTTTATTTATGTGATTTTGGGTGGGTACATAGATCTTAACATAGTTTTAATGTGCTCCAGAATCTGCCTTGTGGCTTACACAATTGTTACATGTTTCCTATATTAAGTACATATTCAATTATAATACATTTTATAATAATTAGGTAGATGTCATAGAAATAATATTAGTAATAATACGTACATAAAAATTTACAATAATAATAATTTGCCATAATAATAATAATAGTAAAATTGCTTACACTAATTTATCATTAATATATTAATTTACGTCGCTATAACATTTACTTAATAGAATTCCTTTTACTTTATTCTTAAAAACATGAATGTTAGTTATTTCTAGTACCTATATTTTTTGGCAAATGATTGTATATACGTGCACTCATACACAATACGCTTTTGTTTAATAAAGCTGTCCTGTTTTCTGGAATACTTCTGTGAAAGTAAGGCTTCCTGTATACGACGCCGGACCCGCACCGGTGCCGCACCGCAATACTGTGTATTCACATCAAAACCGCATCGCCACCGCACCGACGCCGCATAAATACCGCATTGTCACAACACTAAATTATAAAGCAGTGATCACAGTTAAGTATAGGATTGTCTGTGTAACTGTACAGACTTCACTGTTTTAGTTATATTCGCATATATTCGTAGTATTAACATTAAGCATAAAAAAGAAAGTATTAAGTAGAACTTAGTTATTTTAATCTACAAGCAGCGGCGGAAATAAATAATAATAAATATAAAAGATTTTACTCCGACAATACTATACTGAACTGTGATCGCTGCCTTAGGGTTTGACAATGCGGTATTTATGCGGCGTCGGTGCGGCGTCGGTGCGACGTCGACGCGGTGGCGATACGATTTTGATGTGAATACACAGTATTGCGGTGCGGCACCGGTGCGGGTTCGGCGTCGTATACAGGAAGCCTTACTCCTTGTACTATTAAGAGTTTTAAATAAATGCATATTTTTTCGTACAAACAATAAGACTTCTAGTATATACGTACATGGGAGCGTTAAAATATTTAATTTTATAAAATACGGTTTACAGCTGTCTGTTTTTTTAAGTGACAAAAAAGCTCGTATACATTTTTTCTGCGGCCTAAATGCAGCCTCCTTATGCACTGATAAAGAGGCTGCATTTAGTTACCCCAGAACACAAGACCATATCTCAAGAGAGGTGTGACATACCCATTATATGCAGTTAGGACTGCGGTGGTACTTGCAGTCTTGCTAATCATAGGAGTACGCGCTTAGTTTTGAACATAGTGACTCAATATGTTGTTTCCAATTTAGATTATTGTCTATAACCATTCCTAAACATTTTGTCGTCTCAACTTCTTTAATTACAGTATTTAAACAATGAATGTCCATATTACTTAATTTATTATCTCTACTTCGAAATGTCATGATATGTGTCTTTGCAAGATTAATATTTAAATTATTTAAAGTCAACCAATTAATAATATTTTCCAAAGTCATATTAATTTCATGTTGTATATCTGATCTTTCTTGTCCGGTAAATATAATTGTGCTATTATCATCAAATAGAATGTTCTTATGTTTTGTAATTTTAGGTAGATCATTAATATCTTAATATATAAAATCCTTGCGTTACTGACTGACTGACAGACACGCTACAGCCGAAACTATTGGGTGCAGGAAGCTCAAATTTGGCATGTATGTTCCTTGGGGACCGTAGGGGTGCACTAAGAAGGGATTTCCCGAAATTCCCACGGAAACGGGTAAATTAAGGAATAGATTATAAAAAGCAGTTGCCCCAAAACACTTCCCTGCGGAACTCCAGTTGTGACTTGCCTGTTTTCAGATGTATAATTTATAAACTTTTTTGCAATAGCACATATATTCGTGATTTGTGTTATGTGTGTTCGATTACTTAAGAAAGATTTTACGAAATTATAGACGTTGCCTCGAACCCCATACGAATACAGTTTATTCAGTAAGATGCCATGGTTAACATAATCAAAGGCTTTAGATAAATCCATAAAAACAGTGCTGTTTTTATGGATTTATCTAAAGCCTTTGACAGGTCGTCAAGCATGTGCATGCTTGACGTCCTGTCTGAATGTCTCTATTCACCAATACCGTGAGCAAGAAATTGTATACGGCTAGGTCAATAGACCTATTTTTTCGAAACCCAGTTTGTTCTTCATAGAAAAGATTATTTTTTTCAAAGTAGTTATAAATACTGGCATGAATCACCTTCTAAAATATTTTTGAGATTACTGATACAAGTGCTATTAGACGGTAACAACGTATGTCATTCTTGTCACCCTTCTTAAATAGAGGCTTAATTACGGTCAATTTTAACTTATCAGGAAATACACCATCTGAGATACACAAATTGATAATATGACTAAGAAGATGTGACATTTTAATGGAAACAGACTTCAAAATTTTAGTAGTGATATTGTCGTAACCTGTGCTGTTGGTATTTTTTAGGGAATTGATAATATCAAAAATATCCTTAGGTGTAGTTGGAGGCATAAAAATTTACTTAAGTTCATAAGGGTATTGATATCGTAAATCGCGTATTGTAGACTTGCTTGACTGGTCAATAAAGTAATCATTAAAATAGTTGGCTATTTGTGTGGGATTATTTATAGTCTTGTCGTCAATGATTATTTGATGTATTTGATCTTTGGGTATATTTAATTTATTATTATTGATTATCTTCCAAGTAGCCTTTGATTTAATTTTTTATGTATTTATATAGTTATCATTTCGTGCTTTCTGGGTCAATTTAATAATGCGCTTTAATCGTGAATACAATGTTTTGAACTTAATTTTATTATGTATCGACGGGTTTTTCCTATACTCCCATAGCAGCTGTCGTTTTCGTTTAGAGCATACTTTTAAAGCTTTAGTTATCCACTGTGGACGATTTCGGGACGAAACCTTTTCTTGGATAACTGGAAAAGAGAGGTTATTTCTATAACCTCTGTTTTCCAGTTATCCAAGAATTAAAAATTTCTGATGTTCTCATCAGAAATAATTCATAAAAGTTGTTAAACGCTATATTTGGGTCATGACATCTAAAAACATCAGTGAATCCAAGGGAATTAATGCAATCTTCGAACTTCCCGATGTTTTCCTTACAATAGTCTCGTTTATCCACATTTCAAGTTTTGAGAAGGTCAGTAGGTTTAACTAGACAGGTAAGCACTTGTGCTGTATGGTCCGAGAGTGGATATTCTATAACCCTAGCCTTACATCCTCTAATATTAAACATAATGTTATCTATGCACGTGCCGCTTGATAGCCGTGTTGGTTCATTTATGCCTAGCATTAAATTCATTATAACATCGCACGTGTATCTGCGTGTGGTTCACTTTTTTGGCTTTACTCGTTATTTAGATCGTACCTACTGTATAAAAGCACATATTAAAATATGCTTTGAGCAAACGTCACAATCCATTCAGCTATCTAAACTTCTAATTATTATAATGATAATGCTAAAGATAGCCTACTGTTATGTAAGCTGTTTAATTAACCTGTTATTTAAGCGACTCGTGTCTCTCATTATTATTTGCATACGTTTGCCACGAATGCGTGGGTCCTGATTTCTCCCTGTATCATAATAACAGACTCAATATAAGCTAATTTAAAGCTATTCCTGGTTCAACTTTCCCCTGTGAACTATTTAGTATATACAGCCTACTTCCAACATACCTATGTAGGTACATACACTTACACTTCATTGCTCACATATATAAATTTTTGGATATATTTTCTTAAATTATTTTGAATTCTAATATGGTTTAGGGGGAAATAACGGAAAGCCTGAACTGCCTACAGGTTATTTTTATTGCGGCCAATCGCCACATAGTGTCAGCCACCGACCACCATCGTTTACGCAGTGTGGAAGGACGTGACGCGTGACAATCACTGTAGCTGTGGCGCGCGACGAAGCCTTAAAGAAATTTAAATTGCTACTACCCGCAGTAATTTTTATATATATCGAGTCCAGCCACCACCAATTCTGAGCCAGACTAAAAAACTGAGCTACATATTACATTTGCTTGTCCTATATGAGATATTCTTACTTAATGGATTGATTCTAACTCATAATTTTCTCATATCACATGTGACTGTAATGCAAGCACTCTTTTCAATATACCTATAACATTTCGCGTTATTTTATTTTAGCCAGTAAGAATATTCTTATTACATAAGACCTTTGACACATATAGACTCATTCTTTAGAATAATCTTAATATATAAAATCCTTGCGTTACTTACTGACTGACAGATACGCTACAGACGAAACTTCTGGTCACAAGAATATGAAATCTAGCATGTATGTTCCTTGAGGAGTGCAGGGTAGCACTAAGAAAGGATTTTAAAAAATTCCACCCTTAAGGGGGTAAAACTGGGGGTCAAATTTTGTTCGAAACTTTTTATTCCTTCAATGGATTGACTTCAATCTTTGTATATTGGTTCCTTAAACGACGATAGTGAACACTAAGAATTTGTTTTTTGAAAATTCCTACCCTCAGAGGGTAAGATAGGGGTCAAAGTGTGTTACTTATTATTCCTTCAGTGGATTGACGTCAAACTTTCTATATTGGTTCCTCAAATGATGATAGTGAACACTAAGAATTTGTTGTTTTGGAAATTCCTCTCCTAAGGGGATAAGATAGGGTCCAATTTTGTATGAAACTTTTTATTCCTTTAATGGATTGACTTCAAACTATGTATATTTGTTCCCTAAATGACGACAGTGAACACTAAGATTTTTTTTTTATTTCTACCCTCAGGGGGTGATATAGGGGGTCAAAGTGTGTATGAAACTTATTATTCCTTCAGTGGATTGACTTCAAACTTTGTATATTAGTTTCTCAAATGATCACTGTGAACACTAAGAATTATTTTTATGGTAATTCAGCCCCTGTGTATATGCATGTGCATTTAATTTTCATTACCTAATTTAAATTTATGCGGCTGGCTCTCATCTAAGCGCTCTTTATCTTCACTAACTAAAAAATGTATGATGGTTCTTTATATGACCAATAGAAGCCAAAATACTTAAAACTGTTATCTTAAACGACGATTCGATTTTCTACATGACACTCATTCGAAGTTCTTAAAATCATCTGAGAATCTCAAATTGATGGTCCCTACTCATCCCACAGTTTTCCTTCAAGAATCCTTCACAGTGCAAGCTGTAGGTTTGTGGAATGGGTTACCCGAAACAATCAGACGGGCTCAATCTCTCCCTGTATTTAAAAAAACTTGTCACAAATCATTATTTGTCACAATTATCATGACAGTTGTTTATATTAATAAATATATTAAAATAAGTATATAATTATATATATGTATAAATAGCTTATATGATTACTATATCGTCATCATCACCAGCCCTTAACAATCCACTGCTGGACTAGGCCTCTCCTTTGAAAGAAGGAATTGGCCTACTATACGCTGGCCAAACGGGTTGGTTTAGGGTTTGTATCAAGTTTTCCTTCTCTTACAGTGCTGTACTGTGCATAATATGCTCTCTCACTAATGTTTAGTATATGTATAGTTTATTTATCTACTGTATATAAGTATTGTTTTGCTGTTCAGTAATTTAGTATTAGTATTATTATGTATTGTACGTACGATTTATACGTATTATATGTTTTTTACTCATATAGCATTGTATTAACATAGTGCTATGTCTCATTATTTTACCTATTTATGACACTGTTCTTCAAGGACACCTGCATTCCTCACCACTTTATCGTAAGGCTTTTCCAAATCCACGAATGCGCAGTAGACCATTCAACCTTTGGCCAAAAACTTTTCGGATTTGCTTCGCAAGGAAAATCCTGATCCGTACATCCCATACCCTTTCGAAATCCCGCTTGTACATCCCATATTTTCTTGTCGGTTACTTTCATAACTCTTTCAATCAGTACCTTTTTCGACTGTAATCCTATCATATCCTGCAGCCTTACCTACTTTCATACTTCCCAGTGCCTTCACGATCTCATCCACGCCAAAAACGCTTCCATCGTTGCTATCATTACCAGTCATTTCATCGATCGAGGTCTCTATCGCCATTCTTTCAAATAAACCTTAAAAATACTCTTTCCATCTCTTCAGCACGCACGATTCACCATTCACTATCCTTCCATTCTTGTCTCTGATCGAGGTGTATTCTGAGGATTGAGTTCTGCCTCAAACTGCATGAACGTTTTTCTAGAAAAACTTAATGTTTTATTACTTCAATATGAACTAAATTGAAAAGCTAGAGCTATTAATATTTTCAATAGGTTTTATGTTTGTTAGTCTTTATACGGGTATACTTAAATGAAGCTTGGGTTATATCTTAGTCAATTAGAGGTGAATAATTGTCCGAATTTAATGTCTCCTCGTATTAAAACACTTATTAACCTTGATACTTGGTTAACCTCTATGGGGCTTATTACACAACAAGGCTTAAATATAAAAACAGGTTTAGACCTTGATACAAATTTTCGAAATAGACTTTTTGACAAAGGCAGTTATATTTTGTAATAAAGCAGTATGACACTTATGAAACCACCACTTAAAAAACCTGCGGCGGCCTCCCTGCTTCAAATAGTGCATCCTCATAGCAGCATTGTTGCATTTCTCTTAGTAATATTTAATAACCATAACCTGTGTCTGTGCTATAAAATATTGCGCACATCAGAAACGTTGCTCAACAAAACACATTCCGTGGTATAGATGCACCATTACACTGCATACACAACGTTTTGTGTGAGCCACAACTAGATGCTTCGAATCTGGATATTGTCAGTTTTTTGTTGGTTTTAAAGTTAGTAAATTTTTTACGATGTAATTATATGTAACTTTTTTAATTTTCACTAATTTATCCTAATTGCAGAAAACGGACACAAGGAATAAATCTTGTATCACATTAACAAGCATCAAATCAACGGTGTACTGAGTGACAAAGTATACCGATATAAAATATTGTGGATCAAACAATATGCCACTAGCGAATTCTTTCGTATTTCGGCCACATAGTGAGAAGAGGAAATGAGGGTCTCGAGAAACTGATCATAGTTGGGAACACAGAAGGTAAGCGAGCTCGTGGCCGTTCCCCAACCAGATGGACCGATCAAGTAAAAGACACATATTCCTCCAAGTTTTACTCGGTTGTAAAGGAAGCAATGGACAGGACTCGATGGAGGCAAATCATTCACTCCAAGTGTAAGCCATCCAGTGATGACCACGATCCTCAGTCATGAGGGAACGACACGAGAGAGAGAGGGATCACACAAATTGTTTATCTTGTGAGGATTGAATTCATAACAACCGGCGCAGATTGAAACGGTACGGCGAGGCGAAGCCTTAAATATCACACCATATATGAGTCAAATTGCATTGTAATACGTTACGACGACGTTTAAAGAAAAATAGCTGTTTTGGATTGCAATTAATCTTAGGGTCGGAACATATCTGACGGAACAATGTTTTCATTTTTCAGAAACCTATTTATATGCGGATGATTTAAAGTTTACCCGAACGATTGAATCACCTAAAGACAGCGACCTCTTACAAGACGATCTTAACCAGCTGATTAAATGGTGCAATAATAACAAAATGCAACTTAATA
Source organism: Euclidia mi (assembly GCA_944739405.2). Taxonomy (NCBI): domain Eukaryota; kingdom Metazoa; phylum Arthropoda; class Insecta; order Lepidoptera; family Erebidae; genus Euclidia; species Euclidia mi. The sequence goes on from OX123189.2 coordinate 35,326,035, forward strand.
ATAAGAAATGTAATCATGTCAAATTCACCAGAAAAACGAAGTATATTAATACCGAATATTTTCTAAATCAAAGCAATATTCAGGAAGAGGAAATAATAAGGGATTTAGGGGTACTGTTTGATAGGAAAATTACCTTTGTACCTCATATAGATCATGTCATCAATAAGGCCTATGCTAGGGTTTATACTTAGGAATACGAAAGGTTTTCGAAAAAGCAGCACTAAGATACTGTTATACAACAGTCTGGTGCGAAGTGTGTTGGAGTATTGCAGTGTTGTATGGAGGCTTCACTACGCTACTCACATGTTACGGCTAGAACGTGTACAGAAACGTTTTGTGTGGCACTTAGCGTTTTCTGAAGGCAAATGTAAAAAATTACCATCTTATACAACTCGGCTGCAGCATTTCAAAGTACACCCTTTGTCTACCCGCAGAGAGCTCGCTGATGCTATATTTTTGGTCTAACTGGTTCAAAATAAAATAGACTGCCCAGGCTTGTTGTAACTAATAAGGTTTCGAGTGCCCTCTAGATATCCCAGGCATGCCATAACACCATTATGTCCACGATTGCGCAGATCTGTGCTTGGTGCAAACTCACCAGTACCAAGGTTTTGTAGGATAGTCAATGAATACAGCGACTAAGTAGATGTACACCAAGACAGCATTGGTAAATTTGTAACATTATTCCAAGGCCATAACCTTTTATAATATATAAATGACTGCAAAATTTAAATTAAACGACTTAATAGTGTGTATTGTGTAAAATGTATTGTATATTAAATGCAATATGATAATAAAAAAAACTGTTATTTGTAATCATTTCTAAAATTCCTAATTTATTTATTGTTTAGTATGTAGATTATTGTTTACTGCTTATTGTTCAATTTATTGTATATTTTATAAGATTTTATGTAATATTAATTTTCATTTAAGTAATCATATGTTGTTATATTACATAATGCATTATTTGAATAATATGTTATAATACTCATAATCCATAACCGTTTTTTGAGCATGTCGTGTTAATGTTTTTAGCAAGTAAAACGATATGAATAGTGTAAACAATCGTTGGTTAACCTAATAATAAATAAATAAATGAAGATCCGTCGCGTTTTATCCGTCGCGTTACGCCAAAACATACAAATATATAATCCGTTCACACCTGACCAATGATCTGTTAAGCCGCGTATCGACTTCGCGCTCCAAAAGGACGAACATTGGCGCGCGTTCCAGCCGCGCGAAGTTGTTACCATTTTGGAGCGCGCCAATGTGTTTGTTGGAACGCTCGAACATGGAGCGCCCCGTTCCATCTAGAGTCGATTTTTTACCGCGCATCTAAGGCAACTCAATTGTGGCGCGCGCGCCAGTTGAGACGGACGTGGTATTATTTTGTATGTTCGTTACGTTCTGAGCGATGGATAATCAAAGTTGCCGCTCAGAGAAGACGCTTGGAGGGAAATAAGTTGTGAAACAACTCTTTCATCCACCAACGCACTTTACGTTTATGTTTTTTCTTCTGTATAATACTGTGAATATAAACATAAACGCAGCTGCTGCTCGTGCACGACGGGCCTGCATGTTGAACGACCGAACACTGGAACAGATGCCGCGCGCGCCATGACGCGCGGAGTTGATATCATTTAAATATTCGGCGCGCGTTCCGTGAACGCGCTCTCGGCGCGGGCGTTCAAGCGCGCGCGCCAGGAGCGCGTATCCATACGCAGCTTGATATCAACTGCGCGCCAATGTTCGTCCTTTTGGAGCGCGAAGTCGATACGCGGCTTCAGTTAAATATTCGGAGCGCGTTCCGTGAACGCGCTCTCGGCGCGGGCGTTCATGGCGCGCGCGCCCATCCATTATGCGCTATAATGGATACGCAGCTTTAGTACGTCGAGCGTACAGCGTCTGTTCCGTTGCCGTCAACGCATTAAACGCATTATCCGTCGAAATCGCGCGCACCACGCACCACGCGCCACGTGAATTTTGACCTTTGAGTATGGAATATACATGAAGAGGGCAAATAGTACAGTCATATAGAAAAATTATATTATTACACATAATTATATACGAAATCAACATAAAGCTACCGAACATAGTGTTGTCTCGTTTTGTCTTAGGGATACCTCTGTCAGAAAAAAGAAACAGCCATAGTTTACTGAATAAATTAATCATGACGATATTTTATTAGAAATGTCATTCGTGCCACTATCGCCATATTTTTTGCCAAGGTTTGTGGTACATCTGCTGTGAAATCGTTGTATATCGAACATAATAATTTTGTTTTTGTGCATAAATATGTCTAATAACCAGATGAATCAGTGCTTCAGGCTGTGTGTTTCATTACCGTATGTATGGTGCCATTCATGTCCGGTACTTTCTCAGCGACACAGTATCGATATTGGCTACCAGAGAATATTTTGTTACATGTACAAGACGACCCTTGTATCAAACAAGGGTCGTCTTTCGCTTTGCCATGTTCGCCCACATTTGCATTATGGAATAAACTAATCTGGCAAAAGATTTAAAGTAACTAAACTAACTTACTACAAAAATGTATTATTTTCCTCTAACCGGCTCCATATCGATATCGATTATATTTTGGAGTACAACCCAAATGGCAGCCATTTTATTTGCCCAACATTTCGTAGGTATGCACGCTAATTTCGTAGGTATGCACGCTAAATTCGTAGGTATTGGACATACCATATCCATGTCATTCTCAGATCGGTGATGACTGACGCGTTGTAGAGTAAGATTCCAGGGCCGCCAGACCTTACTTATTTTTTCAGAAACGAAATGTGTAGAATAATGTAATGTTAGTATGTGCTATTAGTGTACGCATACTTACTAGCTTGGATCGTGGGCCAATTTTTAGGTATGAGGTTCTAAAGGTCTACTGGAACAATTTCCATACATACCTACATAGAAAACATTTTGTGTCACGCGCTGCAACTGTAACCCCTTCTATATCATTTGTATATTTTTTTAAAAAACCGTAACCAAATCGTATCATCGTCTTTTATTTTTGAACCACCATACCTATATAGGAAATATATTCAAATAACGCTTTTTGTCTACTATAAAAAATCTCCAAATCCGACATATTTTAATAGTCAAATTCGAATTCCAATATAAATAACTACCGGACTTCAGTGACTACATAACATCAGGGAACACGAAAAATGATTAGGTAAAAGAATATGACAGTAAAATATTGAGCTGCCCTGAGTACGGCCCTGCACGAACAAACTGATATGTGTGCATAATAGCCACACTTTCAGCGAATGTGTGCAGATACGCTCGACGCATTTTCCGTCAGATGTGTACCGACTCATTTGACGGAGTAGACGCGACCGAAGATACGTTCGACGCATCTTCCGTCAGATATGTTCCGACCCTTAGCCGTTAAAAATAAAATCTTTATTGAATTTAAGTGATTCTCATTTCAAATATCGCATACGAAGTGATGCTTTATCATCCTTTACACGTTAACGGACCTATGTAATTGTCAGCGACACTGTGCTAATTAATCTATGAACATTATGCAGGCTGCAATAATAAATTCTAGCAAAAAATAAATAACACGATTTAGTCAGTACAAAGCTTAAAGTGAATGCATATTAACGCCAATTATTGTATTTAAGATCTCATCCATCAATACTAATTTCCATACATCCTTACTACTAATTTATAATTGCAAAAGTGTTTATTTGTCCTTCTCTTACTCAGCAACGTAAATATGTTATGGTATGAGATTTTTTTGTGTGCGGAGATAGGACGCTTGACAGTGACATGATATCCATAGGCTACTTTTTACTGCAATGACCCACAGAGCAATAACCGACTTCCGTGCGAGTGGGGCCGTTGAAGTCTAGCTTGCAATAAATGCGTTGCCCCGTTAAGTTTCCCAGCCTCCTGAGAATGCCTCGTGTTTGGCGGAACACGTGTACGACATCTACGAGTTTTTAACATTTGGTTTTGCAGCGGAAATGAGGTTGAAGATCCGTTTGACGATAAGTTATGATGAAATGTATGGATAAAACATATTTTATGGAAAATATCATAAAAAACGCTCATACCTACGAGTACGTTTAAATATGCAACACTTGAACTTACTTAAACAAATAACAGCGAAAGCTCAGTGTGCAGACTATAGACTACCTTGCGTGAATTTTGGGTTCAGTGATTAGGTTAGGTTCGTAGCCGGTTTGGAATAGCATAGTCTGTATATATACCAGTTCTTACTTATAACTTATCTGAGATTTTTAGTCATACATTTTCTTACCACAAAGTTTAATAAAATTTAACCCGACAAGTCGCCGTGGGGAGCAACTTCATACTTATTCATTACAAAATCAGACTAAAGCGCCATTTAGACGGAGAGAGTTTCTTGCACGTTTCTTACGAGAAATCGTATACTACTATCACAAGCAATAATCGCCAAAACATTAGCGTATCTAAATATTTACATTCAGGCAAGAACTAAATTATCGTCTACGATTATATCATACGAGATTCGCATAAGATTTATCGCTAGGCGATAATTACCTGCGTCTGTTTACACAACGAAATTACAGTAAGAAGATTCTGGCTTACGAGAAGCTCGACTTGTGTAAACACGATCTCGCATGACATTTTTTCAAGTTCATACGAGTATCGTACAAATCGGTTTGAACCGTTTTCAGTGCGAGATTCGTCATTCGAGTTTAGTGCTTAAAAGAGAGTATATGTTCTCAAAAATGACACAAAAATCACTGCACTCATGGTAGCAACTGGCACAGAATCTCGAATACGATTATTGCTTTGAAATTCTGTTTACACGGTCACTAAGGTTAGTCACTAAATCAGAAATTAAATAACTTAAGGATCTTTGTATTGATGGTTCCGTCGCGATGACTAAATGTCGTGCAGATTCTCCAAACAAATTGGAGTTGTCGACGAAACCGCAAGTGTGAAACTCTATCAACTTCAAACACTCTTAATATTTCAACAAGATTGATTGGGCGGCTTGGGACGCATCGTAAATAATAATATTCCTTAATTTATTATTATTTAAACTTTTAGTGTTTAAAACTCTTTTCGATAATATAATTTATATAGTATTTTATGTTCTCTGAATAATTCAGTGCATACCATGCGCCGTAAAATCTATAAAACATTTTAAAATGTTGACGCTACTGAATAATAATATGGCGCTATGGGTTCTCTAGAATATTAAAATGTTTTTTTTTCCTAACAGGACATAAAATTCACTATAAATAATAATGATCATCCCATCTTTTTCGTTTATAAAGAGATAACAACTAATCATAGATACTTGTTATAATAAAATAATTTGGATTCATCCTGTTTTCGTTGCTTTGAGATATTGGGCTTTATTATGATAAGTTTTGTTTTGTAATATTTACAGGATTTGTTTAGCACATTTTTGAATGCGCAAGGTATGTATCTAGATTTTTCATGATTGCACCAACATCTAGAGTTTCCTAAAGTTATTTCTTGTACCTGGTATGCAGATATACACAAATCCGATTGACACATATCACCTAGGTGGTCTGTGGCAATAGACCAAGTTTATTTTTTACTTGCATTGTAATCTCAATATTATTTGAAACACAAGCATTGGTTACACATTATTAAGAGGACGATGGCTAATCAAAAAATTTTTAACATATTCAAGGCGATCGCAAAGTTTTTCAATTTACGCAAGTATTTATCTTGAAACTTCCTAAGTAAGCATCAACTTATATCGCGCCGCTGACTTTACTAATGTACACACTGAGAATCAGATTGTGGCTTGATTTTATTTACCTTAAAGTTTTTAAATTTAGCCTATCTTAGAATATACTTTATCGGTACCTTTAAAAATTGTCCCACTAGCATTCCAAAATTGAAATATAAGTGAAACGAACGAGTATTCTTTCTCAGAATTGCAAAGCATTACTGTGGCATTACACACCGTATAACTTTATACTTATTTGTAAAGAAATATTGGTAGCTAACTTTATTCTGTTTTCATGGAAATCAAGTCATGGATTTTGGTCATGTGACGAATTCTGCTGTGACCGAGTGAAGTCAAATCAAATTGCTGTCGGTTTTATTCTTGTTTAATTTGTGGTTATATTTTATGGTCATGAGGAAGGTAGCGATAGCCAAGTGGATATACCAACAGACTGCCATGCAGAGGGTATCGGGTTTGAATCCACGGCGCGCACCAATGACTTTTCGAAGTTATGTGCGTATTGTTAATTATCGCTTGTCCCGTGCCTCGGAGAGCACGTTAAGCCGTCGGTCCCGGTTGTCATGAAGATCTTTGACAGTCGTTACAGGGCGTCAGTACCTTCTTAATAAACTGACACTAGTCTAAACCATGGAATATCGCTATCCCATCGGGTTGCGGAGGTCAGACAGGCAGTCGCTCTGTGGAAAAGCTAATATTCAGCCAAATCCGGTTAGACTAGTAAGCGGACCCCAGATTGAAACTGAGATAACGCTAAGAGAAAGAAGAAGAAGATTTTATGGTCATGAGGACATTTAATATTTCTGATGAACGTGATAATTTTACCCTCAGTTAATAAATCTAAACGAGATTTTAGTGCTATGATACAAACATACATACATAGACTCACGCCTGTTTCCCGGAAGGGTAGGCAAAGACTACAGAACGCCATTTCTAACGATCCTGACATATCTCTCTTGCTTCATTTACTCCCATCAGATTCCTCATGCATGCTCTTCTGTTCAGGGTACTTCTAAACTATCCTGTTTTTAGGATGTCTCCAATCTGGTCAGAGAACGTCCGCCTAGGTCTTCCCCTTCGTCCTGTCCCATTCACACTTGCCTTGTATATCTGCTTGGTCAATCTTTCGTCATCCATCCTCTCCACGTGCCCAAACCATCTTAGCATACCTTTCTCGATGCTTGTCACTACATCTTCTTTTACCCCACAACACTCTCTTATCACACAATTCTTTACTCTGTCAGTCAAAGAAACACCACACATACTTCTCAGTGCTCTCATTTCTACAGCATTTATGCTACTTTCATGATTTTTCTGCCATACCTAAATATCACTACCATACATAAGAGTAGGTACTAACACCCCTCTATGCACAGACAAACGTGCCTTTTTGGACACGTTTTGGCTATTCGTAAACGCCTTCAGAGCTCCATTCACTCTATTACATGCATTAACTCTTCTTTCAATATCTTCTACATTCTTACCATCTCTTGTAAACAGCGTACCTAAATATACAAACTCATTCACGTGCTCCACTCGTTGTCCATTGATCATAACATTACAAGCCGTAACGCATTCCTCCTTTTCAAAAACCATAACTTTCGTTTTACTTACATTCACTTTCATTCCTTTCCCTTCTAACGCACCATGCATGATTGTTACCATCTCCTGCAACTCCTCCGCTGAAGACGCAAGTATAACCTGATCGTCAGCATAAAGGAGGTATTTGACAAGTAACTCATTCATCCTTAATCCACAATCACTATGTTTCAAATCTTGCAAACAACTGTCCATGAAGAGGTTGATCAGCCACGGCGACGCTACACATCCTTGTCTTACACCTGTATTGATGGTAAACCAGTCAGTGTATGCCCCGCTTATCCTCACACAAGCTCTAGAATCCTCATAAAGGGCTTTCAGAGCTTGAATGACTGCTGTTTACCCCATACATCGACAGTACCGACCACATTTCATTCCTCACCACTTTATCGTAAGCCCTTTCCAAATCCACGAATGCGCAGTAGACCTTTTGACTTTTGGCCAAAAATTTGTCGGCTATGCATTGCAAGGAAAAGACTTAATCCGTACACCCCATACCCTTTCGGAATCCTGCTTGTACATCCCGTATTTTCTTGTCGGTTACTTTCATAGCTCTTTCAATCAGTACCTTTGCATACAATTTGCCAACAATGCTGAGAAGGCTAATGCCTCTATAGTTTTTGCAGTCTTGTTGCAAGCCTTTTCCTTTATGAAAAGGCACAACTACTGCTGCGGCCCAGTCACCAGGTATTCAGCCGGTGCTCCAGCACAAGATAAATAAACGTTGCAGCTGACTAACTATGATGCCCTGTCCAGCCTTCAGCATTTCGACTGTAATCCTATCCTACCCTGCAGCCTTACATAATTTCATACTAGTCATCATCATCATCAGCCTTTAACAGTCCACTGCTGGACTAGGCCTCTCCTTTGAAAGGAGGAATTGGCCTACTATACCACGCTGGCCAAACGGGTTGGTATAGGGTTTGTATCAAGTTTTCCTTCTCTTACAGTGATGTTCTCTGCATAATATGCTCCCTCTGTCGGCTCTTACGACACCCATGGGATGATATGGGGTAGTGACATGCTGTATTCTTAATCCGTCACCACACGGACATATGTCATACTAGTCAGTGCCTTCAAAATCTCATGCACTCCAATATCGCTTTCATCATTGCTTTCATTACCATTCATTTCACCTGTTGATGTCTCTGTCGTCGTTCTTTCAAATAATCCTTCAATATTCTCTTTCCATGTCTTCAGCACGCACGATTTACCATTCAGTCTTTCTCTATTCTTGTCTCTGATTGGTGTGTATTCTGAGGATTGAGGTTTTCCTCGAACTGCACAAACTGATTTCCAGAAAAACTTAATGTTTCTCCGAAAGTCGTCAGATAATATACTATCAAACTCATCTTTCTTTTCCTCTTTTTTCGTGTTGACGATTTCTTTCACTATTCTTTTTGAACATGCTGTGATATTTTTTTAAAAGTCAGATTTATATTTATATTCAAATATTTTAGTAAAATTCGGTACCTGTTCATCAGGACCTTTAATTTGATTGCCATTCTCAAATGTAATAGGAATTCTTAAATTAGCTTGTCTATCGCGGTGATGTAAAGATTTGAACGACACTCGATACATGCTCGGATGTATCGAGAGTCGTTCAAATTTTTACTTTCAAGTAATTTAGCTATTTAGAAGTTATGGGGGATATCACTCACATTCGTACATGCATACATAAGCGGAGATAATAACCTGAAATTATGCTCTAACTCGTAGCGTTTTTGCGGCTGTCGTGTAAATAACAAAATTTAAAAACATACATAATTATAAATTTTACACATATTCGATTATTGAAGACGGTTTGTGTTTGACGTTCAAAATCTATCTTAATTTTTTTAGATATGATAAATGTTAAGTTTTGCTGCAAATAGTCAATAATTGTATCAATATCTTATTACATTGCTATCAGCACCATAACTTCGAAAATTAGACCTATCATACTATAAAATAAAATGAAAACTTCAAACAATTTGAAAATATAAATCAATATCGCCAAGGTGTTTTAGTTTTTGAGTTAAAGGCGCTGTAGTAGACGCGTATATCTGTTCCAGAGCTAAATAATAAATAAAGGGTAGAATTGTTCCAAATTATAAAATACCTTTTACTTATACTTCTTTTACTCACGAAGTCATATGACTTCGAATCTGTCCGATTATGGTAAGAGAAGAGGGTAATCTTATGCTTGTTACCGTTGGGCACATAATGCAGAATTCTTATATTGCTGTATTGTGTGCCTTGCGATCTTGTGTTTTTAAATCAAAGTTCAGCTTTGCAAGTCATATTAGACCCCATCACAATGACCAATTGAACATTTAGGAGTCGCCGTCACCTGTGACGGCGACTCCTAAATGTTCAATTGTTCAAACGGTGTGGAGGACATGATGATTATGATGATGATGACAGAATTCTATGAAGTACCTAATTAAAATAACCAGACTGTGCTGTGAATTAGTACTTAGGTACACAATCACATTTAACAGCAGTTACCATGTCGATTATTAATAAGATATTTATATTTGTAAATCTCCCATCGCCGTTTTCGTCGTAAAAGCTGACCGTATCCAGCACTGGGACAGTGTTTATACAGTGCTGATGATGATGATGAAACCAACTCCCTCACAGCACTGTTTGTTTTGTTTTTCGTGTGAGTGTGTGGCCAACTCTAGTGTCGGAGTTTTTAGACCGCCCAAAGGCCTCCGACGTGGCCTAACGATTCTTATCCTCAGACAAGAACCGGGACCGACAGCTTTACGTGCCCTCCGAAGCACGGTAGCGCTCAGATGTAAAATGCCACACTTGGTCACCCATCCAAGTGGCGACCTGTGCAAGCGTTGCTTAACTTTGCCGATCTGTTACGAACAGCAAGCCATGTCTCGCTATGAGCGCTACCCTCACAGCACTAATTCTTACCTTTTCTCTTTGCTTTATTCCTATACAAAACAATGCCATGGTCGCGACAAAGATAAAAAGGGTATTCAAAAACGCGTGAAGGGAAATTCCAAAACATTGTACATCCTTTATAAAATAAAAGTCCGGAACAACTCTTGCCACAACAATAGAGCTCGCAATGTCCTATTACCATAACTATCTGAAAATGCATGAATGAAAAAATACGTGACTATCTGTACCTACTTACCTGTTGCCGAATAAAACGTCGTTTCGCCGAGATGTATGTACTGTTTGTTCGCAGTAAATAACTATGTCTTCAATTTAGCTTTATTCCGTACTTGCTACTAGCGAATAGTTTAATGCTACTGGAAAAAGAAAAGAAAAACACGTCACAGAAAGCTTTAAATCCTTTTAGATTTTCTGTTTTATTACATCGGAACTGTAGGTATAAGCGAGATTGGCTTATCCCTAACTTTCACGGGAATCGAACCCACGCCGAGCATACGGTGAAGCTACAAGCTATGCGATCTAGGCAGTAAGCGATAGCAGGAAAATGAGATAGATACAGGCGAAAAATGACGATTGTTATTATATGAACAAAACTAATGATTTAATAACGTTATACATTCAAGTACTTATTTAAATACAAAAATTATTAAAAGCAAGCGCGATCGCGAGGTGTAGAGTGCGTAAGCTAGCTAGATGCAGACTGTGCGGTGGTCGCCCGTCGTCGTAACTTGTGCCGGTCTTCCAAGGACATTCTCGGCGGCCTCCATACAAATGTCACACGCCCGCTGCGTGCGCGCGGCACGTGTAAGCTAGCGGTCGTCGACCTCGCCCCGCCCAAAGGATCTCTTGAGGTGGCGTGATTTTGAGGTGCGGTCGCACTGTCATTAAGCGGAGCGATTCCGCTCGCGCTTTGAGGTGGTCCGAGAGATCTGGACTGCCACATATTCCCCCCGGCCAGACCGTGACTACGGTCGATAGAAGTCCGGGAATCGCACTCGACGTCCACTTCTTGTCGTCTTCTCCGCGTCGCCGGCAGCCGGAGTGCTCGAGTTGGTAGTAGTGGTAGTGGTCGCTGGCCCAGCGTCTCTAGTGTCTTCACGCATCACGTAGGCCGGTTTGAGACGATCGATGGAAACGTTGTTTGGTCTACCTTGTACATCGATAGTGAAGTACTTTGGATGCCTCTGTATCACCATGTAGGGCCCAGCGTAGGGCGGTTCCAGTGAGCTCCTGACATGGTCTCGCCGCAGGAACACATGAGAAGAGCTGTGCAGGTCTCGAGGCACGTAGAATGGCGTAGCCGTCGTATGCCACGTAGTTGGTTGGGGAGTGAGTTTGACCATGTGCTGGCGCAGCCGGTTGGCAAACTCGGTGACGTCAGCCGCAGCGTAGTCCTCTCTCGGTGACAGGAACTGGCCAGGAAGATGGAGTGTCTCCCCGTAGACGAGTTCGGCCGGCGTAGCTTGGATGTCGTCTTTCCAAGCGCTACGCATTCCGAGCAGTACCAGTGGCAGAGCTTCGGTCCACTGGGAAGAATCGTGGCACATGATAGCAGCCTTCAGCTGCCGATGAAGCCGCTCCACGATACCGTTCGCCGCCGGAGGATAGGCGGTGGTGCGAAGATGATGCGCGCCAACCAAGACTGTGAGCGTCTTGAAGAGGTGGCTCTCAAACTGACGACTACGGTCAGTGGTCACCCGTGCAGGACAGCCGAACCTGGCTATCCAGCCAGACACCAGCGCTGCGGCGCAGCTCTCCGCCGTGATGTCCTTAAGTGGGTACGCCTCAAGCCATCGGGTGAATCTGTCGATGACGGTAAGGCAGTACCTGTAATCATAAGAAGGTTTTAGGGGACCGACGATATCAATGTGGATATGGGAAAAACGAGAGGAGGGAGTAAGGAAGGATGTAGGTGGGGATTTGGTGTGGCCTGCCACTTTACACGCCTGGCATTTTGAACATTGCCTTGCCCATTCTCTGCAATCTTTACGAATCCCTGGCCACACAAAGTGTTGCGTAACCAGTCGCACTGTAGCTGCTTTTCCCGGGTGATGAAGGTTGTGCAGTGAGTTGAAAGCCTGTTTACGTAGAGTCGGAGTAACATACGGGCGAGGGATCTGCATCGAAACGTCGCAGTACACTGGCAAGTAGTTGCTGCAGGTAGTGGCTAGCTTCTCTAGCCTCAGTGACGAGCCGTGACGTAGTAGATCTTGCAGTTCTGGATCCTCGTCCTGAAGTTTTGCAAGATCCTCGAAGTTAATGCCAGCTGCAGATATCCCTTCCACACGTGATAATGCGTCTGCCACAACATTCTCCTGTCCGGGTAAGTACCTTATATCCGTCGTGAACTGTCCGATGAAGTCAAGGTACCGGAACTGTCTCGGCGAGCAGCTCTCCTTATTCGACTTGAAGGCAAAGGTGAGAGGCTTGTGGTCCGTGAAGATAGCGAACGCTCTAGCCTCCACCATGTGCCGGAAGTATTTGATGGCCTCGTATACTGCTAGCAGCTCTCGGTCATACGGGCTGTACTTCCTCTGAGCACTGCTGAGCTTGTGAGAGTAGAAGGCTAGAGGTTCCCAGTTTTCACCTTTGCGTTGATGAAGAACAGCTCCTATGGCCGTGTCGGATGCGTCGGTCACGATGTCTAGCTCTGCCGTAGCATCAGGATGAGCCAGGAGAGTCGCTTTGGACAGCGAAGACTTGCAGTCGTCGAAAGCCCTCAGCAGTTCAGGAGTCATGTCCACTGGATGTGAACCTTTTACCTTGGGCCCAGCAAGGACAGCGTTCAAAGGTGCTTGAAGCTTAGCGGCGTTTGGGACGAATCGGCGATAAAAGTTTATCATTCCTAAGAATCTGCGCAGCTCCTTAATCGTCTTGGGTATTGGGAACTCCTGGATTGCCTGCACCTTTGTCTCCAGGGGCCTAGTCCCTTCGGCTGACACATGGTATCCTAAAAATGCAACCTCAGCTTGACCGATGTTGCACTTAGCTGTGTTTATGACTATGCCATACTGTTTTAACCGGTCAAATACTAGACGTAAGTGCGTCTTGTGCTCTTCATGGGACGCGGAAAATACCACAATGTCGTCGATGTAGCCATAGCAGAAATCCAAGCCAAGTAATACCTCGTCTATGAATCTTTGGAAAGTCTGAGCCGCATTCCTCAAACCAGAGGTCATGAAGGGGAACTCAAACAAGCCAAAGGGTGTCGTGATGGCGGTCTTCGGTATGTTATCCGGGTTTATCGCTAGCTGGTTGTAGGCTTTTACGAGGTCTATAGTGGAGAACACGGTACAGCCTGCGAGCTGGTGAGAGAAATCGTGAATGTGGCGGACGGGGTACGTGTCAGGTATTGTTCGCGCGTTAAGTGCCCTGTAGTCGCCACAGGGTCTCCATCCGTCGTCTTTCTTCTTCACCAGGTGCAGCGGTGCGGACCACGCACTCTCTGAAGGTCGTGCTACTCCACTGGCGAGCATTTCCTCAAACTCCTTCTTTGCCGCCTGCAGTCGAGCAGGGTCCAGACGTCGAGGCTTGCATGCTACCGGGGGTCCTGGCGTCGTCCTGATGTAGTGCACCGTGTTGTGCTTGCCCGGTAGTTGTCTGCCTGGTGGGCGTGTAATCTCTGGGTACTCACGTAAAATCTGGTGGTACTCGCTGTCACCAACCACGGCCTTCACAGACGCGATGTCCCCGGAGTTGCCATTCGTGGCAGGAACTGACAAGGTCGTGGTATTATCGATCAGACGTTGGTTCCTACAATCCACCAGCAGATCATAAAAGTTGAGGAAGTCCACGCCGATGATGGCGTCTGCGATGGTGAAGGTCCAGCGGTAGCTCCTTCTGAGGCCTAGATTCAGGGTGAGGTGTAAGGCACCGTACGTGTGGATTACGGTGTTATTGGCAGCTACCAGATCATACCTGGATCGAAGGCAGGGCGTCTTCACAGCAGACCGGGGGAAAACGCATAAGTCTGACCCGGTGTCCACAAGAAACTGCATTTTCTATATCCGGTCGGTGATGAACAGACGGCCTGAAGAAACGGGACAGTCGTTGGCCGCTACTTGCGACTGCCCTTGCAGTTTTCCGCTGGGAAGTCACAGGGGCTCCTGCATTTCCGCGCCCTCATTCCGTAATTGAAATGGTAGAAGCAGTGCGGATGATTCTCGGGTGGCTGCTTCAGTCTAGAGCTAGATCGGTCATACCTTTGACGGCTTCCGCTAGATCGTGAGTGCGAGCGGTGCCTCCCTCTGCTGCTCAGTTGTGACTTGAGCTCGGCTACCTGCCTTGTCAGCTTGCTTACTTGCGCCGCCAGGTCCGTAGAAGCAGTACTTGCGGAAGCGGAGGTGCTCGCGACCTGCGGTGTCAACGGTGCTATCTCGTGCACACGGTCTGCGATTTCCGCTAACTTCTCCACCTGTAATTCAGAAATTTGCGACGCGATGACAGTTTGAATGTTCTGGGGTAGCCGACTAGTCCAGACACTCTTCACAAAATCGGAACCACCTGAAGGGCCTAGACCCTGCAGGTGTCGCAAGAACTGCGAAGGCCTGCGATCACCTAGCTCCTCGTGAAGTAGGAGCTGCTGGATCCGCTTTTCCTGAGACGCGGACAGCCTACTGATAAGTGCGGATTTAAGCTTCTCAAATTTATTCGTCTCTGGAGGGTTGGTGATTATATCCTTGACGTGCCTGACGTATTGAGTCTCAATCTGAGTGGCCACATAATAAAATTTTGTGGAGTCACTAGTTATTCTAGACAGAATAAATTGGCCTTCAAGCTGCGCGAACCATAATGCTGGTTCCTCCGGAGTAAATGCCGGGCAGCGCAATGGCATTCCGACTTTCGCTACCTCTCCAGCGACGGCGGGAGCATCCTTACAATCGGCAAAACCGTCTGACTCCGCCATGTTAAAAAAATTAAATCACTCACCGCTTATGAGTTGTGGGACCACACCCTTATATTATCCAGTTGTTTACTAGGTTAGCGTTAGGTCCGCTGGTTGTTCTCAGGATACTCTGATGCTCTGAATGCGCCGACGTTCTGGAACCTGGATGCAGGATGTTCTGGAACCTGGATGCACGACGTTCTGGAACCTGGATCTTCCGGGAGTCTTCCGTGAAACGACGTCGCGACGTGGGTGACAATCACGTCGGGGTCACCAGATGTAGGTATAAGCGAGATTGGCTTATCCCTAACTTTCACGGGAATCGAACCCGCGCCGAGCATACGGTGAAGCTACAAGCAGGAAAATGAGATAGATACAGGCGAAAAATGAAGATTGTTATTATATGAACAAAGCTAATGATTTAATAACGTTATACATTCACGTACTTATTTAAATACAAAAATTATTATAAGCAAGCGCGATCGCGAGGTGTACAGTGCGTAAGCTAGCTAGATGCAGACTGTGCGGTGGTCGCCCGTCGTCGTAACGTGTGCCGGTCTTCCAAGGACATTCTCGGCGGCCTCCATACAAATGTCACACGCTCGCTGCGTGCGCGCGGCACGTGTAAGCTAGCGGTCGTCGACCTCGCCCCGCACAAAGGATCTCTTGAGGTGGCGTGATTTTGAGGTGCGGTCGCACTGTCATTAAGCGGAGCGATTCCGCTCGCGCTTTGAGCTGGGGTCCGAGTGATCTGGACCGCCACAGAACTATTACTTACCTACTTAAAAAAAATACTAAATCATACATACTGTAATTAATGTTTATAATAAATACATAATTATTATTAGTAAAAGTAAGGCCTCAAGGTTATATATTGCATAATAATATCTTGTTTTAAGTACAGCTGAATCTTCAGTTTTAGCTGTAGATATAAAGGAAGTACTAATTAATTGTCTAATTTAAAAATACTTTTAGGCATTTCAAAGAAACTTCCAAATGTAATAACGAGTCATAAATAGAAGTTTCGATCACTTTCCATGTGGTTATTTATAAGTACTTTGTAAGTACTAATACGAAATAATATTTGGATAGCTAATGTCGTGAACAGATGTACGTACACCAGAGAAATACTTACTCCTTCATCAGGATAGTTAGTAGACATCCGAATGCTTGCCTTCCCTCTGAAAATCCGTGAAAGTCTATGTATAATCACCGGGATGGTTATTAGAAATGTGTGGTGATTGCCTGCCTCTCTCAATAATTGGTGTAAGTTTAGATAGCTACGTAATATGAAAACTGTTCCACTGCTGGACACTGGCCTCTTCTCACACCGATAAGAGTTAAACCAATTTTGACCAAATGCGGCAGACTTCACGTGCAGGCTTCATGTTTTCTGTATCAGGCTCGTAATATAACATTGTATTGTGCATTAACAGATGTAAATGTTACACCCACATTTTGCCATGAATTATTTGCATAAAAGTTGGTTGACTAGGAATACTAGGATTACATTAATGCTCTTAAGATAAAACGTTACACGACAAAATATAAAGCTATGTCCGACTTGTAATTGAAAATTGCTAATCTTTCCATTACTAACACGACATTTAAATAACTATGAAAACGTGTTCTGGTACTTTCTGCTATTTAAATAACTAAAACGATCTCCTTGGGATTTGGCGGAGATGGCTTGTAGGCCGAGAAACATTTTGCAATAATGCCCTTTTCTCCCGGGACCAGCATATCGTAGTGACAAACTGAACACAAGAGCATTCAGGGTAAACGGGAGGAAATTGTTTTGTATTTCGATACGTTAGGGAAACAAAATGTGTAGAGTTTGGCTGTTTAATACTTTTATAAAATAATATATTAATGGCGATTGCTTCTGAAATAACAAACACAAGCATAAACTATACTAAACTTTTAATTAATGCAAAATTGTGTTTGGTTACCCATTTGTGGGTTTGGTACAAGACTATACAAACATCAACGTCAGAACTGACAAAGTTACCTATCGATGCTTGGTAAGTATGGAGATAGTGGAATGGTCGGAGAGTGTCACAGGCTTTAAGAAGTTACGGCGTTCGAAGCCACGGGTGACATCTACTTGTATTTAATGTTTATTTAAAAATTGACCCGACTTCGTTGCTCCTGATAAACTTCATAGTAAAATATGTAGGTAACTATAGAATACAATGCAAGAGAATGTAAAGTATTTCAAACACTGCACCTGTTGTTGTGAACCTGAACAGACGGATTTAGATTAAAACTAAGCCATGTGTACACCGCTCTGCGGGTGCTAAGCGGTGTTAATTGACAAGCGGAGGCGGACGTAGTATCGATTTACAAATGTGTCAAAGACACATTTTTCTAAATCACTATTTAGTCCATTGAAAATTACATTTTGTGTTGCATTTAGCAGAGAACGTAATTTTATTTTACAGATGTGTAGGAAGGGCTTTTTTAAAGCTTGATCCAAATTTGTGGGTACACAACAAGAAGTACCTATTACACTTCTTGTCCCTCGGCCGCCATTATAGAAATAGTGCAAGTGCAGATAGTTTTTCTTGATTATCTGGAAAGCTATTGGCCGCACATACAATATGTGAAAGAGATTTTGTTGCAAGTTAAATTATACTATTCAAGATGTCGGCCACACAGACAAGAGTTGCGAGCCCACAAACTAGGATTTATCTTCACACTAATCCCTCTTGAAATATATTTATTTTTTTCATTTATTGTGCCTTCCCTTTACTATTTCTACGAATGCATTATTATTATACCAAATTGCTATTACAGTTTACAACATATCGCAAAAACAAAAGAAATGATGAATGAATATTCATCGCAGTTTATGTTTTAACAAAGTAGTTTATTTGCAATATGTAACAGAAGCGTCGAGTACTTGTTATAATGAGAATAGTTGATTCAGTGCCACACTGTTGATCAATAGGGTATTTGACTAAAAAAATTAAATTAGTCCGTCAGATAGATTTCCAAAAAAAATTGGATACGTATATTTTCTTCAGTCGCGTAAACAAAAAATTAAGACGACAAACTTCGCTGAAAACTCGTGTGACGTCACTTGCCAGTACACTTTTTACTGGCAAGTGACGTTACAAGCCCCCACTCTTATACGTTTCTCCATCTTTGATGCGTTTTATCTTCATAATTTTTTACTGATTCGATTAAAACAAAAAATACGTATCCAATATTTTTCGATAATCTAACTGACGGACTAATTCGATTTTTTTAGTCAAATACCCTATTAGTATTAGTATAGTATTAGTATTTGTGCAAAAAGGAACCACCCAGCAGAAACGCACTTCTGATATCAATGGATTTACAAAAACATGTGCAGCTCTGTCAGATTAAGAAAAATATTACATTTATTTTATATAAATGTATTGATAAATTACTCATTTAAGTATGTGTATATAAATTTGCTCTGGATACTCTTAAACTTTCTAGATAATTAAGAAAATGTGCATGTGGTTCTTTTAATATTTAATAACTAATAGCTTTCCTCATGTGCAAAAAAGAACCACAACCCATGGGATGTGGTTCTTTTTACTTAGTACTTATACTTAGTTTCATGTATATCGGTAAAGCCATGGATTAACCGATAAACATGAAATTAAACACTATCGTAATAAACCTTTGATATGCAGCTTATAGCAATCCACTGCTGGACATAGGCCTCTTCCAACACGCGTCACAGTACATGGTTCTTAGTCTTTCGCATCCATTCCGTCCCAGTCTCGATTTCAGGTCGTCAGTCAACCTAACCGGGGGCCGCCCTACCTTACGCTTACCGAGTCGTGGTCTCCACTCTAGGACAAGCTTTGTCTGTTGGCCATCAGTATTTCTGCAGATATGACCAGACCACTGCCTCATGAGCTTACTTATTCTAAGCTATGTCGGTAATTCTGGTTCTTTGTCGGATAACTTCGTTGCGGATTTTATCCTTCAAAGAGACGCCAAGCATAGCCCGTCCCATAACTCGCTGCGTGATTTTAAGTTTAGTAGTGTAGTCCCACTTTAAGTGTCCACGTCTCAGCTCCGTACGTCATAACAGGTAGGACGCATTGGTTGTAGACTTTGGTCTTCAGGCATTGTGGTGGAGGCGAAGAGAAATCTTGACGTAGTTTGCCAAACGTTGCCCAACCCAACTGGACACAATGATCGGTCGATTTCTTTCTCGAAGTTATTGCTACTAAGCTGGAAAACAAGCTGTTGCTCATGGTAGACATACTCTTGAACAACTTCAAGCATCCATCCGTGGACATAAACCGATCCTGTCACGATGTGTTCGTCTAACATAATCTTGGTTCTGTTCAAGTTCATGCCGAGACAATTTTACGTCGAGAGGCTCCGTTTAGACTGTGGAACATCCCACTCAACACTTCCAGGGACTCCGCAACGATGGCGATATCGTCGGCAAATCGAAGGTGTAAGATGTACTCGACGTTAATGTTTATGCCCAGTCCAAGCCAGTCCAGCATCTTAAAGATGTCTTTGAGTGGATTGGTGAAGAGCTGATTAAAATATGACGTATCCCTGCCTCTGTTGGATGGCCTTAGTAGCGATATCATACAAACATATTAACGCCTCGATGTAGCGCCAATCGATACGAGACCGCTGCAGAGCATCCAGAACCATCCAGGCTTCGATGGAGTAGAACGCTTTCGCGTAGTCCACGAAAGCCATACACAGCGGCTTATTGTACTCATTGGTCTTCTGTATAATCTGCCAAACAGTATGGATGTGGTCTAGTTCCTGTGGCTGGAAATCGTTGAGTTTTCTGTTGAGGCTGTTTGTTAGCACTCTCGAGAACAACTTGTAGAGGTGGCTGAAGAGTGAATGGGTCAATATTTTTTCAGCGAGGTTTTGTCACCTTTTTAGAAGAACAGAACAGCCGCACTCCCGCTCCACGCCTGAGCTGATAACGGAATTAAAGAGGCTCGTCAGCTCTTTCAGGACTACAGTCCCTCCTGCTTTGAAGAGCTCTGTGGTGATTCCGTCGTCCTATGGAGACTTGTTGTTCTTAAGTTGCTCGAGACCTTCTCTTACCTCGCCTTGGTTGACATCAGGAATGTCCTCCGTGTAGGCGCGGGAGTTGAGCTGTATAGTCATCATTGCCTGGTTTCAAGAGTTTAGACTTCCGCGATGCGTACAGGCCTTTGTAGAATCTCTCAATTTCAGCGAGAATTTCGAACTTGAAGTTTACGCCTTCCGCAGTACAATGAAATCATATTCTTGTGGTTCTGCTGTACACAATATTTATTTATACATGGTAGAACCGAATGCTTGTGGTTACATTTTGAAAAAAATATTAGTCATTAAATTATGAATTGATTTTACGCATAACGGTACCACAGAAATTTGGTTCCATTTGGTGTATTATAATAATTGGTTATAATAGAAATATTTTTAATGTATAATGGTACCAAGTATATGTGGCTCTGTTTGGTATAAAATGACATGGAATTAATATGGTTTATTTGTTTGAAGAATCGAGGCCCATGTTGCTGTGGCTTAGTTTTGCAATATATATAATGCGTGTTTTTGCTATTGGTTCCTTTCTGCTTTTTGTATAACTTGATTCCAAGGGAAAAAACATGTTGATCTTTTTGAATAAGAAAATAAACCACTTTTAAATTGGTATTCTTCAAAAAAAGCAAAAATGAAATTTGTTGTGTGGTTCCATAAATACGGGCAATTCATAGTTACATACTTTTTAGTACTTAGTCTATAACCACAATTTTGATAATCATATAACATATTTACCTTTTACATCGGTAACGTAAATTATGTATATATATCAAATGATTTTGTAACTAGTTATAATTTTGTAGCTAGTAACTTTATTACTACACCATTTTACAATGATATTTCACTAATCTATTTATTTCCATCCAAAGCTTAAATAAGTTAATATGACTAACTTTAATATAATATGTACATTTACACAAGAAAAATAGCAGATAATTTAAAGAACAGTCCTTCCATTGTTCTCACCCGGCCTGCTAAATATTCGTGCGGGCTCAGCAGTCTCTTCTTTTGCAATACTCGTATCTTTGAGGTCCTTGCCATGTAAATTCTCTGTCAGTGTGTCTTACAATTTTTCAGATAAAAAAACCGCCTCGTGCGTGCGGCGCGTAAAATACGAAATACGAGTACATAGTTGCGTTATTTTTATTACTTCGGGGATGTACTGTGGCACTGTGACCGTAACGTGCCTGAATTGTGAACATTGAGTATGTTACGACAAATTGTAGGTAAACGGAGTTTACTTATGTATGCCAGAGTATGGCTCAGTGTGAATTTTAGGTTGCCAAATTACGTATATCTTATACAAGGTTGGTATATCGATTTGGTTAATGGCAGCTCTAACTTTTTACTACGTAGCTTATATGAAGTACATGTTGACGGTATTGGCAAACAATATAAATCTACATCATTTTGAGTCCTAGACGGAGTAGGCCATATTACTACATACATACATAGACTCACGCCTGTTTCCCCGAAGGGGTAGGTAGAGGCATATTAAACGCCCACTTTTCGCCAGTGTTTTGATCCCACCTAATAGGTGGCGAGCCTATTGCCGCTTATCGGGATATTTTGTTTGCCAGAGCCTCGTCCGTTGATCGGCAGGTGCACCACTTGCAGGTGAGGTTGGCTTGGGATCCTAAGTTCTAGGTGGGAACCCTATGCACCCATATTACTATAGAAACTATAATTAGTGAAAACCATAATGTGAAATTACTGAACAATTAAACACACCAATATATCGTATCCTAGAGTTGAGGATACCGTCACACTAGTATATCTTTTAGTTAAAATCTTTTATTAGGACCAAAACGAATTTGGCACAGCCTAAAACAAAATATTGTAAGTTTACGCCTTTTTACGTCTTTACTTTTACGAATGTTCTTTTTCTTCCCTCATTAACTTGTGGTGTGTGATGGGACATTGAACAATACTCGGATCAGCTTTTTGAGGAACATACGAGGGGAGTTCAATGTATTCTCGGTATCGAGGTGATATACTAATGATAAGGGTAATTTAATTATCTCATTAGTTAATGACACTCTTTGAGGGTATAAATACAAAATTTCATTTAATTGCCACCATTAGTATTCAAGATATCATTGCGAAAAGACAACTATGATGACTGATTCGACAATGATGAAAAAAATCGAGCATTGTGCAGTGATAAAATTCCTCACAAAACAAGGAAAAACTCAAAAAATTATCCATGAAGAAATGGTGGCTGTTTACCAAGATTCTGCGCCTTCATTATCTACAATTCAGAAGTGGTCAAGTGAATTCAAACGGGTTAGAGAGAGCATTGAAGACGACACCCGCGCTGGTGGGCCAATTTGTGCCGCTACCGAAGAAAACGTCAAATTAGTCGAAAAACTTGTACTTGAAGATGCCCGTGTAAGAGTGAAAACATTAGCAGAAATGACTAAGCTATCCGTGGGTACCATTCACACAATCCTTCATGAGCGCCAGAATTTGTCAAAGGTCAGTGCAAGATGGGTGCCGCGAATGCTCACCGCGCTACAGAAACAAGTGCGAGTTGACTGTTGTAAGGAGTTTTTGGACCTCTGTGGTAAAAATCCGCAAAGTATTTTCGATCGGATTGTTACTAGTGATGAAACGTGGGTTCATCACTATGACCCTGAGAGCAAGCAAGAGTCTATGCAGTGGCACAAAAAAGGATCAGACCCGCCGAAAAAGTTCAAAGTCACTCCGTCCGCAGGAAAGCTCATGGCCACGGTGTTTTGGGATTCTAAGGGAATCTTGCTAATCGAGTACACAAAAAAAGGTCAAAGTATTACTGCTGCATCATACGCAACCACCCTGCGTAATTTAAAGGAGGCAATTAAAGAAAAAGACGTGGAAAATTAACCGCAGGTGTGTTGCTGCTTCACGGCAACGCGCCGGTTCACAAGGCGCGCCTTGCCTAGGCTGCTGTGCGGGAGTACGGATTTGAAGAAATCAATCATCCACCCTACAGTCCGGACCTGGCCCCTAGTGATTATTATGTATTCCCTAATCTTAAAAAATACCTTCGTGGAAAGCATTTTTCGGACGATGAAGAGTTGAAGGGAGCAATAAACGAACATTTTTCGGGCCATGAAGAAAAATATTTTTCAGAGGGAATTGAAAAGTTACTTTCACGAACAAATAAATGTATTGAGATGTTAGGGGAGTATATTGAAAAATAAAATTTATTCAGAATTTGCCGCCTTTTCCTTCATACCTATACCGAGAATACATTGAACTCCCCTCGTACTTATACACACATAACATAACATACTTATTTTATCACAAGACCACTTGCTCCGGACAGTTTAGGATACATTGACAGGAATAATTAATATTTTAAAGGCAGTGATGATAAAATTACAGGAATCACGAACAAAGTTTCAAGCAAATTATAACCTAAAATACGTAAGATTGATTAATTTTCACAAGAACATTACAGATTATTAATTTTAACTATAAACATTACTATACTTACATAATCATGATGTCTAAGAATATATAATTATGTACCTACATAAATATAAAAATAAAAACTGAAAATATGCACAGGTGTGTTTAGGCGTTTTAGAATGCCTCCGCATCAATATCATCGGGTAACGTGCCCAGAGGGCTGGCAGCATTGCCACGCTGGATGCCAAAGCTGATAGTTTGAGTTTAATTTAATATAAGTAGTTATTACTTTTTCTAGCTTTCCCAGAAATTACTGTAAGATATAATTAAATTATCAAAATATTTTAAGGATATTAGGGAATGGTAATTCTGCATACTAAAATGAAACGATTTATGACATACCTATAATAAGTGACTGCCTCCGTGGTCCAGTGGATAGCGTACGCGTCGATTCCCGGGTCTGGCAAAAGTGTTGTTGAGTTTTTCGAAATCTCAGTAACAGCACGGAGTCTGGCAATGTGCCATGGCGTACATACATACATACATACATATCGTCACGCCTTTTATCCCCGAAGGGGTAGGCAGAGGTGTATTTCTACACCCACTTTTCGCCAGATATACTTTAGTCCCACGTAATAAAGGGCGAGCCTATTGCCGTACCGCGCACATTTCCAGACTCCGTGCTGCTACTGAGAATTTCGTGACAGAAAAACCCAATAACACTGCCCGACCCAGGAATCGAACCCGGGACCTCCGGATCCCACGCGCACATTTATGCCGCGAGACCAAAGAAGCAGTCGTATAGGGTTTGATGTCGAGTTTTCCGTCTCTACGCAAAGATGGTAAGTATTTGCATCGTTTTCTCCCTTAGTCGCCTCTTACGACACCCACGGGAAGATAGGGGGTGGTGACACTTGTATTCTATGCCGTCAACCACACGGCTCATCAACTCGCTTAGCTCGTCAACCAAACCCCCGTCCGATCTCGAAAGGACATATTACTGACTTATCAGGCATACCAGGAAAAATAATAAAAAAAATCTAGGTCATCATAAAACATCAGAATAAATTTCCTTAGCTCAGTGCTAACGATAAACATTACCCCGAAATAGGCGAAAATTCTGTAAACTTACAACACCATAGCGGAATCCTTTATGATTCTTAAGGCCCATCCACACGGCACAATTTTACCACTGATCAAATTTTCAATGGAATTGGCTTTGCTCGTCTACACGACACAATCAAATGACTGAATTTCATTCCGTCCACCCAATTGGTTAAAATCTGGTGGTCCGCACACCCGATGAACTTAAGCTGGACGACTGGCGTCTACACGTCACGATTTAATCAAGTG
This sequence comes from Euclidia mi, assembly GCA_944739405.2. NCBI lineage: Eukaryota > Metazoa > Arthropoda > Insecta > Lepidoptera > Erebidae > Euclidia > Euclidia mi. The sequence goes on from OX123189.2 coordinate 35,350,964, forward strand.
ATTTAGTCAAGTTGGACGTAAAATTGTGTCGCGTGGATAGGCCTTTAAATTTATTAAAAATTGTCGGCTTTCGCCGCTTACCGTGTCAAAGGGCATGCCGCCTTTTTAAAATAGTGCAATTTTACCGTCAAGCGAGCCGCCGCCGCACACAAAGGGACCGCTCTAGTGATGTTTACGATCAACAGATAATATCGATTTATTTAATTTTAACGTGACATGTTACAAACCAGAATGATAGCCTGCTAGGCTACTAGGCCAATGATAGCCTAGTGATGATGCCAACGGACTGCCGTGCAGAGAGTATCGGGTTCGAATCCATGGCGCGCTTCAATAATACATAATAAGATAATAAGACATTTCCAAGTTACGTGCGTAATAAATAGTTAATATCCCTGTGTCTCGGAGAGCACGTTAAACCGTCGGACCGACAGTCATGAAGATCTTTGACAGTCGTCACGCGGAGTCAGTTCCCTTAAATAAACTGATTCTAGTCTAAACCATGGAATGTTTTTATTTATTAACAGCAAATAAAAACATAAATTTACACAAAGCTGACGTTTTAGGGGTTTAGCTACCGATATTCTATCAGGTAAACAATAACATCAAATATCGATAGAAACAGTACTCCAGTGAATACCATTTGTCGTTAGATTCGTTGCCGTTAAGAGGAAACACCACGGCCGTTTTTCCATACAAACGTAGTCTCCTGTTTTCTCCCTGGATAATGCTAGTAGAGCAATAATTTTTTTCCAAAAGATGTATGACCTCGATTGACATGTCCCTATGTTTTCCTTTTTCTCATAAGTTAAATATTAAAAAAGATATGAACCTTCAAATATCTCAAAAATTGGCCAGATTTTTTGCTGTGTTCAAACATCCAAAAAACAAATTTGGCTAGATTATTTAAAAAAAGGAAAACATAGGAACACGGCCAAATCCTTTCTTTATTTTAATATGAAAAACTAGTTAAATCGATGAAGTTTTGGAGAAGAAATCAGGGGAATACGAAACGTTGATTTTGTGTACATTCAATAGGTATTTTTAGTCCAGCAGTAGCGTTGTCTCTATCGCACTCTGCGGGGGGAGGCTTGAGGTTGCGCGACAGCAATAGATTTTACAAATACCTATTTTTCAATTCTCTCGCCCGTAGTGTTTCCTCTTAAGCTTCCACCGCAGCTTGTGGTTCCAGCACGACGGTGCCCCACCTCATTTTTTACGAGCTGTGCGTGAGTATCTTGACGCACAGTTCCCTGGCAAGTGGATTGGACGAAGCGGGCCTATCTCGTGGCCACCAAGATCACCGGACCTAACGCCTTTAGACTTTTACTTGTGGGGACACGTTAAACAAATAGTGTACTTACCAAAAACCGTGTGACACTGAAGAAGAAATGCGTGCGCGTATCGTTTCTGCTTTTCGAAGTTTAAACCTAGGAGTGTTAAGAAGTGTGCCTTCGGATATGGTGCAAAGGTGCCGTAAGTGTCTGGACGTAGGCGGCGGACATGTGGAGAATGACCGTCGCAACTTACAGCAAGTTGATATTTTTATCAATTAAGGTAGGTTCCTAGTTACGTAAGATTAAACCAATTAAAAAGTAGATAGTTATTGTACCGTAGTCATAGCGCGACGATTTTCTCTTAGATGGGTGACCGCGTGTGACATTACATGAAAGCGCTTCCGGGCTTCCGACGGCCCGTAAAGCCGCATCAAAGAATCGTTAGGCCATGTCGTAGGTATTCGAGCAGTTTGAAAACAGTGACACCAGAGTTGGCCACGCACTCGCACGAAACAAACAGAAAACCTTAATACTGTACTTTGTTTTACGGAGTTTTAACTTAACCGTCGAAGCAAAAGATCAGCTGTTGCATCAAGTGCATAAAATCTGTTTATACCTAAAATAATACTTGGCAATTGTAAAGGACGATGACGCGCGGCGGCGGCTTTTGTCAAAGGAGGCGGTCGGTTGGCCTATGCACTCAAAGGCGCCGCTTTTGCCGTCAAATTTTTATGAACTTTAGGTAGCTAATACGATTTATGAGTCTTTAGTGTTGCCATGGGTAATCTAATATGATATAATTTAAAATTAATTAAATTTACATGGGAAAATTTTATGTTGAATTTCCGTGATATAATGACAAATATCTCATCATTTTACGCTACTCTACAACCCCTTCATTGATCGGAGGGGGGGATATGAAACACCCTGTATATATAGGTAGAAGGAGGTGTGATAGGGACAGATCCTCATATTATGTGTATGTACTCGCGTACTCGCATTTGTAGAGATGACAATTCAAATTTAATTTAAATCGTTTATTTGCGTAATACAGCCTACATTTAGTTGTTAAAACTAGATGTTAAGCTCTCTGTATACTACCATTTCTGGTGTGCAAATTTTTCAGGATACAAAATAATCATTGAAATAATTATGACTAATTTCAAATTTTACATCAATTACATAATACATCCTAGTTTCAGAAAAAATACATTTCGAATTAATAATTTAAATTCATTTGCAAATCAAAGTTTAACTATGGATTATATCTTCACTACAGAACGCCAGCAGCTACGCCTGCATTTTTTTTGAATTTCCCCGTTTCGGCCGATCCCGTGGGAATTTCGGGAAATCCCTTCTTAGTGCGCCCCTACGGTCCCCAAGGAACATACATGCCAAATTTCAACTTCCTACGCCCAATAGTTTAGGCTGTAGCGTGTCTGTCAGTCAGTCAGTAATGCAAGGATTTTATATATTAAGAATATAAGTGCTTACATATACGATTTTAATAGTTTACGAATACAATAATTTTCACGATACTATATCGGTCAAAAATCGTTCACAGAATAATATGTGCTTATTTTTTAAACTTTGTGTGAATACCGGCATTGCAAGGGACTTTACAAATATTCAAACAATGGTCATATTGCCCACTCAGACTCAGAGAACATACAAAGTGTTAATTAGATGCTCTGGCCCCTGCCAGTGCATCATATTAACACTTATCCATAAGCCATGTGTGCAATCAAAGTAGCTTATAATACGTCTATATCGCAAACAAGTACGACCACATTAATTAATACAAACGCCAAAAATAACATTCTTATTTGCACCGATTCTTTAAATCTTGCCAATATACGTACAGCCTATTATTTAGCCTCTTGGGGCTATTTGAGGGTGTTGACTCTCAGCTCGGCAATCACGCAATAGACTTTGATAAAACCATTAATGCGTGGCCGACATGAGACCTCACGATCGTTTGCGTTTACGCTATCGGCTCAATGAACTAGATAATAAGTAAATATTTGGCAATCGATCCTTGGCTTAACATACATAGTTTAGATTAACTACGATACCTACAACTAACTTGGCAATGATCTTGACCTAGTTTTAATCCCAACCCCAACCCACGATCGTATTAATTACTGTCATGATAACATCAGAGCCTGTGGTCTAATTAATGGTGAATTGTGCTTATATACATAGCTGTGTTAGTTAAGTTTATCAAAATATACCAGCACTGGTCAATGTTTAACCAGAAATCACAAGGTTAAATATCGTTGGTCAAGCTTTCGAAACTACATAGAAATACTATTGTAGGTATTTAATTATTTGGAGCTGTTTGTAGTCGCATTTTATTTGTTCTTAAATATGTCACACTTCAATGTATCCGTGATTATGGCGCTTGAAACTTAACGTAACTTCAGACTACGGTACGGTACCTTAAATCCTGATAAAAATTAAATATACAATTATCCTGACCAAACATTCTTAAAATAAAACGGTAATTTGAAAACTTATGTTCTCAAGCAGAACTCGTTTCATTGCTAAAAGTAAAGTCTTGATGAAAACGTAAAATTTTGTGAAAAATTATTACTAAAAATTAAAAGAACTCGAAACTACTTGAGAAGTCTGGGTAGTTATTTAAGTAGTTATTAAAGTACTATGAATATTAGACTGTGGTACTTATTCTTATTTCAGAGACGTAATTACTTTACTCCTATTAAATCGAAATTTTTAATGTCTTTACTTATTTTATGCTAGCTAGGTATTTAATGCAAACGTGTTGGAGAGGGTATTTTGTTTGTTTTTGCTCTGTAGATAAAATCATTCTTTGATTTTGGACATTGTTCCTTTGTAGAGCCGAATCTTTGATAGTAAAATTACTGCACCGTATTTGGCTAAATAGGGGGCTTTTTTAAATGTAACTAGCTACCTCCGAGGTCTTAGTGGATAGCGCATGCTTCTGCTGATAGGAGGTCCCGGGTTCGATTCCTGGGTCGGGCATAAGTGTTACTGAGTTTCTCCGAATTCTCAGTAGCAGCACGGATTTTGGGGATGTGCCCGGTAGCGGCAATAGGATCGCCCCCTATTATGTGGGACCTAAAAATTCATGCAAAATGTGGGTGTAATATTACATATCTGCCTTCCCCTTCGGTGATACAGGCGTGAGTCTATAAAAAATACTACGATATCAAATATGAGTAAAAATTATTTTACAAAGGACAATGGCAGGTCTCCACACATCAAAATGTCTGAAATTAAATTGAAGCGTACAGTAATAAAAAATATATCAAAAAATTTGGCGTAAGTCACAGAGTCTATAAATGATTCTATTTTCACTCAGGAAACGTGGAAAAAGAAGATATCTGTGTTTGAATTTTTAGTTAAGAATGAACAATGTAGGTAAAAGGAAAGTTATAGTATGGAAGTTAAACAATGTAGGTAGGTACCTACGTTTGAATTATCAAATGACATATTATGTCAGATTGACATCAATATATATATCAATAACTGTCACAGACAAAGACAAAAGCAGAGCTGCACATTTTAAATCGATTCTATGTGAAATCGATACAACATTAAAACGATGATATGACGTTTTTACTTGATTTAAACGTTGTTTTGCTTCAAAAATATTAGCTTATTGATATAATTAATGATTAAATATTAAATAACTGCATTTTAAACCAAACCAACTCTATAAAGGTCGATCGTATCTATTACTTATTTAATAATCGATACGGATATAGCACTCACGTCTATTCCTGTCACACCATTGTCTATGGCAACAATAATAAAGTATTTGTAATCAATTGGAATGCTTTTTATCATCATAAAATCCTCCAGCTTTAACGAGACAAAGTGAAAATATTAAAAATCGTAGAAAAAAAAACAATTTGTTTTGTTCATATGAAGTTTAAGGTCACCACAACAAACCCAGACCAAATTCTGCCATTGTTCTTTATCACTGGTTTTCGCATCATTATTATATGCATAGGGTTCAAAAAGAGTTTTTATTAGAACTAGAGTGAAAGTTTTACCTCAACGCTATCAGATGATGAACCACGTCTCAAATATTCAGCATGTTTTTTGTTTTGCGTGACCTTTAAGTTGCGTTTGTGTGTGAATGGTAGAAAAATCCGAACCTTCGGGGCGTTACTAAAACGGGAACATACGCGATATTTTGTCATCTAAAAGATATGCGGATGTCGGCAGGCGAATGTAGCATGAGTAGATTGTTTGCCACTCTCTATTAACAGAAAAAATGAAAAATGCAATAGCCATGACTGTGTATGTACAATACGAGGGTACTGAAATGATTCATTCTGTTAAACTATGACATAAGTTGTAGGTACTTTAAAAAAAATAGCTGAACTAAGAAAATGCTGGTGTGACATGTTTATGGGCTACAATAATAACGAAGAAAATAATAGTGACAGACGATTATATTATATTATATATTATAATATAACATGTGCTGTGTTACGAGGATATAAAATTGATTCAATAGATGATCTATTTTACTGCAATGACCGCTAACCGCTTGCATTTCAGACTGCATATTTGATATACAACAACAGATTTGCAAATAAAACTGCAATACTGTATAGATTTTAGGTCGACACAATCCCTTCATTTCAAGTTTGAAACCATCTTCGTCATAACATGTAATATAAAGCAGGACAGTGGCAGCGTCAGCATATCGATATCAGTCCATTCAAAACGGTATTGAATTTTCCAATCTGGGGACAAGATATTGTTACCTACTGCAACAAGATGGTTGCTTTATTGCTGTTTGATTGTTATGTAAACTAATATCTCAATATGGTTCAGTTCATTATCTAATATACTCGTACTTGTTCGACTTTGAACTCTGTCAATTATCTACGGAATTCAATATTCGAAATTTAGATAGATCTGTAGATTTTAGATTCGTTTTTGACAGTTTTTGACATAAGCTCCATACAAAATGTGTCAAACACGAATAAAAAATCTACAGATCTATCTATAGTTCGCATATTGAAAATGGCCATAAATCTTACCACATGGAACAAAGTATTAATTGGAATTTATTACGTTACTGGCCCAACATATTAATATGTAATGGCCTCTCTTTAGAAATAATTATACCGGTATTGGTTTGTAGATCCCAGAAGCATAATAATATAGCATCGCATCGGCTATTGTTATCAAAAAAAATGCTAAGTCAGTGTACACATAGCCACACATTAGCGTCGATACATAATTAACCTGCTGGTTTCAGCGTGCATGAACAGATCCCAACTAGGCAATACACTCTAGTTTATTTTGGCATGTTCACACGTTGTCCACCACCTTGTCTCTCAGCTGTAACTAGTGTTACTCAATTACGCCTTAATAGATACGATTGAGAGTATAGACGAGTCGTCTGTCTGAATCTATGATATGTAAATATGCTGAGCTCACCTTTAATATAAAAGCATACATGCGTTTCTACGTGTATTTATTTTAGTTTGTAAGACTTATGTTAAGTATATTGGAATGGTCATGAGTACGGGACGTCAACTGACTACGAAACGAAAGTGTGAAGATGGCGCGCTTCGACAGAGTCTAGTGTGACGTTCGCTACAGTTGAAGAGGGGGGTGACGGTTGACGTTCAACAGAGCAACACAACTATCACTTCTCTTGGAGACTTCGGGCGGGCAACAAGTACCTTGAAACTGTGACTCGTTTCGTGTTCAGTAATCTAAAATAATTATAGTCAGTTTTGTTAATTTGATTTGGTGTGAACGTATAACAAACTGTGAAGTGTTGATATCGGCCAAAAATCAAGCAACCCACCGTCATCAGAAGTGGCATAATGGACCAGCGCGACCACAAGGCGACTGCTAACACTGCTATGTTGGTGAATCAGCTGAGCTTTCAACTGCAACCGTGGTGAGCGTATTTTGTCTGATTTTTTTATTGGTACTGCCAATTTTATTTAGTGACGGTGATTAAAGCCGCATGATTGTTCGATCTGTACTTTAGTTCCTTCAGTATACGCCCCTCTGTTACTACACAAAATATTTATTTGCTTCCATAGCAGCTAAAATAATGTGTTCTTTCATTATGGCCGCGATGAATGTTGAGATAGAGGGCGGGCATCACTCAAGACAAGATCGAGGGCCCACAATAAGGCGGTATTGCCTATTGTATAGATTGCGACCATTAAGGTGTGCGGCGCGCGGTGATATTTCATGCGTTGCTTCTGACATCAGCTATTATATTCGCTGCTTGGAGCACTTCACGTATATTTCTGTTGACCTGTTATGTAGGCGATAGTAGTACAATCATACATAGCAGCAGTATAATCAATATCATATATGTATAAAGACAGGTCCTAACTAACATCATCGCAAAGCCTACCTTGTTGAAGCTACAGATATTTGGTGACGTAAGCATCCACTAAGAAAAGATTTGTTTACTTTCCTTTCCTTAGGTGTAGGGATGAAATAGAGGTTGACATTTTGTTTCAGGAGCACTGATTTTGAAACTAACATTATGAAACAATTTTTGGGTTACAACTAAGTAGTATACAATTTTACGCTGTACAATATGGCACGGCCTAACATTGTACTGTAATACGTAATATTTCTTTTCATGATATGACTAGTAATGCCCCATAAAATAGAGCTCTCTGTACCTTTTGGATGTTTTAAATACTGAAAATAGGTACGCTTGGACAATGTATAAGTAGTTGCTGATCATATTTTTTTTCATCTTATGTGAAATACTTACATTATTCAGCGTATCATTGTTATTGAATAAGTCTATGCCCCTTAACATGACCTTTTCAAGGGGATCGAGCAACCTTCCTTTTATATTTTTCTTTTTATTTCACTAGCTATCAATCATCAGGCCGACGAGTCGTTTATATGAACACACATAACCTCGCGTTACATAGTAGGGTATACTAGAGCTATGGTTGTGCCAGTAGTGAAAGGCTTTGTTGCCCCTGACTGACGCGTTCAAGTGGAAGGCGAAGAAAACAAGCCAAGTGTAAATTGATTTCTCAAGTGAAGTACTTGTAAATATTCGAAGGTTTAAAGGATAAAGCACCTGTTTAAGGTGTGACGAATTCTCGTAATTTACAGTAATGCCGGCCTGAAGGATCAATTGGAATGGTTTGGAATATTGCTTTCGGATAGTTTTATAAGATGCCTAAAACTGTTTAACTTATAATATGGATTTAGTTGTAAGGCAAATAAAAGCAATAAAAACGTTTTTATATTAAGCTTTGCACATACCACTATACTACGAATCAGAACTAAATATAACATAATATATAACATAAAGAAAACATTTTTGTGTCAGGAATTTTCCAATAGTGCATGTTTTCCTAATTCCTAATATACATTATTCTAATCTCAATGCGATACTTAATACGACGGACGCTTGAATACCGTTCAATGAAGGGACATCGAGAAGGATCTTATTAAAGAGAACCATTAAATCTTTCATCGGAAAACACTCGGGTAAACTATTCAACGCACTATGCTCATTAAATTAAGATAGTAAGTTTAATTAAGAGTTTAACTACGGGTCCCAATTGGTGCTCATTTGATTGTGGTCCTTATTTTAATTTATTTCATTTTAAGTTACATACAAGAAGCCACGAATATTGGTCGTTGTTTCGACATATTTGAGGTCATTTGCAACAAACTGACGACCTCATGTCTTTTTTACCGATTCAACGGGTTGAAAACAAGTGATTTCTGAGATATCGGGCTCTAAAAATCGAAATTAAAACAAACAATCATCTTTTGGGTATATAAGAAATTATTTTTATACGGTAAAAATATCTCAATAAATTCCAAATGACGGATCTTTTTACTGTCGGATGTGTTTTTGATTAGCATGTATTGATTCGTAAAATATCAGTTTTTTTGTTGCCTAGTAGGAGTCAGGTGACTGGAAATTTATATACTTAGTTGAAAAACATACAGATTTTTACGATGATTTTCCATCAGATATGTGCTTTGTAGCTCTGCTACTAGGATGTGAACACAAAGACACATGTTAAGCTATGTAGTCGGACGAGTAAGAGGTTACTATCAAGACGCACAGCACGAGCTACTCTCTAAGCTTTCGGTGACGAACACGACGTAGGACCCTATTGTAGGCCTTTTGCTCTACACCACTCGCGACCATCTAGAGGATCTATCGCTATTAAAAACAGTTTAGTTAAACCCATTTCTACCAGTGCTAAACTATATGGACCAAACAATAATGGATATGATTGTACGAGTTTTATCTCAATAAAGAAAACTTAGAGCATACCGGATGCGATAACAAGGAAACAAGTCGACGTAAAATAAACGAAAATCAGTAGAACACATGGGTCGCTCGTTCACCGTAGTAGGCACATAAAGATATTAAAAGATCTTCGACACGGAAACGTCGGTATTACTAAGTTGGTGGTCTAAGCGTCGGGACGTGACGACCCCACCGCCCACTGGGAGAGTTAATCTGACGAGTAGATACTCATCATAGTATCTCCCCCAGCGCAAGCAGTCAACCGAAAGATGGCGGTCAAACCATCCGAACCTGGCGGAAGAAAATCCTAGATGCTAGATGGGCAGCAGCGTCCAGCTCTAAAGACTTCCGCCACTGCGATCGCCAATACGCCTGCCAAGCGTGGCGATTATGGCAAATCCCCCCATCATGAACCACACCTATAAAAACCGGCCCCTAGTCCCCGGCGGCCCCGCTAGTCCTGGTTATGGTAGCGGCCATGGTAACGGCGGGGCAAGGGATGCGAAGAATCTCCGGAAGAGATCAGGCTACCACCACCAACGACAATTGGCCCTGGCAACACTGAACACGCGCACACTGCGGACCGACGAGAAGATTGTCGAGCTGGAAGAAGAATTGAGCAAGTTGCGATGGGATATCATAGGCCTATCCGAAGTCCGAAGACAGGGGGAGGACTCGATAGTTCTCAATTCCGGTAACTTGCTCTTCTACCGGGAGGGCGACAAACAGTCCCAAGGTGGTGTCGGGTTCATCGTCCACAAATCTCTCGTGACCAACGTGGTAAATATTGGGAGTGTGTCGAGCAGGGTAGCGTACCTTATACACAGAATATCCAAGCGGTATTCGCTGAAGGTCATACAGGTATACGCTCCGACCTCGTCGCACCCCGATGAGGAGGTGGAAGCCATGTACGAGGATATATCTCGGGCTATACATGGCTACAAAACCCATTACACCGTGGTCATGGGAGATTTTAACGCGAAACTGGGCAAACGCGACGGTGATGAGCTGAGAGTGGGGCAATTTGGTTATGGGCATCGGAATTCCCGGGGTCACTTGCTGGCTAGCTTTATGGAGAAGGAAGGACTCTATATGATGAACTCCTTCTTCAAGAAGCGAGAATGCCGCAAGTGGACCTGGGTAAGTCCAGACGGTGCAACCAAAAATGAGATCGACTTTATCATGTCGACGAAGAGGCAGATATTCAATGATGTCTCCGTGATCAATTCACTTAAAGTGGGGAGCGATCACCGAATGGTAAGAGGCACATTGAATATCTGAACAAGCCTCGAACGGTCGAGGTTGATAAAGTCCACGCTCCGACCGGCACCGGTTCATATCCAAAACCCCGAGAGCTTACAGCTCGAACTCAAGAACCGTTTCGAATGCCTGGGCGAATGCGTAGATGTGGACGAGTACAGTAACGGGTTCGTGGACGCTGTCCATAAAACAGGGGCTAAATTCTTTAAGTCCCAGAAAAGCAAGAGAACCAGCAAGATCTCGGATCCGACCCTCGAGCTGTTAGAGGAAAGGCGCAAGATGGTTCTGCTATCCTCCGACGACATGCCGAAATATCGGCACCTCAACAGACAGATCTCTAAGACTCTGACTCGCGATCTCCGCCAATACAACACAAAACTTGTTCGTGAGGCGATCGAGCAGAATAAGGGTTCCAAAGTGTTCCAGAGGGATCTGTCTGTTGGGCAGAGTCAGCTGACAAAGCTGAAGACGGAAGATGGCAGAATCGTATCGTCCAAGCCTGAGCTCTTGGAGGAGATCGAAAGGTTCTATGGACAGCTATACACGACAACGCAACAACCCACAAGCACTCCAGCGTCAGACCCTAGAGCTGGATTGACCCGACACTATACCGAAGATATCCCGGACGTCAGCATGCACGAGATTAGTGTGGCTCTCAAACAGCTCAAAAACAACAAGGCGCCGGGTGATGACGGAATTACGAGCGAGCTTCTGAAGGCCGGCGGTGCACCCGCTAGAGAAGCCCTCCGGCAGCTATTTAATTCCGTCATTCTCGAGGGTAAAACGCCACAGGCGTGGTACAGAGGTGTGGTGGTGCTTTTCTTTAAGAAAGGGGATAAAACCCTCTTAAAGAACTACAGACCCATCACACTTCTGAGCCACGTCTACAAGCTGTTTTCGAGGGTCATCACGAATCGTCTCGAGAGCAAGTTAGACGACTTCCAGCCTCCCGAACAAGCCGGTTTCCATAAAGGCTATAGTACCATAGACCACATACATACGCTGCGGCAGGTTATACAGAAGTCCGAGGAGTATAACCAGCCCCTATGCTTGGCGTTTGTGGACTATGAGAAAGCCTTCGATTCGATCGAAACCTGGGCGGTGCTACAGTCTCTCCAACGGTGCCGGATTGACTACCGATATATCGAAGTGCTGAAGTGTTTGTATGAAAACGCCACTATGTCAGTCCGCCTCCAGGACCAGAGTTCGAAACCTATTCAACTCCAGCGAGGGGTGAGACAGGGGGATGTCGTATCCCCGAAACTGTTTACCACTGCGCTGGAGGATGTTTTCAAGCTTCTGGACTGGAATGGGCTCGGCATCAACATCAACGGTGAGTACATCACTCACCTTCGATTCGCAGACGATATCGTAGTCATGGCTGAGACCATGGAAGACCTAGGCACAATGCTCGATGGCCTCTGTAGAGTCTCTCAACAAGTAGGTCTTAAGATGAACATGGACAAGACGAAAATCATGTCGAAAGTCCATGTTGTACCTGCTCCTATTCAGGTTGGGAACTCTACGCTCGAAGTTGTCGACAAGTATACCTATCTGGGACAAGTAGTGCAATTAGGTAGGTCCAACTTCGAGAAGGAGGTCAATCGTCGAATCCAACTCGGTTGGGCAGCGTTCGGGAAGCTACGACATATCTTCTCGTCCGATATCCCGCAGTGTCTCAAGACGAAAGTCTTTGACCAGTGTGTGTTGCCAGTGATGACCTACGGATCAGAGACGTGGTCGCTCACTATGGGCCTTATCAGAAGGCTCAAGGTCACTCAGAGGGCGACGGAGAGAGCTATGCTTGGAGTTTCCCTGCGAGATCGAATCAGAAATGAGGAGATCCGCAGTAGAACCAAAGTCGCCGATATAGCTCTCCGGATAGCCAAGCTGAAGTGGCAGTGGGCAGGGCACATAGCTTGAAGAACCGATGGCCGTTGGGGCAGAAAGGTTCTGGAGTGGCGGCCACGTACCGGACGACGCAGCAGAGGTAGGCCCCCCGCAAGGTGGACCGACGACCTCGTCAAGATCGCGGGAGGCGGTTGGATGTGGGCGGCTCAAGACCGGTCTGTGTGGAGAATCTTGGGGGAGGCCTATGTCCAGCAGTGGACGTCGTTTGGCTGATATGATGATGATGATGACTAAGTTGGCAAGTCAATGCGAAATTATTATAACTTTTGATTTGCAATTACATTCACCAGCACGTAAACATAATTTTATAAAAATGTTGCTCATTATCCTCACAGAAGTTGAGATTACTTGTTCAGGAGTTTTCAGATCAATATTAATATTTTGGGTAGTATCCAGGGTTATTATTGGTACATTGCAGCAAAGATGAGAATGTTACGATGGAAGTGTGGAGTGACGAGAATTGACAGAATTAGAAGGAATGAGTACCTATGTAAGATAGTACGTATATTTGAGGTATATACCTATTCAAGAGGTAGTCTGAAAGTGTTATTTATTTATAGACTCACGTCTGTAATCCCCGAAGGGGTAGGCAGAGGCGTAAGAAGTATAGACTAAAAGTGAAGAAAAATATCGGTTGGCTTGGTATGGACATATTATGCGAAGAGATTATTTGTAGGTATGGAGGTAAACAAGTAATTTTTTTTTTATTTCTTTTAAAGACAACTTTCGCTCTAAGAATAAATCCTGTGTCGCGAGGGCTCACTCTCGAAACAACAATTCATGTATCGCATAATAAGTATTGTCTTGTGTGGGTATCAAAACTACAATACTTGCGCTGTGTCAACCAACTATGCAGTCTTAAATGAAGTCGAAAGGAGAGGGACGAATAGCAAGAGTGTTTCCACAGAAAAGATGGAAAGACAGTGTATATGAAAGTAGAGGCACGAAAAGGATGATCAGGCCAAGGCAAACATTAGTCAAATGTGTTAGCCTAATGGAAGGAAAGAGGAACCCACCACGCACCCTCGAATTGACCACCCCAACTATTGCAATAGAAAAAGGTTGACAATATCGAACTCCTCTAAAAGGATAAGGGATATAGGAATGGTATGGGTTCTAGGAAGATACCTGACTTGCAGTATCCCGCTGTATGCGCCGACTATTCTTCGACACGTGTTTCGCCTCTGCACGAGGCATCCTCAGGAACGATGGGCAACGACTGAGCGCTTTCCAACCGTGGGCATGTCTTATAAACGATTGTACTTTCTAATCTCCTCCCTCCGTTGCTCGACTGATGTGAGTCATTATGACGGTGTGCGAATATATTCAGCAATGGGGACCCGTTAAAGTTGGTTTGATCGTTCAGTAATGTATGCTTGTCCCGCTTTAAAATCTCTAATTGTTCCAATACGCACATTCTAATACCCTTTTGACAAGTGTGTATGACGTCAAATGAATGTCCGCTATTTAAGGTATGACCCGATTCAAATAAATGTTCGGCAAAATGAGACTTTTCCGGCTTCTTTATATCTCAGCTCAAAACTTCGACCCGTCTGTCCTATGTACTTATTTTGGCATTGGTCGCATGTTAAGCAGTAAATACCGGACTTTTTGTTCTTGCATACTTTATCTTTACCATTGCAAAGAAATTTTAACGTTTTGTATGGTTTATAGGCTGATCTGATACCGTTCCTTCTCAGTATACGCGCCATACGGTCAGTTATGCTTCCAAAATCAATCAACTATATCAAATGTGTTAGGATGGGATATGGATGAAAGAGATTTACTCCTTTGTAAGTAAATAATTAGATAACAAGAAGTATAGAAGCAAAGGACATACTGCGCAAGGGCAAGAGTATGACATTTTTGTTAAGTAAAAGTCTATAATGTTAACATCTGTTTTAGAGTTTTATAACCAAGAAGAGTATTTAATAGCCGATCCAGTAATTTCGTAAAAGTTTTTTTTATTTTGATTGTACTTCTCTGTCTGTGGTTGTAGTCTTTGAAGTAGAAACTTAAAATTTTAATAAATTATGGTCGAATTTCGACCACTGGGCAACCTCTAGTATCTAAAAATGTTTGCAAACCCTGCATGCCATTTATTACAATTAGCTTACCAGATGCTAATTAACAATCTGTTCATTAATATCAGACAATTGTTTAATCAATCTAGAATATTAATATAATTTGAATTATATATACACACTGAACCAATTGTAATTGATACATATCCCATAGATATTGAAAGACGCATTGTATAGTTTAAAAATATTTTTTTAAAGATTGTGGGACGAGCTAGACTCCTTTGATAAAGCCTAGTCCTAAAAAGCTGAAACCTAAAATAAATGGAAGAAACGTGGGGAGATTACAGGCATAAAACAAAAATAAGTTATGCTATTTTCAGAAACATTTAACCAGAGGTGTAACGTCTTCGAAATAAAAGCTCAGTTTAATTTAATTCATGAAATCTTCTGAAAAAGAGAAGTTTTGACCCACAACTTATAATCATGACGTCTTAACTTCACCAACAGCAGTTTAGGCCTAATCTACGACTTTTGATTACTTTGAACAAGTTTGTCAAAAATGGCTTTACCGTATTAAACAAACAAGTTATGTTAGACTTACTAAAACATGGAAGTTTGCTCCCAATTTGACATTGAAAAGTAAGCCCATATTTGTTCTGCATTTTATGATGTTTGCACGTAGTGAAGAAGGTAGTTTTGCAATTATTCATAATATTTCTAAGTATTAGATTACACGGATGGCGTAGTGGCTTCAGCATGTCGTTAAATGTATACACTCACGAGGCAACACTTTGTGTGATAGATCCACAACTCACCTAAATCTAAGCTATAGTGCCGAACATAAGTGCAGAGCTAGGGCATTCTCAAATACGTATTGGCAAGATGACTAGACTTCTAAGAGCCATTAATTATGAAGACAAGTAGTTGTCCAGTTATGGTCTAACAATGATGGACGACGCAGATTACCCATTCGCGACAAGCATTCTAGAAAAGTGATTTTTTTTTACTACTCTGTATATACTAGCTATTGGTCACCTTTTAAATGAGGTAGCTTTAAAATCAGCGAACCCTAAAACAAACTTTTATCTCTCAATTTAGCCGTTTATGGCGAATTTAAAGAACACCTTTTTTGGTTAGCGCCTACGTTTTATAAGAAAGCGAGTGTACTTTTATGTTCTTTTGTTACTTTGAGGCGCTGAGATTTATGTCGGCCATCAAAAAAATATATAAATAAATATGATGATCTGGTAAATAATATATTATGTGTGTCTAGCAAACATGTATGAAATAAAATTACGCTATTCGTTTTGTCATAATTGACTAAAGTACACGTAAGATGTCACAACAAGGAAAAGTATAAATAGTAACATGCATTTACTTTCCAACGATAATATATTATAAAAGCCACCAAAATATAAAAGTTACCACTTCTTAGCGGTTATGGATACTACCCAAAATATTATTATTGATCTGAAAACTCCTGAACAAGTAATCTCAACTTCTGTGAGGATAATGAGCAACATTTTTATAAAATTATGTTTACGTGCTGGTGAATGTAATTGCCAATCAAAAGTTATAATAATTTCGCATTGACTTGCCAACTTAGTCATCATCATCATCATATCAGCCAAACGACGTCCACTGCTGGACATAGGCCTCCCCCAAGGTTCTCCACACAGACCGGTCTTGAGCCGCCCGCATCCAACCGCCTCCCGCGATCTTGACGAGGTCGTCGGTCCACCTTGGGGGGGGCCTACCTCTGCTGCGTCGTCCGGTACGTGGCCGCCACTCCAGAACCTTTCTGCCCCAACGGCCATCGGTTCTTCAAGCTATGTGCCCTGCCCACTGCCACTTCAGCTTGGCTATCCGGAGAGCTATATCGGCGACTTTGGTTCTACTGCGGATCTCCTCATTTCTGATTCGATCTCGCAGGGAAACTCCAAGCATAGCTCTCTCCGTCGCCCTCTGAGTGACCTTGAGCCTTCTGATAAGGCCCATAGTGAGCGACCACGTCTCTGATCCGTAGGTCATCACTGGCAACACACACTGGTCAAAGACTTTCGTCTTGAGACACTGCGGGATATCGGACGAGAAGATATGTCGTAGCTTCCCGAACGCTGCCCAACCGAGTTGGATTCGACGATTGACCTCCTTCTCGAAGTTGGACCTACCTAATTGGACTACTTGTCCCAGATAGGTATACTTGTCGACAACTTCGAGCGTAGAGTTCCCAACCTGAATAGGAGCAGGTACAACATGGACTTTCGACATGATTTTCGTCTTGTCCATGTTCATCTTAAAACCTACTTGTTGAGAGACTCTACAGAGGCCATCGAGCATTGTGCCTAGGTCTTCCATGGTCTCAGCCATGACTACGATATCGTCTGCGAATCGAAGGTGAGTGATGTACTCACCGTTGATGTTGATGCAGAGCCCATTCCAGTCCAGAAGCTTGAAAACATCCTCCAGCGCAGTGGTAAACAGTTTCGGGGATACGACATCCCCCTGTCTCACCCCTCGCTGGAGTTGAATAGGTTTCGAACTCTGGTCCTGGAGGCGGACTGACATAGTGGCGTTTTCATACAAACACTTCAGCACTTCGATATATCGGTAGTCAATCCGGCACCGTTGGAGAGACTGTAGCACCGCCCAGGTTTCGATCGAATCGAAGGCTTTCTCATAGTCCACAAACGCCAAGCATAGGGGCTGGTTATACTCCTCGGACTTCTGTATAACCTGCCGCAGCGTATGTATGTGGTCTATGGTACTATAGCCTTTATGGAAACCGGCTTGTTCGGGAGGCTGGAAGTCGTCTAACTTGCTCTCGAGACGATTTGTGATGACCCTCGAAAACAGCTTGTAGACGTGGCTCAGAAGTGTGATGGGTCTGTAGTTCTTTAAGAGGGTTTTATCCCCTTTCTTAAAGAAAAGCACCACCACACCTCTGTGCCACGCCTGTGGCGTTTTACCCTCGAGAATGACGGAATTAAATAGCTGCCGGAGGGCTTCTCTAGCGGGTGCACCGCCGGCCTTCAGAAGCTCGCTCGTAATTCCGTCATCACCCGGCGCCTTGTTGTTTTTGAGCTGTTTGAGAGCCACACTAATCTCGTGCATGCTGACGTCCGGGATATCTTCGGTATAGTGTCGGGTCAATCCAGCTCTAGGGTCTGACGCTGGAGTGCTTGTGGGTTGTTGCGTTGTCGTGTATAGCTGTCCATAGAACCTTTCGATCTCCTCCAAGAGCTCAGGCTTGGACGATACGATTCTGCCATCTTCCGTCTTCAGCTTTGTCAGCTGACTCTGCCCAACAGACAGATCCCTCTGGGACACTTTGGAACCCTTATTCTGCTCGATCGCCTCACGAACACGTTTTGTGTTGTATTGGCGGAGATCGCGAGTCAGAGACTTAGAGATCTGTCTGTTGAGGTGCCGATATTTCGGCATGTCGTCGGAGGATAGCAGAACCATCTTGCGCCTTTCCTCTAACAGCTCGAGGGTCGGATCCGAGATCTTGCTGGTTCTCTTGCTTTTCTGGGGCTTAAAGAATTTAGCCCCTGTTTTATGGACAGCATCCACGAACCCGTTACTGTACTCGTCCACATCTACGCATTCGCCCAGGCATTCGAAACGGTTCTTGAGTTCGATTCGCGCGGATTCGATTCGGTTTGCGCGGAATTTGTAGCTGGGCGTTGAGGGTAGGTTGATGTGTTTTTGCTCTGGCGTTCAAAAGGTTAAAAAGATATCTCTTGAGGTACTAAATATATGTATATATTCCGATGAAAGTAGACTTTAGGTAGGTATTATATCGAACTATAGCATCTGAGTACTAAAACGTGGTCCGGCCACAGAGGAACACACTATTGCGCGGCGTATTGCTAAGTTTTCAGACTTTTCAGTGTTTCTCTTAATTTAAAACTTTGTTTATACTTATGGTACTTACTTGCAAATGGTCATACTGCAATAGGGTTGTGGCATGTGTTTTTACTATCTGCCTGCCTTGCCTTGAGAATGATATTGTTATAAAATAGGAGGAATAGGTGATATGGAAAAATATAGGATGTGTTATAGGAAATTAATGAATGTTACCGAACAGTATTCAGGAACTCCTTCTAATATGCGAAGAAGTTCCTCATCGTTCCGCAGTCATTAAATTCGCACTCATTATAACAGTCACTTAGTATAAAATAAATAATAAATATTTTAATATTGTTTATTTTTGTCACTATTTCTGATCGCCTGCGCTTGTGACGTCACGATTTTGTCGTCTATTTGTGACTATGGCGTACAAGGCACTGATAATTTGGGTTGAGTTAGGGATGCGCCTGAGTCAAGATTAGCGGATATCGAAATTCGACCCAACCAATTTTATCTTCGACTATGTAGCTATAAAAATGTTTTTTTTAAGACTCATTCCATAAAACTAATTCTGTTTTATCCTCGTACTAAATTATATCTAAAATAATACATTGCAGAAGAAAGTTTTAAAACAATCTTCGATGTAAATTTTTGATATTATCTAACATGCGCTACATCAGTAGCGGTCACATATTTGTGACTGTGGCGTGTAAGAACATTCTTTTTTAAGAATTGATTTCTTACTTTTTAACGTAAAATTTCTCAATATCTATAATGCTATTTATCTCGTTTAACAGAAATAAACAAGAATTAGAACTTCTATTTTAAGGTAATATAAAGAAACAGGCATTAAAGTAATGTTCAAATTGTTTATTTCGTATTTTTATATACCGCTTTTTCTGTCACGTATTTGTGTGTTGGCGTCCAGGGACAGTTTTCGCTTGTCACATATATGTGACCATGGCGCTTAAAAGGTTAATTAACAATTTATGTGGTCCGGCCGCCATGCAGTGCTCTCTGGCCGCGCCACCTCAAGTTAAATAGAGTATAATGAACTATTAATAAATCAATATCCCGAAATAAACTACCTAAAGAGTACCTTGCATACGACAAATATGGTCCAATAAACCCCTTTAGTTAAGGAGTTATTGGTCGTAGGGTGTGGTCCGGCTGGAAGGTATACTCTGCAGCAAGTCAAGTATGCAATATTTAATATTACCTATCCATAAAGCAATTTATATAATAGTACCTTTTCTCTACCTTTCGATGATACTTTTTTCTCTCAAGAAACATTTTGGTCAATTAATTTTTAAAGTATGTGGCGCGGCTAGGGAGGATTACTTTTAGCGAATATAACGAAATATGCTTTATTTATTTATGCCAACGATAACTGCATAATAAGTACTTTATAAAAAGACCTGGACTTCATCTATAAACATTTATTTTTATTACCAACAATGATTTTGAAAAACGTGCACTTTTTCGTTTTTTTTACCTATCTATCTAAGAATAGGTAGTTAATTTGACGTAGTAAGTGAAAATTTTGGTTTAAAATAAACAATAAGTATACGAAAAATAAATATATATTTTCATAACCATATATAAACAATAAAAAATTGTTAATACAATAGATTTTATAAATTGCGGAACTTAGTATAAATTTAAACGCCTTCCAATATGGTTTCCAATGACGGACGGTGTAAAATGTACCGGTAAACAAATTATTAACTTCACATTGAATGATTTAAAATATTTGTAATTGATTTAGGCGTTGATATATATGACATTCCAGATACAATGACATTAAAAGGAAAAATATTTACACTGTTGTCAGTGATTGAGTATTCACCTTAGACTATATTTAAGGTATTTACCAAATATTCGCCATTACCTCGCTCATGCAAGCGTCTGGATGATACTTGGGAAACATAATATGATGATTTAAGTTCTAAAGTTACAAGGACTAAAACCCAGCAAATGAATGTTCATTGTATTTTTTATACGCAAACTTGTAAATTATAACTTATTTTTATCAAAATGTTTATTTTTAATTTAAGCCTTGCATTTTGAAGTTGGAAAATAACTTCAAAACTCCTTTACTTGTAATACTGATTGACTATATTTTTAATACGCGGTTTTGGTACACTTTTTTTCATTGTTATTTCTTGTTTAAAGGGTTAAATGCTTAAATTTAATATATTTACCAATTTGAATTCAATATTCATCGTTGAGACAGGACAACAAGACAGCCTATATTACGCCTGTGCACAAAAAGGGCTCCAAAAGTGAGATTGAAAACTATAGACCTGTTTCCAAACCATGCATCGTAGCTAAAGTGTTTGAGCGGATTGTATATGATCAGCTTTATTCTGCAATCTCAAGTGAACTTAGTCCTTTGCAACACAATTTCCTTAGGGGTAAATCCACAGCCACAAATCTAGTTTTATTGAACGATTATATCACTAAGACCATGGATGAAGGAGGCCAGGTTGATGTCGTTTATACAGACACAGGTCACATATAGGCCTTCGATAGAATTGATCACACTATTTTAATCAGTAAACTTTTTACAACCGGAATTCATGGTGATTTACTCCGTTGGTTCTCGTCTTATATTCAAAATAGGTCACAAGCTGTAGCACTCAATGATTATAGATCTAATTGGGTGTCGGTTTCAAGTGGTGTCCCGCAGGGTTCGTTGCTCGGTCCCCTCTTGTTTGTAGTCTACGTAAACGACATTGAACTCTGCGTGAAGTCATCTAACTTACTTAGCTTCGCAGATGACATGAAAATATACGCCAATATATCATCCATGGAAGACACGAAAGCACTCCAGAGTGACCTTTGTCGATTGCAGGATTACTGCCATTTAAATAAACTTGACCTTAATCCAGCCAAATGTTGCATAATATCATTTACACGAAAACATGACGTCATTAATGCTTCATATTCACTAGGAGGTCATGTACTACCGAGATGTAGCACTATACGAGATCTAGGAGTATATCACGACATCAAGTTATTATTTGATACGCATATGACACGATAGTTAAGAAAGCCTCTAAATCACTTGGATTTATAATGCGTTTAAGTAAAGCTTTTACCGAAATAAAAACTCTTAAGATACTATACTGCACATTTGTAAGGAGTCACGTGGAATATGCTTCCCAAATCTGGAACCCATGTTATGTTAAGTATATTGACCGAATTGAAAAAGTTCAAAAACGGTTTATTAGGTACATATTTGTTTTCATCAAAAGATTCCTTACAACCCTAATGACTATTTTAAAATGTGTAGACAACTGCACATTTTGCCACTTAGCAACAGACGAGAGATTGCCGACTTCACTTTCCTACTTAAGATTATAAACAACAACTTTGATTGTCCTGATTTGCTAGAGAAAATATATTATAAAGTGCCACTAAGATCCATACGTTATAATCCCCCTCTTCGGGTTCCTATTGTATCTACAAATTAGAGGCAAAATAGTTTTATGGTGCGTGCAAGCAGAGCTTTTAACAATTTATGTAAACAGCATGACATCGATCCTTATACCTGCAGTGTGTCTTCGGCAAGGAGGTGTCTAAGTTATCAATTCTTTAGGCAATAGTTAAAATTTATTTGATATGTATGATACGAACATTTAAAATTGTCGGGAATTCTGTTTTGCTCACTTGAATACGTACTCTATATCTATAAGTGAAAACTTTATAATTGGCTTACAGATGTATAATTCTAATGATAAACACAATATTTTAGCAGTAAGTTTTCCAAATAAATAAATAAACAACGTCTGTTGGGTCAGCTAGCTGTTAATATTTGATTATGAAAATATATTATCGTATACTTATTGTTTATTTTAAACGAAAAATGTTCGCTTACTCCGTCAAATTAACTACCTATTCTTAGGTAGATAGGTAAACAAAAACTAAACAGTGCACCTTTTTCAAAATCATTGTTAATAATAAAAATAAATGTTTATAGATGAAGTCCAGGTCTTTTTATAAAGTACCTACTTATTATGCAGTTATCGTTGGCATAAAGAAATAATAGCATATTTTGTTATATTTGCTAAAAGTAATCCTCCCTAGCCGCGCCACATACTTTAAAGATTAATTGATCAAAATTAATAGTTTCTTGAGAGAAAAAGTATCAACGAAGAGTAGAGAAAAGGTACTATTATATAAATTGCTTTATGGATAGTTAATATTAAATATTGCAAAATTGACTTGCTGCAGAGTATACCTTCCAGCCGGACCACACCCTACGACCAATAACTCTTTAACAAAAGGGGTTTATTGGACCATATTTGTCGTATGCGAGGTACTCTTTAGGTAGTTTTTTTCGGGATATTGATTTATTAATAGTTCATTATACTCAATAGAGTATAATGAACTATTATATAAGTTAAATATAACTTAAGGTGGCGCGGCCAGAGAGCACTGTCTGGCGGCCGGACCACATAAATTGTTAATTAAAAAGATATCTCTTGAGGTACTAAATATATGTATATATTCCGATGAAAGTAGACTTTAGGTAGGTATTATTTCGAACTATAGCATCTGAGTACTAAAATGTGGTCCGGCCACAGAGAAACACACTTTGGAATAAGTTCATAAACCTAGATCCTATTTTGACTCACTGGTAGGGTCCCGAGATAAAAATAGACTACCCGTGAACGCGGTATTGGAGGAGTTAGGCAGAATTATTTAATTTCACAAATCTTAAGACCAAAGTAGGCGACATAATCATAATAAACAGCTGTATAAATATCACATGGAGGAGGTAAAAATCACGGATACGAACATTAACGAAGAAATTATGAGAACTATAGGTTCTAGTAACACACAAATTTGTATATACCACTTACCACAATATCGATATCGTGCTAGAGTAATCAAAAAGGAGCTTGCAACAATCGGCACAAAGTTCAAAAGCGAGGCCGACGCTTGTGCCAATACGTTATACGTACTGTCAACAAAGAAATGTTTGCTATATCCATAACATAACATAACATATCTTCACGCCTTTTATCCCCGAAGGGGTAGGCAGAGGTGTATTACACACCCACACTTCGCCAGATATGTTTCGGTCCCAATGTAATAGGGGGCGAGCCTATTGCCATCTACCGGGCACATTATTAAGCGAGCGATAATTAACATTTTTAATACACACATAACTTCGAAAAGTCAGAGGTGTGTGCCCGAGGTACCTGGGGATCGAACCCGAGACCATCGTCTCGGCAGTCCGTTACGTACACCACTGGGCTACCGCCGCTTCCATATATTGCTATATCCAATACAGTTAAAAAAAGGTCACGTATAGGCTTTCGACAGAAACGCATTGTAAGCAAATCGTAATCGCTCTAATCAGACAATCTCTGTCCATCAATATTAGGCACAAGAAACACAAAGGTGAATTTATGGTAATTTCTCCTTTGTGCAATATTTTCTGAATACACGTGAATTTTAGCCATGTTTGTATTTAGCTATCCACGTACCTTTAGCTATCTTTGTTTACCATTGTCTTATGGTCTTAAAAACACGTGTGCACCCAATGATGTTGTAACTAAAAAGGTAATTGTATCCACAAAAGTACCGAGCTGGTACTATCTATACCATCATCATCCCGCTCGCCTCGGAGCCCGAGGTCCGCTTACTGGTCTTAACTAACGCGCGTAACTTTTCCACACAACGACTGCCGTCTGACCTCTGCAACCCAAAGGTATAGCGATATTCCATGGTTTAGACCAGTATCAGTTTATTTGAGGTTACTGACTCCCAGTATCGACTGTCAAAGATCTTCATGACAGCCGGAACCGACGGTTTAACGTGCTCTCCGAGGCACGAGCCAAGCGATAATTAACAATTTAACACGCACCTAACTTTGAAAAGTAGTTGGTGCGCGCCGTGAATTCGATCCCGATACCCTCTGCATGGCAGTCTGTTGGTATCTCCACTAGGCTATCGCTGCCGTTGGTACTATCTATGTATATCAGAGTTTATTCATGGTAAGGTTTTGGTGTTCAGCAGGCTATTTATATTGAAATAGTTCTACTTATGCTCTCAAATTAATTGTTATACCGTATACCACAGATATTAATCTAGATCAATTTCTGTGTCGTATAATAATAATAATCTATGTATATCAGAGTTTATTTATGGTAAGGTTTTTGTTGTTCAGCAGGCTATTTATATTGAAATAGTTCTACTTATGCTCTCAAATTAATTGTTATACCGTATACCACAGATATTAATCTAGATCAATTTCTGTGTCGTATAATAATAATAATAAAAAGAGGATAATTGGTACGAACGCACGCCGCGATACATAGACGTAATTTAAAAATATTCTTAAAAAATCAACCGAATGCGGCCTCTCAGGCGATGATTAGTATTCTAGAGTTAACACAATATTCGTTCTGCAGAAAAGAGCAATAAGGGGAATTTACAACCTCGGTCCTCGTGTTTCTCTAAGAGAAAAGTTCAGTGAGATAGGCATTCTAACTGTTGTATCGCAATATATATACGATAATCTGTTACATCCGTTATATCCGTGTGGTGTGGGATTAAGAATACGGAATGTCACCACCCCATATCATCCCATGGGTATCGTAAGAGCCGACAAAGGGAGCATATTATGCAGAGAACAGCACTGCAAGAGAAGGAAAACTTGATACAAACCCTATACCAACCCGTTTGGCCAGCGTGGTATAGTAGGCCAATTCCTCCTTTCAAAGGAGAGGCCTAGTCCAGCAGTGGACTGTTAAAGGCTGATGATGTATGTATGTATAATATTAATAAAGCTTTATTTCATTCCAAACAGATTAGAGTTGACAGTACATATATATAAACATTATTCTAATTTAATTAATTATAAGAAGCATGCACCATTCAAAAAACATTATTAATTATTTTATTATCATAAGCATGCATCGCTTTCTATTTTCAAAAGTAAGTTACCTGTATAATTCAAATACAAGTATTATAATTTTATATTATTAATTAATTTTAATTATTTATATCTGTATGGACCCCGTTTGGGTAAGAGCCTCCCCCAAAGAGTGCCACGCTTCTCTATCCTTAGCTATGTCCATCCAACTTCCGCCTGCCGTCGCTACTATTTCGTCTGCCCATCTGGTTCTTGGTCGACCTCTAGTTCTGGTGCCTCTTGGCCCTGACCACTTTACTGACCTTTGGGTCCATCTATCGTCCTTGTAACAAGCTAAGTGACCCGCCCACTTCCATTTTCCCTTCCCTTCAGTGAAAACGTTAAGGCGTCGCATACTTTTATCTTCTTTCTGATGTCAACGTTCTTTACCTTATCTTTCAATTTTATACCTAGGCAACTTATTTCCATTCTTCTCTGGGTAGTCTGAATTTTATTTCTGCTTTTGAGATCAAAGGTCCAAGTTTGGCATCCATAAGTGAGACACGGTAGTATTGCTGTGTCCATGACTGTTTTCTTAGTTGGCAGTGAAAATTTTGATTCAAATATTTCTCTATGATGCCAGAACTTGTTTCAGGTAATCTCCACTCTTTGGTTTATTTCTTTAATGTTTCTTTCGTTACTAAAAAATATCTGTTTGCTTAGGTATATGTATTTTTTCACAAACTCAAGAGGGGTGTAATTTACTAAGATAGGCGTTACGGTACGGTTAGTCATAATTTTCGTTTTCTCGAGGTTCATTTCCAATCCCACTTTTGTACCAAACCAGGCTATGGTTTAAGTCGTTTACCATTTTGTTTAATTGCTGAGGGGTTTCCGAAAACAAAATGATGTCATCGGCAAATCTGAGATGACTTAAGAAGTTCCCATTTATATTAATACCTCGATTGGACCACGTTAATTTTTCCATTACGTGCTGTAGGACAGTTATAAAAAGTTTTGGTGAAATTTGCGAAGACTTTGCTACTGACACCAATTACTATCCTCTGGAATAAAATACTCAAGGAAGAAACTAAGCCACGCCAATGGATGGAATCTGAAATTATACTACTTTATAAAAAAGGAGACCCAGCTGACATAGGCAACTACCGTCCCATAATCCTCATGCCTTGTTTTTTAAAACTATTTAGCTCCTGTCTACTTGAAAGAATAGGCCCAGACATCGATACACGCCAACCGATCGAACAAGCCGGATTCAGAAGCGGTTTTAGTACAATGGATCATATCCAAGAAGTAGACCAGGTGATAGAGAAATACTTGGAATTTAATAAACCTCTCTACTTAGCTTTCATAGACTACAAAAAAACTTTAGACTCTATCTCACACGAAAGCATCTGGGAATCACTGAAAGCAATAAATACAAACGAAAAATATATTAATATCCTAAAAAATATTTACAATAACAGCACAATTAGAGTCAAACTAGATAGAGTAGGGGCAACAATCAACATAAAGAGGGGAGTCCGACAAGGAGCCCCAATTTCTGTGTCGTATACAGTAAATAAATATTATGTATACCTACTTAGTACATCTATTTGTTTTTACGATAATGCCACCGCCGTAACTTTTCTGACATTTGACTGGTCAAAGATTCTCGTATAACCATTGTGCTAAAAGTGTCTACTTGTCTAGTACTATCTTCATCATGTCAGCCTAGAGACGTCCACTGCTGGACATAGGCCTCCCCCAAGGTTCGCCACACAGACTTATTTTGAGCCGCCCGCATCCAACCGCTTCCCGCGATCCTAACCAAATCATCGGTCCACCTTGCGGGAGGCCTACCCCTGCTGCGTCGTCCGGTACGTGGTCGCCACTCTAGAACCCGCCAGCCCCAACGGCCATCGGTTCTTCGAGCTATGTGCCCCGCCCATTGCCACTTCAGCCTGGCTATTCGGACTATCTTATCGAATACTAATTATGGTGAAGGCAATACCTACTTACTTTATTTCACCGTAGCAGTGTAGAGCAGAGACGTGGAGTCAGTGGCGTAGTTAGCTTGGGTGGCACCCGGGGCGGATTTTAGTGGTGTCACCCCATCGTGGGTGTATTGCGGCTCATTGCCCTCTCCAAAGCATCTGAGTCCTCCCATGGCTTTTGAATGATTATCTTCATAAATCCTACGATAACCAGGATCAAGCTAGCAATCCAGGGTCGAGCCGACCATAGACAGCGCCTGTGAGCGAAATCTATGAAGCGCCTTTTTTGTTCTCCTGTTTCGACAATTTTTTTTAGGTATTAAACTGTTGACTGAAAATATTCCTCAGCTTTATATAGTACCTTATTTCTTAATTAAATAGAAAGAATCCGCTTGCGATTAGCAATCACGACAAATAAAAAAAGATGTCCAATTGTTAAAGAAAAGAAACAGTTAATTCATCATCATCCTAAATCCCTTTTTAGTCGGATTTGATCCAACCCGATGTCATGTGACACACGTTGTGTATGGGTTCAGTCACAATTTTTTTATTTCTGCGAGTGAGAAAGTTAATACTTGTTGTTTTTGCTTCCTCTGGTGAACAAAGCAAAAACATTTGAAAATGTGGGTGTAAGCAAGGGTGTAAGGTTCACCCTAAAATGACAAATATCGGTGACGGGCAGCAACGTCCCTGGTGCGAAAGCTACGCCTGACATATTTAGGGATTATGTGAAGTTCGCAGCGAGGCATAGAATACCATTACCCTAGATTCTAGCCATCCTATGTACTTAGAGAGGGACACCAGCTATCCCAAGGCGGAGCCGGATTCTTGGTATATAAAGTCTTCTCTGGCAACGATATAGCAGTTTCCAGTGTGTCGGCAAGTGTATGAACTTGAAAATTATCCAAGTATATGCACCTACTTTGATATACAGGAATGATGAAGTGGAGGAAATGTATTTTGACATTTCTAGAGTGTTACATAACACCGAAAAGGTCCAGTTCAATGTTGTCATGGAGAACTACAACGCCAAAGTGGGAGTGCATATCTATCAATTGTAGTGGGATCGCACGGATTTGGTAGGAGAAGTTGACCACATCTGATAAAAATTTGTCACTTCTAGATCCGAAATTCTTGAAGTTCGGAGCATTTACAGTGATCTCTACATGTCGGCAGCGTGCTGTCCTCATCTCTACTCGGAGGATCCCCGAACTACCTTAACGAAACTTCACGGACGAGTTACCAGAAGTCAGCCAAGAGCTTAAACGTGAAAAATCCCCTGTAGAAGTTGAAACAATGTGCAGCTCCAATGTATATTTAAATCTAGCCTCTTCTCGGGGAGTGGCGGACAAAACCCTTTTTAAATGCTATCGACATGTCACTCTCTTGAGCAACGTAGTTAAGCT
Organism: Euclidia mi; assembly: GCA_944739405.2. Taxonomy (NCBI): domain Eukaryota; kingdom Metazoa; phylum Arthropoda; class Insecta; order Lepidoptera; family Erebidae; genus Euclidia; species Euclidia mi. The sequence goes on from OX123189.2 coordinate 35,379,840, forward strand.
GTTTTCCAGTGTCATCAGTCACCACCAAACGTTTCGCGTCTCGCTTGACGAGTTTTAGACCTACAAATAGTCCGGTTCTCGAGGTTGAGCTGTCACCAAAGATGAAATTCACATTACGGCAGATTATACATGAGACAGAAGAGTATAATCACCCAGTGCTTATAGCATTTATGGACTATGAAAAAGCCTTTGACTTTATTGCAACCTAGTCTATTCTGGAGTCCGTGTAACGGTACTGTTTGCTCAGAGGTACGAGTATGTCGAATTTCTGCGCCGGGCGAAACTCGCAGTTGGGTAGAGAGAATTTCAAGAAGGCTCGCAAAAGAATACAGCTTAACTGGGCAGCGTATAGGGAATCACGCCGCTTTTCGTCACGCTTACCGCAAAGACTTAAGAAAAAGTGTGTTCTACCCGTGACTTACACAACGTGGACACTGACGCATGACGGTACGACTAGTCCACCAATTTGAGCTCGCTTAACAAGCTATGGAGAGGGCTACGCTCGGAGTTTCTCTGAAGAATCGAATTAATGAAGTCATCTGCCAGAGAATCAAAGTAATCGACCCTAAAATCAAAATAAAACAGAATAAAACGAAGAAATTATCTGATTAAATATCAGTAGTGGACTGCGAAATGCTGAAGATGATGATAAATTATATTTATATTCTTTAACAATTGATGAATTTTGTACAAAATGGTATAGATTAAGAAAGTCAGCTATCTTAAATATATGTACCTAGTAGGTATGTAGGTACAAATTTTAATTGTGCTTAATTTTTGCAGTATTTCCCTACTGGTAGCGAACTTCACGTATTAGGTAAATAGCCTAGGTACTTAGTATATAAAATTGGAGAACATAATTATTTCAGACATATATAATAAAATATAATGTCAAAATAAGACAAAAAGCGCTTCATAGGTTTCGCACACAGGCGCCGTCTTGAATTGGCGCGGCTCTGATACCTACACTTATTATAATGAAATAAATGAAATCCCCTTTTCGTTCTGTCTGTATGAACTCTATAAACTCAAAAACAACAAAACGGATTTCTGTACGCCTTTCACCAATAAATAAATAATTAGTGAGATTTCTGAGGAACGTTAAGGTGTAAGTATAATGCACGCGGACGGGACGAAGGCTTATATTTACTAGATATTAGAGGCTACTACAGCTACGCCCAGCCATTTTATTTTAACTGAACCATTTCTCCCCGATCCCGTAAGCATTTCTTGAAATCTGTTCTTAGTGCACCCCTACGGTCCTCAAGGAACGTGCAAAATTTCAGCTTCTTGTCCTAAATAGCTTTGGCTGTACGTTGTCTGTCAGTCAGCCAGTAACGCATTTTTTTCCTTACTTTCTTTCTTTTTATTCATCTGTAACATTACACATCTGTGTAATGTGCCCGGGTGTCACGCCAAAAATGGTGTCACCCGGGGCGGACCGCCCCCACCGCCCCCCTCTAGCTACGCCACTGCGTGGAGTAACGCGACGAGACTTGTAAACTTTGCTTATCCAGCGAAGTGGAGCGAGGCAAAGGAACAGAGAAAAAGGAATACTAATGAGAGCACCAACATCTTACTAGAGCGCTTAACGTACCCACATCTTCCAAAAAAGTAAGTATCAAATTATCTTTTATGCAACCCGGCACTGCTTCTCAGGCTCTGAGTGCTCTTATTTTCCTGAATTTCTTGATTGCCAGTTCATTTTTAAAGAATGTAACAAAATCTTATAATCAAATAGATCAGTAACCATACAACTCATATAATACATCGGAATACTGTAGACTCGACACAGAAATCAATTTCCTTTCATAAAATCGGATGCCTAAGCACAAAGTTGATTGCGCTAATGTAACAATCAGAGACGATTAAATCTCGAGAGCATTGAATTGCTAGCGTGAACATTGCTCGTAATCAAACAAGCCAGGGACGCCTATTCTTATAGGCGCAGCTGGCTTGCGTGCCACGTAACCAATACAATGAATAACTCGTTTTCTACGGATTACTTGCCTATTTGCTTAGACTGTCATGTTTCTTATCAAATAAACATGATGTTGTGTAGGTATTGAATCAGTATTAATCATCATTATCCTGGCGTTATCCGGATTAACTTAATCCGGATAACGCTAGGATAATGATGATTAATAGTACGTCTATTCGTATAAACTTTCGCCCTGTAGCTCGGGATTCGCTTCCTAGTCAAAATATATTTGACTGAATAATAACTTTTCATATAAGCAACAGCAACTGCTCTCTAACTACTACGCACGAAGTCCACCATAGATCTGAACAGTAATGTTCGCGAGTTGCTTACATCAAAAGACGTAAGTGGATGCTCCTGTTTCACCATATTCACTTTGGGAGGCTTACCAAATGAACATAATTTATTGCTTGAGTATGATATCAATAACTATTAACTTTTGCAATAGTAGATAACTCACAATGTGAAACTGTTGCAGCTCCTTATAAAGATAATATGTAAAACCATTATACTGGAAGTTAAAAAGAGTGGCCACGAGTTTTATTGCCCGTTCTTTCTCGTGGTTCTACCTATTGCATTGCAAACGTGGCAGTAAATGTAGAACCATCTAGTAATTAACTTAAATTTTTGACGTTCATAAGCGTCACTTTATGGCCTAAATGAATAAATGATTTTGACTTTGATTTCGAAGAGAGTCATTGTCTTTGGTTGCCTTTACTCCGCATAACTAACCGTGAAAAACAAATAAACAGTGCACTCATTCAAGTGACTAAATGGTTTAATTTAAACAATCTAGTACTGAACGCCAAAAAAACAAAATGTGTTAAGTTTGCTCTGCCTAATATCAGAAACATTGGTCCTATCATCGTTTTAAATGACGATATACTCGAAACAACTGAATCCACCTTATTCCTAGGATTAACACTTGATTCGAAGTTACAGTGGGGTGCGCATGTTACATATCTCTCAGAGAAACTTAACTCAGCTGCTTATGCCGTTAAAAGCCCGGTACACAAACATTTGACTAGTACCAAGTGTATGGAGAGTTTTAAAAATTGCTTTTGGCTCATACCTACTTTTTGTAATGCAATCACAGCGATTCGGTTCTCTTTATCACCCACTCCACTTTAATATTGCAAAATATTGTACAATGTATTGGCGCCAAAACAAGAAAACACAATAAACAATCGTATAAAAATGACAGATTCCTAATTCAAATGTAATTTTTTTTTTCATTTTTAATTGTAACAGTATTTATGGCCAGACTAAGTATAGACCGTTTATTGGTCGGAGATTGTTGAACGTGATAGGGTGACACCATCAACAACCGTCGTTAAAAATGTATATCCGTGGATACGGATCGGAATACGGATATTTGGTGTCAAGATCCGCGGATACGGATCTTTATTTTCTAGCTGAATCGAGGTTTGAGATATTAAAAGTCAGTTCTAATCATATAGATTGGCTAAATAGACGAGAAAGAAATTTATACTTGTAGGTATAGCATGTATCAAAGTTGAGAGAAAATTAGAGCTATTTTGATTTTAGTGCGTCTTACAGACATCGTAAACCAGTTAACGTGTAACAAAAAGTAGATTATAAAATTAACTTGGTAGAAATGTTAGGACACATTATTTTCATATTTAACTTCTGTAGCCACATATTAATCCTCGATCAATCAAGACCTACAACAGTTATGGTGCAGTATCTATTTACCACGCAATTTATTGCACCTGGCTGTTTCTAGACTACCTTTGCGTAAAGTTTCGTAGATTTTCTCCGTCGGTTTCTTTTAGATCATTCCGTATTTTTCCAGCTATACTTACTCTACTTTCTATAATAAGAACATATTTTAAAGCACAGCGTAAGTATGTATTCAGTTCAACATTATGCTGAGCATGTACTTTTTGCTGGTTTACTGAATCCTGAATAGGTACGTCACGTAGAAACGGAAAAAAATCCAAGTGTGAGTCGGACTCGCCTACGAAGGGTTCCGTACCATCATCATCTATAAAAGAAAATCACGTTTGTTGTATGTATACTTAAATATTTTTTAAGTTTCTACCTGTTTATTAAGATCGAGTAAAAATTCATTATTTTTAATTTTTAGTATTTGTTGTTATAGCGGCAACGGAAATACATAATTTATGAAATTTTCAGCTTTCTAGCTATCACGGTTTATGAGCTATAGTTTGGTGACAGACTGACGGACAAACAGACAGACAGACAGCGGAGGCTTAGTAATAGGGTCCCGTTTTTACCTTTTAGGTCCGGAACCCTAAAACGCAACGCAAACTCAACAAAATAATTAAAATACGCTCACGATTTCTTCGCAAAGAGGTTGAACACACAAATACATGTGTGTATGTCACTGTCCGAATGGAATGCGGTTAACCTCGCCGAACCAATACTGTTCAACCTTGCTGCCTCCCTAACGGAGCTAGTAAGTCGATGTGCATATTGTGCATATCTACTGAATCGCTGCACCCATTTCAAAGGAGACACATTCGCGGTATCAAAAAGCTCCTTCCGAGTTCAGTTCTTCAAATTGACACTGGAGGTATTCTCCTGAGCACGTAGAACAGTCACAGATTTAGCTGTAGATCCAAGATCAGGTGTGGTAAGGTTTTAAAAGCCGCACAATTATGCCTAACAAATTGCAAAATTCCGAGATTGTATCATCAAATAAGGTGCACAGTATAACGTGCTTCTAGTCTACGATCAAGCAAGCTTCACGTCGAATAATCTTCAAACAAGTTGTAGCTGTGTAGTCATATTTAAGACATTAATACAAGTCATAGTATAACATGGCTTATTGTTCATAATAGATTGGTAAACATAAGTTACGTTTGCATGAGTCATCCCTTGGATGGGTGACCACATATTGTGGTCTTTACACCAGATTGCCTCGGAGGAAACGAAGAGCTATCAGTTTGGAACATTACCTCAGAGAAACTACCTCAGGAGCATTCGAATTGTCTATAAACTTCGATACCAGAGTTCAAACACATATATGTAAGAAAAGAAGAATAAGGAAACTTATAACCCATTAAGCCATTAAACTTTAACTATTTTACTAAATGGTTCAGATCTCTTTAAAGTTTAATAACAATTCATAATCCACAAAAGATTACTCTGCAACTAATGGTTATCTTTTATATCGAGATTAAATATACGCGCTTACTGCATTATACAGACGTGCTGTAATCGACGTGTTTGCATTTCTTTAAAGGCGCTGCATGCTTCATGCGCTTGTCAGATTCAGGAAAGCTCCCTAGTGTAGAGATAGTTTTGATATTAAATATACGCGCTTACTGCATTATACAGACTTGCTGTAATCGACGTGTTTGCATTTCTTTAAAGGCGATACATGCTTCATGCGCTTGTCAGATTCAGGAAAGAAAGACTCCCTAGTGTAGAGACAGTATTCATAAATAAAAGAGACAACTATCAAATCATACTTTCATTTATTCAATTTGGCACAAGGATATATCTTTAGATTACGTCGTGATTCCATAGTTGCAAAAGCCCAGTTCGCAAAGCAAAGGCATAGAACCAAGAGAAAGAACGTGCAATAAAACTCTTGGCCATTCTTTTATATATCAAAATTCACAAATAGTGGTAAAGCCAACTTATGTAAATCTAATATCAATGATGTCGGTAGTTTTATATTACAAAAAAGGTCTGTCTTACAACATAACACAATAAGCATTATTTAGAATCAACACAATTTATTAATGAATCTCATTGTAATGATCTTTCTAGTATTATATACGTGTTCACTGTGTCTTGTTGTTGAAGGTCACTCTTCGATAAAAGGGGTTTTGAGTTAACCGAATTTATTTGCGCGGAATCGAATCAAGTATACAAGTTGTCGTTTAGACGGTAGAGAACTGACTGGGGGGAGTATGCAGGCGCGCTACCTCGTAATTAATATGATGCAATGCATTGTATTGTTGCGTCATACACTGCACATGTCCCAACAGTCATCCCCCTTTTACAAAAAAAAATGCTGAAAAAAAAACTATAAGTCGATATCACATGTGTTCTAACATAATTACAATAACTTAAAGTTACTTATAACAGTGCAGAAGGCACACAGGAATGTGCGGCGTTGCAAAAATGGTCGCCTTGCTCGGATTGAATGACGCGTTACCTGCGATCGGTTCACATTACACATTTGATACGCTGTTATATTTATAAAGGTTACAAAATCTTAAACAATGTCGAATTTATGTTCACAAATCTAATAAGTTATATAAGTTTGTTCAATTGAATATTATAACATTCATACACATTATTTATATCTTGTATGATTATATAGATACTTACATTTATATGTATTTATACATACGTATTTACGGTACACTCTTTATAACATTTTAACACTATAACATATTACTGTTATCATAGTTGTAGAATCATAAGTTTAATTAAAACACTTGGAAAATAAAATGCCATGAAGTATACCTCTATACCGTCTGTTGAGCCTGAGAGGTCTGGAATTGCTGGACTGTCCTGCCCATCTCTTTACGCAACCACCCTCGGGTTCTGGTACAACATGCTCCGCTACAAAAATATATTATCAACAAAGACAATAGTATAACAATTGCTATGGACATGGCTCCGTACATTTTCATGTGAGTTTCTATTGCACTAAAATTGGCGCTATTTGCACCGTTTTGGGCGATAATAATCTCTTCCTGTTTACTGTATGTCTTACCCATTTTTGTAAAACAATTTAGCGATATGACAATAAACTCGTCTGATTTAATATACTTGTACAACCTTGACAAAATGTGGATATCTAATGACGAAATATAATTACTCATTATATAAAGCAATTTCGCAATTACTTGCGAGTTCGAAATATTGTTATCCTTGCAATTTTTCAATACAAGTGAATATACAGGTTGCGCTGATTTTTATTCTATTGCTACTTGTTCAATACGCTATATATTATCCTACTGCTTACCTTACACTACGTACTTATATAATTTTATACATGTGCGATAGCTACTGATGTAGCACCGACTTAAAATTTTGTCTCTATCCTACTATTTTTTTAAGGGTGGTTACCATAGTGGCCTACTCTGCTATAATTAATTACACCCCTTGGGGCCCTCAGTACCCACTACGGTAACGCCGCAAATAGACATACATATATAAATAACGCTTACACATTAAATCTTATTCGCGGTTTAACTACGCGTCCACTTCTAGTTATAACTTTATTGTCAGAATTCTTTTTACCGGTTTGTATCATAGGTGTTGTGGTACGATTAATACTAACATTGTTATCGAATTTATTACAGTTCTCATCCTCTGTCTGTTCGTTCAAAATATGCGCGGCTTTTAACCTATCAATGGATACCTTTGCGGTTCTATTAGGCAACTGGATGGTATATACTTTATCTGTCCTATTCAACACGCGATAAGGGCCTTCGTATGTTGGAGATAAGGACTTCTTAACCATTTCGTTCCGTATAAACACATGTGTACACAACTTTAAATCTTTACTTACAAATATTTTTCTACTACCGCTGAAACTGATCTACTCTGAGGTTTCATTGAACTAATTGTTTTGCGTAACTGTACTATGTAATCATGGTGACTGTCGCTTTGGCTACTTTGCTGGAAAAAATCTGATGGTAATCTTAAAGGTTGTCCATACATCAATTCTGCGGCACTATATCCAGTGTCAGTTCTTAACGCGGCTCTTAACCCTAACATAACCGTCGGTAATTCGTCTGCCCAATCCACCCTATCGGCCAATCTCGCTGTTAACGCATTTTTCAATGAACGATGCCATCTTTCTATTAATCCATTACTCTGTGGGTGGTACGCCGTAGTATGAATTTTTTGTACGCCTAATAGTTTCATAAGTGCGCTAAACAGATCGCTTTCAAATTGTCTTCCTTGGTCTGTGGTTATTCTACTAGGGCAACCAAATCTACATATCCACTCTTTAAATATTACGCTAGAAACCGTGTCAGCTGATATGTCTGAAACTGGAATAGCTTCTGGCCAACGCGTGAAACGGTCCATAATTGTTACGCAATAACGATACCCATGGCGTGACGTAGGTAACGGACCAACTATGTCGGTATGAATTTGTTCGAATTTCGTACATTTCGGAAAATCTACTAAGTCTGAAAGTGTGTGTCTACTTATCTTGGCTTTTTGGCAAGATATGCACGTTTTTGCCCACTCATTTACCTCCTTATTCATTCCTGGCCAAAAAAATCTTTTAGTTACTAACTTCCTAGTCGAACGAATGCCTGGGTGACTTAAGTTATGAATACTGTCGAAGGCTAACTTCCTAAATTTCTTTGGTAAATACGGTCTAGCGGTATCCGTCGAGACTTCGCAATATATTCTCTTATCAGAGCCTGGTACAACTATGTATTTGAATTCGTGCTTATTACTATCTGAGTCGGTAACTCTACACTCTGCGTCCTGTGCGCGAGCTAATTCTCCGTAATCTATCGTGGTTGGACACAAAATAGACTCAACACGCGATAATGCGTCTGCTACTGTATTCTCTGAGCCGTTTATGTGTTGTATATCGCTCGTAAATTCGCTGATATACATTAACTGTCTGGCTCTTCTAGGAATTTCTTTATCACTTCTAATCTTTGTAAAAGCGTATATCAACGGCTTGTGATCCGTAAAAATCGTTATCTGTCGCCCTTCTATCATATTTTTGAAATGTACCATCGACATGTAAATGGCAGATAGTTCTTTATCATAAGTACAATATTTTCGCTGTGTGTCTGATAGTCTCTTTGAAAAATATCCTAGCGGTAACCATTTATCCTCAATCTTTTGCTGCAGCACAGCACCGACACAAGTATCTGACGCATCCGTCATTAAGGCTAAAGGTACATCTACGCTAGGGTGAGACAATGTAACGGCGCTTTTAAGGCTATCCCTACATTGTTCAAAAGCTTCAATACTCTTTTCGTCCCAACCGATTTTAGTTTTATCCTTTTTCTTCGAATTGTGTAAAAAATTATTAAGTACAGCCTGGTGTTCTGCGGCGTGAGGGAGGTGTGACCTATAAAAATTGATCATTCCTAAAAACCTACGTAATTTTTCTATCGTTTCTGGTCGCTTATAGTCGGCAATAGCCTTCACCTTATCCGGCAATGGGCTTATGCCGTCCTCCGACACGAAATACCCTAGAAATTCTACTTCTGACTGCCCGAAAACACATTTACTTACATTAATTGTAATACCTAATTCATTAAATCTATTAAACAGAATCCTAACGTGTTTTTTGTTTATCTCTTCTGTGTCTGACGCTACCAAAATATCATCTAGATAACAGAAAATTGCTGATTTACCGCTTTTATCTTCTAGGCGTTCTATTCCCTTTAATACCTGTTGATCCATAAACCTTTGGAAGGTTTGGGCGGCATTCCTAAGACCAAAACTCATCCTGGGGAATTCATATAAACCAAATGGCGTACATATACTGGTTTTCTCTACATCTTCTGCCGCAACTGCTATAATATGATAAGCTCTTTTCAAATCTAACCTAGTATAGTATTTCTTATTAGGTAACACATATGTAAAATCTTGAAGTCGTGGTACTGGGTATCGATCTGGTTTCGTAATAGCGTTAAGCGCTCTGTAGTCTCCGCATGGACGTAATTGGCCATCCTTTTTTAAAACTACGTGTAGCGGACTGGCCCATTCTCCTTTACTAGGCCTACAAATACCTAATTCCTGCATTTTATGAAATTCTTCCTTTACTTTCATATACCGGTCTGGAGGTAATGGCCTTGGCCGCGCGAAAACCGGGGAACCGGAAGTTATGATATGGTGATACACGGAATGAGTTGGTTCCTTGTACATAATAGGCTTAGTTATACTTGAAAATTCCTCTAAAATCTCTCGGTAGGGGTTGTCGCTTTGTATACTCCTAATTGAAGGCTGATCATGCTTTGTAACGCACCCTATTACACGTAAATTTGTTATACTGTCTGTAAGTCTCCTATTATATATATCTACCACTAATTTATAGTATTCTAGAAAATCAGCACCTATGATAGCTTGCTTAACATCACAAATTATAAAAGTCCATTTCAAGCTTCTACGCAACCCTAAATTTAACTCTAATGTTTTAATACCATACGTTCTAATTTCGGTGTTATTCGCTGCAAAGAGTTTATATTCACTGAGTAATTGTTCGCACTTAAACTGACTTACCGGTAAGACGGAGACGTTGGCACCTGTGTCTACCAGAAAACGGGTTCCGGTTGTTCTGTCCCTTATACACAAACGATGGTTCTTTTCTGGCTCGACGCAGTCTCCCATCGCAATAGGCTGCACCGCATCTAGTTTTCCGTCTCGTCATTCTTGTCGCTTTTCCTCGGCTGCTTCCAGTTGCAGGGCTTCTCACACGCTCTAGCCCGATTCCTGTAACGAAAATGATACCTGCAGAGCCAGTTTGGGCTCTGCGGGGTCCTCGGTGGTCCTCTGGGCAGTGAACGTGACCTTGACCTGTTTCTATTCCACGGGTTGCCGTTATCATACTGCTGCTGTCGTCCTCTAATTTCATTAATTTCCACTCGCAGCGTTCGTAGTTCCCTTGTCATTTCTGCCAGTTGCTCGGTCATATTTGGCGTCACTGATACTGTCGACGTCGGCGTTGATACTGCGGCAATTTCCATAGGGCGTAGATTTTCCATGATCTTGTCGGCTAACGCGGCTAATTCGTCTAATTTCGTATCCTGTGCCACCGATAGAACTGCTTTCACCGAACCCGGAAGTCTAGATATCCATAGACGTTTCAATGCTTCTGTGGAGACCTGAGTGTTAGTGGCAAGCTCTGACATTATTCTCAGAAGTTGTGACGGGCGTTGAGTTCCTAAATCCATCTCCGAAACTAGCTTGTTAAATTGTCGTTCAGCGCTCTCCTCGTAAACGGTAATTAATCTGTTTCTTATGGCTTCATACTTTCCATTTTCAGGTGGCGTAATAATAAGATCATATACTTGCTGTAAGGCGTCCCTGCCCAACTTCGCTACTACCATGTTGAATTTCGTAGTATCTCCTTGTTTCTGCGGCTCCAATATCGAATCGAATTGAGCAAACCATAATTTCGGCATGTCCTTCCAAAATTCCGGTATCTTCGATGAAACGGATATCGCTGCTAGATCTGTGACTGACTGTGTTGTCGCGGTAATTTCGGCTTGACCTTGTCCCGTAACTGCAGGCTTATTCATTTTCTGTATTTAGTTCGTACACCGGTTTATTTCAAAAGTTTCCCTTGAGCACTAAAACTAACTTGCAAGGCTGTAACTACGCTCTAGCAAGGAGTCAAATTCCGCTACCCTGTTCGCTGCACTATGTAATATAACCGCACTGTCCAAAAAAATATATCACGTCGGGGTCACCACTGTAATGATCTTTCTAGTATTATATACGTGTTCACTGTGTCTTGTTGTTGAAGGTCACTCTTCAATAAAAGGGGTTTTGAGTTAACCGAATTTATTTGCGCGGAATCGAATCAAGTATACAAGTTGTCGTTTAGACGGTAGAGAACTGACTGGGGGGAGTATGCAGGCGCGCTACCTCGTAATTAATATGATGCAATGCATTGTATTGTTGCGTCATACACTGCACATGTCCCAACATCATTGATCTACAGTATATTATTCTATCCTATACTACAATCTTTAATATCTCAAAAACTACCAAACTACCCAAAATATCAATAAGATAATGATTATACTATCTTACATTGTTTCCTAGATGTTATAACCAAATAACACGCAACACAGAATATTGAAACACAGTGGCAGTTAAATAGTCAGAACCATATCGTACCTGAGTCGTCGCCGAAGGAGAATAGGACGAACTAGCCGAGCTTGTCGACTTATATAGCTAAAACCTTATTTACACGTTTGACAGCTTAGCTGTCAAACGTCATGTCAGTGTCATTTAACTGCCATTATCTTCGTACATATGTATAAATACTTGGATATCAGTAATTTTAGCCCACAGCCTAACTACATGACAAATATCATTACATATCTCTCACGCTCGTATATGTGCTTTGCGCGCATTTTTGAGCACATACGACGTCGAAAGCGAGGTTCCCGAAACAGGTTGTTATCCCTAACGGAAGATATCACATCCCAATGCATTGTATAGCTGCACGTGACAGCCTTTGTATCCACTTTTGTGTGCTACTCCAGTACTCAACTAATTGCTACTCGAGTACACTTCACAACTAGAGAACTATAGTAGGCGAGCCTAAAATAACTACAGCCTCGAACTAGTTAACTTAAAATAGTTCAGGCGGCGTCCCAACCCACGACTGTGGGCTATTGCTTGAAATATGTCTTATTTATTATTATGTCTGCGTTGTAGTCACTGTCTACGTTTGCTACTTATGAAAAGCAAAAAGACAATTGGTTATGAATTTCAATATTAAGATGGCAAAGAACTTTTTACAGCCTTTTGCAGTTCACTGCTAGACTTTAGCCTCTCCTAATTTGCTTGACACTAGCACTGTGAATCAATAGGTATCTTCATCACCTCATGATGATTTGGCTTTATGTCAAGTATTCCGTCTCTTAGCAAAAATACTATTTGCTTCATGTATTTTCATAGTCGAATCTTATGTCATTCACGGTATTAAATGGGGTATGGACATTTTGTAATCCTTCACCATAAAGACAAACGGCAAGACATCGGAGTATTAAAACAAGGGCTTAGAAAATAATGTCGTAGCTTTGTATGTAACTTTCACCGCCAGTTTTTGTTATATCTAAGCGTTGAAGAATCATTTTGAGCTGATTCATGAATGAAAAAATGTGTACTACCTGATATAAATTAGTTGAATATTAGTGTCAACCGAGAATTGCGATGGACATTCAAAGTATTATTCATATTGGCGCACTATCGCGAAAGTTGATCCTCGTTAGATGATTAAGTAAAACATGCAATGTTAAAGAACATTTTATAACGTTACAAAAAAGGGCAATGTTGGTACAAACATAGTCTCATCCGAGCACATTCATTTGTAGAAGCAATCATATATTCTTACTAGCTTTTATTGTACGAGTATCAATATTATTCCAACTATCGATTGGTAAACTAATAATGTAGCTGAATATTGAGTTTCAAACTTTTTCAAAGGTTTGAAATATTCATGACCGTTATGCTCTGTAATAAAAACATTGAAATTCCAACTAAAGTTTAATACAATAAGTGGACAAAGAACCTTTTGTAAATGAAACAATCTGCGCGGTTTAGTACCTACCAATCCCATTTACGGTATTCCAAAAACCTTTTAGTATTTATTTAGTAAAGTAATACAAAATTGAACGTGAAATTCAATTCTTTAATTCATATCTTTATTCTTTTAGTTTATTGTAAGGCTTTTTTATTACTTTTAAAGAGCTTGGCAAGTTTATCTGTAGTCTAGATATTATCCTTATTTGTTTTACACACACACACACCGCGTAAACAAATACGGTTTCATAAATAAAATATACATATGCAGAAAATAACATGTATTTGACGTAATAAAATGTATCATGTCAGATGCAATGCAGACTGTTATGCCGTGCAGTTTAACGATGCAACGGGGCGGTCATAAAACTCGCGACTACTACGCGTTTAATGCATTATACAGGGGTCCATATTGGCTCACCTAAAGTTCTTTACCCGAAATTGTTCTTACTAATGATTTGTAATCCGAATGATCACTCTTCCTAAAATTTTTCATCCTAAAATTTTCATTCATACTATTTGTTCGCGACAAGCATTAAAAACTATGACAGTGAATAGTGTATTCGAAACCGCGAGTGAAAATCGTAAAAAAAATCAGTGTTAGCTAATCGTGCGGTACACCGGGTTCGATTCCCGGACGCATCAAAGTGTTAAAATGCAACTTGAATAGTGTAAATAGTTAAATATTTAATATAAAGTACTATATAGTACATGAACATTAGTCTAAACCTTGTGCTAACTGTAGAGACCTAGATATCGATCATAAATAGTGTTATCAGTTGTAACAGATAAGAACTAATACTTCATAAAACAGCTGTTTGTTTACATATTCGTTTTATAGTTTTATAAGTGTTTTTGGCTTCATATAGGCTTGAAATCATGTCTAGATACTTTCTTATTGCTAGTTATTACCTTATATAGTTAAAATAAGCATAATAACAAACATTTGTATGTTTATCATAAACTTTGTTTATGTACGATAGTATTTACTTAAGAAATTCTGTATTTTTCTTATGATTCATAAGTTTTCATGTAATAGGTTCGAATTGAATAAAGATATTTGTGTTTGTTTTAATAAATGCCCCATAAGTATAGTTGCACACAACGGCCTACAAAATTATATATATACATTTAGTATACAATAGTTTTTCAATAGAAAATATAGTGGGCGGGCCCTTGTGTGACAGCATTTTTTGGGAGTTTTTATGGAATAACTTAGTGACGCTAGTAGTTAGGTTTAGGTATTGTATACCGATAGATAGAACTTAATGAGACCTATCTAACGATGTACAGAACATGTACGTATGTATAATAGAAACGAATATATCGTAAAATTTGTACTGTATTTAAAATTAAAATAAACGAAAGATTCTCTGTGCACGTGTTCGGTGCGATAGTCGTCGATAAGGTAAAGTTTCGAGGTACTTAAGCGACCATGTATTCGGCCAGTTCGTTGGCGTCCCAACCACCATCTTGTGACCTATGTAACCATCAAGCACCGAACACCTGAACAGCATCGCTCTCAACGTATGAAGATGTTTTATTTTTGAAGCCCCAACACATCGAAGCCATACAGTCCACACACATAGAAGAACACGCATCGTCGTAGGCACACGTCAGCAGCACACTACCAGCGCACTGTAGCGGACTAGCAAAGGTTCGATTCCTGGCATCCGTTATACTATTTTTAGTGCAACCGGCGATGTTCATAACACTCATGTTTCCGAAAATTGTAATTTATAATATCATTAATGTAAATACATTTAAACTCCTACTGTTTTTTATCATAACGCTTTTATCCCTAAACATAATTAAGTACCATAATATTTTTACTCATACTCAGAAAGAGACATTTAGCAAGTGTAATAAAAATATATGCAATTTTACCAAGACACTTCTAGCCTTATATGATGGTGTTTTATACAATAGAATCGAGAAAACAAACCATTTTCAAAAATAACACTTTTTGGCTAAATTTTTCTAAGTCCTCGCGCCGTAGCGCCCTTAAGGCTACACTTCAACCGAAATTCATAAAACACGACTCATTTACGGTTATGTTAATGGCCTGGGAGTTTATACCGCAGTTTTAATCGTACCTAAACCAATAACTAAGGACCGATTTGGTTCTGGCACTTCGCCGGCCGCTGCCGCGGCACGGTCGCTTCGCTCGCTCGGCTCGCGCGTTGTGGTCACAGTTATAACCTAACCTAAACTAATAATTATGAATGGGACCGATTCATTTCTGGAACTCGACCATTGTACTATTGTGTAATTGTACTATGGTAGGTACTATTATTCTTATATGTTTTACATGTTATGTGAAAATAAAGTTACGCAAAATTAATGTATATAATACTCATTATTATGAATAAAAAGAAATCTAAACAAAAAAGATATGACTTTGAATAATAATGTAAAATATGGTTATATTGAGAAAATATAGGAAAACAAATAAAAGTATAATAGATGTTTATTGAGACTGACATTATGAAGTTGAATGCTTCGGAATTATGAACATTAGAGACAGAGTAGTTAGGAATTGTGATTGTTAGGATGAAAAATGTTAGGAAGAACATTTTCGGATTTCCAATTATCGGAGTTGAAAATTTAGGTGAACTTTGGCGCACCCATTATACAGACGTGCTGTAATCGACATGTTTGCATTTCTCATTACTAAACACACACACACGTTTTCAACGCGTTTACTATAAGACTATAGAGCACTAACGGCCGGTTCCAATATTCGATCCATCCGTGGATTTTGAGATTCAATATTCGATCTATCCATTTTGAGATTTTAAATTCGTGTTTGACATATTTAGTATGGAGCTTATGTCAAAAACGAATTTAATCAAAATCTCAAAAAATGGATAGATCGAATATTGAATTACGTAGTTAGTGGTATGTTATCGCTCTAAGTGAAACGTCCATACAGAGCATACCTATGGTACAAAGTTTCTTTTACAAGCTCTCACGTCAGCTATAAAATAAACATTAAAATACTGTCCTACCCAGTTTGTATTATTTTTCCTTACAGGTAACTTTCTAACCCCATAATAAAAGAAAAAAAATGTAAGGCCGCTTCCGCGTCACCTTGAAATGAGGTGGGTCTTACAGTTATGCATATTACATATAAGGATAAAGTATAGCACACTTGTTTACTTTTATATTTTGTTTCTTAAAGTGTCTCCCAGTTTCCTCGATTTGCTGTTTGCGTGACTAAAATGTTAATGATTTTACTGTTTTTACACAATGCTACGCATTCCGCATTGGGCCCGCTTTCGTTTAGGAAGTACATTTTCAGAACTTTTCGTTCAAAATACATAGTACCTAAATAGTAACAGCCTGCCTTCTTTTAGTTGGTATAATATACCAATAAGAGGTACTTAGTAATATTTGAAATGACGTACGGCCACCTTTTTTAAAAGTAATTGAGAAGTGACCTAACACTGGCTATAATTATGAGAACATTTTGGATATTCTTATACCAATTTTGTATTAATAAATTTCTTGGTTAAGGTTTCGAAATACGTCGCCGTTTTTAGGGTTTGTGAGTGATTGGGGGAGGGAGGGAGGTCTCGGAACCCCCTCCTCACCATTTTCACTTGCCGGAAATACTTGGTTTCCTCTGAAAAAAAGAATTCTCCAGACATCGGTGTGTATGGCACTGCCAACTTCCACATTCTTCACACTAGTTTAATAAACTAAGGTTGACGGAGCCCTGCTTCGCAGGGCTCCTTTTTTCGGATTAAGGGTCAAAAGAGAACCTAACATAACCTATTTATTAACCGACTTCAAAAAGAGGAGGAGGTTCTCAATTCGGCTGTATTTTTTTTAAGGTTTGTTACCTCATAACTCCGTTATTTATCGACCGATTTCCGAAATTCTTTTTTTGTTTGAAAGGATATACTTTCAGGTGGGTCTCATATAAAATTTATCAAAATAAATCCAATAGTTTAATTAAAACTCAAATTTTATCAAAATCAATCCAATAGTTCCATTAAAAACTCCAAAAAGTATGTCATCCAAGTAAACGAAATTATGCATTTGCTGTGAATTTTCATCAGTGGACACTAGAATAGTCGCAATCAACGGGCCTACTTTGGGCTTCATTATCAGGTATTGATGAAACCAGGAGGAAGAAAGGTTGGAGAGTAAATCTATATATATAAAATTGCTTGGGCTGACAGATTCATCAACGCAGAGCCAAAACCACAGGGGCTTGAGACTTGAAATTTTGAAAGTCGGTGCATTTTATGACGTAAGCACCCACTAAGGAAGGATTTTTATACATATATTTGGTTAGAAAAAGTAAACACGCAATTTAGATTTTTTCCAAATGTAACAACTAAGAGGGTGATATAGGGGTAGATAGTTTGTATGGGAGGTCCGTCATTTTTAAAAAGATAGCGTGTAATTTTGTGTGCAAACTTTTGGTTAGAAATAAAACAAATACGTGTTTTAGCGATTTCTAAAATCTACCATTTAAAAGGGTGAAAGAGGGGTTGAAAGTTTTTATGCGAAGTGAAATTTCATATACTAGCTTCTGATTAGAATAAGTGATCATGTATTTACGCGTTTTTGGAAATAGGGGTTGAATTTTTATATGGAAAGTCCGTCATTACGCGCGAGCGAAGCCGCCAACTGCTAGCTTATACATATAATAACTTTGATGATAAATCACAGAATAACTAATCGTAGTACGGTTTAATTCAAAGAGCAGACGATGAGTACGTTCTTCAGGGTTTTCACGATTAAATATTTTTCACTGTAAGCCTGAATTTGTGATAACCTCTTTTCACGCAGCTCACTACTTTCTCTTGAAATGGCCTTGGACCGAGATTCCCTACTTTGAGATAGACGTTTCTCCCTTTCTTCGCTAGTTGTGGAGTACTGCTCACATCTCTGGGCCGGAGCGCCAAAATATCAGCTTGATCCACTCGACTCCCTACAGAGACGAGCTGCTCGAATCGTCGATGTTCCCGATCTCACGGCTAGACTAGAGTCGCTGGAGCAGCGGAGAGACTTTGGTTCTCTCTGCGTATTTTACCAACTCTTTCACGGGGAGTGCTCCGAAGAAATGAATAATTCGCCGACGCAGTAGAGTTCACCCGTACTGGAAGCGTTCTCATCTAGTACGGTGAGCTTCCAGCGATCTTTTCTACCACGTACGTGTAGGCTCTGGAATGAACTACCTGCTGCGGTGTTTCCCGAGCGCTATGACTTGTCCTTTTTCAAACGAGGTTTAAAGAGAGCATTATTTCACGGTAGGCAGCGGCTTTGCTGTGTATACCCTGACATTAGCGAAGTACATGAGCAGCGGTTACCGTTTACCATCAGATAGGCCGTTCGCTCGTCTGCCACTAGCAGCAATAAAAAAAAATAGTTTAATTTAAACGACGCTGTCTCATATGGACAGCGCGTTTAGTAGGTCTACCCATCTTTAATTTCGATAAATCCGATAAGTGCAGAAAGGAAAATTCACCAAAAACAGGAAATAAAATTTTTTTTAACAAAATAAACCGCCTCCAAAAATCTGGAAAATGTGTGAAAATAGCACTAAAAAGTAAAAAATACATTCCGTTATTTTAACTTAAATTTACTTATAAACATCACCTATTCAACTGAATATTATATACTTATACGAGTTATACGTATCTACCATTAATTAATTAATACCAATAATACTTAATTCACATACCTGACACAATACATATTTTTATATAACTAACAAACTAAATTAAATACCTATCACCAGAAATCAGATAAGTATATTATATTTTTGGACTAAGTACTTAAAAAAAATATTTTATTAGGACTATAATATACAATTATACTTTTTTTTGGAGCCAGCCAAGCGTTTTAGTAAATAATTTCTTGATAATGTACAAAATGTATGAAAACCTGTATTGATACGATAATTGAGCAAAACCTCATCAAACTTGTAAGTAATTTACAAATGATGAGAAATCAAATCAACAAATATAAATCAAATTTTTGGAAGTTTTCTATAACACAAAATATATGTAAAGTTACATTAATACCACAATGTAGGATCGAACCAAACCTATGTATTTTGCAAATAAAGAAAACAACGCAACCTGGCAACAGGCGCCACAGCTCAGTTACAAATTAACCTAAATACCTATTTACAATTACCTATCTAACCAAAACAAGAACTTAAAGCGATACTTTGAACAAATCAAATTCTGAGAAGTTTTTACAAAAAGATCTCAAAATTTGAAAAACAAGAAAAATATAATTATGTAAAGATGCAAACCTATTTCAATGAACACAGATTTTGTGTAAAATAACTCTAAAGAACCACGATCCACTGCAATAAAATAATTACCTACATACAAGCGCATAGAAAAAATGGATATCGGAGACAACCGTCAACGTCTTGCCTCACGCGTCTGCCCGCGTTCGGGTCGGTCACTTAATCATTTTCCCCCCTGCCGCCGGTATATGCCCACCGCTGCGAGCCTTGCTGTTCAAGATAATATACTCGTAATTCGCAACTTCATAGTTACACGACTGCCAAAAAAGAGCGTAATGTTTTATTAGCGTTCATGTATGTATGTAAATATGTAAGTATGTGAGTTTCTTTATTCCGCCATAACTTCTGTATGCCTAAACCGATTCTGATGTGCATATCGTTGGAATCCCTATATTACCCCGAGTGATATAGGCTATATACTTCATAGTTCTTAATTGATGGCAGTGGGGTTTTATTAATTTTGAAATAATTGTTTATTTACCTAATTCTTAATCTCAGGTGGCACCGACTCCAAAAACGGGTTAAGGGTCAAAAGAGAACCTAACACAACTTATTTAGTTACTTTCGCATAAAACCTAAAATTACGTTTCGTTTTGCATATTTGAATGAAGAATTTTTGGAAATTGTTTAAAAATATTTAGATGCAACTCCGGCAGCCAAAATAACTTTTAGGGGATTAGAACTAACTCCCTTAAGCCCCCTACACCACCTATACCCTCGGGCGACATATTTCGAAACCTTAAAGAATAATTTCCAGAGACAAACTACATGAGACGACATAAAATGAGTCTGTCGCAGTTGGACACCATAGCGTAACATTGTTTTAGTTTTATTTAAATTCACTTGGAATACTCGAGTATTTGTCGCATACTTTGTGAAAACTTGTTTAATCTAAACTTTTATAAAACTATGCTAAATATGGTGAAACATTTAAATGGTGCTTTTTGCGGCACGTCGTATGTGTGGGATCTGCTAGTATATACATGAAGTTGCTATTAGCTGGCAGTATTGCACAAGAATTTAAACATTTTCGCATAATTAGCATCCAAAATAAAATAATGAATAAGCTAATTTTCAGTCAAATCTGGCTATACTAGTCAACGTATAAGGCTAGAATGATCATAATTTCATTTAAAATAAACCCTGCACGTAGTAGAATTCTGTGTAGCCTACCTATAAAGTTTAGACATCTCGATACACTAACGAATTAACATACACATAGCATGCAAAAAAAAACACTTTTTGTCTATCAATTTAACAAACATACAAAAGAACATTTCAACGCAACCAATCACGCTACCACTAATGACACAGTTACAAAATACTGAAAAGTGAAATATTTTATCACGGTATTGTGACCCGTACCTCAAGAATAACATCAATAATGGAGTAAATTAATTCAATTGATATGAAATAACCACACGCAATTGTCTCGACACAATATAAGGATTATGTGACGAAACAATACAAACACTCTCAAATTGATATTGGTGCTTTCATAAATGTGTCGATATACGCTATTTTAGCGATCTATTCTTGAATCATGGGTGGGAAACCTATTTTCTTTTTTTAGAAAAGTAGCTCCTGCCATCTAACACACGTATATGATATTCCCATAATTATGATGCCATTTTTAAACATAACTCCAGCCGTATATTGCCAATGAATTGATTTACAATATATTTTAGATGGTCACCTTGACGGACTTAACTAGATTCTACCTTGGCAACACAGCAAGATCAATCATTCAAATTGTATAATCACTTATTCACATGCATTCAAACATACATCACATTGAAATACTGTGATAAATGTTGAAATAATCTTCACTAACTAATGTAATAAATCATGCTTAACGTGTCAGCGCTCTTCCTCTACGATTTGCATCTCGAATACCTAGTGACTGCATAAAGAAATTTAAATTTTACGATCATTACTGCATCACTTACTTACTAGGCGATTATTAAAAGAGGGGGTTCCTTGAGGTATTAGGTACAGTGAAAAGTATTTAAAGTGATATCATTGGTTATTGCACAGACTCTAGAAAACGACTGCACAGACTTTTTAGTAGTGAGCCATGCATGCACTATTTATATGGCAAATTATTGGGCTCAAAGGTATCTCTAGGTTTACTAACTGATAGTCCAGTTTCTGACCTTCCATAACCTGATTTATTTTACGTTAACACAACGCAATTACACAATATGTTACAGCGACATACACGCTTAGACGCTAGAAGAAACAAAAATAAATATTTTTTGCTGAAAGTAATAAAACAATAAACATCTACTTAATAGCAGGAAATATAACTTGTGTCGTTGAAATTAGTTTTCGGTTGTCCTGCGTAGCCAACATGATAAGAATACGGCCGTTTATTGGTCAGACTCTGAGCAGACATTACACTGGATTCGTAAATATTTGCTACGTAGTAATAACAGACTACGCACACAGAACTTACAAATTCTAGTGTTTGTAGCTAAGTCGATTTTATGAGATGAGTCTCTTGTAATTAGTACAACAAATGTCCATAATTTAATTGGATGCTTGATATAAGAAAATGGTATTGTTGCAATATGAAGTGTGAAATGATGTTTATTTTTATGTTATATGCGGTAAACGAGCAGACAGATCGCGTGGACTCTCTTTTTAATGCTGGATGGATCGCGTAATTTTACGCGACTGCAGCCGCCAGTGGACACCCTCGACACTAAAGAAGTCACATTACGATTTTGACAGAAACTCATTGATATTATCAAGAGAAACTATTCGTGTTTATGATCACAAACTAATTTCAACCCAGAATCATAATATCACACGCATAACGTAATATCAGTAAAAGGTTACAAGCTACTAATATTTGTTTACAATTTCAACATCACTTCACTACATAGTGTAAAACAAAGTCTGTCTTCTATCTGTCTGTCCCTATGTATGCTTAAATCTTTAAAACTACACAACGGATTTTAATACGGTTTTTTTTAAGATAGAATGATTCACGAGGAAGGTTTATATGTATAAGACATATATATGGTGGTGCGAAGTTCGCCGGGTCAGCTATTTAATGTA
Source organism: Euclidia mi (assembly GCA_944739405.2). Taxonomy (NCBI): domain Eukaryota; kingdom Metazoa; phylum Arthropoda; class Insecta; order Lepidoptera; family Erebidae; genus Euclidia; species Euclidia mi. Next base: position 35,402,420 of record OX123189.2, read on the forward strand.
TAAAACGAACCTTACACATACAACATCAGTGGCAGTAGTAAAAATATTTATAGATTTAGGTACGTAGGAAAGTGACTTCTGAAAGTATACTAACGAAACTGTAGCTCGCCACCGGCAGAATTTCTTGCTTATGCTATTATTTTCTCTTTCGCTGGTAGAAAAACTAACATTTACAACTTGTGTTATGTTTTGTTTTTTTTTATGATACAGAACACACGATAATAATATTAAGCCAGCTACACACTGCAATACACCTGACTGGACTGTTAGTGTTACACAGCAGTACTTCTTTTCAAAAAAGGGGACGCGTGGACACAGCATACAGGTGGTGAACGTGATTTTTATGAAAGTGGAACTTCGGTTTCCAACTATCGAGAAGAAAGATGAACAAAAAGAAAGTTCACCAAAATCTAAGAAACAGACAAGGTCAGAATAAATATTATAGTTGTGTAATTTTGTAATGGATTGTTAGTCATATATATGTACATATAGAAAAAACTTGTATTGAATAAATCCGCCTGACAAAAACTACACTTTAAGTTTAAAAAATAATTAAACCAGTTTTGCAGCATCAGCATGGAATCCTCTATCCACAATATCCAGCAATACTTCGAAGAGCGGATGGCTAAGTTTGAAGCGGATCTTCTCAAAAAGAATTCCACTGGTACGGGCGGCTTAGCAGACGAATTTGGGAATTTCAAAGACTTCATAATGCAAACGATGAAGTCTTTTTCTCAACAATTGGCGTCAATCGCTCGCCAAGTGGACGATTTGGAGACACGCAGCCGTCGCAAAATGATTCTCCTGCATGGTGTTGAGGAGGAAAAGAATGAGGATACAGCTCAGGTTGTTGTCTAATTGGTAAAGCAGCGGCTGAAGCTGGATACTTTCTCTACGGCGGAAATCAAGCGATGTCATAGAATGGGCCGTCTTCAGTCAAGTAAGGCTAGGCCCATCCTCATCAAGTTGCAGAGCACTTCGGTGCGAGACAGCATATGGTTCGCCAAAACGAAGTTGAAGGAATCCGGTCTAACGCTGTTCGAGTTTTTGACCCGAACGCGACACATGGCGTTCATGGCAGCGCGGGAGAAGTTTGGCGTGACCAAGTGCTGGACCAGGGAAGGCTCTGTATTTGTCCTCGGCGCGGATGGTCAACGACATCGGGTGTTGTGCTTGGGCGACCTCAACCAGATCAAGGGCGTAGATCCAGAGAAGCCTGCAGGGAAGGTTACTGCTGCGAAGACGAAGCGGACTGCAGCATTGAAGAAATAGGTTTTCTTTTGTTTTGTTAACTTGACCGGATGAATTTCCATTTCACACTTTTACTATCTTCTTCTTATTTATTATTTTTTATTAACCCGCACAATAATTTTAATTTTTCACTTTGACATATCTCATGTCAGTAATGTTATTGTCACTTGTACTTCTGTTTCAACTCCCTATCTGAATCTCAGGTTTTTATCTTTCAGCTTCTGTCAAATATTTATTAGAAATTCACCTGGTCTAAATCAAATTTTCTCTTGTTTTTCGGTTCTGTAAAGCTATGTGGTGTTATATATACAATAGTCTTTTTGTAACACGCAACTGGCGGGTGGATATAATTATTGTTTTTACATAGTTTTAATATATATTTTTATTTAAGTATAACTTAGATATTATTAGTATATTATATTAATATTTTTATTTGTATATAGATAATATATATTTATATTAGAAAAATTATGCAAGATACAAGTAGTGACGATGACAGCTTTTTAACTGCTAGTAGTAGTCTCAATGACAGTTTCACTAGTCTGCCCTCACTTGCAGAGATTCTTCAGTCTCAGTTCTCTGACGTCGCGGGGAACTTTAATGTAGTCCATATAAATGCCCAAAGTATTCCAGCTCATTTCCCTGATATGCTGACAACCTTTGACTGTAACAACATACATGCTATTCTCGTTTCAGAGTCATGACTCAAACCATGTCTGCCATCAACTTCATAATCTCTGCCGGGGTTCCGCCTAATTAGAAATGATCGCGGGCCGGTGGTGGTGGCGGTGTCGCTATATACCTACGAGCTCAAATTCCTTTCCGTATAGTAAGCATCACATCGTCGTGAAGCTAAGACACTTTATTTAAAATCAAAAATTAAAAACAGTGACAATAAAATAAAAGCAACGTGGGATATTATAAACAATGAGACTGGAAGGGTCAAGATTAAAAGTGACGATTACACGCTTCAAGTAAATAAAAATATATTAAAATCAGATTTTGAGGTTGCCACAGCATTTGAAAATTTCTTCACAGACATTCCAGTCTCAACCACTAAATCCCTGAACTCATCCCCCAATGACGCCGAATCTCTATTAAAAAAATGTCAATAGTTGTAACATTGAATTTAGATTTAGTTATGTCACTGACAAAGATATTGTAAAAACTTTTAATACCCTTAATTTGAAGAAGACTAGTGATCTTTGGGTCAATTCTGTTGTGATTACGAAATCCATAATCAACACAGTAGCTCCTGAACTGGCAATGATTTTCAATAGATGCATTGACTGTGGTGTGTTTCCTGATCAAATGAAAAGTAGTAAAGTAATTCCGTTATTTAAATCAGGTAGCACATCTGACCCCACAAATTATAGGCCAATATCTGTGCTACCCACTTTTAGTAAAATTTTTGAAAAACTAATTCTAGGCCAGCTTCAAACTCATTTTAATAACAATAAGCTGTTACATGAAAAACAATTTGGTTTTACTAGGGGTCGCTCAACTACCGATGCTGGAGTTGAGCTTTTAGATAGTATTTTTGATGCCTGGGAGGAGTCGCATGATGCTCTAGGAGTCTTTTGTGACTTATCTAAGGCTTTTGATTGCGTTTTTCATGAAACATTGATCAGGAAATTACATTACTATGGAGTTAAGAACACTGCTTTGGATCTCCTAACATCATATTTGAGTAATAGAATACAGAGAGTTGAGGTAAATGGAAAAGTTTCTATGGGTTCCGTGGTTACAATGGGAGTGCCGCAAGGTTCAATTCTTGGTCCATTCCTTTTCCTTGTATATATTAATGATTTGCCATATATTATGCAAAATTATGAAGAGATAGTGTTATTTGCTGATGATACATCACTTATCTTTAAACTTAGACGAGAACAATCAAATAATGACGATGTAAATAACGCTCTCTCTAAAGTCGTTCAATGTTTTACTGCTAACAATTTACTGTTAAATGAAAGAAAAACAAAATGTATACGATTTTCAAGACCGAATGTAAAACAAGTTAAACCTAACATATGTTTGAATGGAGAAGAGTTGGATCTTATAGATAACACCGTATTCTTAGGCATAACCTTAGATTCTAAGCTACAGTGGGGCCCACATATAGGTCAGTTGTCGAATAGACTTAGCTCTGCAGCGTACGCGGTTTATAAAATTCGTCAGTTAACTGATATAGATACGGCCAGATTAGTATATTTTAGTTATTTCCACAGCATAATGTCATATGGCATTTTATTATGGGGCAACGCAGCTGACATTCAAACTGTGTTTGTACTGCAGAAGCGGGCTATTCGTGCAATCTACAGTCTTGGTTCAAGACATTCACTGAGGGAAAAATTTAAAGAAATTAAGATAATGACTGTCGCATCTCAATACATTTATGAGAACTTGTTATATGTCAGGAAAAATATAAATATGTTTTCTAAATTCAGCGACATTCATAAATTAAATACACGAAACAAAAACAAACTTGTTCTACATTCAACTAGACTACAAAAAATAAGTAACTCATACAAGTGTCAAAGCATACGTTTTTACAACAAAATTCCAGGCAATATTCAGGAACTAAGTATTAATAAATTCAAAGTATTTATTAAACAGAGCTTGTGTTCAAAAGCTTATTACACAGTTAAAGATTATTTAGCAGACAAAAACGCCTGGAATTGAGTTTAAAAATTATGAATTGACATTAAATTATGAATTGATATTATGAATTTTGATATTTTGAAATTAGTGACATAATATTTTTATTTACATTTGTAGTACTTATATCTTTACATTCTGACATTTTTGATTTGACTTTTGTAATTTTATTTATTTTGTTTTGACATTCTTTGATTTGACATTGTTATTTTCTTTTGACATTTAAAATTACTTAAGTAATATATTATTATTTTATTTTTTAGACATTCTTAAATTGACATTCAATAATATTTTCTGAAATTTAAATATATGACATTTTATTGTTTAAATTTTTATAATTTTACATATTGTTTACAACATGTATTTTACTATGTATTAGCATGTAAAGTTGTGAGTACGATGTGGGCATTATTAAACATATAAACAAATAGTTGTGGCAACCTGTCTGATGGCTTAGGCTGACATGCTTATGCATACACCTTCTGATGGCGTGGAGGCATAGTGGTACAGATCGTGCTGGCTCCCTCAATAAAGGTTGAGCCGTACGATTGCTGTTGAATGCGGGCCATCAGTGGGCCGAGTCAGTCAAAAGCGTCAGATGATTTCCTGCATTGTACTTGCATACTAAACCCTTTTTTTTTGTCTGGACTTTAAAAGATCAAGAAAAGACTAAAGAAATTGAAGTGACAAAAAAAAACAAAGACTCTGAGTTTGTTTCGGCTTTTCTTCTCAAGAAGTCATTTAGCTAGGAAAAGCCGGCATCATCTAGAATAGGGTTTTGACATGTATAAGTGTTGTAAACAACCAAAATGCAGAAATAAATATGTCTTTATGTCTTTATATCTTTTATCGCAAGCACCACCCTCGAATGCCGGCGAGCATCTCTTCTTAGAAGTGGAACTGAATCATTCTAAAGTTCTTCTAGGGGTCTATTATTTTCCTTCGTTACGTATAAATTTTTTCCCTTCTTTCGAGCATCTCCTAGAAACTTTAGTACCTTCTTACAGTCACGCAATTATAATGGGTGATTTTAACACCTGCATTATAAAACAGGATAATCGTGCCACGACCTTCGAGCGTATTTTACATTCGAACAATTTATCTATTCTTCCTCTCAATGCTACACACCATTTTCCAAACTCTGTACCTTCCCTCCTTGACCTCATTTTCGTTTCTTCCCTTACTTTTGTATCCAAACATGGGCAGTGTTCTGCAGATGCTTTCTCCTACCATAATTTAATCTATCTTTCGTATAAAATACGCCCACCAAAGGTAAAACCTTAAATTATCATGCAACGCAGCTTCGGTGGGATGGATCGTTTGAAGCTTTGTGAAGATGCCCGTAGCATTGATTAGTCTCCTTTGTACTCATCAGACTGTGTAGATGACAAAGTTAAAATTTTCACAGATAAGTTAATTCACCTGTACGACGAGCATGCACCAATCCGTGCCATTAAATTAAAGCACCTACCCGCGCCTTGGCTTACTGACGAAATTAAAATTCTTATGAAAAAGAAAGCGGCTGCCAAGGCAAGTATAAATACCGTCCAATCCCTGGAAATTTGGAAAAATACACAAGTGCCAGAAATCTCTGCAATAAGGTGTGTAGGAAAGCACAGCGCCATCACATTCACAACTCTGTTGAAAACGGAGACCCAGTTAAAATCTGGAAATTTCTTAGAACACTGGGAGTTGGTAAGTCTCGCAATGACACAATCTCCAAAGATATAAATATAGATTCGCTTAACGCACATTTCACTGCTTCACCCAACTTTGATGGGAAAACAAAATCAAACACGTTACAAGATCTTTCACGTATACCAACTCCCAGATATTCACCTTTTGTTTTCGAGCAATTTTCCTATTGTGGTGTTAAAAAGAGCATCATTTCAATCTCATCCAATGCTGTTGGTAATGACTGTATCAGTCAAAACATGATCCAGCCCATCCTAGATGAAATCCTCCCTGTCCTTTGTCATATCCTAAATTACTCAGCTACCACCGGCGTCCTTTCATCAGCGTGGAAAGATGCACAAATAGTTCCAATACCTAAAAAATCCAAACCCTGTTCCATTAATGACTTCCATCCTATATCCATACTTCCTTTCCTTTCTAAAGTCCTGGAGCGTCTTGTGCAAACGCAACTCTGTACTTTCTTTTCCAAGAATGCTCTCCTGAATCCTTTCCAATCTGGTTTTCGTCCTGGTCATAGTACTACCACAGCATTGGTTCATATCACTGATGAGATAAGGCTGGGCATGGATGGTGGAAAACTCACGCTGTTGTCCTTGCTAGATTTTAGCAACGCATTTAACACCGTGGATTTCTACATCCTGCTTGCCATACTCCGCTCTATTAACATATCTCCAACGGTAATTGACTGGTTTCATAGTTACCTGTTTGGACGCCGACAGCGTATACGTGTCGATGAGTCGTACGCCTCGTGGTGTAATACAACTGTATTACACCTCGTGGTGTAATACAACTGTCGGGGTACCGCAGGGTGGCGTGCTATCTCAGTTACTTCGCAATTTTCATAAATTCTATCTCCAAACAGTTACTTTCATCTTACCACCTTTATGCAGATGATTTGCAGATATATTCACAGGCACCACTCGAGTCAATTTCAACGGCGTTTTCTAATATTAACTTAGATTTGGCGTGTATCTGTACGTGGAGTAAAAATTATGGCCTCAAGGTGAATCCGACAAAAGCACAAGTCATTCTAATTGGCAGTTCCAGGATGATTTCCAAGATAAATTGGTCACAGCTGCCGCAGATTGAGTTCGATGGTAACATCTTACCAATCTCAGATAACGTGAAAAACTTTGGTATTTATCTGGACAAAACTTTTTCATGGGGAAGTCAATTACAGGAGACCAGCCGTAAATTGTTTGCTTCAGCTGCATCATTGCGTAGGCTGAGGAACTTTCTTCCCACCAAGATTGCGCTTGCACAATCCTTGCTTCTCCCAATACTCGATTACGCCGATGTCAGCTATCTTGATCTTAATGAGGACCAACTTGATAAACTTCAGCATCTCCAAAACTTCTGTATTAGATTCATTTTTGGTTTATGCAAATATGATCATGTATCTGAATTTCGATCCAGGCTCAAGTGGCTCCCAATTCGACTTCGCTGGAATACTCATATTCTTATGTTACTGTACAACGTGTTGTATAATCCTAATACCCCTACGTATCTCAAAGAACGTTTTAAGTTCCTTCATGACACACATTTAAAGACCTTGAGGTCGTCGGTGGATCTGAGAATTCAGATGCCAACACATTCCACAAACTTCTACGATAAATCCTTCGCTGTTCAAGCTGTCCGTTTGTGGAATGCGCTGCCGGTCGAAATAAAGCAAGCTAAATCATTGAACATTTAAAAAAACCGGTCAAGTGCGAGTCGGACTCGCGCACCGAGGGTTCCGTACAAACCTGTAGGTATATAATTAAAAGTTCACCAGTCATAGTTATGGTATTTTTATTGCCAAATGAAATCCATAACATTACAGTAGGGAAAGCTGGAGGAGCATACATTAAAGAAAAAGGGGTCTTTGTCGTTTGTAATCAGTCATCCTTTATTTTATATTAACACATATCGCTTATTTTATAATATAACTTAAATACCTATACCAGCCTTGCAGCAGCCTTGCAAAAGTCTGCTGATGAATGATGGTAAGATTTTTATCAAAGTTACTGATTTACAAAGTTTTTGGTGACTATTAGAAATTTTGTTACAAAAATACTTATAAAGTACAGAATAATTAGCAAAAAGGTTTGAAGACTATGTAATTATTTGAAATCTCAATCAGCCTATCGCAGTCCACTGCTGGACATAGGCCTCTTCCAACACGCACCACAGCACACGGTCCTCAGCCTTCCGCATCATTTATCTGGGCTATAAGACGTTGCTTCGTACCAAATTTCAAGACTTTGAGTTCACGGGAAGTACCCTGTAGGTTTTGATTCACTTGCGAGTAGGCGCGAGTTTGAAAATATGCTTATATTGCTCTTTCTTTTGATTGCGTTGACATAGAAGTTTGATTTTGTTGCAGCCTAACGGTGTTATATACTTGAGTATTTGATATGAATTTCAATTTAATACCTCCACGCGTTCAAGAGAAAGGGGTGGTAACTTTAAATTTATTAAAAATATTTTTCTTATATGATGTAACTAAAAATTTATGGTTTTCGCAATTTTTCCTTTATATGTGCTGTAAGGCGTTGCTTCGTACCAAATTTCAAAATTCTGAGCTCACGGAAAGTACCCTGTAGGTTTTGATTCACTTGCGAGTAGGCGCGAGTTTGAAAATATGCTTATATTGCTCTTTCTTTTGATTGCGTTGACATAGAAGCTTGATTTTGTTGCAACCTTACGGTGTTATATACCTAAGTATTTGATATGGACTTCAATTTAATACCTCCACGCGTTCAAGAGAAAGGGGTAGTAACTTTAAATTTATTAACAATATTTTTTTATATGCTGTTACTAAAAATTTACGGTTTTCGCAATTTTTCCTTCATATGTGATATAAGACGTTACTTCGTACCAAATTTCAAGATTCTGAGTTCACGGGAAGTACCCTGTAGGTTTTGATTCACTTGCGAGTAGGCGCGAGTTTGAAAATATGCTTATATTTCTCTTTCTTTTGATTGCATTGACATAGAAGTTTGATTTTGTCGCAGCCTAACGGTGTTATATACTTGAGTATTTGATATGAATTTCAATTTAATACCTCCACGCGTTCAAGAGAAAGGGGTAGTAACTTTAAATTTATTAACAATATGTTTTTATATGCTGTAACTAAAAATTTACGGTTTTCGCAATGTTTCCTTCATATGTGATATAAGACGTTACTTCGTACCAAATTTCAAGATTCTGAGTTCACGGGAAGTACCCTGTATGTTTTGATTCACTTGCGAGTAGGCGCGAGTTTGAAAATATGCTTATATTGCTCTTTCTTTTGATTGAGTTGACATAGAAGCTTGATTTTGTTGCAGCCTTACGGTGTTATATACCTGAGTATTTGATATGAATTTCAATTTAATACCTCCACGCGTTCAAGAGAAAGGGGTAGTAACTTTAAATTTATTAAAAATATTTTTTTATATGCTGTACCTAAATATTTACGGTTTTCGCAATTTTTCCTTTATAAGTGATATAAGACGTTGCTTCGTACCAAATTTCAAGATTCTGAGTTCACGGGAAGTACCCTGTAGGTTTTGATTCCAATGCGAGTTTGAAAATATGCTGCAATTTGCAGGATATACGGCTGTATCTTTTGATTGCGTTGGATTAGAAGTTTGATTTTTTAACAGCTCTGTGGAACCGTAGATTCGAGTATTTAGTATAAATTTCAGTTTGATACCTCCACGCATTCCGGAGAAAAAGGGTCTTGACAGACGGACGGACAACAAAGTGATCCTTTAAGGGTTCCGTTTTTTCGTTTCGAGGTACGGAACCCTAAAAAATGCACTAAAGAAACACTATTTGTCATTGTAAACTAATTTTGTCACTGTAATTTGTGTTCATATTATTATATGTATGTATATGTATTATATTTATGTATAATATTGTATATATGTTTATATATGTATGTATAATATTATGTATTTATTTATTTATAATATGTTTAGCACCTATCATATCTACTGTATATATGCCTGCATATGTATGTATAATAAATAAAAACAATTTATAGCAATCAGATACTTTTAGTCACTACACATCAAAGCTTTTTGTCTTTTCAGTCTGGCCATCCTAAGGTTGCCTGGAAGAGATCGCACTTTGCGATAAGGCCGCCCTTGTGCATTTGATATGTATGTAATTTGTACCAACATTTGCACAATAAAGAATTATCTATCTATCTAAATAATATAACTGCACAGTGGGTTCGATTCCCTACCGAGACAACACATTTCGTAATTCACAAATTGTTGCTAATGGTCTGGGTATTCTTTGTGACCGTTGATTAAATGTTGGTAAAGCTGCCCGTAACACAGAATCCAAGTGCGGGAATTGCCTTAATAAGAATTAAAAGGAAACTAAAAACATGACCAGTATAACGCCTGCCTTAGAAATAAAATAGACGCACATAACCGTCTAGATTGTGGAAGGTAAAATGTTTGTTACACACACAAGAATCCTGAGGCACTGAAATATATTTTCTGTGACAGGAGTACAGAAACATCTACTCATATTTGTCATGTGTCACAGATTGTAGGATAATAATATATCAAATATTGCGCACTATTTATTCTATACATACAAAATATCTTGCCTAAAATAAATATCATGAGCCTGTAGCCAGAAATATATGACAGTTGTATTGAGTGTACTTTAAGGTTTATGAAATTGTAAGCTACAAGGTACTATTACTATCTTTAATTTCATCATTATTATAATGATGTGCCGATTGTATGCACATCTTTATGCTTTAGAGCCGGACGTACACATCCAAGTGTAAACAGATTTTACTGAATATTAGCTTTTCTATAAAGCGATGGACTGCTGACTGAACAATCGTAATCCTAATATAAACTATTGCCTATAGTTTGACCAGTGACAGAATAATGAAGGATACCTTAAAAAGACCGACAATTGCCTCCAAGAGACTGAGCAAAAGACTATATACAGTTGAATATGCACATAACCTTAAAGAGTCAGTGGTGCGCGCCGTAACTGCGTAGATTCAAACCCGAGACCCTATGTGTGTCAGTCTATATTATTGATCTATTCAGTAGGCTAAATACATGAAAAATCTTATCACGTTTTGCCTATTTTAAAAATACTACCACCATACTTCAAGCTGTTGCCAATATCGACTGAACAAAAATTGAAGGCATAAATTTTAAATGGCTAGCACATATAGCTTTGTTTGTTCATAGCCATGAAAGCGGGTTATAATGAAACATGTGGGAGCGGCGCCGCTGCCGGGCCGGCGTGTGCCCTGTACCGTGCTGCGCACTCAAGGGGCAAACCGATCAATTAACGAGGCTGGACCAGAATCAAAACTTGTTACTTTTTAAAATTATACGCCTGTTCTGAAATCTAAACCAATAGAGGTTATTGAAATTAGAACTTAACTGCTATTGCTTAAATTGGTGTAAAGCTGGATTAAATAGTACAATTATTGTCGTTTTGAGCTGACGTCTCCTGATAGGTACAAAGTGGTCTGTGGGTACATTCTTAGAATACAAAATACAGGTACAATCTAAGCTACTTTATTACAATAACATTGGCCCTGTTACTAAACTGTCCCATTGCTGTGCACTCTTGTCACTATGAGAAGGGTTTAAATATATTATGTAGATTTTTCAGACACGCTGATGTGCTACGATATTTTGCTACACAGTTAAGTAAGCAAGTAATAATGAATAAATTATGTAATGCTTATTGTCCCATACTCTTGACCGGAGCCTTCCGAACATGGATGCCGCCTTGCCGATACGGATATCGATCTCCACATCTAGTGAAAGATTGTTCGACACAGTCGACCCCAAGTAACAGAATTTTTCGACAACCTCCAGAGGCGTATCACCCAGCAGTATGTATGGTGGGTTTGTACAACCCTGCGATAAGACTACAGTCTTTTTGGCATTGATGGTCATCGAGAACAGTTGGCAGGCTCGAGAAAACTGATCAACGAGGACCTGAAGTTCGTAAGCAGAAAAGGCTACAAGAGCTGCATCGTCTGCAAATAAAAGATTATTGACATACAGGTCCTTGCGATGCCGTTTTGATTTTAGAAGCGCAAGGTTGTACAATTTGCAATCGGCTCGTGTGTGCAAATTAACTCCCTGATGATCGCAGCCGAATGCCACTTTTAGAAGTAGCGAAAAGAAAATGCCAAACAGAGTTGGCGCAAGTACACATCCTTGTCTGACACCAGCACGCATGTAGAAAGGGTCTGATAGCTGACCATCGAAGAAAATACTGACTTGCATATCCTCGTGGAGCGATCTGATTAAAGATAGTAGTATAGGTGGACAGCCGACGTGTTCCAGGCAGTTGTAAGGGCCCTGTCTGCTCACTGTATCAAACGCTTTAGTCAGATCTATAAAAGCAATGTATAGCGGTGTATTCTGCTCCCTGCATTTTTCCTGCAGCTGGCGAAGTGAGAATATCATGTCAACTGTGGAGCGATTTGGACGAAATCCGCACTGGCTCTCAGGATATACGCGGTTTGCTAGGTGATGTAATTTGTTGAGGATTACTCTACCGAACAATTTTCCATCAAATACCTCTGTTATTCTCCTACGTTTCTACCGGCTTGCAACGGTTGTGGTCGCGGAGGGACTGATGTCAGCTCAGCGCCGTCCTTGTGAAGCGCGGGTTTCGGCAGCTACCCTCACTTGTTTTGTATTTTTGATATTTTTAGATCTATCCGCACTGTCGGTACTTCGACACACTACACTTATGACGTCTACACACTGATGTACTGCGGCGTTGTTTGCATTTGTTGATAACTGGGTTCCAAGTGGTCGATAGTCTGTATCCGTCCTCCCGGTTGAAATTTCTATGTTTTTTGATTTCAACCGCTTCACGTACTATCCTGGAGTAATAGTGGCGATCGGTGGATAAGACTCGTGGTTGATACTTGATTGCACGGGCTGTTTCCGCAACTCCACGTCTTGGCGCGTATTTTGCGTAAGACTCGTGGTTGATGTAATTCTATCCAGTGGTTTGGTCCAGATTCCAGCAAATGCTCAGCTATGGCAGATTTATTAATTTGTCGTTTTTCGACAGCTGTGATATGTTCCCTGTTGACCCTTTCAGCGATCGTTCGTTTGGTCTGTCCGATATAGGAACTACCACAACTGCAATCGACCTTGTAGACGCCTGGTGTTTGTAGAGGAATTACGTCCTTTGGGGTACGCAGATTGTGTGCTACCTTGGAGAGGGGACTATATAAGTCTTGATGGAGTATTTCTGTAGTACTGTTCTCACTTTGTCCGTCACTACCTTAATATAAGGCATGTAAGCCGGCACTCTGCTTACTTCAGGTTTGCGGTCCTTCCTCTTCCGACGGGGTATCTCCTCTTTGTATCCGTTGCGCCTTAGTAGCTCCTGAATATGTGACAATTCACTGTTTAAGTGGTCAGGGTCACAGAGGTCATAGGCTCTGTTCACTAACGAGGTCGGGTGATGATGCGAGCAGGCGTTGAGATACCTGTCGGTGTGTGTCGGTTTTCTGTATACAGTGTGTCCAAGTGTACCATTAGCTCTCACCGTCACTTTGACGTCGAGAAAGGGTAGCGATCCGTCTACCTCCATTTCAAATGTAAACCGGATGTTCGGATGTATGGAGTTCAATTTGTCTGCGAATCGTTCTATGTCTTGCTTGTTGCCCTTCATGATGCAGAATACATCGTCGACATACCTCCATTGTAATCCTTAGAGTAGCTGGACAAAATTTGTCAGTAATATCTGCCTGATTAGCTATTACTTGGCAAAAGTATATGTGTATCTTTTGTGAAACTTAAATGTAAGACACCAAAGAATTAACATCAAATAACATGCAAACAACCACTTTTTGTCTATCAATTTAACAAAGACACAAAAGAACATTTCAATGCAACCAATCACGCTACCACTAATGACACAGTTACAAAATACTGAAAAGTGAAATATTTTATCACGGTATTGTGACCCGTACCTCAAGAATAACATCAATAATGGAGTAAATTAATTCAATTGATATGAAATAACCACACGCAATTGTCTCGACACAATATAGGGATTATGTGACGAAACAATACAATCACTCTCAAATTGATATTGATGCCTTCATAAATGTGTCGATATACGCTATTTTAGCGATCTATCCTTGAATCATGGGTGGGAAACCTATTTTCTTTTTTTAGAAAAGTAGCTCCTGCCATCTACCACACGTATATGATATTCCTATAATTATAAGGCCTGCGATGCCATTTTTAAACGTAACTCCAGCCGTATATTGCTAACAACTTGATTTGTAATATATTTTTTACATACCTTGACGGGCCTAACCAGATTCTACCTTGGCAACACAGCGAGATCAATCATTTAAATTGTATAATCACTTGCATTCAAACATACATCACATTGAAATACTGTGATAAATGTTGAAATAATCTTCACTAACTAATGTAATAAATCATGCTTAACGTGTCAGCGCTCTTCCTCTACGATTTGCATCTCGAATACATAGTGCATAAAGAAATTTAAATTTAACGATCATTACTGCATCACTTACTTACTAGGCGATTATTAAAGGAGGAGGTTCCTTGAGGTACAGTGAGAAGTATTTAAAGTGATATCATTGGTTATTGCACAGACTCCAGAAAACGACTGCACAGACTTTTTAGTAGCGAGCCATGCATACACTATTTATATGGCAAATTATTGGGCTCAAAGGTATCTCTAGGTTTAATAACTGATAGTCCAGTTTCTGACCTTCCATAACCTGATTTATTTTTACGTTAACACAACGCAATTACACAATATGTTACAACGACATACACGCTTAGACGCCAGAAGAAACAAAAATAAATATTTTTTTGCTGAAAGTTATAAAGCAATAAACATCTACTTAATAGCTGGAAATATAACTTATGTGTCGTTGAAATTAGTTTTCGGTTGTCCTGCGTAGCCAACGTGTTAAAAATACACCCGTTTATTGGTCAGACTCCGAGCAGACATTACACTGGCTTCGTAAATATTTGCTTCGTAGTAATAACAGTCTACGCACAGAGTTAGAACTTACAAAATCTAGTGTTTGTAGCTAAGTCGATTTTATGAGATGAATCTCTTGTAATTAGTACAACAAATGTCCATAATTTAATTGGATGCTTGATAAAGAAAATGGTATTGTTGCAATATGAAGTGTTTGAAATAGAATTAGTTTTTATTATAAGTCAAATCGATTAGATCGATTAAGTAACATTTTGTTTAGTCTTTTGAAAATTTCTGACAATGGTCACACTGAACTGTCACTTCCGTTGCCGCCTTGAAAAAAAATTAACACGCCATTTGCACTCTCGCGTGCCTTGTACCTAATTAATAAATTGATCGCCCTTTGAATTAACGCGAATTGAATTAACTTGCAAATACGTAATTGCCGCTTTTGACTTCCGGCAAAGTTTGTTGTAAATTGATGACATATTGAACATTTGTGAAAAGTTTTGTGAACCGCAAACGTGCATCGTGGTCTGGAGAAGGACTTCGCCGAATTGTACACTGGTATCTATTCGATTCTCTTGTTATTTTGGCCAAAATTATAAGTTAATCTTTAGGTGCACTTCAAGAACATCACCAGGAGATATAAGGTAAAATTTTCATGTACCTACTCAATACTTTACTCACTGTGCAACGCAGTGCATTGTGTCTGGATATATTGTCTATCGTGGTCAGGTAGATGTATCACACCTTCCACTGCGCACTTCTGATACACCTTCCTGCCTGGCTACGGTAATTCTAGACATAAATTTTTGATAGCAAGAGCGTGGTTAACTGTGCCTATATTGTAAACTTGTATCTGAGCTAAGCATCTCATTTCTTAACAGGTTAACAGTGTTGTAGTGTTCTCAGGTCAGTATTGTCTAAAGTACATAATATTTAATTGTATAAGTTGACCTAGATAATTTGAAACACATTGTCACACATAACCTCAATCAGTAATTGTTGATTTGTATTGTTGAAAAATCTAACTTAAATTTGTTATTGCATTAATAAGTCAGTTTGTTTCGATACATAACAGCTGTATGTATCAATAAATTTAGTAAATTTAGTTTATTGCATATATTCATAAACATTATAACAACCAACTTGACCTTGCCACTTGGGCGGGTCACATTAATAAACTTTGTTTTGTTATAATATAGATAATATTGCTAGGTAACACATATTCTGTGCTTACTTACTATTGTATATCTCAAATAACACAGCCAGTCTGTCTGTTGCAAATAATCATTAATTAATTTGAAGTTCAACTTTTAATTTGTTATAAGTTACAACTTTTGATAACTTTTGTGTTTGTTTCAATATATTGAAACTATTAATTTTGTTGGACAGTAGATACCTGTCACTTGCCTGCACTTGCAGTAAACAGGCTAATACTTTGTTGGTTTCAAAGAATTGAGAAAAATTAAGTTTTGATTATTAATATTATTTAACGCTTGTCCGGGCTCTTTTGAATTTTGATTATGTCAGCTATCAAGGACTTGCGTGCGGCTGCTGGTGCTATTGCATCAGATTTGCGCTGGTTTGCCTCGGCCAGTGCCTTAGTGAACCGGCCTGATCGCCAGCAGGCCTTACTACAAAGGTACGAGCGGATTGACGATCGCCTGGCAAGTGTGGAACAGCAATTCCGCACTTTCAGCACTTGCTGTCTTGAAGTGTCAATCAATGATTTCACCGCTGACCAGCGAAATAAGGTCAGTGAAGACTATGCCCAGGTCTTAGACCTGTATGATGCTGTCTCCTATAGTGCGAGACAACTAGTTGCCGATAGGGAAGGGCAACCCGGCCTGAAGCAGGAGCTTCCTAGGTCAGCACCGGGGCTGGTGAGTAGGCTCCCTACTTTGGACCTCCCCCATTTTGATGGCTGCCTAGGAAGCTACCTGGGCTTCATTAACTTGTTCGACAGCCTGGTCAATGACAGGGCTGACCTTCGGCCAGCACAAAAATTGGCATATTTAATGTCGGTTCTGGATGGGAAGGCTAAGGGCCTCATCCAGCATCTGCCCGTGTACGACGAGGCGTACCAGACGGGTCGGGACCTAATCACCCGTAGGTACCATAATAAGCGTGGCCTCGCCGAAACGCACATCGAGCAGATTTTGGGTTTGCCGACGCTCACCCGGGTCTCTGGATTGCGCACCCAACTTTTGAACCCGCTTTTGGTGGCCATCAACGCACTTAAGTGCCTTGACCTGCCCGAGGACCAATGGTCCTATCTATTGGTGCACATTGTGCTGAAGAAGCTGCCTGCCGACCTGAGGTCGCGTTTTGAACAGCGCTTTGGTGGGGATAGCGCGACCCATCTGCCCCCCTTTGCTGACCTGGAGAGGTTCCTGGAGGATGAGTGCCGGGTCTTGGACAACTCCGGTGGTGACACGCCGGCTAAGACGCAGCCGCCCAAGGTCAAGGAGCAGGCTCGCGGTCACACCCGAGCCAATGTTGACCGGCGCCCTCCTCGCTTTGCGGTCACGCAGAGCCCAGCGGAGTGCTCCTACTGCAAGGTCATGGGGCACAGAACGGCCAGTTGTAGGGCATTCTTGGACCTACATGTCGCCTCTCGTAGGCGCATCGCGAATGCCCGCCGCCTTTGCTTCTCTTGTTTGGGATCCCACTACCAGCGAGACTGCCCAAAATCTCGCCCCTGTCCTCACTGTGGAGGACAGCATTTGGACATTCTCTGTATGAATGCCAGAGAGGTTGGCCGCTTGTCCAACCAGCCGACGCCGCGCACGGGCGGGTGTTTTGAAGGTGGCAGCCGAGGCTCACCGGCGCGTAGCCGAGAGTCGCCTCGCTCAATTGATCGCCACTCGCCCCGCTTGGAGAACCGTAGCGTGCGCACGCCTCCTCGCTCTCGCGCACCTGAATGTGCTGTTCAGCGTCACCAGCACCATGACTGCTGCCCCAGGTATTCCCCTCCTTTGGCGGAGCGTCACCGCCTTGACTCGCGCCCACCTCGTTTTGGGCGGGTACGTCATTATGATCCCCCACAGATGGCGCGCGGATCGAGTCATCGCGCCTTTGAGGACTTCAAGCCGCACCCTCGTTTTGACTTGCCTGGTCCTGGCCAACGGTCGCCGCCCAGGCAACAATAGGTCATTGAACCCTGCCCTATAACTCCAACCTCCCCCATTGAGACCGTTATCCTACCAACGGTTGCTGTTAGGGTCTGGGGACCCACGGGGACCTCTGTTGTTGTTCGTGCTATATTGGACACAGGTTTACAAGGTTGCATTGTTTCCACTTATTTGGTAGGGCAGGTTAAATTAAATATGGGTTTATTTCCAAATTGTATACGGGGCATAGGTGACGTAGCCTCTAATGTTGAAGGGCAAGTTAAGGTTTTGTTTGGCCCTGTTGAATCTTCACACCCGAGGATTAAAACCTCGGCTATTGTGTTGAAGAATATTTTGGGTATGCGCCCACAGAAACAGCTACCCGCTGCTGTGGTGAATTTGACATCGGGATTGGAACTGGCAGACCCCAAATTTGACACACCGGGACTAATCGACTTGTTGATTGGCTCTGATGTCCTCGGTGGAATTTTGATTGGTGGGAAACGGGTCTTGGTGCCAAATGGTTTGACTGCCATCCCGACCATATTTGGATTTGCTTTGATGGGCCCTGTACCTAGGGACCCCCCTCCACCTGAACTTGATAATTTGTTGGCTGTAGGCTCCGCTCTCTCTGATGCGGTTCAGAGGTTTTGGGAGATAGAGGAGCCCCCTCAAGTTGCCCGTTTGAATCCAGAACATGAGGAGTGCGAGCTGTTCTTCCAGAACAACACTGGTCGACTCCGTTCTGGTCGGATTATTACGAGGCTACCCTTCCTGTCTGTTCGGCCTCCGCTTGGTGAGTCACGACCTTTAGCCGAAAAAAGATTGTTAGCTATGGAGCGTCGCATGGGCCGTGATCCGGAGCTCAGACAGAAGTACATTGAGTTCATGAGGGAGTATGAACAATTGGGACACATGTCTGTGTCAAATTTGGATTGGCGTTCGGTGGAGCACTACTTTCTCCCGCATCATGCGGTATTGAAGCCATCAACTGGCAAGCTGCGCACAGTGTTTGATGGTTCTGCGCAGACTTCAATAGGCGTATCCTTGAACCAGTGCTTGCATTCTGGTCCCAAGTTGGTCAAGGACCTTTGTGACGTCATCACCAGCTTCCGACGACATCAGGTTGTCTTTGTGGCCGACATAAAAAAGATGTTCAGGCAGACTATTATCCACCCTGATGACCGTCGCTTCCAGCTGATCCTTTGGAGAGAGTCTCCTCGCGATCCCATGGTCATCTACGAGCTCAATACTAATACGTACGGGTTAAGGTCAAGCCCCTACTTGGCAATACGTTCTCTTTGGGAGCTCGCAGACCGCGAAGGCTTACGTTTCCCAAGAGCCTCCGCCATCTTGAAAGACGATATTTACGTCGATGACATTTGCTCGGGCGCCTCCACAGTGGACGAGGCGATCCTCCTGCGGGACGAATTGATAGGTATTTTGGCCTCCGCTGGTTATGAGTTGCGCAAATGGATTTCCAATTCACCAGCGCTTTTGGAAGGCTTACCCGAGGATCATCAGCAAGATCCACATTTGTTTGAAATTGTTGACAACCCCGCCATGATGGCTGTTCTCGGCGTCCAGTACAGATCAGTCCAAGACATCTTCACGTATAACGTAGACTTGAAATTGCCTTGTTCTTGGACTAAACGTCTCGTATTGTCTACTGTCGCCAGAACCTTTGATCCGAACGGTTGGATCTGTCCAATTATATTTTGGGCAAAATGCTTCTTGCAGAAGCTTTGGACAGCAGGATTGACCTGGGACGAACCTCTACACGGTACTCTTGTTGAGGAATGGACCTCTTTTGTATCCTCACTTCCTGCCGTCAATGAGATCTCCTTGCCTCGTCCCATCCTTCCTCCCGGGAAGTACAAGGCCACCCTTCACGGGTTTTGTGATGCCTCGGAACGTGGTCACGCGGCCGTGGTGTACTTGCGCACAGTCAGTGCCTCAGGTCAGGTGAGAGTTTCCCTGATCATGGCGAAGAGCAAGGTTGCACCCCTTCGGACATCTTTGACCATCCTAAAATTGGACATCTTTGACCATCCCAAAATTGGAGCTCTCGGGAGCAGCCCTACTTGTACGCTTGTTGAACCACGTGTCCAGTACTTTGGGTAAAAGCATTTGTATTGATGGGACCTACGCCTGGACAGACAGCCAAATTGTACTTTGTTGGTTGAAGGCGTCTGTCCACACTTTGGAGGTATTTGTTGCTAATCGCGTTTCCCAAATCCAGAAATCCGAAGTCAAGCTTGTTTGGAGACACGTGCCAGGTGAGCTCAACCCCGCTGATTGTGCCTCGCGCGGATGCTTGACGCCTAGTTTGATAGGTCATTCGCTGTGGTGGGGTCCGGAATGGTTGAGTCGACCAGAAACCAATTGGCCTCGAACGCCAGTTTTGAATACTTCTAATTTGCCGGGTCTACGAACACTCGCTCTTGAGAAGGTAGAATGCGCCTTCGACCCCGATTTTTTGTTGAATCGTTACAGCTCCCTCGACAAGTTGTTAGGTGTCACTGCTTGGATAAAGCGTTTTATTTTTAATTTTAGGCACCCACAACAGAAACGACTGACGCCGTTTATCTCACCACAGGAACGACAGGAGTCCCTCACCTTTTGGGTTCGTTCTGTGCAATTGGCGCATTTTGAAAAGGAGATTGCTATCCTTAAATCAGGGAGATCGAAATTGTCGGGAGCTGTCTCTAAATTGAACCCCTTTTTGGACGATACGGGTCTCTTGCGCGTTGGAGGGCGTCTCAAGAACGCCAACCTCCCTTACGGAGCACGTCACCCCCTTTTGTTACCTAAGGACGGTCATTTGGTACGTTTGTTGGTAACTGACCGTCACCTTAAAAATTCGCCTGCTGGTTGTAATGCGCTGTTGGCCATTTTGCAACGCGAATTTTGGATCTTGTCTGCCCGAAGAATCATTCGGAGTGTAGTCTTTCGCTGCATCCCTTGCTATAAGCTCAAGGCTTCTACCATGCAGCCCTTGATGGGGGACTTACCGGCAGATCGCGTAACTGAAAGCAGGACGTTTGACGGTGTTGGCACGGACTTCGCTGGTCCCTTCTTGGTGAAAACGTCGACACTTCGAAACAGCAAGACTGTTAAGGCCTACTTGTGCGTTTTTGTTTGTCTTTCCACAAAGGCCGTTCATTTGGAACTGGTCTCCTCGCTTACGACCGAGGCGTTTGTAGCCACATTTGACAGATTTGTATCCCGCAGAGGGCTGCCTTCCTTGATCCGTTCTGATTGCGGCACTAACTTCAAGGGCACGTATAATTATTTGAATGATGTTGTTAATTTTCTTGAAACCAACAAGGCTGATATAGGTGATAGGCTTGCCCGACGTGGGATAAATTGGTTGTTATCCCCACCAAATTGTCCACACTGGGGTGGTATTTTTGAAGCCGCTGTAAAATCGGCCAAAACACACTTGCGCAGGACAATCGGTGAGTCTGTCTTTACATTTTAGGGAACTCGCAACTGTGTTTTGTAAGATTGAGGCCGTTTTGAACTCTCGGCCATTGTGCCCGATCTCCTCAGATCCGAATGATTTGGAGGCCCTTACGCCGGGCCATTTTTTGATTGGTCGCCCACTTGTCGCCTTGCCTGAGAACCCCTATATTGATACGAGACCTGGTCGTCTCTCGCGTTTTGAATTGGTACGCCAGATTACTCAGAGCTTTTGGAAACGCTGGAATTTGGAATATTTGCACATACTCCAGCAACGCGTTAAGTGGACCGACAAGACCGATCCACCCAAGATTGGTGACCTCGTTTTGATCAAGGAGGCTAACCTTCCGCCACTCAGATGGCGCAGGGGGCGCATCCTTCGTTTGGTAACTGGGGCTGATGGAGTTCCCCGATTTGCTGAGGTCTTGGTGGACGGTTCGATTCTGAGGAGAGCGGTTGCAACATTGTCACGTCTACCAACCGATTAGCGGGCCGGTAGGCCGGTCCGGGGCGGGTGGATATTTGAAATAGAATTAGTTTTTATTATAAGTCAAATCGATTAGATCGATTAAGTAACATTTTGTTTAGTCTTTTGAAAATTTCTGACAATGGTCACACTGAACTGTCACTTCCGTTGCCGCCTTGAAAAAAAATTAACACGCCGTTTGCACTCTTGCGTGCCTTGTACCTAATTAATAAATTGATCGCCCTTTGAATTAACGCGAATTGAATTAACTTGCAAATACGTAATTGCCGCTTTTGACTTCCGGCAAAGTTTGTTGTAAATTGATGACATATTGAACATTTGTGAAAAGTTTTGTGAACCGCAAACGTGCATCGTGGTCTGGAGAAGGACTTCGCCGAATTGTACACTGGTATCTATTCGATTCTCTTATTATTTTGGCCAAAATTATAAGTTAATCTATAGGTCCACTTCAAGAACATCACCAGGAGATATAAGGTAAAATTTTCATGTACCTACTCAATTCTTTACTCACTGTGCAACGCAGTGCATTGTGTCTGGATATATTGTCTATCGTGGTCAGGTAGATGTATCACACCTTCCACTGCGCACTTCTGATACACCTTCCTGCCTGGCTACGGTAATTCTAGACATGAACTGTGAAATGATGTTTATTTTTATGTTATATGCGGTAAACGGGCAGACGGATCGCGTGGACTCTCTTTTTAATACTGGATTCTGGATGGATCGCATAATTTTACGCGACGGTACCGCCAGTGGACACCCTCGACACTAAAGAAGTCACATTACGATTTTGACAGAAACTCATTGATATAAACTTTTAAACAATCGCGTTGCATGTTTAAGAATATATATCTATACGGGAATTAACGCAAACATGCATTAGGTATTTACATACCTTATTTTTGCTTGACGTTTCGAGACGGTTGCACGTCCCGTGGTTGCAAGCTGACTGGTGTAGCGATGTCACGCCTCCGAGTGCGAGGTAGAAGATTCTATTTCTACCCCTGCGTTGTTGATTTTCGAAGTGCCGACGCAAAATACACTAACCGTATCTGTATATTGAACATTCGCCGACTGCGCATTAAAGTAGGGTGTTGTTAACCGAATCACTGGATTCCACGCCAAAGACAATTTGAAGCCCTCTTCCCGATTGTTTTTTTTTTATGTGTTCTGATGAAACGTCAAGCAAAAATAAGGTATGTAAATACCTAATGCATGTTCGCGTTAATTCCCGTATAGATATATAATATAAATCTCCTGTCACGATGTTTGTTCGCGATGGATTCCTAAACTACTTAACCGATTTTAAATTAAATTGCCACACCGTGAGCAGTCTGGTCCAACTTGAGAGATAGGATAGCTTAGATCTTTAATTATAGTCGCAATTTTATTTTATTGCAAATTATTTGTCTTTAATTAATTGACACTCACAATTATCTGTTAACTCCAAAAGATTCTAACAGATGTCGATAATCTTATATTAATAATTTCGTCAAGGAGTAAATCGAAACCTTACTTGAATAATAAAACATTGAAAAATAAAGATTTCGAGTCGACAACATATATCCGCAAAATTCGGATTGACGAGTATTTTGTTAAATTCTAATAGTTCTGACAGACAAATCACAGTCGCCATATTGGCTCTATGATATTGGCCCAAGTTTGCTTTGTACTAAGTAGTTTGTATGTGTAAATACTTTTTACAGTTATATAGTATCGGCCAAATAAAGGAGATTTGTGTTACCCCGAATATCGATCTATACTATAATATAATAAAGAGGAAGAGTTTGTTTGTTTGTTTGAACGCGCTAATCTCAGAACCTACCGGTCGGGTTTGAAAAAATATTTTTGTATACGATAGCCCAGTTATTCCGGAAGGCTATAGGCTATATAACATAGCGCATCGACCCTTTGAGGCCGGGCAAAAGGCTAAAAAGGCTAAAAGATAATGTCGGCTAATCTCAGGAACTAGCAGTTGGATTTTAAAAATTGTTATGCTTATGATAGCCCAATTATTCCGAAAGGCTATAGGCTATATAAAATTACGCCACAACTTTTAGGGGCTGGACAAAAATAATAAAATAGTCACACGAGAAGGGGGAGGGTTGGGTCAAAGGCAAAAAGAGGCTAAACGAATAGGATACAATCTATATGGGTATCGTTTTCGAGATTTTCGGGACGCTGATTAATAATATGAAATTTATTTAGTGATCCAAGATGGCGGACGGGCAATCAAAGATGGCGGATGTGAAAATTTTAAAAATCAATATGGGTATCGCCTTCGATACTTTAAGGGGTGGGGAATCGAAATACAACATCTATTTCGTGATTAAAGATGGCGGATGGCAAATCAAAGATGGCGGATGGGAAAATTTAAAAAATGTCAATATTGGTATCGTCTGCGATGTTAAAAAGGATGGGGAATCCAAATACAACATCTGTTTCGTAATTCAAGATGGTGGATGGGAAATCAAAGATGGCGGATGGGAAAAATTTAAAAAATCAATATGGGTATCGTCTCTGATGATTTAAGGGATGGAGAATCTAAATACAACATCTATTTCGTGATCAAATATGGCGGATAGGAAATCAAAGACGGCGGACGGGATTTTTATTAAAGTCGATATGGGTATCGTCTCCGATATTTTAAGGAATGGGAAATTCAAAAACACCATCTATTTCGTGATCAAAGATGGCGGTTGGGAAATTAAAAAAAAATTAATATGGGTATCGTCTCCGATGTTTAAAGGGATGGGGAATCCAAATACAACATCTATTTCGTGATTCAAGATGGTGGATGGGAAATCAAAGATGGCGGATGGAAAAAATTTAAAAAATCAATATGGGTATCGTCTCTGATGATTTAAGACATGATGAATCCAAATACAACATCTATTTCATGATCAAAGATGGTGGATTGGAAATCAAAGATGGCGGACGGGATTTTTTTTAAAGTCTATATGGGTATCGTCTCCGATATTTTAAGGAATGGGGAATTCAATATTAGGTATATAAAAATCTATGTTCGTTTGTTCATCATTTATAGACTCTGAAATGATAAGAGATTAAGCGCTAAGTCAATGGTAACTTTGGAAAAGGGGCTTGGAAAAAAGGGAATTAAATAAAAACTCTTAAAAAGGCGATACGAAGTTCGCTGGGTCAGCTAGTAGATATATATTTTTAAACTCATTGATATTATCTCAATACAGAAACTATTCGTGTTTATGATCACAAACTAATTTCAACCCAGAATCATAATATCACACGCATAACGTAAAATCAGTAAACAGTTACAAGCTACTAATATTTGTTTACAATTTCAACATCACTTCACTACATAGTATATAAAACAGTCTGCCTTCTGTCTGTCTGTCCCTATATATGCTTAAATCTTTAAAACTACGCAACGGATTTTAATGCGGTTTATTTTAAGATAGGATGATTCAAGAGGAAGGTTTATATGTATAAGACATATATATGGCGGTGCGAAGTTCGCCAGGTCAGCTAGTTAATGTATAAAACGAACCTTACACATACAACATCAGTGGCAGTAGTAAAAATATTTATAGATTTAGGTACGTGGGAAAGTGACATCTGAAAGTATACTAACGAAACGGTAGTTCGCCACCGGTAGAATTTGTTGCTAAAACTTTTATTTTCTCTTTCGCTGGTAGAAAAGCTAACATTTACAACTTGTGTTATGTTTTGTTTTTTTATGATACAGAAGACACGATAATAATATTAAGCCAGCTATACACTGCAATACACCTGACTGGACTGTTAGTGTTACACAGCAGTACTTGTTTTCAAAAAAGGGGACGCGTGGACACAGTATACAGGTGGTGAACATGACATTTATGAAAGTGGCACTTCGGTTTCCAACTATCGATAAGAAAGATGAACAATAAAGAAAGTTCAACAAAACCTAATAAAAAGACAATGTCAGAATAAATATCATAGTTGTGTAATTTTGTAATGGATTGTTAGTCATATATATGTACATATAGAAAAAACTTGTATTGAATAAATCCGCCTGACAAAAACTACACTTTAAGGTAAAAAAATAATTGAATAATATAACTGCACAGTGGGTTCGATTCCCTACCGAGACAACACATTTCGTAATTCACAAATTGTTGCTAATGGTCTGAGTATTCTTTGTGACCGTTGATTAAATGTTGGTAAAGCTGTCCCGTAACACAGAATCCAAGTGCGGGAATTGCCTTAATAAGAATTGAAAAGAAACTAAAAACATGACCAGTATAACGCCTGCCTTAGAAATAATATAGACGCACATAACCGTCTAGATTGTGGAAGGTAAAATGTTTGTTACACACACAAGAATCCTGAGGCACTGAAATATATTTTCTGTGACAGGAGTACAGAAACGTCTACTAATATTTGTCATGTTTCACACATTGTAGGATAATAATATATCAAATATTGCGCACTATTTATTCTATACATACAACATGTCTTGCCTAAATATCATGAGCCTGTAGCCAGAAATATATGGCAGTTGTATTGAGTGTACTTTAAGGTTTATGAAATTGTAAGCTACTAGGTACTATTCCTATCTTTAATTTCATCATTATTATAATGATGTGCCGATTGTATGCACATCTTTATGCTTTAGAGCCAGACGTACACATCCAAGTGTAAACAGATTTTACTGAATATTAGCTTTTCTATAAAGCGATGGACTGCTGACTGAACAATCGTAATCCTAATATAAACTATTGCCTATAGTTTGACCAGTGACAGAATAGTGAAGGATACCTTAAAAAGACCGACAATTACCTCCAAGAGACTGAGCAAAAGACAATATACAGTTGAATATGCACATAACCTTAAAGAGTCACTGGTGCGCGCCGTAGCTGCGTAGGTTCAAACCCGAGACCCTATGTGTGTCAGTCTATATTATTGATCTATTCAGTAGGCTAAATACATGAAAAATCTTATCACGTTTTGCCTATTTTAAAAATACTACCACCATACTTCAAGCTACTGCCAATATCGACTGAACAAAAATTGAAGGCATACATTTTAAATGGCTAGCACATATAGCTTTGTTTGTTCATAGCCATGAAAGCGGGTTATAATGAAACATGTGGGAGCGGCGCCGCTGCCGAGCCGGCGTGTGCCCTGTACCGTGCTGCGCACTCAAGTGGCAAACCGATCAATTAACGAGGCCGGACCAGAATCAAAACTTGTTACTTTTTAAAATTGTACGCCTGTTCTCAAATCTAAACCAATAGAGGTTATTGAAATTAAAACTTAACTGTTATTGCTTAAATTGGTGCAAAGCTGGATTAAATAGTACAATTATTGTCGTTTTGAGCTGACGTCTCCTGATAGGTACAAAGTGGTCTGTGGGTACATCCTTAGAATACAAAATACAGGTACAATCTAAGCTACTTTATTACAATAATATTGACCCTGTTACTAAACTGTCCCATTGCTGTGCACTCTTGTCACTGTGAGAAGGGTTTAAATATATTATGTAGATTTTTCAGACACGCTGATGTGCTACGATATTTTGCTACACAGTTAAGTAAGCAAGTAATAATGAATAAATTATGTAATATTGAAAGCAACTTTAATAGGCACGTTACTAAACGTTATTTGGTGCACAGTAAACAAAACACTAATAAACACTCACTATTTTGAATTCCATAATATTATTAATTTCTCTGAAAGGGTTTTACAGGATAACATAAGTATTGATTTTGATTCTCTTTTATACATAGGTTCGTGTACAGAAACCTTTTTTAATTGGAATATCTTTAATTTTCCCCGGTCCCGTTCTATTAACAATCTTTTCTAACGCTGTCAACTGCAGACCTAGCGAGAAAAGCAGATAGAGCTATGTTTTAGCTCTATGAAATCGAGTGTTTGTCTATGAAGTTTTTGTTTCATAATTTATGTAGATTATCGTAGAGTTTTAAATATTTCGGACTTGTAAAAAGACTTTTAAATAAAGTTAAAACTGAGTTAAAGGTAAGAGGCGGAAGACTCGATTTCAAACCCTACACTACTCGGTTTGGCCAGCGTGGTATTGTAGACCTAATCCTCCCTTTGTTGAAAGCTACTGTGATTTGATGTGTTTTAATAAAAATTTGACTTTTTGTTATTATCTGAAAATTTATTCAATATTTTTAATTTAAGCGTCAATAATTCCTTTTTTACGTTGTTGTTTTTGTTGGCTCATTTACAATTAATAAAAATTATGTAAGTTTCTCTGATTTTCAGTTGATCGGGTCAAGCAGATAAGGATTTTACTGGTGTAATGTCTTACGCCCGTTTCCAATATTGTATCTATCGATGCATTTGGGTACTACAGATAGATAATTCAGATAAGTTCCATACAAAATATGTCACATATCAATGTCTAGTAACCAAACTCATCGATAGCTTGAATACTGGAGACGGGCGTTAGTAGCCGCGTGGCATATCTGTAAATATCCGTATTTAAATCAGATGGCGCGTATTTCGGTATTACTTGACGTAGTATGTATGTATATGTTATTTTACAGGCTATTATATCTGGTGAACATATTAGGGTTGAGAAATTCAAAGAATATACGTACAAGACTGCTGAAAGATCATCATCTTCAGCCCCTGACAGTCCACTGCTGGACTAGGCCTCTCCTTTGAAAGGAGGAATTGGCCTACTATACCACGCTGGCCAAACGGGTTGGTATTGGGTTTGTTTCAAGTTTTCCTTCTCTTATAGTGCTGTTCTCTGCATAGTATGGTGCCTCTGTCGACTCTTACGACACCCACGGGATGATATGGGTTGGTGACATTCCGTATTCTTAATCCGTCACCACACGGATCTTATGTATGTATATGTACTTTCATATTATTCTCCGATCGTGATTGGTACAAAACATTTGTAACCTCACACAATCTAATTTGTTGAGTGCACGTTCATGCAATAATTACGTGTGATCAATAAGCGTCTCGAATTCAATCATTTATTTATTTATTTATTTATTTATCTATTTATCTATCTATCTATCTATCTATCTATCTATCTATCTATCTATCTATCTATCTATCTATCTATCTATCTATCTATCTATCTATCTATCTATCTATCTATCTATCTATCTATCTATCTATCTATCTATCTATCTACCCATCTATCTATCTATCTATCTATCTATCTATCTATCTATCTATTTATTTATTTATTTATTTATAACAATCTTACCTACACTATCATTACAGATCTATGATCCAATGCGACAGAGTGGCCTTACTAACTAAATCCTAAATCTACACCTTATACCTACTTAAAAAAATATCTTAAACTAAATAACTCATTACATATAGTGTAATCTTATATTATTGTATTACATATAGTGTAAAATTATAGTTTAAATCTACACCTTTTACCTAATTAAAAAATATCTTAAACTAAATAACTTATTACATATAGTGTAATCTTATATTATTGTATTACATATAGTGTAAAATTATAGTTTAAATCTACACAAGAAGGCCAATTCTCGTATTTAACAAACACTGACACTGAATTTTGACTGCACTGCGATTTAATTTTGAATTGACTCACAATTGGTATTCTGCTTCACTTAATCTCATTACAGTATCATTTCGATATAATCAATTTATAATCTCTTGTTGATCTCAGAGGTAATGTCAAAAACTCAAAAACAAAAACATGAATGTTGCCATTGTATGGGAAAATACATTAATAGGAATGGTGATTGGATGCCACTACGTTTCCATGCCAAAATAAAATTAATATACAACTAAGTAATAACATTTCGGTAAGTAAATGTATTGGTTCCTTGGATCGTATGGATTATTTTCAATAGGTATAGCCATCGCAGCCCAAATCCACTCATACTTATTTTATATACTTACTAGCTGACCCAGCGAACTTCGTATCGCCTTTTTAAGAGTTTTTATTTAATTCCCTTTTTTCCAAGCCCCTTTTCCAAAGTTACCATTGACTTAGCGCTTAATCTCTTATCATTTCAGAGTCTATAAATGATGAACAAACGAACATAGATTTTTATATACCTAATATTGAATTCCCCATTCCTTAAAATATCGGAGACGATACCCATATAGACTTTAAAAAAAATCCCGTCCGCCATCTTTGATTTCCAATCCACCATCTTTGATCATGAAATAGATGTTGTATTTGGATTCATCATGTCTTAAATCATCAGAGACGATACCCATATTGATTTTTTAAATTTTTTCCATCCGCCATCTTTGATTTCCCATCCACCATCTTGAATCACGAAATAGATGTTGTATTTGGATTCCCCATCCCTTTAAACATCGGAGACGATACCCATATTAATTTTTTTTTAATTTCCCAACCGCCATCTTTGATCACGAAATAGATGGTGTTTTTGAATTTCCCATTCCTTAAAATATCGGAGACGATACCCATATCGACTTTAATAAAAATCCCGTCCGCCGTCTTTGATTTCCTATCCGCCATATTTGATCACGAAATAGATGTTGTATTTAGATTCTCCATCCCTTAAATCATCAGAGACGATACCCATATTGATTTTTTAAATTTTTCCCATCCGCCATCTTTGATTTCCCATCCACCATCTTGAATTACGAAACAGATGTTGTATTTGGATTCCCCATCCTTTTTAACATCGCAGACGATACCAATATTGACATTTTTTAAATTTTCCCATCCGCCATCTTTGATTTGCCATCCGCCATCTTTAATCACGAAATAGATGTTGTATTTCGATTCCCCACCCCTTAAAGTATCGAAGGCGATACCCATATTGATTTTTAAAATTTTCACATCCGCCATCTTTGATTGCCCGTCCGCCATCTTGGATCACTAAATAAATTTCATATTATTAATCAGCGTCCCGAAAATCTCGAAAACGATACCCATATAGATTGTATCCTATTCGTTTAGCCTCTTTTTGCCTTTGACCCAACCCTCCCCCTTCTCGTGTGACTATTTTATTATTTTTGTCCAGCCCCTAAAAGTTGTGGCGTAATTTTATATAGCCTATAGCCTTTCGGAATAATTGGGCTATCATAAGCATAACAATTTTTAAAATCCAACTGCTAGTTCCTGAGATTAGCCGACATTATCTTTTAGCCTTTTTAGCCTTTTGCCCGGCCTCAAAGGGTCGATGCGCTATGTTATATAGCCTATAGCCTTCCGGAATAACTGGGCTATCGTATACAAAAATATTTTTTCAAACCCGACCGGTAGGTTCTGAGATTAGCGCGTTCAAACAAACAAACAAACTCTTCCTCTTTATTATATTATAGTATAGATCGATATTCGGGGTAACACAAATCTCCTTTATTTGGCCGATACTATATAACTGTAAAAAGTATTTACACATACAAACTACTTAGTACAAAGCAAACTTGGGCCAATATCATAGAGCCAATATGGCGACTGTGATTTGTCTGTCAGAACTATTAGAATTTAACAAAATACTCGTCAATCCGAATTTTGCGGATATATGTTGTCGACTCGAAATCTTTATTTTTCAATGTTTTATTATTCAAGTAAGGTTTCGATTTACTCCTTGACGAAATTATTAATATAAGATTATCGACATCTGTTAGAATCTTTTGGAGTTAACAGATAATTGTGAGTGTCAATTAATTAAAGACAAATAATTTGCAATAAAATAAAATTGCGACTATAATTAAAGATCTAAGCTAGCCTATCTCTCAAGTTGGACCAGACTGCTCACGGTGTGGCAATTTAATTTAAAATCGGTTAAGTAGTTTAGGAATCCATCGCGAACAAACATCGTGACAGGAGATTTATATATATTAAGAAGATAAAACAATAACAAAGTAACAAACACTTATTTTGCTCAATTGTCAACAATAATCAGCTGTGAACTGTCAAACCGTAGTATCATTTGGTTTTAGCTACAGTTTGACGTTTGTTGTACGTAAATAATTAGCAGAATACCGTCCTCACTAGTTCACACTTGGTTCAACTTTCGATGTAGTCCCGATCTCATTCAAGTGTCAGTTAAGTTACGAGAATACCATTGATGACACCGAAACTAGATTGATATTGGAATTTGAACAAATATAATTACCAGAATTGACCTTCTTATACCTAGTTAAAAATATCTTAATCTAAATAACTTATTACATATAGTGTAACTTTTACGAATTCACTTAAGTTGCACCACAATACATCAACCCTCCCGTGAACCTCATTTACCACGCGTATGTCTCTAATGAGAGGAGTTCTCGCCAGCAGGTTGGTCCTGGCTGCAGGCACAGCGAGCAGGGGCGGTCGTCGCCGCCTCCACACGTACCGGTCGGGCACGTACAGCTGTAGGTGTCGCAGCACTCCCGGGTTATACGCCTCGCCACGTAGTAGTCTCACTACATACGCTACGAGCGAAAACTCCCGCCGTAGTCTTAGAGTGTTGTACCCTACCATACCTAAAACAAATAGTGTAGGGTACATCAATGGGTATAATGGATATACCCCATACAGCTTGTAATACAAGTGTCTCGTGCACTTATTTTGGATACGTTCCAACATAACACTGTATTTCGCCTCATGAGGAGCCCAAATGAATGCGCTATGTTCGAGGTAACTTCTGACTAATGCGTCATATAGTACCCTTAGTGTCGTGATGTTGGTGAATCCTTGGGACTGCCTGAGTACGAAACCTAGGTTTCTGTATGCCTTCTTACATATCTTATTGATATGCTCACTGAAGATTAGTTCCTGAGAGAAAACTACCCCTAAGTCTCGTACCTGAGACACTCGTTGCATCGGCACATTCTCAACCTTGTACTGATAACTCAAGGGAGTTCGCGCGCGAGTGAACGACATCACCGAACATTTAGCGACATTAAAATGCAGTTTGTTCTCATTGCTCCACTCGACCACTCTGTTAATGTCTTCCTGCAGGCGTTCACAATGCGAGTGATCCCGAACCTCGAGCAGCAGTTTCAGGTCATCCGCGAACAATAAACTAGAGAGGCCCTACATTGCTGCCCTGGCTCACGCCCGATCTTGTGTAATATGGTTGAGATACACAGCCATTGTAGTCGATATATTGCTGGCGATACTTCATATAGCTAGCGAAGAACTGTAGCAGAGGTAGAGTACATCCAATTTTCGCGAGCTTCCTTAACAAGATGTCATTATCCACCGTATCGAACGCCTTTTTAAAATCGAAGTACGCAGCATCTACCTGTACCCCCGAGTCTACTGCCGGCACCACCTGTACCATAAAGTTAATAAGGTTTGTAGCAGTGCTGCGTCCAGGTCGGAACCCATGTTGCGCATCTGACAGACGCGCACGCATTTGTTCGTGAACGGAGCGCTGAATAGCTGACTCGAGTACTTTAGCAGGCGTGGAGAGTACAGCCACCGGTCTATAGTTACAGGTATCTGAACTTGGTTTTCCTTTAGGAACCGGAACAACGCGCCTGATCTTCCACCTTTGAGGGAACGTGGCTTGTTGTAAACATGCATTAAAAATGTGAAGTAATGGCTCCGCCAGTACCCTCCCGCAGTCTCGGAACAGAAACGCTGGTATCCCGTCTGGGCCAGACGAACGTTTTGGCTTGAGACTCCCAAGCGCCTGCTGAACTTCCGCGAGACTCAGCGTCTCAATGTGTTCCCGAGCACTGGTCGCGCCGACCCCCGCCGCCGCCTCGCACGCGTCCAGTTTGGGTGGCTCCTTGCTGTACACAGACTCAAAAAAGTCAGCGAACTGCACAGCACACTCATCATCCGTTAGATGTTGACCTTCTTTTATGATACTCTGCTTATTTAGTGTTTGTCTTTTCGATCTTATATACTGCCAAAATGATTTCGGATCCTTTACAAATTGATACTGAATTTTATTTTTATGTTGGATATGCGCAGTTTCTATTAACTTTTTTATACGAGTTTTACATTCTGAAAATTTGTGATAATCATTATCCAACCTAGTTTTTTTGATTTTTTTGTGAAGTCTGGCTTTAATTTCTATATTTCTTATTATATCTCTCGTGTACCATACTGGGTATACATACCGCGAATTTCCACTACTAAGCTTTTTCCGAGGTACGCACCCATTAATAGTACAATTGATATTATCATAAAAGAAGTTCAACATTTCTTCTAAATCATGCATTCCGTACATCATACTCCAGTCAATAGAAAGAATCCTCGAATATAACAGTTGAAAATCAGCCCTATTCCAATTCCACTGTGATCTAATATGGTGTGCACTAGAATCGCGGGCGACGGCGGGGGACGTCGGCGGGGCGGAGGCGGGGCGCACGCTAACCGCTAGCGGCGGGTGGTGCGCGTCGACCGGCACCAGCGCCTCATCCGCCGCTACCACCGTCACCCCTCCGCTAATGCCTGCACTCAGAACCAAATCCAACTGACGACCTAAATGGTTGGGTACTGTGTTACTTTGAGTGAACTCGCAATATGATAAAAAACATTCGAAATAATTACTAATATTAGCAGGACAAGAATACAAATTAAAATCGCCAATTACAATAACTTCTCCATACCTGTCACACAATTTTTCTATTATTCTAAATAACAACATGTAATCATTCTCCGAACTACCTGGCGGAATGTAGACAACACAACACACAAACAAAAAACGTTTATTTAAGTGTACCGTTGCACAAACCATTTCGAACACACAAGTGTCTATCGACGCGTCCTAGATATGTAGTTGTATTATAAATTTTAACAATTATCACACAGTTAACTCCAAAGGTGTGATATGTTACATTTGCGTGGTATATTACGTGGTACATCAGCTGTACGGCTTTTAAGATAGCTTAGGCGTATTATTTTCTATTCGTCAATCTTACTCAATCCTAAATCATCATCTCATGATCTATTTTAAATATAGTGATGGAATTTTGATTGAAGTTTGTAAAGGCCCACGGTATAGGGTACATTCCTGGGCTAAGAGGATGGCTTTAAAACAATTAAGTAGGTATTAGAAATACAACATGTAACAAATTTAAATGCACTTCCTGAAAGTAGTTTGTTCAGAATCGGCTACTGAATCCATTACTGTCATTTTTAATATTGTTTATTTTTTGTTCTAAAATAATAAAAATAACGTAAATTATAGTCACTCATTTATTACAAAAGTTGAAATATACGAAAATAAACCTTAAGTCAAAGCAGAACGCCTTCTTTTAAAATGCATTTGTTTAATGGTTCGACGTTCGGTCACACGAACGCACACATTAGTACAACACAATAGCGGCAAAAGACAATACACACAATTTACCACGAAAATATCTATCATCTATCTTTCGCTTACGTAATAATCAACAGGCAAGAGCGAGACGCAATGTGTCGCCCGCGCTGGCCAATGACAAGCGCTGGCGATGCGCTTTAACAAGTTATGACAAGTATCTAGTCATCCATCGGGAATCTGTCAGCGAGAGTTGCGAAAAAATATTTTAATTGTCTGAATAACATTGTAATTATCAACATGACGGTGCTGGTGTGGAACGTTCGGCATCATCTTGATGTTAACTTGTCGCCCCCGGATTTTTTCACTGTGGGAAAATGTTAAATCACTAGTTTATTGTGAGGAGACAACAAGTGCCTAGGAGTTAAGTTGATACATATTAGCTGCTTTTGAAACAGTGAAAAGATGTGATGCGTGAGGGAACAGTGAAGTGTTAAGTAGACTAAAATAATGTGATTTTATCCTGTAAGTTATTTGATTATTCTATTAATGGAACTATTAATTTACAACTTTAAACACGTCGATCTTGCTTTATTCTCTCATTGATATTCTTTTACTTTATCTATCAATAATGCTAGGTAACTAAATAGTCATTTACAATATTATGAAACAATGGATCGTGTGCATGTTATTAACAAACAATAAATAATTTTATACAAAGTCGACTGTCCACTCCAAAGCCGAAAAGTGTGATGGAAAGAAATAGGTAGTCATATCTTTGGAAATATCAACAGTAGCTGACAATTTACTCAAACATCATTCTTGTAAACCACACTCTATCAGAAACATTTTGTTTATATCGTATCGTATTTCGTTCCTATCAGATCGCTGTCGTCTGTTTACCATAGCAACCGTTGCGTGTGTTTGTGTGCGTGCGCAAATTTATAGTGACCACGCTTTTTACTTTTAATCGAGTTAATACTTTCTTCAAAAAACAATATTTACGCAAAAAAGAAACAAAATTCAATGCATGCATTATGATTGTAACAAGTTATTCTAATTGGGGTGTCTGAGGATGTGCGTTATTTCATTTACACGTTGTATATGCATGTGGTTCTCTGTTTTTTTTTTTAATTCAGTTTTTTGTGTCGTCGTTGAATCAGTATTCCTTAAAGTTGGAGTCTAATTCACCATTAAGTTGAGTTGGAGCTTTTAGGGTAAAGTAGATGGCACCGGACCACGCGGCAGGTCACCAATCAGGTGGACAGACCAAGTAAAGATCGCTGCCAACCGCTCACTACACGAATGCAGAAGAAGTGAGGAAATACGTGACGAGTGGCGTTGAATTGTTAAGCAGGCCAGAGCTGTAGATCTGAGGACCATGACTACTCTGCCAAGAGTGTAACGCCTAAGAAGAAGAGTTGGAGCTTAGTGTCGAGGATATGTACGACTTTCGAATGAAGTTCAGCCTATGTTCTAACAACCGTAACATCTTAGACTTTTCGTTTTTAATCCCCTGTTGGTAATTTGGCTAGGTTTACAAAGTAGAAACCTTTCCGCAGATATTCTTATTATCGCTATAGAATTGTGTGTTATTCTAAAATTATACTTTTAAAAATTAGGCTAACTTGTCGTTTAATGATAATCTTGAGATTTCAGATACACGGAAGAACATCGCTCTATAAACAGCATATGAACCTTTAGAAATCATATAATTCCCAAAATTTAAACAGAAGGTATATTGCACTACTTCAGTCAAAATTTATATCCAGTGTACGACTTTGCCGACAAAGCTATAGTTACATTTATAATCAGGAGGCTTAATGACTCAAAGGCGAGTTATACTAACTATTACGCGTATATCACAAAGAGACAGTTGTCAACGTTATTTGACGAGATAAGACAAGTAGCGGTCCCAAATTTATAATAGAGATTGCGATAAGTAAAGAAACACTGTAGAGGCAAGATAAGCGCTTTAAAACTAAAACATCACTGCAATTGTGTTGCCTCATATTTCGTTAGTTAGTTAGTTTGTTATTCTTGTATAACTAAGGTTTTAAACACTGGCGAAAAGTGGGCGTTTAATATGCCTCTGCCTACCCCTTCGGGGAAATAGGCGTGAGTCTATGTATGTATGTATGTAAGGTTTTAAATATGTACCTATTATTTTTCTGTTTTGGCTTAGGAGTCCATAGTCCGTTATCTAGTCATATTTGTCAGATTATTTATTAACTATAACTTTCCTGTATCAGTTTATGAGGTAAGAATATCTTTTGAAGCTGATGTTTTCATGCTAACGTGGTGGCCCAACAGTGACGGCTTTCATTTTTATAAGAAAATCTACTAAACGGAAGCGGTACAGTCCCCAATACTGAACTTTGGCTTAAACTACACAAACATTTATTTATTTATAGTCTCACGCCTCTATCCCCGATGGGGTAGGCGGGAGTATAAATATTACACTCACATTTCGCTATGAGTTTTAGGTCCCACGTAATAGGGGGCGAGCCTATTGCCGTTACCGGGCACATCACCAGACTACGGGCTGCTATGAGTATTCGAAAAAACCCAGTACACCAACATAAGTTACAAAAACTATCTATTAATGGATAAAGTCTTTAGGCTTCGTTTGATAGTAGGTGATTTATATTCCTGCTACTGCCGCATAGTAACTTATTATATAATAACATGGCAACACACCTGTGAAACTTTTCGCATCTCATGTATTCACTGGGTATGGTACTCACTCATCAGTAGTCACCAGATTAACGGCAGGCTTACTGGACCTATACATGGATTTGACGATTAGAGACATGAACATGTTTGACAAATTTTGTATGGAGCTTATGTCAGGTACGTATCTTAAATTGATGGATAGATTATTGAAACCGGCAGTTATTTGACGTCAATGATGGACAAATATTTGATCGCATAATGCAATCTACAGGGCATCACAACAATCACTTACAATACGTCATAAATAGCTTAGCATAAATCATTAGTTGAACGTGACTTACGAGGGAGTCACTTACATATATCACAGTCAATAAAATTATAACTGTCGTATTAAATGACAACCACCTCACACTCATGATGTCAATTTTTTAGCTCTGACATTTGCAAAACATTCAGTGCCTGAATATCAACTCACACATTGTTCAAAATATCGGATAACAATTATGCCTAACGATTTGAAGGAGCCCTTTCTGTTCCACACATTATACAACTGCAATGCCGAAAATCGTTCCTGTTCGATTCTTAAATATACATGCTAA
Source organism: Euclidia mi (assembly GCA_944739405.2). Classification (NCBI taxonomy): domain Eukaryota; kingdom Metazoa; phylum Arthropoda; class Insecta; order Lepidoptera; family Erebidae; genus Euclidia; species Euclidia mi. The sequence continues at coordinate 35,440,524 of OX123189.2, forward strand.
CTCAGTTTAACATTTAAATAAGAAACAAAAAAGATGAAAGAATCAAGCTCCTTCCCTTTAAAATGTCTTATAATTTACACGAAAACATTTTTAACTAATAGCGTCACCGTTTTAATCTTTAATATTTCAGAGACGGGCGTAATCTTCAATTAAAGCAATGGGTAGCTACACAGTAATCTGTCGCAATGTAGCCACCTTGGGAAAATCTGAGCGATCTTAAAGAAAAAATATTCTGGTTACTTCTTACTTTTTGCAGAATTTCTGAGAATCTCAGAATCTTTGCCTTCGTAATTTATCAATACTTATGTAAAACAAAACAGATTAGCTACATACATATAATGTTTCTGAAGATGCCAAGAAGCTAAAGTAGCGATTTGGTTTTCTCCAAATCGTTACTTTTCTTTATTTGTTGATTTAAGTTCGTCCGTATTCCGCTATAAATAAATAAAATCAACAAAAAATACTTAGATACAGATCTAGAACATTGTGCCAAAAACTAAAGAAGAAAAACCGTCGAACAGTATTTTCCAAAAGTAATCAAAACTGCTTTACAACATTTCTATTCTGGAAAATCCATTAGTCGCCACACAAAGGAGAACAAAGAAAATCCCAAGAATAAGTATTATTTACAATATTCTATTTCGTACATGACACATTTCCCGCATTTAGGTACCTATAATAATAGTCTGGTAAGAGGAATAAAATCGAACAATTAAAGCGGCGCGTGTCACAGAGGGTGGTATTAAACCTGCCTACATGAAATAATTCTATGTGTTGAACATATTTATGTGTACGTTTACAGCACGTATTGACACGAGTAATACGGCACAATTAATTCCCTTCAATCCCGCACACCTGTGGCCAAACGAGATTGTAATCAAACCCATAAACTTCATGAAGACTTGCACGATGTATTTAAGCTTGTTTCTACGGTTTATATATAAAATGAAGTGAGTGTTGGGATGCTAAGGTGAGTAGTTAAGTTTTTGATTTGCTATTATACATGTATTATTAATCCTTGTTCTTCATAAACACCATGAAATAATTATACTCTGATTAATTTGTATAAGCACTCCAAGTAATTGGATGTTTATTATACTTAAAACTCACTGAAAGTTTCTGAATTCTGTTAAGTAAGACTAGATCACCATCATTGTCATCATATCAGCGAAAGAGGTCTACTGCTGGACATAGGCCTCCGCGAGGCTCTCAGCTGGACAGATCTTGAGCCACTCGCCTCCATCCACTGCCCGCTATCCCAACAAGACTGTCACCGTCAGTCCACCTTGCGGAAGGCCAGATTATCAAATCAAAATCAAATCTTAACACTCACGATACCTTTATTATTTTCTAAGTATACGTGTCCTCTAAATTAATACATTTTTGCATTCGCTAAAACCAATGAAAAAGCAGCTGTGTAGTCTTTCTCTTCCCCCTCCTCAATGTCTTTATGGCTTCCTCATGGAACCTCTTCAATGGCTGCATAGCATGCACGAAAGACCTTAGTATTCACAGGCGGTAGAGCACTACACATCAACTTTTATTGGCTTACATACATTATATAAAAAGCGTATTCACTTTTTATTTCAATCTACCTTTTTTACTTGATTGCAATGATTGTAAATCATCAAGTCACCGAAGATCAAACATATTCGCCACAGATGACTACTACAATGCCAAACTTGTAACGTCATATTGGCCTTTTAGCGCATTTTAACGGTTGCTAGTTCGAATATCATTCCATTTGCAAAAATCTCAAGTGGCATTCAGCGTGACATAATTCGTGTTATACACGATTTGGCAGTTGGCACGGAACTAAAGAAAAATGTTCTTTATACGAAGAGTAAGTAAGTAGGTTATCAAGGTATCGATTGCTAGAATTAAATGGAAATTTAAATTATTTACTCCTCACATTAAAATCATTTTAATCTACATTATGGAAGGTTTTGACGGAATATGGTTAGTCAAAGTCTTAGACTATATATATCTAGGATGATGTATCTCTATGGATTTGACAAGCAAATAATAATACCGTGACAGACCGAGATAATGATATACAGAAATACATAAGAGTAAAAGAGACAAAGATAGCATTTTTTGTCTTTGTCAGAGTTTTCGTTTTTTTTGTTGGTCACAACTGAATATTGTGACCAACAAACGTTTGAGCTCTCGATAATTTCCGCGAAAAATTGTGTTATTATTGATATTAATTGTGAATGCTTAGTGAAAATATCATTCATCATCATCATCATCATCCACAGCCCGACTGTGTCCACTGTTGAACATAGGCCTCTCTTTGTTCTTGCCATTTCCCTCGATCTTGTGGTAATCTCGTCCAGGTTCGGCCCGCGATTGCAACAATATCGTCGGCCCATCTTGCTAAGGGACGGCCGACACTTCTTTTCCCCATCCGTGGTTGCCATTCTGTTACGGCCTTACTCCACCTGTTATCACTCCGTCTAGCCAGATGTCCTGCCCAATTCCATTTTGACGTTATTATTTGAGTTCCCACGTCATTGGTTCAGATTTATTATGGTGATTTGTTACATTTTAGGCTGTAAAAGCCATAGTGAGCGGCAATGTGAGAACATAACCATTTATTCGTAAGTACGATATTTTAGTTATAATATCTATTTAAACATGAAAATATTGATAGAATGATACAAATAGCGTATCATTACATAAGGAAATAATTTCTAAATTACGTCAATAAACCAAAAAATGCTATTTTATTATCACCGCGATTTTAGTATTACACAATCGAATTCAATAGGTCGTTGAATGTTGAGCTAGCTAAAAGTCATCGATACTTTTTAATTTTACAGCGTTAAATGTTTTTTAGGGATACCACTGAAGCGTTTGGGAAATTACCTAAATTTTGGGTAATTTGCCGTTACTTGGTTTCATATGAACCTAAGATTAATTATTTAATTTGTTTTCCGATTCTTTGTAGTAATGAAATTATTTGTTTATAGATTTCCAAAGGACTGCACGATCCAAAAATAATTGTGGATACGTGCAACAGGAGGAGAAAACTGGGATCCGTATAAATATGCATGAGTATGCTCTAAACACTTTGAACAAAAGTGTTTTAGAAAACCTCCCCGCAATAGGTACTTATTTGGAATCATTCTGGAATGATAAAGAAGAGAAAATAAGAAATTTGTATACAAAATTAATTTTGTTCAAAGGACAGTAAAGTTGAGTGTCAAATAATATAATAAAAAATATATAACTCTGAGCCTCGTGTTTATTTGGCGAGTGAAGCCAGTCCCACATATTCGACACTTTTGTTATACATAATAATATTAAGTATAAAAAATACTTATCGCACACCTTATGGATGGATTTAAACCTCCTTGTAAGGTTAGCTATATATTTTTTTTTATTGGGCTGTAAATTATATTATATAGATGTTTGTTACTATTCGTTGCAAAAGTACCTAAACGGATATTGATGGAACTTCTCGAGTTAGCTCATAAATTCATCAAATTACCAAATTGATTAAAAATTATAGGAGATCGCGAGATAATTACATAAACCTGCAGTACTGCAGGTTTGTGTAATAATTTTTATTAATATTCTATTCTCTTATTTCTATTATTCTCTTCGGTGAAACCAAAGGTTTTGTCTTCATAATTATGGACGAAGTTGTCATGACAAACAACTACCGATAGTATATACTGAAGGACGGTGCGATTGACATATGGCGGGCATGTCACCAGCCTGGGGAATCTCTCAGACATATAGTATCCGGTTGTTCGAGTTTTTCCAATAGCCAGTATTTGCACAGACACCATGAAGTGGCCAAGATAATCCATCAGCAACTAGTCCTTAAATATAATCTCATTGGTTCACCGTACTACAGATACAGATTGTGCTCGACCCAGTTCTCGAAAAAATGGTCGTACGTTGTTGTCCTGGTATAGGTCTATCATTACAGACAGGTTTATTGTAGCCAATAAGCGTGATATTGTAGTGATCGACCGAGCAGAGCCACTCGTATTGATAGACGTCATTACCATATCGCATGACAGCAATCTCGTAAAAGCAGAAAAAGAGAAGGAGTTCAAATATTTGGGCATGAGATTGTCGATATGTGGGATGTGATCTCGGCGATCATTGTGCCGATAGTTGTGTCAGTAAATGGACTAATCGCCAAGAGCCTTTACCAACATCTAAAGATGCTCGCACTAGGCAGCAGAAAAACTAATATTTTTAACAACGACACTTTTTGAGTTCGGTGCCAGTTAGAAGTACGCACACAATTTTATTTTCTTTCTTACTCACCATGCGGGCTCCTGGTTTAATTCTTTTAAATTATTTTATTTCTCACTTATTTTAGACCTAGGCGTATCTATAAGGGCGTAATTAATTTGACCTGTATATATAATATGATTTTGTAAAGATTTTAGTTTTTGTTCTAACTAAGCCAATGACACTGTCAGTGACTTTTTCTATTTTACCTTAAATAAATGTGATTCATTATGTGTGAAATATTTTATTTAAAATTGACCCTGAAGTTAGATTTTATTTCTAATCTATTAGTTAACTCACTTATTACTGCAGCCTGCTCTCGATTGGTGATTTAATATAATTATGTAACTGAGCATATCACAATGAGATTTTAGACAAACACTTGACGATCTTGATAATTTTCTAAATAATAAGCATATAACTTCCAAAAGTCTGAAATACGTAACGTGGTTTTGTATTCGAAGACCATTACGTGGTAATGTTCTCATCATTGACCCTATCATTGCATATAGGTAGTGATTATTAGTGATATTATGAATATCAATTGCTTTATTCACCTTAAAAAGGTAATTTAAAAATATATTTGTTATCGTACCTTATTTACTAGTATTTAAACATAAGCTGGATTTATTCACATATTTTACTTTATCTGAGGATTTATCGACATTCAATTGATATTCATTCTGAGTAAATCAAATCTAAGGATTTATTGCAATCATTATCGATATTTTATCGATATTCATTTTGAGTAAGGACATCACTAGTCTAGACAAAATTTACGACAATTTCTAAGATTCGAAATAACATTTGTATATCGACGGGACAAAGCGGAAATGTCGTAACTTGTATTTTGGGCTAAATCACTTTTTACCATATTCTTGTATAAAAAAAATACGGCTTCGAATGATCTGGGTCTCGTTATTCTACGATTTTTTTTTTTTATTGATACGACCTTGGATTTTTGCTTAGTTTTAGCACTGCACATAAAAATAATTGTTGTAACTAATGAAAAATATGCATTTTTTTTTAAATAAAATAGATACTACTTTGTTTGTTGACTGCCTCGTTGGCATAAATGTGCGCGTGGGATTGGGAGGTCTCGGGTTCGATTCCCGGGTCGGGCAAAGTGTTATTGGGTTTTTCCGTTAGGAAATTCTCAGTAGCAGCTCGGAGTCTGGTAATGTGCCCGGTACGGCAATAGGCTCGCCCCCTATTACGTGGGACCTAAAATTCATGGCAAAATGTGGGTGTTATATCACACCTCTGCCTACCCCTTAGGGGATTCAGGCGTGAGTCTATAAATAAAAAATAAAATACTTTGTTTATGTGTCACAATATCAGCTTGGAATAAGATTCGACATTTCTGTCACCCTTAATTTTACGTTGTCAAAGATACGACAATTCTGCTCCATGATATTTTTGGTCATTATAGAGATACAACAATTTGTTCCATACTGGTACATACATTATGAAATAGTTACTACATTTGAAACATTTGAATATTTTTTTGCTAATATCATACTTAACCTAAAACAATAGAGTTTGGTTTTGTATGCAAAGATCAGTTACAAAAATCTAGAACCATAAGCATACCAATGCGTGCACTCTTGATACGCCGTTCCAGTCGCACCTCAGTTGATGCGTGAGCATCGAGTTCCGAAAGCGTGTTTGTCGCTGTGATGTTTTCATAAATCTTACCTTGCCTTGCTACTGGAGGAGAGTGTTAAAGTCTGGTACTCCCACCTTTCGCAAGCCGAAATCATACATGTCTGAAACGAAGCGAATTATTGAAAATAATATATCGACGGTGCATGGTACACAGCAGAAAGACAAAAAAGTGATGATTCTATTCAGATGTCATCAGGCTCGGAAACGCTTTCAAATATCAGTATATCTGATATTATTCAAAATTCTAGTCATGCATCTTACAATTGTTTTGTTACTGTTGATTCTGACGAAAGTCTAGAAGTAGGTATATGCTGAAGATTCTTATGAAAATAAAGACTGCTTACCTTACACGCGTCTGCAGTCCTCTGTACTGCTGATTATTCTCATGAAAATAAGGACTGCTTACCTAACACACGTATGAAGTCTTTTTGCTCTGCTGAAGATTCTTATGAAAATAAACACTGCTTACCTAACACACTTACGAAGTCCCCTTGCACTGCTGAAGATTCTCCTGAAAATAAAGATATTACAGATTGCTTACAAAACGTTTGTCGTGTACAAACGTTACTTTGCGCTGCTGAAAAATCAACAGATTGCTTCCATACAATAGGTACAGCAAAAGTCTAACTTCGCGACAGAAAATTCATTAGAAGATAAAGATTGCTTACTTACAGTTCCTAAAAGTTCTTCTTACACTAACAAAATTGCCTCTGAAAAAATGAATAAAAAAAAAAACCAAGTCTCAAGTCCAATTCTCATCGATACAAATGTTGAATAGCACAAAATCTCAAGAATCAAGCAAAAGAATAGGTACAAAAAGAAATTGAAGAAGAAAATTAAGTTTTGATAAATATCGTACCTACCTTGATTTTTTGAAGAAAAGGTTGCTGACACATTGCTGCTTAGTGAGGCATTTCCGTCGGAAGAATCAAGCTGCGCGTTCGATAGTAATAAAACATCTAATGATTCACTATCAAGCAAGGCGGAAAAACATTTAAGAAGACAAACCCGGACATTATGTTTGTAAAAAAATATACTATACTCCCAGATGCCGAAACAACTTCAGTTTCTCTATGTAGTTTAGACAATGCGTAACCAAAATTGTCTGTGTATTTAAATAAGCTCCCTATTTCAATCCAAAAGTATAAAGATCTTAAAAAGCTGGTGGACAAACAGATTATCCCTAAACGCTTTGCTCAAGAATATTTATAGTTGATTGAATCAGGCGTTACTTGGCGGAACTCCATTGTAACATAATGGAAGGAGAGAGGAACCCACCACGCACCCTCGGATTGACCACCCCAACTATTGCAATAGATGAAGGTTGAAAATACCGAACTCCTCTAAAAGGATAAGGAATATAGAAATAGTATGGGTTCCAGGAAGATACCTGACTTGCAGTATCCCGCTGATTTTCTATTGCAATAGTTGCTCTTTCCTTCCATTAGGTTTCAAGAATATTTGAAATTAAAACACGACAAGAAAGTTAAAGATACTTTGCTTGAAACTGATGAAGAGGAAGAGGGTTGTGATTAAGAAATAATTTGCTTAAGTTGAGATTTTAATAGATTTACGTAACTTTCTTTGTTAAGAGTTTCTAAAATGGCAATATTTCTCTGCATTATGTGGCTGTAATACAGTAGCGTTATAGTACTATCGGTTGCACTATCGATATTTTGACTTCAGAAAACTTCAAAACTATCAATACACCACATATTGCAGAAATATATTTACCGTTTAAAAGACTGTATGTTCTTTTGTATAGTCAGTTGATTATAATAATATTTTCCAAAATTTAATAAAATATTCAGTTCCAGATACATTTAATTTATAAAACATCTGTCGCCATGTTTGTAGTTAAAACAATTGTTGATGCAATTTAATAAAATAAACGACAAACAGCTAAATTAAACATGTATCGAAGGTTTCATTCTTAAGATACAGCAAATCTGTAGCTCAAAAAACATGTCTGTCTAAGTTGTCCATACATTGCATCTCACAGATACAACATTTCTGCTGCCTGAAATTGAGACATGAATTGGCATAACTTGTGAAAAATCAATGATACACAAACTTTACGAACATTTAGACAAAAGCATCAAACAGGCCTTAGATTAAAAAATATATATATATACCAATTTTCAACTTTCTATCTCTATAAATATATAAGTTATGAATTTTTGAAATAGTTTTTTGACTCTGGTGTAAAGTTGGCTTTTTCAAGTTACGACAATTTCGCTTTCTGCCGTCGATATATTTATCTTTCTCTTACATGAGAAAAAAATCATAAGTAAGAGTTTAGTAAATATATTGGGTAAGGTTGCTATTTTAATGCGGTCTCTAGGTCTAAGTGGACGTAAAAGCTTACCGTGTTAAGTATCAGTGGATGTAAAGATTATGAAGATTTTAAAATCAATTTCGTACGTAGTTACGAAATCCTGGATTAAACAGACTGGCCGTAGTGAGTATCACAAAACATCATGTCAGTCGGAATCGACGGTTTCGATGTAGGCACGTACAGCTTAACGCACGAAAAAGTCTCTTTGCGACAGGTTACCCATCCCTAAATCAGACTACTCAGTTTCAGACACTAGGTAGGAACATTTATGGCACCATACATTACGCGTATTCATCACGCAACTGACCAGTTTTGAGTACCTTATAGTTTAATATAAACTAGTGTTATTTCGTAGCCCGTTCTACTAAATGCTTGAAAAGTTACAAGCATCCTCTTGCACTGGTCCCAGTCTATGGGGGGTGTATACCTGATCGTTCTACTCATATAGGTACATTTTATTCATATAGGTATAAACATTCGTTCTGTTTTAAATCCCGAGACTTACCTACTCTGAGCACATTCAGGTATTTCGAGCGCTTTACAAATATTTAATTCATGTACAAAAGGCATCCTAAACTCACACTGGGCAAACTACATTAATTTGGTATAAGAGTCAAAAACACATGACGCACAAGTTTGAATAAAATCACTCCTTTTCCTACAACTCATGTAGTAACTATCGAGCAAAAAATAACTATATAGGCTTTGGCACAAGACAACTTTATCACTTCTTAATAATACTACTTATATACATAAATGCATGATTCAATTGTTTTGGTAAACGGTAAAGGAGCACTACTTATCATAACTTATTTCCTGACCGAAAACTACACGTCTGGCCCAGCGGTTTTTTTCCAGCCAAAATTAACCTGGTAGTAATCGCTCTAAGCGATAAAGCCGCCCTTTGTAGGTACTTTATTTTTTATAGCCTGTACTATCCCACTGCTGGGCAAAGGCTCTTTTGTCGCCTGCAATCTCAAGCCAACTCTTGTGGTAGGCGTCTAGGTCATCTCGCCATCGTTTTCGGGGCCGACCCCGCCGACGACGTCCATTTTCTGGCACCATTCTGGCACCCACATTGTCGAGATTTTCGCCCATCGTTCCTCATGCATACGGCTGATATGGCCCGCCCAGTTCCATTTAAGGGTAGCAGCCTTTTTTCCCACATCTTCAACTTTAGTTTTTGAGCGCAGCTCAGTACCTATTTCGTATCCTATCTTTGAGTGTAATACTGTTACGAGCTAGGGTTCGACGATAAATTATATACACTATGCCAGAAAACTGTACTTTATTTACTAACACAAACACACACTTATTTTTACAATACTAATAAACACACTTATTTCGAACACTTTTCCACTTCACTAAACACATCCGAATTACTTCCTTCGCTTCTCGTTTATCGCTCCGATATTCAATTGTAACTGTGTCCGGTCCGTTCGCTCGCGCTCTATTTATACTGGCCGGATAACATCACTAGCGCATTCTAGATGCTTCCACAAAACTGACGAAATAATCGCAAACAGTCGATACTCGATACAGCAACGCCATCTAGTACAGAGTAGATGAATTACCTTTAAACCACCGATACATTCAATCTCTTCTAGTTTATATATTCACCGATAGATGGCGTAACACTGCCCCCCTCTTAAACGTGTTCGTCTCGAACATCGTTGGACCCATAGTAACGAGCCAACCGGTCCACATGAACTATCTTCGGTGCACCTCGCGACCCCTTCTAGATTCGATAGGTGACGTCGTTCATCCTGGTAATTATGCCCGTCCCACCTGGCTTGTAACTTAGGCGATTTACCTATGCTTCGTACTGGGTTATGAAGCCACACCAATGATCCCTCATCGAAGCCTTTGTTGTTCGCCATTCGATCGTAGCGAGTCTTCATCTTTTCAGACATCTGTTGTCCTGACTCCCTGATGTGCTCGTATACGTCGTTCATCTTGTTACGTAGCTCGGTCGCGTAATCCGTTATATTGCGTGGAGATTCTGGTGGAATACCGGTGATTAAGTCTGCAGGTAAACGTAGTTCTCTACCGAAATTGGCAAAAGCTGGTGTTACTCCTGTAGTTTCGTGGACCGCACTGCGATATGACAGGAGAAATGGTTGGATGTGCTTGTCCCAATCTCTTTGTTTGCTCTCCACGACCTTCGCCAGGTACCTTTCCAGTGATTGGTTAAACCGTTCAACCATGCCATCCGATTGCGGATGATAAGCCGTGGTCCTGGTTTTATGTGCACCCATCACGCGACAAGTCACCTTGAACACCTCAGATTCGAAGTTCCGGCCTTGATCGCTGTGGATTTCCAAGGGCACCCCGAACCGACAAAAGACTTCATGCACCAGCTTATCGGCCACTGTGGTAGCTTCCTGATTTGGGATTGCAAACACTTCAGGCCACTTCGTGAAGTAATCCATCACAACCAAGAAGTATTTGTTTCCGTCCTGGCTCTCCGGAAATGGTCCAGCGACATCTAATGCTATGCGCTCCCATGGAGCTCCTACATTGTACACCTTCAATGCACCTCTGCTACGCGTGTGTGGTTTCTTCACAGCCGCACAACTTGTGCATTTGCGACACCAATCCTCGATGTCATCCCGACAGTGGAGCCAATAAAACCACTCCCGGATCTTAGTAAGCGTCTTCTTAACTCCCATGTGACCTCCTGAAGCACCATTGTGATAGAGCTGCAAGACTTCCGGCACCTTAGTTTTGGGCACTACCATTTGCAAATAGCACTGGTTACCGCGAGTGTTTTCCCATTTGCGGCACAGAACTCCATCCTGGACAACCAAGCTTTCCCACTGTTCCCAATAACCTTTGGTGACAGGGCTCATTGCTGCGATATCACTCCATTTGGGCCTAGGAGTGCCTGATTTCTTCCATTCGAGAATCGGCTGTATGTCTTTGTCTTCTTGCTGAGCACTCTGCAAAGCTTCTTTCCATCCGTCGCTCAGATCCGTCTTCAACATTCTCACTAACGCTGCCGGCTTCGCTTCCTGTCTTGCACAGTGTTTGCGTTGGTCGGGGTAAGCCCTACCTGTCAGAGCATCAGCGCTACGTTGCTCTTGCCGCCAGACAGGTACGTCAGGTGACCCCTTTGGTGGAGACAGGGTACCAACGTGCCGCTTACGCTTTGGGCAGCTCAAGCGGATATGGCCTCTTTCCCCGCAGTTGTAGCACCGTGGTGAAGAAACAACTTCCCTGATACGGTAAGTTCGATCCTCGTGACGCGCTGCTTCTACCTCCAGAGCGTAGGCTAAGGCTTCCTTCAGGGACTTGAAGTGCCCAAGTCTTACCGCTGCTCTAACTTCCAGGTCCCGGACCCCATCCGTAAACGCTTGTACGAGGTTCCCGTCAATAAGCAGAGGCGACGACTGGTATGCCTTCCTGACCAGCCTTTCCACCTCTAGAGCCCACTGCTGCAGAGTTTCTCCGGTGCGTTGTGCCCTGTCCTTCAGCTGAGCACGATACACATGTTCTAGGTGTGCGTCACCGTATCTCGCCTCCAGCGCCTCCATCAGCTTTTCATAGGAGACGTCTTGCCCAAGCACCTCCAACACCGTCAAGGCCTGATCACGAAGGCCCAAGGTTAGGGCGGTGAAGGCCTGTTCTTTGTTCCACCCATTCGTTCGCATAACGGCCTCAAACTGGACCTTGTATGCAGACCACGATGATGAGCCATCAAATGGTGGAACCTTAAACCAACGAGGCGAGGGCGCCACAGCTGCAGGTGTAACGTCGTAGGACCCGAGCCTACACAATCTCTTCTCCACTTCGGCAATACGGGTCTCGATGTGATCATGTACACGCTTCTCAATAGAGGCGACGCGAGTCTCCAGCTTGTCGTGTACGAGCATCTCTACGTCGCTGATATGGGCCTTGTGCTGCTGAAGTTCCTCCTTGACCGCCTTCAAGTCCTTCCCTACAGCGGCGCTGAGGTCCTTCATAAGCACCACCTGCTCCTCTAGGCGGCGCGCGTTCTCCTCCTTGTCGCGCTGCAGCTGTTCTTCTAGGCGGCGCGCGTGCTCCTCTTGACGGCGAGCCTGCTCCTCCTCGTCGCGCTGAAGCTGTTCCTCCAGGCGGCGCGCGTGCTCCTCTTGACGGCGAGCCTGTTCCCCTTTGTCGCGCTGAAGCTGTTCTTCCATGCGGCGCGCGTGCTCCTCTTGACGGCGAGCCTGCTCCTGTTGACGGCGGTCCTGCTCCTCTTGACGGCGAGCCTGCTGCTCCTTGTCGCGCTGTAGCTGTTCCTCTATGCGGCGCGCGTGCTCCTCTTGACGGCGGGCCTGCTCTTGCATGAACGCCATCAGAGCCGCAATGTCGGGCACCGCCACGGAGTGTGTGCTTGCAGGCTCCACTGCAGCCGCGGAGTCGCCTGGTCCACCAGACGATGGAGAAGGAACGTCTCCGAAGCGTCTCTGGTCCAGGCCTTGCTGGCGCTGGTTCCTAGTGCGCACTCCTTCAGTTTCTTCTTTCGGCATAACCGGCATAATTTATCCCTTTCTTCTGACACCAATTTGTTACGAGCTGGGGTTCGACGATAAATTATATACACTATGCCAGAAAACTGTACTTTATTTACTAACACAAACACACACTTATTTTTACAACACTAATAAACACACTTATTTCGAACACTTTTCCACTTCACTAAACACTTCCGAATTACTTCCTTCGCTTCTTGTTTATCGCTCCGATATTCAATTGTAACTGTGTCCGGTCCTTTCGCTCGCGCTCTATTTATACTGGCCGGATAACATCACTAGCACAGTCTAGATTATACCACAAAACTGTCGAAATAATCGCGAGCAGTCGATACTCGATACAGCAACGCCATCTAGTACAGAGTAGATGAATTACCTTTAAACCACCGACACATTCAATCTCTTCAAGTACCCCCATTCACCGATAGATGGCGTAACAATACCTAGGATGCTGCGCTCCATAGCTCTTTGGCAGACCGCAAGGCGTGACTTTTGCAAGTCTGTAGGCGACCAGGGGCCTTACTCTTGAATTTAATTCCGATCTATCAACATTGGGATTATGTCATTTCGTAATCTTGAACACGATATTAGCGATCGGTTTGAAATTGAACGTATTTTTGAGGAACTAAATTGAATTGGGATTGGTATTGGAAAGCAAGTAAAGCGACTCCCGAGCATATTTTGACAGTTATATATTGCGTCAAGATTGTGTTAGAATTTTTTGTGAATTGAGTTTTATCCAATAACAAAACAGTAACTTTCTTTTACTTTTTTTTCACAAATTGTTGGTATTTTATGTTTTATTTAAAGTAATAGTAAGCATTGTAAGTTTCTATTAAGTATGACACGGTTAATGATAATGAGCAATATATTTATTAAACGTCACAAAAATTAAATAAAAAGAAGACGAGACGAACGCCACCGTGTGATGTGATACATGGACGAAACAAATTACCGTGTTGGATTTGTTTGCGAAAATATATCAAAATATAAAGCATTTAATTAAACTAAGCTTAGGACTTTTGATAATGTTTATATTGAATAGTAATCAACAATATTGATCATATCAGAATAAATTCTTATGTATTATGTATGATTCAAGATATTAAAGTAGTATGTAAACTTCTTACTTTATTAGAAGTAATTTTATATTTTATAATCACTCTTGTTTTATTTCTTGGATCAGATAAACAAATACACAAACACAAACATAAAAAAGCTCCTTTATCAAAGTTGAATCGTAAATATTAAAAAAAAAATGACCTTTTGAGTTGGTTCACTTTTATATACTGCGATGACAAGTGGCAACGGCCATCAATCATACAGCCAGAAATAAGTACTTTTTATGACATTAGCTATTTTCAAGGTCTTATTTAATGAAATTTAAAAGATGATAAAATAAATGAGTTAAACAATTATCCACATAATATGTATCTATTTATCTTGCTATTTCCAACATATAGCCTTTCAAAAACCTAATGTTGCTTAATAGTAACATATTTACAACACTAGTTCATCCAATTGCAGGGCAATCCCAATTTCAATCCAATGTTGACAACATTGGTTTCAAGAGTACGAAACCACGTGACCATAAAATGGACATTGGAATTGTATTGGTTTTAAATTGAGATTGGTATTATTTTGGAGAGTAAGGCCCCGGGTTTGAGCACCAAAAGTTAGAATGGGCAGAATACACATATCAATGAGTTTCCGCTTCAGAGAAATTGGCAGATCCCGCTTCATTAGCGTCTTCATGGACCAGAAGCTTTTCCAAGCGTTTTCGATTCGGCGATCGATTTCTCTCTCCCTTGCCTGTTTTCGAAAGAAACTAGCTGGCCCAAGTAGATGAACTCATTGACATATTGTATTTCCTGCCCATCCATCTCGACTCTTAGTTTTATCATAAAATAGCTTATATAGGAATTTAAACTTTCGTGGTCATTTATACTTATTTTAAATTGTCTTTATTTTTTGGGCAGTAGCAATGGCTTGGTTTTCGAAATGTTCCATCCATAGGTTGGCTACCACTGGAGCTACCGGGCTGCCCATCGCTACGCCATCAATTTGTAGGTACCTAGTACTCACCTCTGTATAGAAAATAATTTGTGGCCTGGCAATGATACACCAGGTCGGCATATACCACAGCAATATGGTCCTCGCTGATCCTACGTCGAATTACCTCCATGCAGTCTGCTATCGGCACGTTCGTGAAAAGCGATTCGCCTTCGATTCGATAAGGTCGCCAACATCCTTAAGAAAGTTTCAGTTAAAACTATCTTCACTCCTTTTAAGAAACTGTCGCAATATATAAGAACGCCGAAAGACAGTCTTCCCTTAGAAAAGCCAGGTGTATACAAAATAGAATGCAGCTGTGGGAGTTCCTATATAGAACAAACTAAACGCACCATCTCTTGCCGGATAAAAGAACACATCAGGGCAGTCAAAAATAATGAACCACACAAGTCGGCCATAGCTCAACACCTCTTAGACTCGTGTACCGACCACTGGATTGAGCTACATAACCCTCAGGTGCTTTAAACATAACGCCGCTACATACTTCGAATCGTCAGGGAGGCTAATAAAATTAAAAAGTGCAAAAATTTCAATAGAGAGGATGGGTTTCAACTGTCGAGTATCTAGCATCCAGTGGTACGTCTATGTAAAACCCGTTAAAAGAACAAAGTCAAACCGCGAGCTGACGTAGTGAGTGATCGGGTACAGTGCGATAGTGATAACAGTGCTAGTGGTGTTGAACGCAAAAAACGAGTAAGAAAGCGGGTAGACCGTTATACTTGCTCGTAACATTCGTCCACCCCCAATACCCCCAGTACATCCGTGAACATGGCGCTTGCAACAGTGCCGAAATATCGGTTACTCCAAACAAAGGTACGTGGTATATATCCCGAAAGACAATTTAAAATAAATAGCTTATAAATAATTCGATTCTGTTGAAAATCAGCCCACTAGCATACACTGGACTCAGGTATGTAACAAACGACTTTACGGGTCGATACCACACACCGCATAGGTTTCTCATTATTTCCTCCATCCAATCACTGCAAGCTCTATCCAATTATATAAAATGGCATAATAATATTATGGAAAATACTTACAATAAAAGAGGCACTACAACCTTGACAAAGCTTAGTATGGTGAGAGGTTTTTTTATATCGTCACGCCTGTATCCTCGAAGGGGTGGGCAGATATCCACATTTTGCTTTATGAATTTTAGGTAATAGAGGGCGAGCCTATTGCCGTTTTATATTTAGGAGCCATCCACAAATTAGATAATCATCACATATAGAAGCCGGTAGATGGTCGATGACGTGTGACATTGTATGAAGGATGAGATGAGGATGTATGAGACCTGTTATGAGCAGACCTGTTATGAGCAGTCTTCCTCTTAACGTTGCTTCTCATATCTCGCCATGCCTGAAATAAAATAATATCAAAATTATTAACAGTCTCATATTAAAATTATTATGTTATAAACTGCTTATGTTATTAAATAACTTTAGTTGAATATTACAATGTTAATATTTTAAATTATATCATACAAGTTTACATTTTACACAGTTATAACTAGTGATCGGATAATCGGATGCATATTTACCTAAAGTTGAGGTGTTGGCTATTATGGAATGCACTTTTGAATCGAAAAATCTCGGGATTACGAAATCGACAAATTTCGTTTTTTTATTATAGATCAAATCTATATTGTACCAAAAAACAGCTCTAAAAATAATAAAATCCTCTTAATTTTCTTCAATTTTTAAAACATTTATCTCGAATAATAAATAAGAATTACAAAGAAAAACCATTCAATCTCTTAATAATTATTAACTTAGATACAACAGCACCCACTGCCTACCATTTCTCTTACACTCAACATACTCACAAATTGATGGAGAGCTTAAAATTAAATAAGCAAATACACATTAATAATTATGTAATCCCGGAGACCACTTTCTTTTTAAATAAAAACCACATGTTAAAGACGTCGTTTCCTCACCATGTTACAGAGTAGTTGCACATTCCCGAATTTTCTGGAATCCCGGGATTTATATTTAAAAAAATATGTTTTAAGAAGCCGCTTCCATAATATCTTAGCCAAAAATGAACTTTAGGTGAATATGCATCCGATTATCCGATCACTGGTTATAACAGATGTTAATTAAGTAAAATAAGCTTATAGTCAACAAACACTAGGGAAGAATTGTTACTAGCTTTCCATTGTATATCAATTTAACATTAATTGCTCAAGCTAGTTACACCAAACTATTATATTTAACTAAGTACCTGTTTCCATTTAGCCGTCGTTTTAATTGGATCTCCCAAAGCGTTGAGCTCCGCTGTTATTTTTGCCCAATCTTTTTCATGCTCTACCCGCCCCTGTAATATTTGGTTGAGTCCAGAAGCCATTGCTGGATGATTCTTCATGAACTCAACCAAATGATTGAGCTGCGGGGGAGTAGCTTTGCAGCGACTGGTTCTTGGGTTTAAAACTCCCGATAGTGATACATCCATGATTACTGAAATTAGTGAAAAGAAATGAAATGTAAACTTACCTATCCATAGAATTAATAAAAATATCTCTGATTATAAAAAAAAAAAAAAACAAAGTTGTCATAGTGAATAAGCCCCCAGATGTGACAAGGATGGAGGAGAGGGAAAAATAATTAAAATTGTGTGATGCAATTTATGGGCAGACCTTTAGTAGGTAGCTGCGGTGCTATAGCTAGTTGCCGGTGAAATAATTATTATATTCACATCGTTTTTTCGTATTGCGATAAAATTTTCATCGCCTCAATATCACATCCAATATACAGTAAACTGATAAGAATACCTATGAGTATAAATATTTCTAATGCCTATCTTCCAAACTTTCCTTTATTTGCGTATAAATTTCCTAAAATAGAGTAGCTACGACTTAATACCTACTCATTGTAAACGTCACCCTCTCAGTCATTGAATAGGAAATACGAGATCAGAGGTGAAAACTAATTTCCGATAGACAATAGATAGAATAGGAGTGACAAACCTTGTGGATGTCATAATGATGTACAGACATACAGACCCAAAGCTTATTATGCATTGTTGAGCTTACACAATTACATTATATAGTTAGTTATATGCACATATACAACACATATTCTACGTGTACCTGTACGAATACATTACAGAAGTTATTTCTAGTCTAAGTATGGTTATACGAGTAGGTATAACGTTATCTGAAAATAAAGTATCTCTCAGTACAGAATTTTGTCTTATAACTAAAATAGGTACATATCGATCTCTGGACTTTCGAAAAATGAATGCAATTGAATGTGTGCTATTTAAGCACTACATAAATTAAATCTGTTCGATTTTACTTGATATTTCATGCAATATCTGTACCTTTCTGTACATTCGGTACCGTAACATTATAAGCAGGTAGGTTTGCAGATGACTTTCATATTCTTTAGAAAAGATAAAGTAGGTATACTAACTTGCATATATCTTCTTTTACGAACTTTAAAAGAATACATGTAGTTTATCGTTATTTCGACTGGTATATAAACTGTTTAGTTCATTACCGTACGTCTTACACCTTGCTAAGGCTTACAGTTCCCGCAGGCAACAATTGAATACTCTTAATTCCACGATTGCAGCGCGCAAAGTACAATAAAGCTTTCTGTTTTAATGTCACCACCAAATGAATTGTTCCTGGAACAAAATTAGGTCAAGGCTTTGTTCCAACCGCAACCGAAGAAATGGGAACTTTGTGGTTAAGACGTATTAGACAAATGTATTAAGAAGCGAAAGGGTCTAGCTCCTTAGAGGTTTAAACTCTTCAAAAGTAAGGGAAATTTAATATTATCTGTTCGAAGTTTAGCCACCGTGGGAATTGTGCTTGCATAAATTAGCCAAGCAATTTAAGTTTTACGAGGTAAATAGTAAAGGTTTATACTGGCTACGGTTCAGTTAAGGATAAGTTAGAACGTAATAATACAACAACTTATACATGTTAGCAATAGAGTATAAGCATAAGCAAGGGTGTTTAGGTGCTAATGTATTGTATCAATTTGAGTCTATTCAAAATTAAGAAATTAATTTATTGGCATTAGGTATAATTGACTTATAATAAACTGCCTCAATGATCGAGTAGATAGCGTATGCATCTGTTAATCAGGAGATCCCAAGTTCGATTTCGGGCCGGGCAAAAGTGTTACTGAGATTTTCTGAATTTTCATTAGCAGTACGGAGTCTGGCAATGTGGCCGGTAACGGCAATAGGCTCGTCTCCTATTATGTGGGACCTAAAGTTCATAAGGAAAAATGTGGGTGTAATATTACACCTCTGCCTACCAAATAAAAATAAATATTACCTTTTGTAGAATCTTAGCAAATGATTATATCATCCTCCTGCTCGTTGTATGTTGATTTATATCATCATCCTGCTCTTTTTCATAGAAGTCAGATAGCAAACGAGCCGCTCACCTGATGATAATAATAGAATCTAGCTAGTCATAACTTAGCTCTCAGTACAGCTAACCAGATAGGGTCGCTAACTCTAAAACACTGAAGAAGGCTCTATGCTCGTTCTCTTCTCTTTCATCCTTTCTACACCTCCCCTGAGGAACAGTAAATGGGAAAGTTAGGTAGGGCCTTAGCTCTTTAGCCCTCACACTCTTACATCACAAATACATAACTAGGAATTCTGCGCGATGCAATGCATGCATCATCCTTTTGTGAGAGAATTTGCCACGGTTGGCGTAGTGGTTTAAACGGTTGCCTCGTCTCTTGACAGTGTGCCCACTCGCCTCAAGACTTTGTGTAAATTGTTGTTTCGTGTCATTGTCATGTACATTGTGTCCGTTGGTTGTAGGTATGTTTGTAAAGTTCCCTACGGCACGTAATTTATTCCTATTGCGGGAGTTGTGACGGGGACGAGTGGGACGAGGCACAAACGCTCATTCCCAGCGACTTAACCAGCCGTACCTATAAACAAAATGATAAATAGCTTCATTTTTTAATTCTAAAAGCAATACCAAAGATACAGCTCTTAGTGCAAAACTTCGTAAGAATAAAAAATATGACATTAACGTATGCACATTAATTTTACAGAGTACAGCTGTAGTAGACCATCACTTTTAAAGTGAATAAACCTAAAGAAAAGGAAAAACTACACATTAAACTTCTTAGTCGAAACTCGGCACAGAAATCTTCTAATTGAATGAAATAGGCACTCAGAGTACCAAATACTCTGGAGGCTATAATAGGCCAATTTAAACTAATACAGCCGTTCAGTAATATGCATGAAAGGCGCTATCACCTATCTTGAGACTAACGACTAAAGACTAAAAAAATAACGACGGCTTAAAAGCCAGATTTGCATATCTGATTCACCTAAGCTGTATTGAAATTGCTCGGATATGTGAACAGCATTTGAATTTATAGTCAGTCGTAACTCGGCGTCATTATTTAAAACATGAGCAATTTGAGACTTTGAGAAGAACACACGACTAAGTTAATAGAAAGAACCTATATAGTCATGATTTTCTTGTCTATGAAAATATACTTAATTCCAAAATAAATCGACAGTTATTTACTTTCTAATGTTCCTGTGGGCATCCCCAATTTTACATTATGTATATACACACTCAACATAACAAACTAATATATATATTTACATAATATAATATTAACATTTATCTACTCAACACACATATTTTCAACATTTAAATAATATACCTATTTATATTTATTATAATTCCTTTATGTTATATATGTACACATACTAAACAAACAAACATCCATATCAACATTATATATATATATATATACATACAAACAGTACACATTACAAATACACTACTCATAAACTATAATCCGGCAATGTCGGATGATGCGGTGTACAGTGCAATGGAAACGAGCATAAGGAATAGGCCGCTTTATTTATCAATGCTCGGTCACTACTGCATCCGGTAGTTCAATAGGTCGTAACGCATTACTTGCAAAAACTAAAAAACAGTCTTCGGTAATACGTTCGACGCGAAGCCCATGTCACCTGCCGCCAATTTATTGTGCCCCTACCGCGCATATTTTATAATCGTGAAATTAGTTATCTTAATTTCTTTACTTTCGTTCTTACTCTTCTTTCCGGAACTTTATGTGCATTGTGAACGTTATTGTGTACTTGTGACTTTCCGTATCTTGTGTGTGTGTGTCAATAAACTTTCTTCTGTGTACCGTATAAACTGGTGACTTTGATTTGTGTTAAACCCCTGGGCTAAAAAGGTACGTCTAAAGACTTTGTATACCACACAACTCAATACAAGTGCCACACATACTACCATAACTGGTGACCCCTATAGTGTACGCTTGAAGATGAGCGAAAGCGAACGCGGTCAACACGCCGATCTAAGCGAGCAGAGCGATAGCTCGGACAATACAGTAAGGTCGAGAGATGAGCTAAAGAGCAAGCTTAGCGACTCCGATAAGCATGTGACGTTGCGGAAACCAAAACGGATGACTCCAGTGCGCGTTTCCACTATCCGTCATGACACGTCATCCGGCCGTTATGACACGTCATCTGACAATCGGCAGGTTAGACTGAAGGTGCCAAAGTTTTCTCCGGAAGACCCTGAGCTGTGGTTTGCGCTTCTGGAACGTCAGTTCGAAGCTTTCGACGTCACGGATGAGTCCGTCAAATTCAGCACTGTCGTGACCAACCTGGACATACAGCACGCCAAGGCAGTTAAGGATATTATTATAAAGCCCCCCAAACATGGTGCATATGAAAAAATCAAGACGGAGATCACCCGTAGAATGTCAGTTTCACGGGAAATGAAGCTGAAACAACTGCTGACCCAGGAAAAACTTGGCGACCAAAAACCATCGCAGTTCCTACGCCACCTTCAGGATTTAGCCGGACCTTCCGCTGCTGATGACATCGTCAGGCAAATTTGGAGCAACCAACTGCCAATCGGCATCCAAACGGTGTTGGCGTCGCAGTCTGAGCAATCTGTGGATCAGCTGGCGGTCTTAGCAGATCGAATCCACGACCTTACTTCACCTCCCGTCGTTGCCGAGACATTCCCGGGACCGTCAGCCGGTAGCAGCACGTCCAGAGAGATCGCAGAGCTGAGGAAGATGGTCGAACGTCTGGAAGCGAAGCTGGATGACCGTACTCGTCCTGCCAATCGTTCTGGTGGTCGATCGAGATCACGGTATCGTCGATCACCCACACGTTCCAGGTCCAGATCCAACTCCAGCTACCAAAACTACCCCATTTGCTGGTACCACTCCACACATGGCTCAAAGGCGCACAGGTGCCTTAAGCCATGTGACTACAAGAAGGCGTTGGGAAACTCCACGGGCAGTCGCTAATGGCCGCCGACGATTGCCCAGCATCTGTAGGCCGCCTCTTCGTCTACGACCGTGAGTCCAATTTGAAGTTCCTGGTGGACACCGGTAGCGATCTGTGTGTCTACCCTCTTTCGTCACTTCGTGAGCATCGAGCCAGGACTAACTTCGAACTCAGTGCAGCGAACGGTACTCCCATAGAAACTTATGGTTTTGTAGAACTTAAGCTAAATTTAGGTTTAAGACGTAATTTTCAGTGGAGATTTACAGTGGCTAATGTAACCAAAGCCATAATTGGCGTAGATTTTTTGAGCCACTTTAACCTTATTGTGGATGTACGTAACCAACGCCTAATTGACAATACTACAACTTTGTTTGCCGATGCTTGTATCGCTAAAACCGATGTATGTTCTGTTAAAATTTCAACAGGTGACACGAGGTTTCACGCGCTTTTGGGTAAGTACCCTGAGATTACTCGCCCTTCAGGCACACCTTGGACTCCTAAACATTCCACTGTGCACCACATTCGTACGACACCCGGCCCACCCGTCTTTTGCAATCCCCGTAGACTTGCCCCAGACAAGCTTAAGATAGCTAAGCAGGAAATCGAACTTATGCTGTCTAACGGTACGGCGCGTCCTTCTGAGAGCCCTTGGGCTTCCCCTTTACACCTGGCTCCTAAGAAGGACAACAGCTGGCGTCCCTGTGGTGACTATAGAATTTTGAATTCGCGGACTGTTCCCCATCGCTATCCTATTAGGCACATCCATGACTTTGCCCATAGTATAGCTGGATGCGAAGTCTTTAGCACCATAGATTTAGTCAAGGCGTATAACCAGATCCCGGTCTACGAGGAGGATATTCAAAAGACCGCTATTACGACACCATTCGGTCTCTTTGAATTCCCTTTCATGACATTTGGTCTACGTAATGCGGGCCAAACATTTCAAAGGTTTGTCGACGAGATGACAAGAGGCTTAGACTTCGTTTATCCATACTGTGACGATTTTTTGGTCTTCTCAAAAGACCACGATCTGCATGAGGGGCACCTGCAGCAGCTATTCCAGCGCATGCAAGAATATGGCATCCTCATCAATACATCAAAATGCCTTTTTTGGAGCAAGTGAGGTAACATTTTTAGGTTATAGTATCTCCGAAGCAGGCACTAAACCTCTTCAGTCTAAAGTTCAAGCAATCTCTGATTTCCCCGCACCAACAACTGTCAGACAGCTAAGGCGTTTCTTAGGGATGGTCAATTTTTACAGGCGATTTCTACCCAACGCCGCACTCATCCAAGCCCCATTAAATGCCTTACTTTCTGGGTCGGTAAAGGCGTCTCACCCTGTAAAATTATCTGGTGAGGCTCTTACAGCATTTAACCAATGTAAGCAGAGCCTAGCTAATGCTGCATTACTCGCGCATCCTGATTGTAACGCTCAACTTGCGCTAGTCACGGATGCGTCAGATCTAGCAATGGGTGCAGTATTACAACAGCTTAAAGACGGTCATTGGCAACCATTGGCATTTTTCTCGCGGAAACTGAGTCCAGCCCAACAAAAATATTCCCCCTACGACCGCGAGCTGCTGGCGATATATGACAGCATTAAATACTTTCGTCATATGTTAGAGGCTCGTCACTTTATCATATACACTGACCATAAGCCGATCACTTTCGCTTTTCATGAACGAAAAGCCAATTGTTCGCCCCGTCAGCATCGTCACCTCGATTACATCTCGCAATTCACAACCGACATACGTCACATTTCCGGCAAAGACAATATTGTCACCGACACATTGTCACGAGTTGATGAATTGCAGATGCCAATCGACTTAGACCAATTAGCTGAAGTTCAGGCTTCCGACCAAGAACTTCTCCAATATCTTGGTGGTGAATTTTCACTCCACCTGGAAAAGTTCAAGATACCCGGCAGTAATAAGGAGTTGTACTGTGATGTAAGTTTACCATCACCACGCCCCTTCATTACTAAGGCGCTAAGAAAGCCACTCTTCGACAATCTTCATAGTTTTAGCCATCCAGGCGTCATAGCTACCACTAAGCTTGTTGCTTAACGGTATGTTTGGCCTGGAATGCGCAAAGATTGTCGAGAGTGGGCGCGGAGCTGCCTCGCGTGCCAACGCGCCAAGGTGAATCGCCACGTATCTGCACCATTGGGTACGTTTGATTTACCTCGCGCTCGGTTCGCATTTATCCATGTGGACATTGTAGGCCCGCTACCACCTTCACAAGGCTACCGCTATTGCTTTACGGTAGTGGATCGTTTCACCAGGTGGCCAGAAGTTACACCCATGACAGATATGCCAGCTGAAACCGTGGGAAAGACATTAATATCGTGGATGTCCAGATTTGGATGTCCTACTGATATTGTCACTGACCGCTGGCGGCAATTTGAATCCGCACTTTTCCAATATCTTGGAAAAATGACTGGATTCAAACATCGCCGCACAACAGCATATCATCCGGCGTGTAACGGTCTGGTGGAACGGTTCCACCGTCAGCTGAAAGCGGCCATAATGTGCCATGCTGACTGCAATTGGGTGGACACTTTACCCTTAGTACTAATGGGTATCAGGTCGGCATACAAAGAGGACTTGCAAGCTTCTCCAGCCGAGATGGTATACGGTGAGCCCCTTCGTCTGCCTGGTCAATTTGTACAGCCGTCGGCACCTGACTCAACCGACATAACCGATTTTTCCTCTCGGTTACACCATTTTGTCGCCAAACTTAGTCCCACTCCCGCTGCGCGTCATACTAAGGATAAAATATTTGTATACAAGGATTTATCCTCTGCATCCCACGTATTTTTAAGAGATGATTCTGTGCGTGGTTCATTACAGCTCCCATACTCCGGTCCGTATAAAGTTTATGAACGAGGAGACAAAATTTTTAAGATTATGGTTAAGGGAAAAATCGTCACAGTATCGATAGACCGCCTTAAGCCGGCCTACCTACTCGTAGACACATCTCCTTCCCCAATACCAACTCCATCTCCTTCCCCAATTCCAACTCCATCTCCTTCCCTAACTCCACATCCTGACCCTATACCGGATCCTATCCCGATCCTAACCATTCCGGCCCAGCCGCCTACCTGAACAACTCGTTCTGGCCGCAGGGTTCGGTTTCCCGATTATTATCGACCGTAGGGACGGTCTCTGGGGGGGAGTGATGTGGGCATCCCCAATTTTACATTATGTATATACACACTCAACATAACAAACTAATATATATATATTTACATAATATAAAATTAACATTTATCTACTCAACACACATATGTACAACATTTAAATAATATACCTATTTATATTTATTATAATTCCTTTATGTTATATATGTACACATACTAAACAAACAAACATCCATATCAACATTATATATATATACATACAAACAGTACACATTACAAATACACTACTCATAAACTATAATCCGGCAATGTCGGATGATGCGGTGTACAGTGCAATGGAAACGAGCATAAGGAATAGGCCGCTTTATTTATCAATGCTCGGTCACTACTGCATCCGGTAGTTCAATAGGTCGTAACGCATTACTTGCAAAAACTAAAAAACAGTCTTCGGTAATACGTTCGACGCGAAGCCCATGTCACCTGCCGCCAATTTATTGTGCCCCTACCGCGCATATTTTATAATCGTGAAATTAGTTATCTTAATTTCTTTACTTTCGTTCTTTCTCTTCTTTCCGGAACTTTATGTGCATTGTGAACGTTATTGTGTACTTGTGACTTTCCGTATCTTGTGTGTGTGTCAATAAACTTTCTTCTGTGTACCGTATAAACTGGTGACTTTGATTTGTGTTAAACCCCTGGGCTAAAAAGGTACGTCTAAAGACTTTGTATACCACACAACTCAATACAAGTGCCACACATATTACCATATTCCTATCTGTAATAGCGAAGCAAAATACACATGAGATACAACAGTAAAAAAAAAATTTTGCGCTGCAGGTTTGCCTTCAAAAGTTTCTTCATGCTTTAATAGTGAAATCGTATACTTATCCTCCATCTCGAAATAATACCGCCTTTCAAACAGCCCTGTCAGAATGTTGCCTTTAACTACTTACGGAATTAATTCAGAAACAAATTTAAATTTTGATTAGAATTTTATTTACAAAACGGCCAAGTATTGGCTGAACGTGACCTTTGGTGACCCTCAGACTGATCCGCTGGCGACAATACACTTTTAATAAATTAAGCCTAGAGGAATACTGTTTTCATATAGTACCATTTTAAATTACTTTTGCCTCAAGCCTGAAGATTCAAGGCACAAAGTATGATTGATGACATCAATCATACTTTGTGCCTTGAATCTTCAGGTAATTTTTACGTAATGCTCTAAGAGATTTTTAAATATAGGCTTATTGCAAATCAGATAAAATTTGTTATTTTAATGTTGCTTTTATAGGTAGGTTTACTCGATTTCAAAGTGAGTGTCACATTGCTACTTAAAGGCTTAATATTGCTGAAGTTGGACCTATCTGAGCATGTCCGGTTGTACCTAAAAAAGTTTCTGTACCTACTTCTAAAGCCGGGGCAGTAAATCGAATGTAAATGGGTAATTTCGCAGTAGAGCCATGTAATGCCAAGTTGGTTAATTAAAAATCTTTAATGTTTTAAATAAATAGATTGACTTGGCAATCGCACTAAACAATCTAATATCTATTTGTAATACTTATGAGATAAAATACTTTTATTTCCATCAACAATTCTTCCAATAAACTATATACTTATTGTGTTTTCATGCGATGGCCGAGTCAATATATTTATTTAAAATATAAATTATTACACGGTTCTCACAACTTTTTACGGTAGGAGATCTGAGTTGTGAGACTTGGTTTTTTGACAAGTATTGTTGTTATTGAATTTATTTCTCTCAGACATAAACAGCGTAAGAAAAAAAGTAACTAACCATTCGATCTAATGGCTGAGTAGTTCAACGTCTATTTGTTTTATTAAAAGACATTCGTTATTAGAACTATCTAGAATTAGATATACCAAGCAGGACTGCCAGTACTAAAGACATCAATATTACATTATAATTGGCACTAGGTAATGAACATGTACAATTGTACATACAAACATACAGCCTCGAACTTTTTATGCTAAGATCAGCCTACCTATTCTGCTCTGAGTTCATAACAATCTCAGAAGCGATCGTATACTTACTAGATAATGTTGTATTAGTGCGGGATAATGGGGCACACCATAGGTATACTTTTTAACCGAGCAAAAAATGTACCTTCTCATGTCCAAAATCTAAAAATTTACATTACAATGTCATTTAAACTATTTAAAATAGTTCACAGTCATATTTATTTTGTCACATTTGCAAACTTTTTGGTCGGGATCGATGGCTAAACTTGCTCTCTGAGGCACGGCGGAAGCGACAATTAACAAATTAAGTCCTTGCTCTGACCTGGAGCAATTGGTTGGCCGCTCTTGTCAAACATTTACATAAACGATCTCACAAAAATAACAAAACATCCAACTATTTTGTTCGCTGACGATAGCACGATTGTATTTATGGGAAAAGATAATTTGTGTCTTAAATATGAGATAATCAACACACTTGACAACGTTGTACAATGGTTGACAGCAAATAATCTAAAAAATAACTTAAGTAAACCCATCTAATGACATGTAGAAATAGAAAACCGTTACTTGACAATATTAATATTAACTTTAAAGACGAAACAATTCATGAAGTGGATGCAACAAAATTTCTGGGACTTAACATAGACAATAATTTGAATTGAAAGGTACGGGCAGAGAACCTATGCGCAAAACTAAGTACTCAATCATATGCGCTGTACATGCTCTAAAAAAATTGAATCAAAGTGCAGTCTTGGTTGCATATCATGGCAACGTCGAATCCATAATACGTTTTGGAATCATATTTTGGGGAAACTGTACGGAAAAAGAGCAAGTATTTAGCGCACAAAAAGGTGTATAAGGGCAATGTGTAAGCTTAAGCAAACAGATAGTTGTAGACCCTACTTTAAAAATCTTAAAATATTAACGCTACCGTGTCTGTACATATATGAATAAGTGCTATTTGTAAGAACGAGCATCATTATGTTCGAGAACTATAGAAGTAAACGTCACCATTTTAAAGTTTGTTGTCCTGAGCACAAAAGTGCTATGATGACTAATAGTGTCTTTTGTATGGCACCCCGGGTCTATAACCTACCGAACTATTTATTAGAAATTATTAATATAGACCAATTTAAACATAAAGTCAAGCAATTTTTAAATGACATCAAAACAAGTATGCAATTATAAACTATGTGCATTCTAATTTTATCCATCCTAATATTAGAATTGTGACTGTATTGACTACCCATTTATTATTGCATTACCTATTATATTTTAACATAATTATACTGAAGCATGTTTTTCTATTGACATAACTTATTATTTTAATGATATTGACATTGTAATAGAATGGATGTTTCGAGATTATTATTAACATTGACATTATTGTTAAATAAAATTAATTTTAATAGTCTCTCTGTTATAGCATTACGAATTGATTGCCTGCTGTATAACTAATTAATAATATTTTACTTTCAAAATTGCATGCCTTCTGGCTGAATATTAGGAGGTACTATTTTACTATGTATTGTTTGTCATCACAATTAATTGTATGTACCCATTTTCGCAATAAATCAGTTTGAAGTTTGGTCAAACATCTCGTCAACCAGCTATAGTATTAAAAGGAGACCAAAAGACTGCCATGCAGAATTACAAATGATTTCAAGTTTTCACGGCAAGCCTTTTCCGATCTATGGGGCTATCTACTGCCTATATAATAACAATAGAAATTTAAATAAGCTTAAGTGCCATGAAACTTGTGAAGCTTTCTTTGTATACGATGAAATAAATCGACGCTTCATTATCACCGGAGGTCATCAGCTTGACTAATTAACTAGTCAATCAGCTTGCGTAACGTGGAATTTGTCACCATCTTTATTGGTATCGATAAACTTTATTTAATGCCTTAGGTACTAAGTAAACGCAAAAAGAAAGTGTTATCACCATCGATATATATGTACTAAAGTACTATATGTCAATGGTTATCACCTGGTTAAAAACTTATTATTCCATGAAAGGACGCGGTAAAAATTATAAAGGTAAAATATATTAATTATAAAGGTAGGCCTAAGAAAAAGGCACGAAAAAACAGAATATCTCCACATGAGGCGCTACAAAAATACTTGAGTGGCCAGAAATAACTTACATGTTGGAGATAATACGTACAACGGCGTGTCGAAATTCAATTATTTAGGCTGTACCATAACAGACACGAACACTCGAGAGGAGGAGATCGATATCCGCATCCAAAACGCGCTTAGATATAGTGCGGCTCTACACAAAGTGTTGGTGTCCAGGTTTCTTAGCCGAAATACGAAATTACGAATTTACAAAACTGTAATAAGACCGCAACATATGGTTGCGAAGCCTGGACACTGACACAAAAGGAGGAGAACAAGCTCTTGGTCGCAGACAGAAAGGTCCTCCGGAAGATCTTGGGCCCTGTGCGGAGAACTGATGGGAGCTGGCGGATCCACAAAAATGCCGAAATCGCAGTACTCGTAGCCATTCCTAATCTATTTTGAGAAATAAAAGCCCACAGACTCCGATGGCTCGGTCACGTCGAGAGAATGGGACAGGAACGTGCGGTTAAGAGAGCGTATGTGGGTCGACCAACAGGACGACGTCGTCCTGTCGGTCGAGAAGTGGCCAAAGATCGGGTGAAGTGTCGTTCTCTCGTATTGGAGGCCAAGGCACACTTCGGGTCGATGAGCCATTAGGAGTAAGTAAGAAAGTATAAAGCGTAATTAGAATAACAAGATATCCTTTATCAAATAAACATAGCCTGTGTGGTTCGGCGATACACCGAAACCGTAGGTAGGTTCTAGGCGATTTTGAAAAAATGGACTGTATTTAAAGGAAGAGGATGGAGGAAGAGGTGATTGTGAGTGGGTATAGGATATTTCAAGGATGGAGGGCACTTACCTTATACGGCAATCTTCTTCGTTTCCGAAGGGCAGTCTCCTGGTGGTTTCGTGATGCAGCTGCTTGTTTTCACTTCACTACACAGTCACTTCCACTTGCGAGCGGTTTCTTAAGAGGTAATAACTATAGCGGGAGCGGCGCGGGTGACCCGGTCTAGCGGACGCGTATCGCGAATCGAATGTTCTTGAAAGTTCTGGACTGTCACTCGCGTCGACGATCGCGGCGACCAATCAGGCGAAAGGCAGTGCCTCTTCCAGGGAGTGGGATAGAGAGGGACGGACAGAATGACTGCACGAGTTTATCCAGCAGAGTATGTCTCTGGAGCAAGCTTGAAGAGTCTGCTTCAGGAGCCGGAAATGACGATAATGGCACTGTGTTCAGAAAATGTGCAGGGCTTAACGCGGATGGTTCTGCAGGGTCACTACTCAATGCCGTGAGCGGACGCGAGTTGATCAGTGCCTCGACTTGTGCAAGGACAGTTAAAAGCTCTTCGTAAGAGAGGATCTGTTGACCTATAACCTTGAAGAGATGCGTTTTAATTACTTTGACCATGCTTTCCCAACATCCACCGAAATGTGGTGATGCTGGTGGAATAAACTTCCAGTCAATATGATTTATGGAAAGTTCTTCCTGAAGACGAGTACGATATTCTTCCCTGAGAAACTTATAAAGGTCGCGTAAATAAGAGCTTGCGCCCACAAAACAAGTGCCGTTATCCGTGTACAAACACTGTATAGGGCCACGCCGTGAGAGAAATCGTTT
Organism: Euclidia mi; assembly: GCA_944739405.2. NCBI lineage: Eukaryota > Metazoa > Arthropoda > Insecta > Lepidoptera > Erebidae > Euclidia > Euclidia mi. Next base: position 35,471,449 of record OX123189.2, read on the forward strand.
AAGGGCTGCCAGCAATGACACCGTGCTTAAATCTGTCGCAACTTCAATATGCGTAGCGCGCGTCGTTAAGCATGTAAAAATACATAGCCAAGCTTTACGGCTTTTAACACCTCGACCACGCACTGGCGTATACTGCAGTGGTCCTGCGTAATCACAACCGGTGTGTGTAAACGCTTTAGCAACCTGGTTGACGCGCTGGCTAGGGAGATCGGCCATGGGAGGGAAAGTCGGACGCGGACGAAATTTGAAACAGACGTTACATTTATGTATTCTGTGACGAATTATTCGTCGAGCGGCTAAAATCCAATACTTATGCCTAAGTAAGGACATAAGCAACTCCGGACCGGCATGGAGGTGCTTCTTGTGATAAAAATCAACAAGAAGGTCGACAACATGATCATGTCGCGGCAGAATACAAGGATGTTTGTAGTTATAAGGTTCATCCGAATTTGACAGACGACCCCCAACCCGTATGACGCCGTGTTCATCGAAAAACGGCTTGAGTTTAAGGATAGCGGGAGAACAAGGTACATTGTCTTTTAAATTTTGAATGTCGTTATTAAAATGAACAGCTTGTACAGCTCGTAGTAACTTACATTCTGCGAATTTGATATCAGTACTTGATACAAAAGTCTCATTAGGTAGGTGCCTAAGAAACCTATAGACGTAAACGATGGCGCGGAGTAACTTAGACCACGATGACATGCGTAGTGCGAGTGCATAGATGGGAGACTCCGCAACCTCAGCAATCATGGGATAAGAAACAGACTTCCGTTCGGGTACATCTTCGTCTTCTGCACTGTGGTCAAAGGGTTGCATGGGCCATTCTGACGGATCATGGGAGATCCAAGAAGGTCCACGAAGCCACAATGGATGATGCAGAAGATTAAGTGGAGTGACACCACGAGACAAGCAATCTGCGGGGTTCTCAATACCCTCGACGTGATTGAAACAAGTAGCAGGAACCAGTTCAATCAATTTGCTAACGCGGTTGGCGACAAAAGTCTGCCAGCGATGAGGAGAAGAATGAATCCAAGCGAGCACTACTTTGGAGTCGGAAAATGCGTATAATTTATAAATGGGGTAGTGGGGCAAAACTGTGTCTTGAACCTTGCGGAGCAACTGAGACAGCAGAAGGGCCGCGCACAACTCCAGTCTCGCAACTGAAATTGTTTTAACAGGCGAGACCTTAGACTTGGCACAAACTAACTGCACCGAGTAGTTAGAACCAATGCGGACCTGCAGATATACGACTCCGCCGTAAGCACGCTCGCTGGCGTCAGCGAAACCTATCAAGTTGATGGTACATCCATCTACCAACCCAAGATGACGCGGAATAGTAACTTGATTGAGTGCGGTAAGCTCAATACAAAACTGGCCCCAAGCGGCGACAATATGGTCAGGGGGTGTTTCATCCCACTCACACTTTGATAGCCAAAGCTCTTTGATCAAGAGCTTGGCGTACAAAATTGTGGGAGCCACAAAACCCGTTATGTCCCATAGTCGAGCCACTGTGGACAGCATAGTGCGTTTGGTGCACTTATCATCTGGTGATGAGACGTCAAACCGAAAACTATCGCAGGATTTGTCCCAGCGTAAACCGAGAACCTTATGCGGTACAGACTTCTCTAACTCAATGTCTGGAGAAGCCTTATGAGAATCTGGTATGCGTGCGAGAACCTCCTTAGAGTTGCTTGTCCATTTGACAAGATCAAACTGGCCTCGCTTGAAAAGCTGAATAAGCTCTTCACAAAGCGAAATTGCTAGCGGAGCGGTTATAACACTACAGGCAATGTCATCCATGTACAAAACGGAAGTGGCAACAGCCGCTGCGGCGGGAAAGTGATCGCCTTCATCAGCGATCAACTGGCGAACAACTCGTAACGCGTGATATGGGCTAGACTTGAGTCCAAAACAAACACGATTGAACTGATACATAGATAAAGGTTCTTTCTTGTCAAAACGATAAAAGACCCGTTGAAATCTACGGTCAGATTCGCGAACGCCGATATTGAGAAACGTTTGGCGGCAATCAGCTGACAGAGCGATTTAGAAAAGACAAGACTTTATTATGATGTTAAATAAATCATCCTGTAGATTGGGGCCGGCATGCAAAATGTCATTAATCGACTGACCCGATGTAGTCTTACAACTAGCGTCTAAAACCACACGAAGTTTAGTAGAGGTTTTATCTTCGCGAACTACGCCGTGATGCGGGATATAATATGAGGGCAGAGAGTTGCCCTCGTTGTTTACAACTACACTCAAAAAACCTTTATCTATGTAGTCACGAATGACGTCATTATAGGCGCTGCGTAACTTAGGTGATGCATCAAGTTTACGTTCCAAACAATGGAAACGTCTGAGCGCAGCAGCGTACGAGTCGCCTAACGAATAAGGGTCACCACAGAATGGCAACGCCACAACGTATCTGCCACTGTCGTCACGAACAGTGGTAGCGCGGAAATGCTCTTCACACTCGAGATCTTTACGGCTCATCGAGAGCGGTGCGGTAACCTCTTCAAGCTCCCAAAATCGCTTGAGAAGAGAGTCAATATTGTTTTCTTGAAGAACAGAACAACAGCAAGACGTAACGTATTGAGAAGTATGTAATGTAGGTACGGTACCCATAATCACATACCCAAATACCGTCTCAATAGCGGGCGGTAAGTTATTTTGCTCACTACGTACCACTTTAGTAAGTAGCAAGTGCGGGAATATTGCGGCTCCGATCAAAACATCAATGTCTGCCGGATTCGCAAACTCCGAGTCCGCTAGTGGCAATGACTCGAGATGTGTGAGGAGCGACACGTCCACATTAGCGTTTGGCAACGTGTCCGTAATACGCTCCACGATAAGCGAAGAAATGTTAAAATTAATGTCCCTATCAAAACGCGAATGTATTTTAATATCTACGGAACCCTTGCAATGTTTTTCTGATCCGCCTATCCCTCGGATTATTGAGTTCGTATTTTTTAAAGTTATTCCATAATCCGAGGCGTTTGAACAATTCTAACGTTTTTTAATTGGTCTGAGATGCGCTATCTAGCAGACAACGTACCATGTGCGGCGACCCATTAACATCATATATGATAACTTGCGCTGTCGCTAACAGAACAGTCTTAGACGCCATACATGGCGGCCTAGCACTGCTCTGATCACTACAAGCGCGCGAAGGCCGTCCGCGCGTGCGTGCCGCCCGCGCAATGGATGTCGTACACAACGATATCTCATTGTGAGGCGTGGAAGGCGCAGCTACCGTGTTTCGAAGTGTCGACGTTTTCACCAAGAAGGGACCAGCGAAGTCCGTGCCAACACCGTCAAACGTCCTGCTCTCAGTTACGCGATCTGCCGGTAAGTCTCCCATCAAGGGCTGCATGGTAGAAGCCTTGAGCTTATAGCAAGGGATGCAGCGAAAGACTACACTCCGAATAATTCTTCGGGCAGACAAGATCCAAAACTCGCGTTGCAAAATGGCCAAGAGCGCATTACAACCAGCATGCGAATTTTTAAGGTGACGGTCAGTTACCAACAATCGTACCAAATGACCGTCCTTAGGTAACAAAAGGGGGTGACGTGCTCCGTAAGGGAGGTTGGCGTTCTTGAGACGCCCTCCAACGCGCAAGAGACCCGTTTCGTCCAAAAAGGGGTTCAATTTAGATACAGCTCCCGACAATTTCGATTTCCCTGACTTGAGGATAGCAATCTCCCTTTCAAAATGCGCCAATTGCACAGAACGAACCCAAAAGGTGAGGGACTCCTGTCGTTCCTGTGGTGAGAGAAACGGTGTCAGTCGTTTCTGTTGTGGGTGCCTAAAATTAAAAACAAAACGCTTTATCCAAGCAGTGACACCTAACAACTTGTCGAGGGAGCTGTAACGATTCAACAAGAAATCGGGGTCGAAGGCGCATTCTACCTTCTCAAGAGCGAGTGTTCGTAGACCCGGCAAATCAGAAGTATTCAAAACTGGCGTTCGAGGCCAATCAGTTTCTGGTCGACTCAACCATTCTGGACCCCACCACAGCGAATGACCTATCAAACTAGGCGTGAAGCATCCGCGCGAGGCACAATCAGCGGGGTTGAGCTCACCTGGCACGTGTCTCCAAACAAGTTTGACTTCGGATTTCTGGATTTGGGTAACGCGATTAGCGACAAATACCTCCAAGGTGTGAACAGAAGCCTTCAACCAACAAAGTACAATTTGGCTGTCTGTCCAGGCGTAGATCCCACTAATACAAATGCTTTTACCCAAAGTGTTAGACACGTGGTTCAATAAGCATACAAGTAGTGCTGCTCCCGAGAGCTCCAATTTTGTGATGGTCAGAGATGTCCGAAGGGGTGCGACCTTGCTCTTCGCCATGATCAGGGAAACTCTCACCTGACCTGAGGCACTGACTGTGCGCAAGTACACCACAGCCGCGTGACCACGTTCCGAGGCATCACAAAACCCGTGAAGGGTGGCCTTGTACTTCCCGGGAGGAAGGATGGGACGAGGCAAGGAGATCTCGTTGACGGCAGGAAGTGAGGATACAAAGGAGGTCCATTCCTCAACAAGAGTGCCGTGCAGAGGTTCGTCCCAGGTCAATCCTGCTGTCCAAAGCTTCTGCAAGAAGCATTTTGCCCAAAATATAATTGGACAGATCCAACCGTTCGGATCAAAGGTTCTGGCGACAGTAGACAATACGAGACGTTTAGTCCAAGAACACGGCAATTTCAAGTCTACGTTATATGTAAAGATGTCTTGGACTGGTCTGTACTGAACGCCGAGAACAGCCATCATGGCGGGGTTGTCAACAATATCAAACAAATGTGGATCTTGCTGATGATCCTCTGGCAAGCCTTCCAAAAGCGCTGGTGAGTTGGAAATCCATTTGCGCAACTCATAACCAGCGGAGGCCAAAATACCTATCAATTCGTCCCGCAGGAGGATCGCCTCGTCCGCTGTGGAGGCGCCCGAGCAAATGTCATCGACGTAAATATCGTCCTTCAAGATGGCGGAGGCTCTTGGGAAACGTAGGCCTTCGCGGTCTGCGAGCTCCCAAAGAGAACGTATTGCCAAGTAGGGGCTTGACCTTAACCCGTACGTATTTGTATTGAGCTCGTAGACGACCATGGGATCGCGAGGAGACTCTCTCCAAAGGATCAGCTGGAAGCGACGGTCATCAGGGTGGATAATCGTCTGCCTGAACATCATTTTTATGTCGGCCACAAAGACAACCTGATGTCGTCGGAAGCTGGTGATGACGTCACAAAGGTCCTTGACCAACTTGGGACCAGAATGCAAGCACTGGTTCAAGGATACGCCTGTTGAAGTCTGCGCAGAACCATCAAACACTGTGCGCAGCTTGCCAGTCGATGGCTTCAATACCGCATGATGCGGGAGAAAGTAATGCTCCACCGAACGCCAATCCAAATTTGACACAGACATGTGTCCCAACTGTTCATATTCCCTCATGAACTCAATATACTTCTGTCTGAGCTCCGGATCACGACCCATGCGACGCTCCATAGCCAACAATCTCTTTTCGGCTATAGGTCGTGACTCACCAAGCGGAGGCCGAACAGACAGAAAGGGCAGCTTCGTGATAATCCGACCAGAACGGAGTCGACCAGTGTTGTTCTGGAAGAACAGCTCGCACTCCTCATGTTCTGGATTCAAACGGGCAACTTGAGGGGGCTCCTCTACCTCCCAAAACCTCTGAACTGCATCAGAGAGAGCAGAGCCTACAGCCAACAAATTATCAAGTTCGGGTGGAGGGGGGTCCCTAGGTACAGGTCCCATCAAAGCAAGTCCAAATATGGTCGGGATGGCAGTCAAACCATTTGGCACCAAGATCCGTTTCCCACCAATCAAAATTCCACCGAGGACATCAGAGCCAATCAACAAATCGATTTGTCCCGGTGTGTCAAATTTGGGGTCTGCCAGTTCCAATCCCGATGTCAAATTCACCACAGCAGCGGGTAGCTGTTTCTGTGGATGCATACCCAAAATATTCTTCAGCACAATAGCCGAGGTTTTAATCCTCGGGTGTGAAGATTCAACAGGGCCAAACAAAACTTTAACTTGCCCTTCAACATTAGAGGCTACGTCACCTATGCCCCGTATACAATTCGGAAAAGAGCCCATATTTAATTTAACCTGCCCTACCAAATAAGTGGAAACAATGCAACCTTGTGAACCTGTGTCCAATATAGCACGGACAACAACAGAGGTCCCCGTGGGTCCCCAGACCCTAACAGCAACCGTTGGTAGGATAACGGTCTCAATGGGGGAGGTTGGCGTTATAGGGCAGGGGTCAATGACCTATTGTTGCCTGGGCGGCGACCGTTGGCCAGGACCAGGCAAATCAAAATGAGGGTGCGGCTTGAAGTCCTCAAAAGCGCGATGACTCGATCCGCGCACCATCTGTGGGGGGTCATAGTGACGTACCCGCCCAAAACGAGGTGGGCGCGAGTCAAGGCGGGGACGCTCCGCCAAAGGAGGGGAATACCTGGGGCAGCAGTCATGGTGCTGGTGACGTTGCGCGGTCGCACATTCAGGTGCGCAAGAGAGAGGAGGCGTGCGCACGCTACGGTTCTCCAAGCGGGGCGAGTGGCGATCAACTGAGCGAGGCGACTCTCGGCTACGCGCCGGTGAGCCTCGGCTGCCACCTTCAAAACACCCGCCCGTGCGCGGCGTCGGCTGGTTGGACAAGCGGCCAACCCCTCTGGCATTCATACAAAGAATGTCCAAATGCTGTCCTCCACAGTGAGGACAGGGGCGAGAATTTGGGCAGTCTCGCTGGTAGTGGGACCCCAAACAAGAGAAGCAAAGGCGGCGGGCATTCGCGATGCGCCTACGAGAGGCGACATGAAGGTCCAAGAATGCCCACGTGTCTAACACTTTGGGTAAAAGCATTTGTATTAGTGGGACCTACGCCTGGACAGACAGCCAAATTGTACTTTGTTGGTTGAAGGCTTCTGTTCACACCTTGGAGGTATTTGTCGCTAATCGCGTTACCCAAATCCAGAAATCCGAAGTCAAACTTGTTTGGAGACACATGCCAGGTGAGCTCAACCCCGCTGATTGTGCCTCGCGCGGATGCTTCACGCCTAGTTTGATAGGTCATTCGCTGTGGTGGGGTCCAGAATGGTTGAGTCGACCAGAAACTGATTGGCCTCGAACGCCAGTTTTGAAATACTTCTGATTTGCCGGGTCTACGAACACTCGCTCTTGAGAAGGTAGAATGCGCCTTCGACCCCGATTTCTTGTTGAATCGTTACAGCTCCCTCGACAAGTTGTTAGGTGTCACTGCTTGGATAAAGCGTTTTGTTTTTAATTTTAGGCACCCACAACAGAAACGACTGACACCGTTTCTCTCACCACAGGAACGACAGGAGTCCCTCACCTTTTGGGTTCGTTCTGTGCAATTGGCGCATTTTGAAAGGGAGATTGCTATCCTCAAGTCGGGGAAATCGAAATTGTCGGGAGCTGTATCTAAATTGAACCCCTTTTTGGACGAAACGGGTCTCTTGCGCGTTGGAGGGCGTCTCAAGAACGCCAACCTCCCTTACGGAGCACGTCACCCCCTTTTGTTACCTAAGGACGGTCATTTGGTACGATTGTTGGTAACTGACCGCCACCTTAAAAATTCGCATGCTGGTTGTAATGCGCTCTTGGCCATTTTGCAACGCGAGTTTTGGATCTTGTCTGCCCGAAGAATTATTCGGAGTGTAGTCTTTCGCTGCATCCCTTGCTATAAGCTCAAGGCTTCTACCATGCAGCCCTTGATGGGAGACTTACCGGCAGATCGCGTAACTGAGAGCAGGACGTTTGACGGTGTTGGCACGGACTTCGCTGGTCCCTTCTTGGTGAAAACGTCGACACTTCGAAACAGCAAGACTGTTAAGGCCTACTTGTGTGTTTTTGTTTGTCTTTCCACAAAGGCCGTACATTTGGAACTGGTCTCCTCGCTTACGACCGAGGCGTTTGTAGCCACATTTGACAGATTTGTATCCCGCAGAGGGCTGCCTTCCTTGATCCGTTCTGACTGCGGCACTAACTTCAAGGGCACCTATAATTATTTGAATGATGTTGTTAATTTCCTTGAAACCAACAAAGCTGATATAGGTGATAGGCTTGCCCGACGTGGGATAAATTGGTTGTTTTCCCCACCAAATTGTCCACACTGGGGTGGTATATTTGAGGCCGCTGTAAAATCGGCCAAAACACACTTGCGCAGGACAATCGGTGAATCTGTCCTTACATTTGAGGAACTCGCAACTGTGTTTTGTAAGATTGAGGCCGTTTTGAACTCTCGGCCATTGTGCCCGATCTCCTCAGATCCGAATGATTTGGAGGCCCTTACGCCGGGCCATTTTTTGATTGGTCGCCCACTTGTCGCCTTGCCTGAGTACCCCTATATTGATACGAGACCTGGTCGTCTCTCGCGTTTTGAATTGGTACGCCAGATTTCTCAGAGCTTTTGGAAACGCTGGAATTTGGAATATTTGCACATACTCCAGCAACGCGTTAAGTGGACCGACAAGACTGATCCACCCAAGATTGGTGACCTCGTTTTGATCAAGGAGGCTAACCTTCCGCCACTCAGATGGCGCAGGGGGCGCATCCTTCATTTGGTAACTGGGGCTGATGGAGTTCCCCGATTTGCTGAGGTCTTGGTGGACGGTTCGATTCTGAGGAGAGCGGTTGCAACATTGTCACGTCTACCAACCGATTAGCGGACCGGTAGGCCGGTCCGGGGCGGGTGGATGTTTGAAATAGAATTAGTTTTTATTATAAGTCAAATCGATTAGATCGATTGAGTAACATTTTGTTTAGTCTATTGAAAATTTCTGACAATGGTCACACTGAACTGTCAATTTTTTCGTTCATTGTCGTTTCCCGCGGTCAGCGAAAAAACCTAGCTCTGGATAGATTTCGGGTTGTGAGCGTTTGATCTTGTATTTAGAACCCGTTTGATTGCCACTTCCTTGATCAATAACTGGCACCGGTTAATTGTGATAAAAATTGTATTTTAACGAACATTGTAAAACTTGAGTGAATCCGATGCACGTGGTTGGTGCCGGAAGAATTTGCTGATTGAAGACGCTGCGTGGAGTCTGGTAAAGTAAAGATAATTCACTTGCTAATATTGGCCAATTTTAGTCTCGTGTGTGTCTAACTTGCCTCCAGGACTCCACTCAAGAACATCACCAGGAGCTATAAGGTAAAATCTTCTTATAACTACTTTATAATTTGTCATCGCTGAGAATCTCAGCAATATATGTCAGACATTTGATTACTTTAGGACAACTGGATGAATATAAATTAGCTTCCACTGTGCTTACAACCAATTCCCAGTAAGCCTACGGTAATTCTAGACATAATTTTGTTGCAAAATAGCCAACAAGGCAACAATAGGTCATTGACCCCTGCCCTATAACGCCAACCTCCCCCATTGAGACCGTTATCCTACCAACGGTTGCTGTTAGGGTCTGGGGACCCACGGGGACCTCTGTTGTTGTCCGTGCTATATTGGACACAGGTTCACAAGGTTGCATTGTTTCCACTTATTTGGTAGGGCAGGTTAAATTAAATATGGGCTCTTTTCCGAATTGTATACGGGGCATAGGTGACGTAGCCTCTAATGTTGAAGGGCAAGTTAAAGTTTTGTTTGGCCCTGTTGAATCTTCACACCCGAGGATTAAAACCTCGGCTATTGTGCTGAAGAATATTTTGGGTATGCATCCACAGAAACAGCTACCCGCTGCTGTGGTGAATTTGACATCGGGATTGGAACTGGCAGACCCCAAATTTGACACACCGGGACAAATCGATTTGTTGATTGGCTCTGATGTCCTCGGTGGAATTTTGATTGGTGGGAAACGGATCTTGGTGCCAAATGGTTTGACTGCCATCCCGACCATATTTGGACTTGCTTTGATGGGACCTGTACCTAGGGACCCCCCTCCACCCGAACTTGATAATTTGTTGGCTGTAGGCTCTGCTCTCTCTGATGCAGTTCAGAGGTTTTGGGAGGTAGAGGAGCCCCCTCAAGTTGCCCGTTTGAATCCAGAACATGAGGAGTGCGAGCTGTTCTTGCAGAACAACACTGGTCGACTCCGTTCTGGTCGGATTATCACGAAGCTGCCCTTTCTGTCTGTTCGGCCTCCGCTTGGTGAGTCACGACCTTTAGCCGAAAAGAGATTGTTGGCTATGGAGCGTCGCATGGGTCGTGATCCGGAGCTCAGACAGAAGTATATTGAGTTCATGAGGGAATATGAACAGTTGGGACACATGTCTGTGTCAAATTTGGATTGGCGTTCGGTGGAGCATTACTTTCTCCCGCATCATGCGGTATTGAAGCCATCGACTGGCAAGCTGCGCACAGTGTTTGATGGTTCTGCGCAGACTTCAACAGGCGTATCCTTGAACCAGTGCTTGCATTCTGGTCCCAAGTTGGTCAAGGACCTTTGTGACGTCATCACCAGCTTCCGACGACATCAGGTTGTCTTTGTGGCCGACATAAAAATGATGTTCAGGCAGACGATTATCCACCCTGATGACCGTCGCTTCCAGTTGATCCTTTGGAGAGAGTCTCCTCGCGATCCCATGGTCGTCTACGAGCTCAATACAAATACGTACGGGTTAAGGTCAAGCCCCTACTTGGCAATACGTTCTCTTTGGGAGCTCGCAGACCGCGAAGGCCTACGTTTCCCAAGAGCCTCCGCCATCTTGAAGGACGATATTTACGTCGATGACATTTGCTCGGGCGCCTCCACAGCGGACGAGGCGATCCTCCTGCGGGACGAATTGATAGGTATTTTGGCCTCCGCTGGTTATGAGTTGCGCAAATAGATTTCCAACTCACCAGCGCTTTTGGAAGGCTTGCCAGAGGATCATCAGCAAGATCCACATTTGTTTGATATTGTTGACAACCCCGCCATGATGGCTGTTCTCGGCGTTCAGTACAGACCAGTCCAAGACATCTTTACATATAACGTAGACTTGAAATTGCCGTGTTCTTGGATTAAACGTCTCGTATTGTCTACTGTCGCCAGAACCTTTGATCCGAACGGTTGGATCTGTCCAATTATATTTTGGGCAAAATGCTTCTTGCAGAAGCTTTGGACAGCAGGATTGACCTGGGACGAACCTCTGCACGGCACTCTTGTTGAGGAATGGACCTCCTTTGTATCCTCACTTCCTGCCGTCAACGAGATCTCCTTGCCTCGTCCCATCCTTCCTCCCGGGAAGTACAAGGCCACCCTTCACGGGTTTTGTGATGCCTCGGAACGTGGTCACGCGGCTGTGGTGTACTTGCGCACAGTCAGTGCCTCAGGTCAGGTGAGAGTTTCCCTGATCATGGCGAAGAGCAAGGTCGCACCCCTTCGGACATCTCTGACCATCCCAAAATTGGAGCTCTCGGGAGCAGCACTACTTGTATGCTTATTGAACCACGTGTCTAACACTTTGGGTAAAAGCATTTGTATTAGTGGGACCTACGCCTGGACAGACAGCCAAATTGTACTTTGTTGGTTGAAGGCTTCTGTTCACACCTTGGAGGTATTTGTCGCTAATCGCGTTACCCAAATCCAGAAATCTATCCAGAGCTAGGTTTTTTCGCTGACCGCGGGAAACGACAATGAACGAAAAAATTGACAGTTCAGTGTGACCATTGTCAGAAATTTTCAATAGACTAAACAAAATGTTACTCAATCGATCTAATCGATTTGACTTATAATAAAAACTAATTCTATTTCAAACATACCGTGTTCTGCACTTGCGACGTAAGTGTGTCAAGGTTAGCGGCTTGACTTGACAACGGGTTACCTTTATCGAAATGTAACAGTGTATGATGTTTTTGATTACATGATCGACACTTTGTCTTACTAGAATAATTACTTGTTTTATGTTTTATGCTTAAGCAGTTAATGCAAGCTTTGCTATCTTTTACGCATTTAAAACGAGCAATTGGATTTAAATCATTAAAGGTGGGACACTTATAGTAATGGTCGTGCACTATATTACTGCACAGACACTTCTGTGAATTATTACTATTAGATTCCGAACATGTTACGTAAGATTGTGGATTAGGGACCGAGTTATTATTACTATTTCGCGATTTATTCAACCTTTGTTTGTTGCTGTTAGTGTTAGACGGGCCAGGTGAACCCGACTGCGTGTTATGAAATATTCGACACTGATCTTTGATGAACGAAATAAAACTATCTAGTGTAGGTATTTTATTATTGCGTTCCGTCATCTCGAATGCGCGAATTGTATCAGTGTCAAAATTTTTTAAAGCGAGTTGAAGCAACATAAAGTCGGAAAGATCTTCTAATTTTAAATTCCTAAGAGAATTAACCGCGGTTACGAAGTTATCAATAAACAGCTGGAAATTCGAGACAGACGCGTTGCCGGACAGTTTGAGATTTAAAGCTTGGTCAAAGTAGGTAGACGCTAGGACGCGCGTGTCCTGATATCTGTCAAGTAGTGACTGAAATATGACCTGATAATTCTCAGCACTGGGTGTGACACCTGCAAATACGGACTGGGCTTTCGGTGACGGTTTACCTATTAAATAGTACAACCTGTCAGCATCTGTCAGAGAACCATTATCGTGCACTGTAGACTTAAAACTCGCATAGAATAACGGCCAATTTCGTATATCTCCGTCAAACGACATAATCTCGATTGGCGGTAATCTCGGTTTGCGGGCAACGGGCTCTGCTGGACATTTACCCTCCAATTGCGATTGTATACGCTTAATAATACAATAAAGATCTTCGAATGAGGTATACGCCTGATAGTTCGGTTTTTCATCAGTATTGATAGAAAGTAATCTTGCGTTATAATCGTCTAACAACTTATGAAAATCTGTTCGAATACTATCTACTGTCATACAATAACTGAGAAATGCTTCGCTATTACTGTCAGACATAGACGCGGTTTTTGAGCGTTCATAGATGTTTTGAATGCGCTCAAATAAAATATTGCGTTTTGCTTCTAAGATTGTCATCTCTTTGTCTTCCGACACGCGTGACTTCTTTTGTTGTGACATGCTTACGTAAGTATAAGCTAATGAGAACGAAACAAAATAAGAATATCTAATGTACCTATTATTTTACCTAAGTAGGCTAAGTAGGCAACACTTTAGAGCTGTGGAATTAAAAGTTGCTTGAAATATGAGATTTATAAGACAACTGTGATAGTTCCAGAATTAAAAATTTAATAAGTAGGTAGCTACATAAAAGTTTACCTACTGATGCAGGCGGAAATAACCATGTGACGGTTATGTGAATATATTAGGAGTATAGCTAGGTGCTATAACTGCCTAGGTATAGCGATATAACGTATAAAAACGTAAATGAATCCGACTCGTATGGATCAGAAAAATGGTTCGGCGATACACCGAAACCGTAGGTAGGTTCTAGGCGATTTGGAAAAAATGGACTGTATTTAAAGGAAGAGGATGTAGGAAGAGGTGATTGTGAGTGGGTATAGGATATTTCAAGGATGGAGGGCACTTACCTTATACGGCAATCTTCTTCGTTTCCGAAGGGCAGTCTCCTGGTGGTTTCGTGATGCAGCTGCTTGTTTTCACTTCACTACACAGTCACTTCCACTTGCGAGCGGTTTCTTAAGAGGTAATAACTGTAGCGGGAGCGGCGCGGGTGATCCGGTCTAGCGGACGCGTATCGCAAATCGAATGTTCTTGAAAGTTCTGGACTGTCACTCGCGTCGACGATCGCGGTGACCAATCAGGCGAAAGGCAGTGCCTCTTCCAGGGAGTGGGATAGAGAGGGACGGAAATATGGTATCGCTCACACTAGACAAGCGTGGAACGATTGATGTTGATGCGATTAGTTATAGATAGGAAGGTAGATGGCGCTACCACTGTGTATAGCTTAAAGGTGAAAGTGAAAGTGAAGTGAAATCCCATTTTTTTTTTGTATTTTTGGTAAAGCTGAAAATACCTACAATATCAAAAGATTAAATGCCTCTTAAAACTTGAGTTAATTAAATTAAGAAACTTGTTAGTTATATGAAAAAAAAAAAATAATGGGTCGTTGCAAAATAACAAATATATATAACCTTTATACGAATTAATACTAATCAGCACTAACATTTTTTTATCCTTTTCGGGTTTAAGAATCTTTATTTCTCACAAAGAATTAAATTCACTTACATGAGAACAAACGTATATAGGTAGATACATAATAAAAATACATTTTGCCGAGTGGCGTAGAAGTAGCAAAACAATGATAAACACTTTTACAAATCATATTAAATTAATGTCACTCAATGTGGGTATATGTGAATGGTGAGCAAAAACATCAAGGTTACACGGATCAAGAGTAGCTAGATGTGGCAAGTGTTCGTGTTGGCGAGCGTAGTTGAGAGTGATTATAAATAATTAATAACATGGTATCTTAATAGCTTTTTGAATGTGTGCATTGATTTAGCCTCTTTTATTATTTTAGGTAGCATATTGTAGATTTTTGCACCGTTATACGTAATGTTATTTTTGCCGTAGTTTGTGCGTGGTTTTAGTAATTTTATGTCATTAGCGCATCGAAGAATGTTTTTTTGTGTTTCTTGTTTTTTCCTGAACTTTATTTGTGTTTGCATGTCTTTTTTCAGTATTTTACGGATGAGTATACAATAAAAGTAGTGGTATGTTTGAGATACGTTCATGATTTTGGTTTCTTTATAAATTTTTTGGGTGGATGTGAGAAAATTATAATTAAATAACTTTTTTATTAATTTATTTTGCGCTATTTGTATCAAAGACAAGTTTGTGGGAGCAGCAGTACCCCAGATTTCAATTAAATAGTCTAAATGAGGTTTTATCAGTGAGTTATATATTGTGAATCGTGTTTGATGTGTTAAACATTTGGTGATACCGTTTAACATTCCTGTAAGAGAAGTTAGCTTCATTTTAATCTTATTTATGTGTGGTTTCCACGTTAAGTGACTGTCCAAAATTAGGCCTAAATACTTTTCTTTGTCTACTTTATTAATTGGTTGGTTATTAATAGTTAGTGGGCTGTGATGTGATATCTTCTTGTTTTTTGCCGAAAATATTATATAGTTGGTTTTATTAATATTAATGGTAAGAAGGTTATTTTGAAGCCAGTTGTTTAGTAGATTCAAATCTGCTTGTGCATCTTTAAGTATTGCATCAATAGAAAAACCAAAGTAAAACAAGCAGGTGTCATCAGCGTAGAGAGTAATATCGCCTTTAAGTCCTATTTGTTGTATGCTATTTATATAAATCAGGAACAATAAAGGGCTCATGATCGAGCCCTGTGGGACACCGCATACTATGTTTTGTGGCATACTTTGTGTTTTGCCGATTTTTACTACCTGTGTCCGGTTGGTAAGATAGGACTTAACAGTTTCGAGTGCAGTACCAGTAATTCCGACGTTTGATAGCTTTTGAAGTAATAGGGAATGACTAATTGTATCAAATGCTTTCTTGAGATCAATAAAAATGCCCAAAACTATTTGTTTTTTGTCAATATTTTGCTTAATTTTTGTAACTAGATCAACTGTTGCTGAAAGTGTGTTTGATTTTGGTCTAAAGCCGTACTGTTTCTCGTAAAAGAATTTTTGTTCATTTAAATATGCTTCTAAACGTGTATAAAGAACGCGCTCAAAGACTTTTGATAGCACCGGAAGAACTGAAATTGGGCGGTAATTACTAGGGTCCGTTCTACTGCCTGACTTGTAAATTGGCGTGACTTTTGCCATTTTAAGATTATCTGGAGATGTTCCATCTTCTAGATTTTTATTGATACAACAAGTAAGCTCTTGAGTAAGTATACTGGATACACATTTAAGCGTTTTGGTACTTATGCCATCTATTCCCGAACTGGTGTTAGAGTCTAGATTTTGTATGATTTTTGCTACTTCACCGTTTGTAGTGGGTGCAAGTTGGATAAGTTGTGCAGTTGAATGTGCATGAAGTTGAGATGTACCTGTTTCGGTGTTAGTATATAAATTATTGCGATGGAAGTGTTTAGGAATCTGACTAGCTAAGTTTGATCCAATATTTGAGAAAAAATCATTAAAGCATTCACATATACGTTTCTCATCATATATAATTTGATCATTTACTTGTAGTTTGCTGGGGATGGAGACTTCTTTTACTTTGTTATTTGCTAGGCTATTTATTAATTGCCACATTTTCTTTGGTTTTCCTTTGCATTTGCTGAACTCGGTTAAGTAATGTGTACTTTTTGTAAGCTGTATCTTTTCAGAAACAGCGTTCCTCATCTTCACAAAGTTTTCTTTACATTTAAGATCATTCATATTGCTCTTGTAAAGCTTCCATAAATTATTTCGATTATTTATTTTATGTATTATCTCTCGGTTGATCCATTCTTGTCTTGGAGGGTTTATCTTCTTAGATTTTATGATTTTACTATTATTTATATTCATAATTAATTTATTTTGTAATATATTTAAATCACTATTGTATATATTGTTCTGATTTTCGGCTACACTTTTGTATAGATTTTCATAATCTATTGCTTGGTATTTGCGAATAGTGACAGTTGTTTTGCAGTTCCTTTTTATTTCAACATATATTTGTTTGTGGTCCGACATTGGTGAGTCTATTATAGCAAAATAAAACATATTGTTTTTTAAATTTGTACACACATGATCTATTATTGTCCTGGTAGTTTCAGTTTCTCGAGTGCAAAAATTTCTATCGATATTATTCAGGATTTCGTAGTTGTTTTCTTGTAAAATTTCTCTGTACATATTTGATGTATTATCTTGGTTCAACAAGTTCAAATTAAAGTCCCCGAACACAATTCCTCTCTTTCTTTGCTGCAGCTGTTGACCATAAGTCTCTAAAAAACCCTTGGCGTTTGTTGAAACCGGTTGCCTGTAAATCGCACCGATATCCAATGAGTAGTTTCGAAGATGTACCCACAGGTAATGGTTGTTGTTCAAACATTTTTCTTCGATTAGGTGATGATTTAAATCCTTGCGTACAAACAACGAAACGCCAACACCTCTTGTGTCGCATCTGTAATTGTGATAATGCTCATATCCTTCAATTTGCATTCTATTAGATTCGTTATTTGATTTTATCCAGGTTTCTGTAAGGATAATAACATCTAGGGGGTTATGAAAAGCTTGTGTCACACATTTTAGTTCATCTAGTTTTCCTGGCTTTACGATACTGTGGGCGTTGATGTAAAGGAATCTTAAAGACTTTTTGGAATTTGTAACTTTTGTGTAAGAGTCAGTTATATCATAAGAAACAAAATTGACATCTGAAGAAGGAGTAGCATTGTTTTCATTAGTTAATGCTCGTTGGAGTTTTTTGGCACGGAGTTGATTATTTTTGGCACACCCTTTATATATTTTATGATTAAGTCTTTATTGCCCTTTTCGTGTTCTCGTTTCAATTCATCTTGGAGATCTTTCAGGTACTTTTGCTGTTGCGGTGTCAAGTCGCCGTAAATTTTTAGATGATCATTTTTTACATTATT
This sequence comes from Euclidia mi, assembly GCA_944739405.2. Lineage (NCBI taxonomy): Eukaryota > Metazoa > Arthropoda > Insecta > Lepidoptera > Erebidae > Euclidia > Euclidia mi. Next base: position 35,488,948 of record OX123189.2, read on the forward strand.
TTTATTCCGTAATATTGTCAAAGCAGTGTCTTTTGATTTGAAGATCATTTTGATAGGACGGGTTTTCTTTTGACTATATTTTCCAAGACGAAAGTGTCTCACAGGTTCTGGACAGTTTGAAATAGTCGTTTCTAGTACTTCTGTAATTTTGGTCTTATCTTCTCTTATTCGTTCATCTTTGTTTGCCCCCATAGGCTCAGGGATGCCAACAATAATAATATTTTTACTCCTCATTTCACGTTCATTGATCTCTAATATGACAGATTCACTCACATTTGAAGGCTTGTTAGATGTGGCGGATGGAATGGCTGCTTCATTGACTATGGATTGGAGATTTTGAATTTTTAGCTCTAAGTTGGTATTGTTACTCTTAATGGAACTGATATCAGATTTCATGGTATGTTGTTCAGATGTGAGAATGTCGATTGTTGATTTTATGTCACTGACCTGTGCTTTAATAGTAGTCAAATCTACAGATATTTTATCAATGAAATCTTTCTGATTATCTTTCATAGCAGTCAACATCTCCATCATTTTAGATATTTGCGATCTCATTTCACTCAGTTCTTCTTTGATCGGGTCATCTTGCACATTCTGTTTCCTCCTATTACGAAGAGTGCCTTTGCTTGAATCCGTCCGTTCGGGTTGCAACTCCATACTCGCTGAGTTAAAATCACTACGAGCCACGCTTTTGCCACTTCTAGTAGGTGAGTGCACTAGACTCATGTTGATCTATGTAAATTGGGTACTTACAGTTGGTATCGTAGGTACGGGTCAAAAAGAACCGCGGGGAGGGTAGTTTCCTCAGCTTTGTGACGCGCCGCACAAACTTAAGGTCATAATGATCCACTGGTACACCACAGAATTTTGTTATTTGTGATTAAGTAAGTAAAGTTGTATTTAGCTTAACGACTAGTTAGAATATTTTGCAATAATTAGCGACACGTCTGCTCTGTACGCCACACGGCATCAATTCCTTTTCAAAGTCAAAAACAAAACCTGTTACGAAATAATAGAATATGAGCAAAACTTCTAAGCCCTAAACAAGAAAACTTATATTCTTCAAACCGCTGAACTTGAACTACTACTTAATAGCTGAGTGCAAAAAAATTGATGTAGGTATTATCGATAATTTCTTCGGGATTATTCGAACAGAGTAGTTACATTAGTTATTTACCTATCGGACAAACTTGCAGATTCCCCTCACGGTGTTCCACCCTTTCTTAAGACTGGCTCCGCCTGCGCGCTGGCTAACTTTGCCGGACAATTTTACCATAATCCGTCTTTAAATTATCCTTCTGTGATTGCTTGGATTAAAGTCGTAATACGTTCTGATCTACGAACTGTAACCTGTCATAGCTCAGTTACGTTCAACGACGTTTGACGACCGGTTGGCGCAGCGGTAGTGTAAGCGACTGCCACGCTGAAGGTCGCGGGTTCGATTCCCGCTCAAGTCAAACATTTGTGTACGTGAACATGGATGTTTGTCTTGGTCTAGGTGTTTCTATGTATAATATGTATATATTTACAAAAACAATATATATATGTATGTTTATCCATTGTCTAATACCCATTGTACAAGCTCTGCTTAGTTTGGGACTAGATGGTGTTGTGTGAATGTGGTAGGATATTATAGATAGCCTGTGTCACCGTGTCCGTGTGGTGACGGATTAAGAATACGCAATGTCACCACCCCATATTATCCCATGGGTGTGTACCTACTTTTATTAGGATAGTTAAAGTATTTCGTAGTTTTGAGTAGAAAGGAATGAGTTAATCATTTGGTAAGGGTAGAAATCTGAAAGAAAAAGCCAGAAGTCGTAAAAGATTCAAAAATATAAAAATACATTCACAATGCGCACGAGCAAAACAAACAAAATAAATTGAATAATATATGACATTATTGACATTTACTTAAGAGTCAAACAAGTGTTGCCATTTTACAGTTTTTAAATGATATTGATTAATCAATATGGATTTCGGACATAGGTTATTTATGTATATATTTGGTTTAAAATCGAACTTATTTGTAGTTAATCATATACACACATTTAAATGTTTAAGGACCAAGTAGAGATTAGCTAGTCACTCAAATCATTTTGAGTAGTGAAAATGTGAAATCGATAAAGAAGAAGTGATAATCGATTTCATATTTTGATTTCTCTACAGGCAATTTCTGATCTATTACGTGATGGCTATTTAGACGTTAACACATGTTTTTAAACCTATTTATTGTAAATGTTTCTCGGCACACTTATAGTAATCAATAGATTAAGCCAATAGATTAAGTTATAAATAAAAAGGAATATTCAACAACTAATTGAAACTCTATTGTGCTGTTCATGAGTTCCAAACTGGGCCGGAAATGGTCAATGTTGTAATGATTTTGGCAATTAAATTGTATTTATGAAACATTTTTAAACGATTCGAGTCCTACAAACGGATGGCGCTAGTAGTTATGGCCACATTAATTAAAAGTATAATTTTTATTTAAGAATATATCTGTAAACAAATCAGTAAATAATTGATTATAGTTAAATATTTAATTTAAATTGTTATTACTCAATTAATCAAGCAATTTTGTAAATAGGTTGTGATGGACGTTGTTTGCTGCATTCAGATTGGCTGTCGCTAAAGAAGTTGTCATTTCCGTTTAGAGTGGGAGAATATTTTAGGTTGTCAGATAAAGTAGGCGGGAGGGGAATCGTTTTGGTACTTCCGAGCAGTAAAGACGTCTAACGCAAGTTATTTGGTGGTTGATAGTTGTAAATCAGTGCATACCCACAAAGCGTAAAAGTAAACAAATAAAAGTTACCAAGTGATTTTACTGGAGGAGTTTAATTTCATAATATTTCAGAAATGGGCTTGGCACGCGTTCTTGGCCATCTAAATTCAGTGTGATGAGATGCGTGGGATTGGACCACAACTACCCGCGTGTTCAAAATGAAGACGCTAGAAACGAAAAATTGCTGGGTCTGTTGGAACTAGAGAACCGAAATTTTCTGTCGCTGATACAAGCCATGAAAATAACTACTACATCGTCACATGGCTTTTGTTTACCGGACTCCGATCCTGAGAACTGAATCATCCTGATATCACGTCAGTAGCTAACTGTGAAGTGGTTCAGAGCTACGTATACCTCGGCTCAACTATATCCAACGATGGTGGATGTGAAAGCGAGATTCGGAGGAGATGTGCTATTCGCTACGTGCGAAGTGCATTGAGGGGGTAGCTAAAACGATCGCAGCGCATGCCGTGGCAGAAATCCGTAACTATTCGGGAAGTCAATTTGATTTTTGATTTGAATTTTGTCATAACAAATACATTATTTATCTGATAATTTAATTCTTGATCTTAAATATTATCATCTTTGAAATGGGTCATAATTGTTGTTGTGTTGTGGACTGCAAAAATAACGGCACAAATAGTCTGTGTAAATTCTATATTTTTCCAACAGTAGAGTGGAAATTAGATCAAAGAAAGATTAGATACGATACTTAATAAATTAATTATTTTTATTTGTTCTGTATTTTATGTGATACTAAATAATGTTTTATTTTTCAGTGTTGATGGCTCGCCATCGACTCCAAGACGTCACGACACAATTTGTAGTGAACGTTTTATTGGAGGCAAAAAATCTGACGTGCAAACAAGTCCAAGTTATGTTCTTACAATATTCCCTCAAATATATCAACAGAAGAAAGTTAGAGAGTCACAGGTGTTAGCTAGATATACCTACACGTTTTATAAAAGGTAGTACCACAAAAGTATTAGATATCACATCAAATCAAGTAAGAGTAAGAGTTGAAGATGAAAATGAATTTAATCAAATCGAACCTCGTGTGGCTGATCAAGGATGCCAAATCGATCTGTTTTCTGAATCAAATTTAAAGGAAACAACCATTATTTGTAATAGATTCATTTACAGTGATCACTCTGATGCTCAAATCCAAGTGGATATAGCAACAACTTCAAAAATTGTAGCAATTAATAATGCAAGAATGAAAGATAAAAGCTGTTGCACTGACAAAATATTGTATGATAATCAATGTACCGAAACAAAAAGCCAATAATTTGATGGTATTTCATCAATAAAAATTATCAAGAACTCGTAGATCTTGCTGGTGTGTCATGTAGCAATTTGCAGTTTTTAGTAACAAGATTAACTACATATTATTATGTAAAAATGTACAGTTTCCATTAAATACCGACTTCTTATTTTTTATAAAAATGGTAGGTACACAGCAGAACCACAATCTCACGAATATTTCATTTGATCTTACAAAATCTAGCTTGTGCAACTACTAATTTAAACTTTTGGCCGAAAAGAGCCACCGTAGAAGCAACAATGACCAAGTGTTTCAGTCCAGATTACATCAATACAAGAGTTATTATTGACTGTACTGTATTCCGAATTGAAATACCGACAGCAGTGGATGACCGTTGATAGTAAAAATACCACTTCGTCTTTTTATTTATCTTTAATTTACTATAAAATTACATACTAGAAAGCAATAAAATACTGATATGCCATTATTTGGCATAATCCCGAATAGTTGCGCATGCTAGGTGGCGCTATTGTGGTGCACGGTCTCAATAACAAGATCTGCCGTAAGCAAACTTGATAAAGTCTGGAACAACCATAAAATCACAAAAAGAACAAAAGTCCGTCTCATGAAAAGCCTAGTGTTTCCAGTCCTCCTTTATGCTTTCGAAACTTGGACAATCCGACTTCAGGAAAGCCGAAAAATTGACGCCCTCGAAATATGGTGCTGGAGACGGCTGCTTAAAATACCCTGGACTGCACGCCGCACAAACGTTTCCATTCTTAAAGAACTAGAAATAAAAGAGAGATTGTCGTCCACTGTGCAACTACGAATCCTCAAATATTTCGGGCACATCATCCGCAACGAAAACTCCATCGAGCGTCTTGTCGTCCAGGGCCGCGCCGAGGGGAAACGGTCCCGAGGAAGGTCACCCACTCGTTGGACTGACCTAATAAAAACAGTGACGCATAAATCGGTGGTAGAGTGCTCCCGGGATGCACGCAATAGAAGCCGATGGAGACATTTCGCGAAGTCTGCCTGTAAACAAAATCAAGAGACCACGACCACTATGTCAAGAGTGAACGACTGAAGAAGAAGAAGATCCTGAGAAACGAGATGTGGATGCACGTGCTTGAGTGACGACTGCAGACATGCGATTCACCGATCAAGAACCGCAATGCACCCCGTTTATGGTCACATTAAGCCGCGCCTTGAAGGGAGGAGCTTCGATCTGGCTATCTACCGTGTAATTTCTAGTGGAGGCAACTGCTAACACTGCTATGTTGGTGAATCAGCTGAGCTTTCAACCGTAACCGTGGTGAGCGTATTTTGTCTGATTTTTTATTTGTGCTGCAAATTTTAATGACGGTAGTTGCAAAAGATTCCTGGTTAGAAGAATACCTATACGTTTCTAATAGCTATACGTTTAGTAACCTTAGAAATATCATAATGGTTGTGTTGGCGATGTCGCCATCACATCATACTGAGGTTGTGGGTTCGATTCCTACACGCAACACGGAGTTCTGGTTAAAACAAGCTTCTACTGTAATGAAATGAAATTTACTTCTTTATTTTGTATAAACTTTGCAAGTACTTACGAAACGTCATTAAAAAACATATTTCATACAATTATTTTTGTGTGTCGAATTGGAACAGGTCAGTCCCAAGCGTTTTGGCCGTCTTTATATTCCGATATTTATAATATGCTTTTGAACACAATTTCGCTTTTACAATAATTTTGAACTTATTTATAGATAGGTTTCTTATATTATAAGGGAGCTTGTTATAAAAGCGTATACATTGCTCGTTCTTTCATAGTGTTGTCGGTGTATATGCCTACTGATTGCCGGGATAATCTAGTAGAGTTTACGCAGTGCTTAAGCGAGATTAATGCGATAATTAAAAATAATAATGTGGAGTCTGTGTTTATGATCGGTGATTATAATTCTCATCCCGGTGAACTGTTTGCAAACGAGTTGTCCTCATTCTGTACGGAACAATCATGGTTGTGCGCTGACATTAACACTCTGCCGTCAGACAGCTATACGTTTGTGAGTGATGCACACGGGTGCGTGCGGTGGCTCGATCACTGTGTGATGACAGAAGCTGCGTTGCGGACTGTGATTAACGTTTCTATACTGTATGACACATATTGGTCCGCTCATTTGCCTATGATGTTAGAATGCAACTTAAATGTTATGCATGCTACAATTTTACAACAAAATAAATTGACGAATGAAATAATTTGGGGTGAACATAATGCTGAGCAAACACGCATTTATCACGATTATTGTCATTCACAGCTTAGAGAAATACATTTTCCTATGGAATTTAATGAATGTTGCGATAGTTTGTGTAGTAAGTCTGTTCACTTGTCACTATTAGATAAAATGTATGATGATATAGAACGCATATTAAAAGATGCCTCTAAATATAGTTATTATAATAAAAATATTAAAAAGTGTAAATATACTGTGACTGGATGGAACAAGTATGTTCGCGCCGCTCACGAGAAGGCTCGGTTTCATAACAAATATTGGTTACAGTGTGGTAAACCTAGTTTTGGTAAGATTCACAATGATATGTGCAATACCAGGAAAATATTTAAGGCCAAATTGAAATGGTGCCAAGCGCATCAAGACCAAATTAAAATGGTTAAAATTGCCCAACATCATTTTAATAAAGACTTTAGTAATTTTTGGAAAACCACTAACAAGCTGAATTATAGGCCTAGGCTTCCCGTGAGCGTCGAGGGCATACACGACTTACGTGGCATTGCGGAGCTGTTCCGACAGCATTTTAAAGTACAGTCGCCCCTAAAGGTTCAGCCGCCAGCGCCGCTGCTCGATACTGAGATGATCGGCACTGAACGAAGTGTGACACTTAAGGCGAAGCAAGTTGCTACAACTATTAAGAATATGGTGCGTGGAAAATCACCCGCACACGATGGTCTCAGTATCGAGCACATGCAGCACGCTGGTGTTCACTTGCCTAGGGTTTTGTCCATGTTTTTTAATTTATGTATAGGTCATTCTTATTTACCCAAGAAATTAATGCATAAGATTGTTGTGCCTATTATTAAGAATAAAACCAACAACTCTTCTGTGTTATCCAACTACAGACCTATATCATTGGCAACTGTGATTGCCAAAGTACTGGACAGTTTACTTAAGGACCAGCTAGATGAGCATTTAATAATTAGTGATGCCCAATTTGGCTTCAGCCGAGATCTGTCAACAGAAATATAAGTTATGCAGATGACATGGTGCTGCTGACCCCGTCAATTAGATCTATGGTGCGGTTGATTAGTTTATGTGAAAAATACGCTGAGGCACATGGGCTCAAATATAATGCAGTTAAAAGTGAGCTTATGATATTTAAGACAGGCAACAAAAGTTACAATAGAGTGCCAGTGGTTAAGTTGTGTGGTACGCCACTTGTGAGAGTGGCCAAATTTAAATATTTGGGCCACTGGGTCTCTGAGGACTTGAAAGATGATGTAGATATAGAGAGCGAGCGCAGGTCACCGGCTGTTCGTTCGCTGTAATATGTTGGCCCACAGGTTTGGACGTTGTACTACTCAAGTAAAGATCACGCTATTTAAAGCTTTCTGTCAATCTTTCTACACGTGCAGCCTGTGGATGAGCTTTACACTGGCGGCATACAGCGGCTTGCGCATCCAGTATAACAATGCGTTCCGCGTGTTAGTGGGGCTACCGCGCTTTTGCAGTGCGTCCGGGATGTTTAAGTGCGGAAGAGATGTACTTCTTACCCAATACGATCCTTAAAGTGCTAGCTGATCGGATACGACTGCACGCAATCAAGTAGACAGCTTCCCAGTATCGGCTGGTCACATCCGATCAGGTAACTACTTGTATATTAGATGTAAGTTAACTAACAGTAGATATAAGTATTACTAACTAATTTATGAAAGCAACAATTCTGAAATAAACGTTTATTATTATTATTATTATTGCCCCATAAAACAGCTACTTATTTTGTGAAGACGAGTGAGTCAAGGTTTAATGAAACCGAATTTCCAAAAAATATATTTATTTGGAAAGCAAGGTGTTTACAGAGTCGATGGCGAGAACAGAATGAATAAAATACAATTGTAAAGTTATAAACTAAGTACATCAAATATGGTTGCCACAGGTTTCATATATCTGGGAAGCAAGTGACAATTAGCATTATTTGTTCTAGAACATTCGATGGTTACACGGGTTTCCAGTAACAAGTATTATAAAGTTGGAGTCAGCATAATTTGTTCTAGAACTTTCCATTAAGTTTCTCACGCTGCCTTACACGTGTTATGTAAAATGCTATGTTAGCCCCTTCATATGGTATATAGGTTATTTAGGGCTGAGTAGGCATATATCTATGGGAGTAGCATCCTTAACTCCTCCCCCCCCCCCTAAGAGAGAAATCGGCTGGAGTTGGGTTACTTGGCTCCAGATGATTTCGTTTAAAAACATAAATCTTATTAAAGGCTTTAAATTTGACAATCAAAAATACAATTAGAATTACAAATATTATAACTATGACACCTATAGTCCATACACTGATGTCCTTGGTCACTATGATATCACTTTCGTTTACACTTTCACTGCTATATTTCGCACTATTTAAAATGTCTTTGATATCGTTGAGGTCCACACCTCGAAGGTCGACTTGGTTATCTTCCACTTTGATTTCTTCTTGTAGCTCCGGCATGTTGACAGGTCTCAATAGCAGGTTGACATCTGGTGTCCTTGTCTCTTAGATTTGGTTGATGATTTTCTCTCCTATTTGTGTCTCACAGTTTTGGTTGGGGATTACCCAAAAACGTTCCTTGTAGGTTGTATCTCATGCTTTTATCGTTGCAGTTTTCGGTGAGTATTACGTTTGCTTTAGCGAAGAGTAACCATATTCCATCAGCTACCATGTGGCTTCGTCTGTCTTCAATCTGTATAGAGTGGCGATGACATGCAGAATAGTTTTTCAGCAGTATGATTTGTTCGATGCACGTCGTTTCAGCGTACTGTATGATGTTTTCTTCCTTACATAGGACTCGTTTATCGTCTATCTGCTCGCACGGGCTAACTACAGGTTTGTATTTCAATCCATTCACTAAGAGGTAAGGGTATTTTGGAATTATGATAGAGGTTTTCAGTGTACTAGGATTGTATATGGGTATAGGAATTATTTTGTAATAATCATATGTGATCGTGTCTATTATGGGGACTTCTAATACAAAAACTAACTTATTGCCATCTGAATACGCTTTTAACATAATAGTTTCTTCTAACTTTGTAAGCTTATCTTTATCAACTTTATAAACTAACCTATGGTATTTCTCTATTTCTACTAAAATATTTAAAAGTTCTGTGGAATTAATTATTGATTGGTGTAAAATATGCAATCTACTAAACGCTATTGCTGTTTCGATTTCTTGTATAACGTTATAAATAGAACGAAAGTTATTTAAAATCTGGTATAAAGTATTCATTTGACTTACGATATTATGTATTTTTGTTTGATTGTACTGAAATGTTTGTAATTGCGAAGTTTTTCTATTTAACTGTAGTAAATTAAACTTCATGTCATCTGATATATTAACTAATTTATCAAATGCTTTTTGCATTAGTGATACCTTTCTTGCCACTGAATGTTCTTTATTCTTAAGTTGACTAATTTCTAAGTTATATTTAATAGCATCTTCGTTATCGAGGTTGCCTGAAATTAATTTGATGATAGAACCTAACGGATTTAATAATCTTCTTTCAAACCTTTTACTAGGAACTATTTGTTTTAATCTATCTTTTGTAAGTTCCATAAATGATTCTGTCTGTAAAGTAAGACCTATAAGCTCATTCCGTGACTCTTTTTGTTCGTAAATGATATCTTTTAACCTAAAATATTGACAAATATTACTAAGTACTTATCTAACTTTTCTAAATCTAACGTCTTAAAAATAGTCCAATGATTATTCCGAATCACTGCTGCACTTATCCGTATCGGCGCTATTCCAGGATTCTGACTCATATCCTCTATGTTTAAGCTGTTTGCTAATCCCGCTAGGGCCAGGCTCACCAGGACTGCTTGGCGCCACCTGTGGAGGACGTTTTATATTCTTTACTGCTACTTTCGTATTTCTCTTTTTAAGCTTTACAGGCACAATGTTTCTATCTACTTTCACTATTATTTTTGCCTTTTCATAACGTGGTTCTTACTTAGCTTTTCGTGTCTTAGTCGTTTTCATGAATACAGTTTCGCCTTCTTTTAGGTTAGGTGGTTCTTTACCGCCTTTCTTTTCTAAGACCTTGACTTTATTATCTTTTATTTTATCGCTAATATATTCGTATAGGACTTTTAACCGTTTTCTATGGTCTAGCATAAGTTTCTGTAACAGATTTTTCTCCCTATCTATATCGAAAGCATTGCCTGAATCAGTATGGCCGAATACCATTTTAAAAGGTGTGAATAGTGTTATTATAGGCCATGACAGCGTACATCATTACCGATGCTGCATCTTGGTCTGTTTTTTCATACTTTGGTAATCTGTAGATATCTATGATTGTCGAGTGAAAACGTTCTACAATAGCCATAGAACTGGGATTGTTTGGAGTCCCTACATGCATTTCAATTTTATATAAAGTTAACATTTCTTGTACAAGTTTATTGTTCAATTCTGTACCTGGGTCGCTACTTATTTTTTTCGGCACCCCGTACATGCTAAAATATTTAATTAATGCCTTCACTATTTCAGGTTTACTTCTATTTGGTATGTTAAAAGCTTGGGCTTACTTGCTGAAAGCATCTACGATAGTTAGGTAGTAATTATTTTCTATATATAACAAGTCCATAAAAACTTCCTCAAACGGCATGCATTGTGTTTGGGTAAGTTGTATGGTTGGTTTGATCGGTTTTCTGTCGTATTTCATTTTCCGACATTGTTCACAGGCGTTAATGATAGCTGAAATTGTCTGTTTCATATTAGACCACCAGTAGTGTCTTTTTAGTTTGGTTAGTGTTTCTCTGATACCCCTGTGGACAGGTTTACCTTCATGATACTTTAATGTAATATCCCTTTGTTCATTCTCATCTTACAGATTAACTACTCTATCTGTACACTCTATCAAAATTTGGGTACCTTTCTTATATAATTCTGTTACTACTTTACTTAATACTTTTCTAAAATCTTCCGTTTCAAAATAAATGTAATATTTATGCTTAAAATCTACGTATTCTTTAAGAAAGTTCTGAACTAAATGTTCGTTGTTAGCAACTGGTATATGTATTTCTATTATTCGTTGATTATTATTTGAAATATCCTTCACACAAATATCGTCTTTGTACCAAGTATGGACGAGTATTTGTCTAGGTTTAGAATCTACTGCTTCGTTTAATATAGGTCTTCCCTCGTGTTCTCTATTTGTTATTGAATGGGCCGTAGCTCCATCTTCTGAATCTGATATATCATAAACTGGTTCCTCTTTACGCCTTACACTTAGTTTTACAGCTTCTGAATCTGAGTCTGACAAGGAAATTATTTCGTTGTCGTGGTTACTACTCTTATCAATATTAATTTGCATTGATTCGTTATCGTTGTAGACAACGACAAAGGTTAACGCGTTAGAACGCGTTAACCTTAATTCCTCTAGCTATCAGACCATTCATGTTCACTATAATGCTACCATTTTCAGTGTTAATGCTATTAATTTTGATACGTGATAACGCATCGGCATTGGAGTTTTGTGACCTCTTATAATTGATTTTGAAATCGTATTCCTCTAGTCTTAAGCGCCAACGCGTAAGTTTACTATTTGATTCCTTGAGTGAATACAACCAGGCCAGAGGTCTCTCTATCTGAACCTATACGACCCTGAGAAAGTACTGCCCCGATTGCAAAGTTTGATGCATCCATGGTCAAGGTAAAGGGCTTACTAAAGTCTGGAAATTGTAGTAATGGGGCACTGGTTAATAGTTTTTTACATGTTTCAAAACGTTCTATATATAATAATAATAATAAACGTTTATTTCAGAATTGTTGCTTCCATAAATTAGTTAGTAATACTTATATCTACTGTTAGTTAACTTACATCTAATATACAAGTAGTTACCTGATCGGATGTGACCGGCCGATACAAGGAAGCTGTCTACTTGATTGCGTGCAGTCGTATCCAGCGTCCAAGCATCGGCAAGTCCCACCGATCAGCTAGCACTTGCAGGATCATATTGGGGCTGGCACGCAAGCGGCGCAATAAAGAAGTATGTACATCTCTTCCGCATGATGGTCGAAAAGCTATCGACGTTCGCGTCCGCAAACATCCCACACGCACTGCAAAAGCGCGGCAGCCCCACTAACACCCGGAACGCATTGTTATACTGGATGCGCAAGCTGCTGTATGCCGCCAGTGTAAAGCCCACCCACAGGCTGCACGTGTAGAAAGATTGACAGAAAGCTTTAAATAGCGTGATCTTTACTTGAGAAATACAACGTGCAAACCTGCGGGACAACATATTACAACGAACAGCCAGCGACCTGCGCTCCCTCTCTATATCTACATCATCTTTCAAGTCCTCAGAGACCCAGTGGCCCAAATATTTAAATTTGGCCACTCTCACAAGTGGCGTACCACACAACGTAACTGCTGGCACTCTATTGTAACTTTTGTTGCCTGCCTTAAATATCATAAGCTCACTTTTTACTGCATTATATTTGAGCCCATGTGCCTCAGCGTATTTTTCACATAAACTAAGCAACCGCACCATAGATGTAATTGACGGGGTCAGCAGCACCATGTCATCTGCATAACTTATATTATTGACACAAATGCCTTCAATGTGACATCCAATTCCGGTGCTGCTGAGCTCGTCAATCAAACCGTTCATGTATAAATTGAAGAGTGCTGGCGAGGTCAACCCCGCTGCCTAACTCCACACTCCAAACTGTACTCTTTTGACATTGAGTAAGCCCACCTTACCCGGTTCTGTTGGTTACTGTACCAATACTGAAATATATTTCGACGTCCCCAGGGAATAAACCCGTAATCGCAAAACTCAAATTTTACAGGAAAAATGATTTAGTGTTTTTCGGGTATACCTCTTCAACAAAATGTAACTATGACAAAATTTTAATATGACGAAAAAGCTAATTTTTACCCGAAAAGTTTACAATATTTAGTGTAACTATTAAAAATGCGCATAATTAGTTATTCACCAAAATACATATTACCGAAAATGGTTTCATACAATTTTTGGTGTATTGATATCTTACGATCCCGACTTATTAATATTCTTCCAGTTTTGTTTACTTACCGAATTATTCTTGTAAATTTCTTGAAAATCATGGGCATAATATTGCTTTAATGGATTATTAATCGTGTTTTTTATTACAGGCGAGAGATTGTAATGTTCAGTTACCGACTTGTTATGGTTAATTTTAAATAACCATAAATAGGTAACGTAGTGTAACCCGTATATTATAGAAAAAAATTGTTAGTCATATTATCGTAATCATTGAAAACCGATTCTGTAAAATAAATTTGTCTTCGCTATCTTCGAGGGAATAATTAAAGAAAGCTTACAAAATTTATGAAAATTTTATTGGAAACCAAGTTTTCAAAGAGATCACAAATTACAATCGGTGAGAATATTAAAAATAGCCAAGTTAAAACATTAATAACTAATCGGTATTATCATTTGCATTATCATTATCATTGCGATCATCACAAATTTCTGCAGAAATTAAAGATTCATAAAATGCATGGTAATAGCGTGGACTCGCTCCACTATTGCACAAGGACAGTAAATCTGTATGCTCTTCCTATGAGCCTTGCTTATAGGAAAAGGTTGATGATAAGCCTGTGCCAATACAGTGTCTTCTATCGAAGCATCTGTCTTAGGTTTTCGCCCACGTCGTTTGGTTTGGAATGAACTTGAAATATTTAATTCAGAATATGCATCATCATAATCATATTTAAAGAAAACTTTGTCCTGTTGGGATGATGATACATGAATTTTCATTACATCAGATCAGCGTATCGTTTTTCCATCTATATCGCGACGCCAACTCAAAGGATTTACCAATTGTTTAATGTCTAAAATATCTGTTTGCTCCAATTCTTACAAAGTATATTTTTCGCCCGAGACTTTGGAGTTTAGAATTATTATACATTTGATCAGGTGTGTAAATAGACTTATTTCTTATGTTCCTTGCAATACAATCATGCATTGAGTCACCCTCGTTTTGGCTATGTCCAGTCTCAAAAAATCTTAGATTAGATTATAAATTTAAATACAACGGAACCACGACAGCAAATTGGACTGCTAGTAACCTACAGGTAGCTGCTGTTGAATTTTTACGCCTATTTTGAAGTAACATAACATGTTTAATGGCTTAACAAGCAATCAACAAAGAAATATCGCATTTCAGTCTGGCAATAGGCTCGCCTACTATTAATAATAATAATAGTACCCCTTTGGGGCCGTCGTTATATCACCATGAGACTAACGCAAACTCGGAGGGCAGAGTAATAGCTTTCAAACATCACCTTCATCTTGTGATATAAACAAAAAATGTATTACAAGAAGAAAAGAAAGCTTACAAACCGCAGGGCAGCTTTGTGGCGAGCTGAATGTGTGTGGCGCCACTGCGGTCCCGAATGCTTCAGAGGGTTGGTCAGGGCCTCGTCTCCGGCTTGCTTTTGTTGGCTGGTTGGAGTGGATTTCCAAGAGCGCCCGCAGGACTCTCAAGTCTGGCTTGCCTTGGTCGGCCGGCCTGAGGAAATCCGCAAGAGCTATTAGCTCGGGGGTGGAAGTGTCATAGTCAAGGGCGTAACTACGGAGAAACCCGCTCCGGGTCTCCGTTGTCACAAGACCCGCAATGGCGAAACCAGTGCCGCACCGCTCGACACCCTTAGCCACTCGCACCGATGTTGCCCTCTGGCTGCCTCTATGGCAGAGTTTGTTTGCTTTGGGCGGCTGTTTAGAGAGGGCCCATCCAGTGAGTTGGCGAGTTACCACCTGCCACCGGACGGATGCACGTTTGTTATCCATAGTACCATTATTTTCAGTCCATTAAACATCCAACCACATAACCCATTTAAATTAGGCTCCACATCATCACAATAGTCCTATATGTTCTGCGGCTAGTCCGTAGCTGTACTCAGTAGTGCAGTTGTGTAGGCTCCGCGGCATGTGTCCCATCCCATTTTAGATTAAAAATCTCTACGGGCCTCTGCACGTTGGATCTATATCCTCGTGTAAGCCTCCCAAAGTACCGGTTATTCTTCTGACACCAAAGTTAGAAGAATAACCGTGATAAGAGAGAAACATGCAAGCACCTAATAAAGGCATTTAATACTGACGCAATGCCTATTTTAACATATTCTTTTGGTTTAATAAAATGGACGAAAACTGATATACAGCAAATAGAGAAAATGACTCGTACTACACTCACCAAACATAATAATCTGCACCCTAAATCTGCTATAGAAAGGCTATCCATCAAACGCCAAAACGTAGGGAGAGGCCTGATAGACATCCACGAACTTTGGCAAAAACAAATTAGAAGTTTAAAAACCTTTTTCCACGCAAAGTCTAATACGAGTGAAATTCACAACGCCATAGTTACAAATGACATCAACTACTCACCACATAACTTGCACGATCAAACAGAGACACAACACACTAACATCCATGATACACAAAAACAGAAACTAGAAGATTGGAAAAAGAAAGTGCTTCATGGCCGGCATTCTCATGATTTAGAGCTACCCCACATAGATACAATAGCATCAAATAAATGGCTTAGGATAGGCAATTTATTTCCTGAAACAGAAGGCTTTATTATTGCAATTCAAGATCAGATTATAAACACAAAAAACTACAGAAAGTATATAATTAAAGATCCCAAAATCACTAATGAGAAATGTCGTAAATGCCATAACCAATCAGAAACCATACAACACATAACTGGAGCATGCACACAACTCACACAGACAGATTACACTCATAGACACAACCAGGTAGCAAACATCATACATCAACAACTAGCACTCAAACATAAACTCATACAAGACACAAAAACTCCTTATTATAACAATTATTGTGTGAGCAATAATCTGTCGCAGTTTATTTCCGTGTTTAGAAAGAGATGCACTGACTATCACCGACGCCGCATATTGGTATTAGTGTGCGTAATGTGTATTACATGCAGAAACGCGTTCTTGGGCCGCCGAGCGCGAGCAAGTTACCACCAATATGTATAGTAGGTATAAATTTATGTCCCGGATGATAACTGTAATAATGAATTACCGAAAATGTTTACCACAAAATTTACGATAGTAAACCTGTAATGGTGTTAACCAGCAATTTTGCTGAAATATTTTCCAGTACTATTACTTTACCGAAATGTAGCCGCAAAACTAAATTTGTAAAAATGTATTACGTTATTTTTCTAGTAAATAAAAAAATAAAAATTTCCAAAGAACAAAAGTGTTATAAGGAAAAGCGTTGAAAATTACAGCAGAAAAAAAATGAAAAAAATTGCATAGGTGTATCCCGACCCCTAGATACCGTAAATGGTATAACAATAAAAAGTAAGTATTAGTATAATACAGGTTTATTCCTTGGGGGCGTCGATTTATAATTTCTGTAGGTAATGTCGTACTTTTTCTTAATTTATCCCACAGGATGTTATATGACACAAGGTCAAACGGCTTAGACAGGTCCAGATAACAGGCATATACAGGTGTTTTTCTTGCTGTGTAATACCGCACAGTTTCCTTAAGGCAAAGGATAGCAGTTTCTGTTGACAGACCTCGGCTGAAGCCAAATTGGGCATCACTAATTATTAAATGCTCATCTAGCTGGGCCCTAAGTAAACTGTTCAGTACTTTGGCAATCACAGTTGCACATGATATAGGTCTGTAGTTGGATAACACAGAAGAGTCGTTGGTTTTATTTTTAATAATAGGCACCACAATCGTATGCATTAATCTCTCGGGTAAATAAGAATGACCTATACATAAATTAAAAAACATGGACAAAACCCTAGGCAAGTGAACACCAGCGTGCTGCAGGTGCTCGATACTGAGACCATCGTGTCCGGGTGATTTTCCACACACCATATTCTTAATAGTTGTAGCAACTTGCTTCGCCTTAAGTGTCACACTTCGTTCAGTGCCGATTATCTCAGTATCGAGCAGCGGCGCTGGCAGCTGAACCTTTAGGGGCGACTGTACTTTAAAATGCTGTCGGAACAGCTCCGCAATGCCACGTTAGTCGTGTATGCCCTCGACGCTCACGGGAAGCCTAGGCCTATAATTCAGCTTGTTAGTGGTTTTCCAAAAATTACTAAAGTCTTTATTAAAATGGTGTTGGGCAATTTTAACCATTTTAATTTGGTCTTGATGCGCTTGGCACCATTTCAATTTGGCCTTAAATATTTTCCTGGTATTGCACATACTCGTATCATTGAAAATCTTACCAGAACTAGGTTTACCACACTGTAACCAATATTTGTTATGAAACCGAGCCTTCTCGTGAGCGGCGCGAACATACTTGTTCCATCCAGACACAGTATATTTACACTTTTTATTATTTTTATTATAATAACTATATTTAGAGGCATCTTTTCATATGCGTTCTATATCATCATACATTTTATCTAATAGTGACAAGTGAACAGACTTACTACACAAACTTACGCAACATTCATTAAATTCCATAGGAAAATGTATTTCTCTAAGCTGTGAATGACAATAATCGTGATAAATGCGTGTTTGCACAGCATTACGTTCACCCCAAATTATTTCATTCGTCAATTTATTTTGTTGTAAAATTGTAGCATGCATAACATTTAAGTTGCATTCTAACATCATAGGCAAATGAGCGGACCAATATGTGTCATACAGTTTAGAAACGTTAATGACAGTCCGCAACGCGGCTTCTGTCATCACGCAGTGATCGAGCCACCGCACGCACCCGAGTGCATCACTCACAAACGTATAGCTGTCTGACGGCAGAGTGTTAATGTCAGCGCACGACCATGATTGTTCCGTACAGAATGAGGACAACTCGTTTGTAAACAGTTCACCGGGATGAGAATTATAATCACCGATCATAAACACAGACTCCACATTATTATTTTCAATTATCGCTTCAATCTCGCTTAAGCACTGCGTAAACTCCACTAGATTATCCCGGCAGTCAGTAGGCATATATACCGACAACACTATGAAAGAACGATCACCATTCACTACTTTTATACCCGCTAAACGCACGCTATTACAATCGATTACTGTGACGAAGGGTAACGCACTCTTTCTCCACAGGAGGGCAACACCCCCATGTGGTCTCCCGCGCATCACGCCTGCCGACGTATCCACAGCTGAAGTGCCCGTGAAGGCAAAGTTGTCGTCTATGGTACCCAATAATGAAAGGTCATGGGGTAACAGCCACGTCTCCTGAAGAGCTATAATGTCTGCCTTCTTACATAGCCTTCGTATACAGTTGATTGATCTAACAACATTTTTAAAATTGAATGTTGTAATTGTTGTGATAGTCATTATGAGTTAATGATAGCGGTGTCACTAGGCCGTATGGTGTTTACACTTCCAGGTTTATTTTTGTAAGAAAAGTTAATAAACCGTCTATATGATATGCTGACAGGCCAAAAGTCATATTTCATAAATAATTCTACCCTATCTTTGGGGACAAATATTTTAAATGAGCTATATTGCTTTTCCACTTTCATGATCGTCTTTTCTACACTAATATTTATGTTTGACTTCATCATCAGCCTTTTACAGTCCACTGCTGGACTAGGCCTCTCCATTGAAAGGAGGAATTGGCCTACTATACCACGCTGGCCAAACGGGTTGGTATAGGGTTTGTTTCAAGTTTTCCTTCTCTTACAGTGCCGTTCTCCGCACAATTTTACTTACTTGTCACATATTTTACGATGTCACTAGCCGACACATCCTTCGCCACATTATAAATATAAATGGGTACCTTTCTGTCCGCTGCTTTAAAGTTCACACTTGCATCCACCTCGGCTTTTCCCCTATTTACAGCAAAACGATTCCTGTGTCTACGCCGCTGAACCTTCGTCCACTCGTCAGTCCGTGCCTCCCGCTTCCATTCTCCTTGTTTCACTATATCTGCAATAGTTTTGTTTTGGTTCGCCGTATGAGCAATCAGCTGAGGTGGATCACTGACCTCAGTGGTCGTTGCAATAGAATTCAAGCGCTTATCACGATCAACATACGGTCTATTTTCGGTTTTCAAATTTTTCACTCTGCACTCCAATGCAGCTGACGGTTGTAGATTCAAAATATCGTCGTATATGCCACATTTAATTCTATTTTGCTGCCTTTATTCAAACATACTGTAAGTGGTCTAGTGATCTTCGCGAAATCCTTGATAAATTTCCTATAATATCCTATAAGACCAAAAAAACTTTTGATTTCGGTCGTAGTTTTGGGGATTGGATATCTTAGTACCGCGTCTATCTTATCGTTGTTGGGCTTAAGCCCTTCGCTTGTTATCGTGAGGCCTAAGTAAAGTACCTCTTTGCGTAAGAAATGAGACTTATCTAATTGTATTTTTAAGTTAGTTTGTCGAAATCTATCGAATACTTATCGCGGCTTCGCCCGCATGAAAGTGAAATAAAGAGTTGCCTTTGTACTTCCCCAGGCTTCAGACTATCCATATCAAATTTCATCTCAAACGGATCTGCACATTAGCCGTGTAGCATACATATAAACAGGTCCAAACTACTTACTGTAAAAGACAAAGTTCATCTACATTAAATACTGAAGGCAATAAATCTATCAATTTGATAACTACTCTACAATGAGCATTGTAAAAAACATTTTTTTTTATGTTAAACTGTTTTATTACAATGAAAATTATGTAACTAGAGGTTATGTACTAAAAGCTAAAAATTTATTCGGTAAGTCCTAGCTACCAGATCGCACTAATGTTCTCATCAAAGTGGGGTATTGATCAGACAAATATAAAATAGTTGGGCAAGAGAAATTTCTATCATAATGTTTACTCTGGATATGCTACGCCCAAAACGATTTTTTTTAGTTAATTTTATTTTCAAGTTTTTGCTTTTGTTGTTAGTTGATACTTCTCATTATCTTTTCATAGTGATCCCTTTGCTACCAATCAGGCCCTGTCGTTCGATACCCATATTGAGGTATTTGTGGAATATAGGTAATTCGCTATTTTGTGGTGGCGGCCATCTTGAATTTTTCATACTAGTCGACCAAGCCAACTAGACGAATGTCAACGTGACAAAATTCAATATAATTCAACAATTATAATCCAGAAATTATTTATCGTAACGTGCGAACGCGGCGTGTGAACGTACAATGCGCCTGCAATCGGTACTAGGAATTTCTGGATTATAATAATTGAATTATGTTGAATTTTGTCACGTTGACATTCGTCTAGTTGGCTTGGTCGACTAGTAGTGAGCTCTATTCTACCAATCAAACCCTTTCATTTGATACCCATATTGAGGTATTTGTGGAAAATATGTAATCCGCCATTTTGCGGCGACAGCCATCTTGGATTTTTCATAGTGAGCTATATACTACGAATCAAGCCCTTTCATTTGATACCCATGTTGAAGTATTTGTGGAAAATAAGTAATCCACCATTTCGTCGCGGCGGCCATCTTGGATTTTTCATAGTGAGCTCTATTGCCCATATTGAGGTATTTGTGGAAAATATGTAATCCGCCATTTTGCGGCGACAGCCATCTTGGATTTTTCATAGTGAGCTCTATTCTACGAATCAAGCCCTTTCATTTGATACCCATATTGAAGTGTTTGAGGAAAATAAGAAATCCACCATTTTGTCGCGGCGGCCATCTTGAATTTTTCATAGTGAGCTCTATTTTACGAATCAAGGCCTTTCATTTGATACCCATATTGAAGTATTTGTGGAAAATAAGTAATCCGCCATTTTGTGGCGGCGGCCATCTTGGATTTTTCATAGTGAGCTCTAATCTACCAATCAAGCCCTTTCATTTGATACCCATATTCAGGTTGTTGTGAAGTAATATGTAATCTGCTATTTTGTATCGGCGGCCATCTTGAATTTACAATCATTTAAATTCTTTTATCTTGATGACAATATGAGTGTATACCAAAAATCAGATCAATCTGTCATCAGGAAGGGGGTAAAATGCCAATTAATAGCTTTCAGAGCTCAGGATTTTTGCCGACTTAGTTGATACTATTCCTTATATTATGGCAACATTATCCAAAAATGTTATACATTGTAGCCTATGTGTTATTCTGATGTATAAACTATATTACTGTAAAGTTTCATCCAAATCCGTTCAGTAGTTTTTGCGTGAAAGAGTAACAAACATCCATACATACATCTTCACAAACTTTCACATTTATAATATTAGTAGGATTTACCAACTACTCTACTAAAAATGAGCAAATTTGAGGTGTTTAAAAAGACATTGTATAATATTTTAATTAGAAAAGCCTACTATACAGTCACAGAATTTTTAAATGACAAATATATTACAATATAACAATTCTAGATTTATTATTATCGCCGATGTATGCCTGTATGTATTTTAATAATTTATTCACATATTTTGACAATAGTTGTTTTATTTATGATTGATTATGATTTTTGTTTTCTCAATGTATTTAAGTTTGTGTTAATTGTATGCTTTCTAAAGCAAAACATAGAAAAACTTTATTATTATGTTATAACATCTCGCATTACCTATGTTCACAAATAAATAATTTGACTTTGACTTTGACTTTAATAAATCACTACCTATTAGACCATCGTACCTATTATCTACACTATAAATATAAAACTTATGCCACGGTAATAATATCTAACAGTATTCTAACTCCATACAAACGCACAAAACTCGAGTTATACCTACGCGCCTCGAGCGCAGTACCCACTATAGTACCCAACAGCCGCGATCGTGCCGCGTTGACGAACGGACGGTTTTTGTAGCAGTGTTCTTC
This sequence comes from Euclidia mi, assembly GCA_944739405.2. Classification (NCBI taxonomy): domain Eukaryota; kingdom Metazoa; phylum Arthropoda; class Insecta; order Lepidoptera; family Erebidae; genus Euclidia; species Euclidia mi. The sequence continues at coordinate 35,511,005 of OX123189.2, forward strand.
ATTTAAATTATAATTATAGCGACACGTTGTAGACTAATATCATGCTGTTTGAATTCTTCGTTAAGTCACATAAAGATAAGATTTTTCAAATTCAAAATGTACCAATTGTAGTATTAATGTAGGTATACTAGCAGAACACTTTTATCTGCATTAGGAACCATGTATTACATATTTCATTGAAGACTATGATTAGTAGTACCTTAAGGGTAATTTTCAAAATGGAAGCGGATATGAATCAGCTTTGTGTAGGTTACTGCTTAGTCTACTACAAAATAAAACAGTAGACAGTTCAACCAATAGGTAACTTCCTAGGGTGCTTACATACCTACATGATTTTTATTATTTTGTATAAAAAAAATAAGTAATATTTACAATCACAAAACAGAGCAGCCCTATCGCTCTTTTGCGCCCGGCGCGTCTGTAGGCATATAACTCGGGGAGACGGCTGAGTTACAATACTGTTAGATTATATTACCGTGCTTATGCCATTCTTGACTTCTAAATATTCTAGGTAAAGGTATATATGCAACCTCGTTATGTCTACTACTAGCGTGGGTGCTTACGACTTCAAACACTTGAAACTTTTTGAAGTTGCAAAAATGTTGATTTGCCAACTTCGGGCTTAAAAATGAACGTTGACTGCCTGTATCCAGCATAAAAATTGCATTAAGTTCTGGAATACGTATATGAGGCAGATTTAACACATTATAATTTAAGTTAATTCGCTCTGCTGTGTAGAGGCTCTTATACAAAACTTTTCAACCTGTTCATTATCATTAGAAGTGCTCGGCAACACATTATATTCATTATCATTACGATCCGTATAATTAACACGCCTAGTACTAGCCGTTCGCATTGTGACGTCAGTATTGCAACCTGATCCATTTGGTAGCGGCTGTGCCTGTCGCAGCTTGCGCGGCACGTTATCGGTGAATTCTCGCTGATGCAACTGTGGCCTTGACTGCTCGAATGAGTTGTTATAATTGTTATGGAATGGATTATTATTGTAAGAGTTATAGTTCTGCTGTATATAAGCGTTTCTAAATTGGGATGAACTATTCGAAAAATTATTATTATATGAATTATTTCTATTACGTATTGGTAAGGCATTGTTAAACGAGTTATTATTAAAATTACGATTCGGCGCTATGTTATTGTAGCGTTGCGTATTTGGTGTGCTAGTTCTCGTGCCATGCGTCGCCTGTGAGTTATAGTTACTAAAGGTATTACGACCCTGGAAGTTGTGATTAAATTTATTTGACCTTGGATTTTTTTGCTCGTAAATTTCTTGAAAGTTTTATTCTTCCAAAACAATCTTAAGTGCATCTTTCAGTGTAGTACACTCTTTTAATCGTACTAATCTAACTAAATATTGTGGTAAATAAAAAAAAAACATTTAAGGAAAGGTTTGTGTAAATATCTTGTTTGGCTATCCTGTCCTCGGTAGCCAAATCAGACTCGTTGACCTTCGCAATTAAAATACTTCGTAATTGTTGAATTCGGTGGCAAAAGTCTAAATAACTTTCGCCTCTATTTATCTTCACGCTTTCAAATTCTAGGACCAGACAGTCTTCTGTCCTTGGGTCCCCGAAATGGTCCTGTAAAACATTTTTTAATGCTGCCCAGCTCTGTATAGAGTCTCGTACCCAATTAAATTGGCAGCTTCCCCGCTTAATCTGCTAGTTATCGCGTGGAACAAGTATTCGTTTGGTATTTCATTTCCACGGTATAAATTAATAATGTATTCTGTCTTACGAATGAATAACGATAGGAGTCTTGACTCACCACTGAATAAAGGTATAATCTTTAATACACCGGGTGGTACAGCAACAATACCTACTTGTCCTTCCATTTTATATTAACAAAGTTTACTTATTTAACACACAAAGAATGATATGGAATAATAGCTATAAACTAACATGAAAATTTTATCACTTTACTCTTAAAATATGCTACGTGCTAACGGGCGTTTTCTAATCCCTTATAAACACGGATCACATATAATAATCACCAGGAGAATACACAGGAAAATTGACTGGATAGTGAAAAGATTTACTCACATAACCCGCAGCTTTTCCGCTCGCCTTCTGTGGTCGTTGATTCTGCTCCGCTGATCCTGCGCCGTGGCTGTCCTTGACGAATTTATTTGGTTCGCCGACCCGTTGAATCGTAGAAACGAACGTTGGCTTCTTCTTAGCTCCCGAAAATACCGATTCGTGAAGGCACAGAGGACCCAACGACAAGGTCGCTTACCGGCTGCGCCAGTCAAGGTTTAATGAAACCGAATTTCCAAAAAATCTATTTATTTGGAAAGCAAGGTGTTTACAGAGTCGATGACGAGAACAGAATGAATAAAATACAATTGTAAAGTTATAAACTAAGTACATCAAATATGATTTCCACAGGTTTCATATATCTGGGAAGCAAGTGACAATCAGCATTATTATACATATTGTTCTAGAACTTTCGATGGTTACACGGGTTACCAGTAACAAGTTTTATAAAGTTGGAGTCAGCATAATTTGTTCTAGAACTTTCCATTAAGTTTCTCACGCTGCCTTACACGTGTTATGTAAAATGCTATGTTAGCCCCTTCATATGGTATATATGTTATTTAGGGCTGAGTAGGCATATATCTATGGGAGTAGCATCCTTAACTAGTGCTATGAACTACGAGATTATTCCTGTGTCTTGTATTTACAGAATGTATATCACATTTTTTACTAAATTTGTCATTAGTTTTATGTACATATAACAGATTTTCATAAATATATTGTGATACAACAGTTAGAATGTTTATTTCTTTGAATTTTTCTCTTAGAGTAACTCTTGGACCGAGGTTATAAATTCCCCTTACAGCTCTTTTCTGCAGAACGAATATTGTGTTAAGGTCTGCAGCATTCCCCCAGAGAAGGATCCCATACGACAATAAGCAATGAAAGTAACTGAAAAAAACCATTCTAGCTGTTTCTAAATCTGTGAGGCGTCTAATTGTCTTGACTGCATAAGCGGCAAAACTGAGTTTGCCGATAGCCTTTCAATATGTGGACCCCATTGTAGTTTGGTGTCGAGCATAATACCTAAAAACATGGTTGTCTCGACGGGCTCAATCCTAGATTCATTAAATTGCACATTGGTTTTCATTTGTTTAACATTAGGCATAGATAATTTTAAAAGTTTCGTTTTCTTATTCTTAAGTAATAGATTATTTACATTAAACCAATTAACAACTTTAGAGAGTGCATTGTTTACTTCGTCAAAATTAATCTGTAGTATTTTAATGTTAAAAATCAAAGATGTATCATCTGCGAACAACACAATCTCATGATTGTTCTTTACATAATTAGGTAAATCGTTAATATATATCAAGAATAGAAATAGACCAAGTATTGAGCCCTGCGGGACGCCTATTTTTAAAGCCGAACCTGGAGATGTCTTGCCATTAACTTCGACCTTCTGGATTATGTTGCTCAAATAAGAAGTCAGGAGATCGAGAGATTTGTTCCTAATGCCATAGTGATATAATTTCCTAATAAGAGTATCATGATGTACACAATCAAAGGCTTTTGACAAGTCGCAAAATATACCTAACGCATCTTGCGACTTCTTCCAAGCCGCAAAAATACTTTTCATTAACTCAACTGCTGCGTCAGTAGTTGAACAACCCCTCGTAAATCCGAACTGTTTCTTGTGAAGAAGATTATTTCTATTAAAATGAATAAGCAATTGACTAAGTATTAATTTTTCAAAAATTTTACTAAGAGTTGGCAATACAGAAATAGGTCGAAAATTTGAGGGGTCTGATGTGTCACCAGATTTAAATAAGGGTGTAATTTTACTATATTTTATTAAATCAGGAAATGTTCCAGAAGCGACACAGCCATTGAACACTGTGGCTAGATGTGGAGCAATTAAAGCAATAATAGATGAAACAGTCATAACTGACAATCCCCATAAATCCATAGTCTTTTTCATATTAATAGTTTTAAATTGTTTAAGAACATCTTCAGTGGTAACAGCAGTAAATTCAAAGGCTGTGTCACATTCTGGCACGCAGTCCTTAAGTAGTATTTCAGCAGAAATGGAAGATGACTTGAGTGACTCTGTAGTTATAATGGGTACATTAGCAAAATTTTTTTCAAATTCTGTCGCTACTTCCAAGTCCTCTGCAATACTCACATTATTGACATTCAGTAGGTAGTCGACTGCGTGTTTTGGCTCTACCAGTTTCGTTATTGATGACATTCCAGGTAGCTTTTATGGTATTTTCAGCGCATTTTATTTTATTTCTCAAATAAATTGATTTTGCAGCATAACAAGCTAGTTTGAATGTTTTTGAATATTATTTTACATAATTAATAAAGGCTGGACTATTATTAAAAGTTTTTTCATTGTATAGTTCATATAACCTAATCCGACTTTTATGAATGCCTTCAGTTGCCCAATCACTAAACGTCAGACGGTCAGTTACATTTATTTTTTTGGGTTAAAATACAGTAGAAAATTCATCATTAATCAATTTAAATAATGAATTATATAACTGATCCGGATGGTCATGAGTAGGCAACCAACGCATTTTACTAGTTAAATTATTTTTTAAAAGTTCCAATCGGTTTTCATTTATAGGTATATAATTTATAATTTTACTCTGAGCCTTAGGGCTTTTTCTTGGACAACAGACTAACTGCCCACTGTGATCAGACTGTAGCATATTAATTAAGGATTAATGTAAAGGTTTAGTGTTGATAAATATATTATCAATACAGGTAGCACTTGTGGCAGTCACTCTAGTTGGTTCTAAAAAAGTATGACTTAAATTGTAAGATTTAAAAAGATTTAAGAAATTAATTGATAAAGAAGATTTCTCTAAAATGTTAATATTAAAGTCACCACAAACAGCAACCGTTTTATGGCAATTATTAACTTTACTTAGGGCATCCTCCATGTGCGCCTTTTGAAAGTTTTATAGTAATTATAAAACTTTCAAAAGGCGCACATGGAGGATTGTATTCACTCTTATCAACCCTTGTATATTCTGATGCACCAGGTTAATACAATTCTTTAAATTTTTTTTTTTACAATATGTGGTTGATGAAAATGTGTTTTTCTTACTTACAGTAGGTGTGGTATTAAAAAAGTAAATAATGTCTTATCAAAGTTATTGCCAGAGATTGACCCTATTGTCTCATTACTTAATTCAGAATTTGGAACGGATTCCAAGCTAATATTTAATGTCAAATTAGACTGCTCAACAAAAGCAGAATTATTAGCCAAATTTTTGGCTGTGTTATTAATATAATATGCTAGCGATGATGCTACTTGTCTTTGATAATATTGAGATAGATAACAACTATCACATGTCAAATAAAAGTTTCTAATGAAAGCATTAGAGTCAATTATGTCAATAAAATTATTGTAAAATGTATGTAATTTGCTGTTTAACTTATGTCTACCGTAATTTTCGGCCTGTGGCAACAACTTACTGTAGGGAAATGCAACTAAGATAATTTTTCTAACTTTTATGTTTAACTAGAGGACGCCAGCAGCTACGCCTGCATTTTTTTTTAATTTACCCGTCTTGGCCGATCCCGTGGGAATTTCGGGAAATCTCTTCTTAGTGCACCCCTACGGTCCCCAAGGAACATACATGCCAAATTTCAGCTTCCTGCGCCCTATAGTTTCGGCTGTAGCGTGTCTGTCAGTCAGTCAGTAACGCAAGGATTTTATATATTAAGATAATTGGTTGAAATATCTTTTTATAGTATTTAAATTTGCATTACCCTTTCTCCCAATAAAAATGATTATTGTTGATTCGGGACAGTATGTTTTACTCAAAATGCTTTGTAAGATATGTGCAAAACTTGCTCCAGGCATACAAAAGTTGATTACTGTTTGACCTGTCCTTTGTCTCAACAATTGGCTCATGTTCCTACCTATCTCATCACTAAACATTACTAAATTGTTGGTTTTCATATTTGTATTCAGATGTGAGAGGGAAGTGCTAGCATTCATGAAGCTGTTACTCATGACCGCTAACTGAGATTACATAGCAGAACTATCTTTCAAGTTGGTAGGCTGTGAAAAACTTTGTGGTGTCAGGTTAGGTTCATTGACCTGATTATTATTAGGTAATGAAATGAGTCTTTGCTCATTGTATTTACATAAATCCACTAAGTCGTCCATGGCCAAGATATGTTCATTAATTTGATTTTGAGATAATTGATATTTCTTTGTCATGTTACGTAGGGAATCTTGTAAGCGGTCAATTTCTGTCTGCAGACAATGGATATCAGCATCATACTTTATAAGATTATTATCTAGTTTAGTCATACAAATAGACAAATCTTCCTTTAGAGCTATATACTTCCGGCAATAATTGACATTTGACTTTGAATTTCTAAATTTTCTTAATAACTTTTCCTTTTTCTTAATTTATTTATTCAACTTTACATACTTTTTCAGTTTATTTGATGAGTTTATGGTTTTACTTGATTGAACAATTGAATGGTCATTAGTTAAGTCAATTGTTATAACTTCTTCAATGTTTAAGTTGGCAGAAACCATAGATGGAGCGCTATCAACCAGCTCATCAAACAGTGATTGTGTAGTGGCTGCTTTGAAGGACCGGTCTGCACACTCTAATCTATAAATATGATTATTAGCCTCACTTAGGAGGCCCTCTAATTGGGTGATGCGCTTGAGTGCGGTCTCAAACTCATTACTGCAACTGTCAAAATTGTTTACTATTGATTGTAATTTATCGCGTTCATCTTAAGATTTAATTAAATGAGAATGAATTTCTGCCATCTTAGTTCTTAGTTGAGAATTTTTCTCTAAAATCTGTAGCATCTCCCTCTCATTGTCATCATGCTCACTTTGTAGTGTCTCACACAAATCCTTGTATTTCTTAAGTTCAATAACCGTTAATTGTAATTTTTCCTCCTCTTGACGCGCCTTCCTGGTCATCATCTTGTTAATAGATTAAAAATAATTGGATCGCAAGAAATTTAAGAACAGAAGACAAAAATAGTAAAGTACTTATTGTATGACACTTATTACTTGTGCAAGATAGTAAACTTACCTCAACAACTCTTAATAAAGAAGAAGCTTATTCAGGAGATCATGTCACGGGAAAAAAGCAAAGGTCAAACAGTTTCACAGTTTTTTGGCCTCTGGCAACACTCTGGTAGTAAGACGTAAAACTGTGCTTCTCCCAATATTTATTTTATTTTATTTGATTTAATTTATTTTATTAGGTATTATTTGTGTGTTAAGCGTATATTAGTGTTTTACAATAGAAATTAACTGTTTAATATCATAATTAGAAGTGAATGTTGGTGAATAGTAAAAGTTTTGCAAAGTCATCTGTCAAACAAACGAACTGTTTAACGTTTTTGCTGCTTCAAGCATGGTATTAGCCTTAAACCGTCTTTTGTAATAAGGCCGTATAGGTTTAGACAGGTTAATTTTAAATACTTTGCATTACTTTTTCTAATATTCGAGCAGTTGAGGTAAGTTTACTATCTTGCACAAGTAATAAACACCTAGTGAACATATCTCGATTAGCCGGCTCATTTTGGTTAGTGCCTCACCCAAACCCAAGTGTCATACAATAAGTACTTTATTATTTTTGTCTTCTGTTCTTAAATTTCTTGCGATCCAATTATTTTTAATCTATTCATTATTTCTAGTTGGATCCCTGTCCACAGCGGTTGCCCACAAGGTTCTTTGTTGGGCTCTCTTTTGTTTACTATTTATGTCAATGACATCGATTTGTGCTTCATGTCATCAAATCTTTGTTTGCTGACGACATGAAGATCTATGCATCAATATCATCTTTAGAGGACACTATTGCCCTCCAAACAGATCTTCAGCGATTAGAGGAATACTTTAAAAATAATATGCTAGATCTTAATCCCGAATAGTGCTCAATGATGACATATTCTCTTAAACGGACCACAATACCCTCCACATATACATTGGGTGGTCATGTACTACCGAGATGTAGCGTTGTTCGTGACTTAGGCGTGTATCACGACTCCAAACTCATTTTTGAATCGCACATAGATGCAATTGTATCTAAAGCATCTAGATCTCTAAGGTTTATTATGCGACTGTCGAAATGTTTCACTAAATGTAAAACATTAAAAATATTATATTGTACCTTTGTTAGGAGCAATCTAGAGTACGCCTCTGAGATATGGAACCCATGCTACCAAAAATACGTTGATCGTATAGAAAATATTCAAAGAAAATTTATTCGATTTCTAGCCTTTCATCAGGGGATACCGTATAAGCCAGGTGATTACTATAGCCTCTGTAGAAGGTTTCATCTGTTGCCTCTAACTTTTCTACGTCAGATTGCCGATTGTGTACTATTGACTAAAATATTACACGGTGACATTGATAGCCCTAGTCTATTAAACAAATTGTCTCTAAATGTGCCCTCGATTACGCGTTATAATCCACCTATCCGTATACCTTTTGCCACGTCAAATTACAGACAAAATTCATTTATTGTCCGTGCAAGTAGAAACTATAATAGGTTACACAAACAGCATAACTTTGACCCATTTTGTAGTAGTGTGTCTCAGATACGGAGGTGCTTAAGCCTTACTTTCTTTACAGATACCTAATGTAGATGTGTGATTGTATTCTCAATAGTTGTGATATATATGTTACTGTTTATTTTAATTTTTTTCTTATATAATTATACATACAGGGCCGTGTGGTTGACGGCATAGAATACAAGTGTCACCACCCCCTTTCTTCCCGTGGGTGTCGTAAGAGGCGACTAAGGGATAACACGATGCAAATACCATCTTTGCGTAGAGACGGAAAACTCGACATCAAACCCTATACGACTGCCTCGTTGGTCTCGCGGCATAAATGTGCGCGAGGGATCGGGAGGTCCCGGGTTCGATTCCTGGGTCGGGCAGTGTTATTGAGTTTTTCTGTCACGAAATTCTCAGTAGCAGCACGGAGTCTGGAAATGTGCCCGGTACGGCAATAGGCTCGCCCCTTATTGCGTGGGACTTAAGTATATCTGGCGAAAAGTGGGTGTAGAAATACACCTCTGCCTACCCCTTCGGGGATAAAAGGCGTGACGATATGTATGTATGTATAATTATACATGCTACCATAGTAGAATGTTAGTTGTACCATTAACCTAGCAGCTAAAGCTGATCTACGCATGTTCACTAGGTACTTTCTTTCTTTAAACAATTCCTATGCGTGATGACTTGTTATTGGCTTTATGTTTACCATTCTGTTATTACGTGTATATTTTAGCTGTAAGTCATCCATGTTACTTAAATAAATAAATAAATAACCCAATATCGATGAAAAAGATTTTGTTTTACTATTTTCTAAAGGAATAGACAACCTTCTCAATTATTTCCGCTGCCCCATACAACATGTACCACTGTGGGGCGCGGCGAGCGGCGCGGGCGGTGTAGCGCAAGGAGCACGCGGGCAACACAAACCATAGGACTTTCATACAAGTGTCCGCAGTGAATGCGCGGGCGGCAAGCGGGAAACAATGCGGAGCGTGCGGATCTCAAACTTTTATGAGCAATGATATTATTATTGTCGTATAGACTTATGCCTGTATCTCCGAAGGGGTAGGCAGAGGTGTAATATTACACCCACATTTCGCCATGATTTTTTTTTTAGGTCCCACTTACCAATAGGGGGCGAGCCAGCGAGCCAATTGCCGTTTCCGGGCATATCACCAGACTCCGTGCTGCTACTGAGAATTCGAAAAACCCAGTAACACTTTTTGCCCGACCCGGGAATCGAACCCGGGACCTCCGATCAGCAGTCGCATACGCTATCCACTAGACCACGGAGGCAGTCCTAGTAGTTAACTTAGTAGTTAGTATTATAAGTAATAATTAAATCAAGTGCGAGTCGAACTCGCTCATCAAGGGACATATATACAAATATACATCACACAGACTCTATCACTGCTTAGAGTGGTTACTGGTGTTGTTATAAATATAAATAGCTTTATGCATGTTAAATTGTTAGTTAAAATCATTTCAGTTATAGTATACTTGGTTAAAAAACCGCAAATGGTTTTATAAATAAACTAGCTGACCCGGCGAACTCCGTATAGCCTTTTTAAGGACTTTTTTCTTATTCCTTTTTATTCCAAACCACTTTTCCAGGAAATTCTGAACAGTGACCAAAGCTATCAGTGCTTAATCTTAAATTTCAGAGTATATAAAGGTATGCAAACGAATATTGTATTCTATGAATATATTTTATTTAGATAGATGACCCAGAAAAAGTTGTTTTGTCATATAAATTATTTCTACGGTAGAAAAACATAACTATTAAGTTATTGTAAGTGAGGATGTGGTTGATGATAGAGCATGATAACTGATCTAGAGATGTGATTAAATCTATACATAGGTATAAATAAAATTGGAGTGTCTGTTTGTAATATTAAAATAACCGCTTTTTACTAAATGCACATTGATGTATACACGGAATATACCGAAATGAGATTTTTTAAAATTTTTGTCTGTCTTTCTGTCTGTCTGTTTGTTTTAGCTAATCTCTGGAACGGCTGGACCAATTTTGACGGGACATTCACTGGCAGCTGATGTACCTAGGAGTAACTTAGGCTATAAATTAACCAGGTACGCGAATTAGTTCCCTCAGGACGCGGGTGAAACCGCGGAAAACAGCTACTACTAAAATAGCTGTTAAAATAAGGGTTAGTTTTAAAAGGCTGAAAATTAAGGGTTGCCTGTATTTTCAATGTAAGATCATAAAAAATAGAATTAAAGAAATTAGTCCAAAAAATGGATATGTTTGGGATGGACCAACCTTATGACTAATGGGTTTGAAAAATAGATTACAAGTGATTCTCAGACCTAAAAAATATACTTATATAATTCGGTCTTGCAGTTTCGGAGGAGTATTGAGATTAAAACTGTGAAACGATTTTTAGATTCCCGTAGCTGAAAAAGGCAAAAATCGGAACCCTTATAGATACGCCATGCCTGTCGGTCCGTATGACACAGCCGTTTTATTCAGAAATTATTTAAAAAACAAAATATTTTTGAAAATTATTGTTAGATAGACGTATTCTATGAACGGCTGCCCGATTTTTATACAAACATAAAAAAGACTGTCTCCGTGGTCCAGTGGATAGCGTATGCGTGTCTGTTGACGGAGGTCCCGGGTTCGATTCTCAGGTCGGGCATAAAGTATTACTAAGCTTTTTCTGAATTCTGAATAGCAACACGGAGACCTGGTGATGTGCCCGGTAACGGCAATAAGCTCGCCAACTATTACGTGGGACCCAAAAATTCTTAGCGAAATTTGGGTGTAGTATTACACCTCTGCCTACTCTTTCGATGATACAGGCGTGATTCTATACAAAAAATAAAAAAATGCATAAAAATTAAGGGGGGCTATCCCTACATGGACCTGACGTGAAAAATATTTTTCCAACAGTCATACATGCGCGGTATCTATAGACATTTCTTTTTAATGATTTAGAGGTTCCTAAAAGATATAGTTTCTCAAGGTCAATCATTTAAAAGATAGACGCTTCCAAAGTGGTAAATCTTTTGAATCCGGTATGCGTCTGACGTGGACAACAGTTGTTGAGTGATTTGATTAAATTACTAATATAGATTTTAAAAAATAGGTGTTGGTGTTAAAGGCTGAAAATTAAGAGTTGTATGTATTTTTTAATGCCACATCATAAAAAAATAAAAATTAAAAATATTACAGAGAAATAAAAAAAATTTTTTTGGGCTGGCCACCCTTATGACTTAGGGTTTTGAAAAATAAATTACGACCGATTCTCAGGTCTACCAAATATACTTGCAAAATGTTATACAAATCGGTTCAGCCGTTTCGGAGGAGTATTTTAACTAACACTGTGACACGAGAATTTTATATATATAGATAGTTATGAACGCGAAAGCTTTTGATGATGTATTTACCACTCTTCTCACAAAAATCACTTTTCATGAAATATTGCATTATAGCTTCTATTTTTTTTTTTTTTCGATAACTGCCACCCATATCGGCGAAGCCGTGGGCCAAAGCTAGTTTGTAAAATAAAAGTATCGAAAAAATTATAACGTCAATACAAATATCAATACAATCTTTATACGAATGACTCAAAATGTCTACGAACGAAATCTCAGTTTGCAGCATGTCGTCTTCTGACTTGAATATTGAAGATTTTATAAGCGCAATTCGCACATAACGCCGAACACTATGGATTTCAAAACAACAGCAATATAAAGACAAAAATGTTATCTCAAGACTGTGAAATAAAGTAAAATTATAATTTCATGGTCATAGAGTTATTTTTATATTTAAAGAAAAGTAGGAACTCTTACAATGTAGAATTAAACATTATTTTCAACATCTAGTTATTACTAGTAAGAATTTTTTAGTAACAATAATTTTATTCTTCAGCCGTATCATTTTCGACAAACACTGTACACCGCACCCGCGGACGCACCGCGCGCTCCGCGGGTGCGGTGTACAGTGTTTGTCAAATATGATACGCATGAAGAATAATTATTACGCACCGCGCGCTCCACTGCGGACACGTTAAAACGCGCGCGGCGCCGCGCGCGGGCCGCCCCGCAAGACGCGCTGCCACTGTGGCCAAGCACTGAGACTGCTACGCAGAAGGTCTCCGGTCCGAATCCACGGCAGGCACCAATGACTTTTCGAAGTTGAGTGCGTGTTAAATTGTTAATTGTCGCTTGTTTATCGACGAGGGGGAGCATCGTGGGGGGGCCTGCGTGTCTGGGATTTCTCCATAATGTTCTCGAAATACATGTGAAGTCTGCCAACCCCCACTTGGCCAGTGTGGTAGATTATGGCCTTACCCTTATCATAGTGAGAGGGGGCCCGTGTCCGGCAGTGGGGCGGTAGATGGGGCTGACGATGATGATGATAGCTTCGGTTAGTACGCAAATAAGACAAAGCGTTAGTGCAGTTTCATAGTACCAAAAACATTGTCCATTATTTTGAACGGGAAAAGTCCATTACTGATCGCTAATGATTGGGTTAGGATAAGTATTTCGTATTAAGACTAGCTATGACAAAAGAAAAAATATAACGCTGAAAAGACTGGTTTAATACTTGTTAATAAACTTAACACTTAGAGTATCAGCCTAGTGTGTAATTTTCTTTGTCTGTTTCAGATTACTTTGATAAAGGCTCGAAAAGATGACCCGTGGTGACCGGGTGGAGGTTGCCTCCAGTGTTGTGTAACCGGATGGAGGTTATGTGTGCCTCGTGCTTCTAGGAGAGGTTATGTGTGCCTCGTGCTATTGGAGAGGTTATGTGTGCCTCGTGCTATTGGAGAGGTTATGTGTGCCTCATGCTACCAGGAGAGGTTATGTGTGCCTCGTGCTATTGGAGAGGTTATGTGTGCCTCGTGCTATTGGAGAAGTTATGTGTACCTCGTGCTATTGGAAAGGTTATGTGTGCCTCATGCTACCAGGAGAGGTTATGTGTGCCTCGTGCTATTGGAGAGGTTATGTGTGCCTCGTGCTATTGGAGAGGTTATGTGTGCCTCGTGCTATTGGAGAGGTTATGTGTGCCTCGTGCTATTGGAGAGGTTATGTGTGCCTCATGCTACCAGGAGAGGTTATGTGTGCCTCGTGCTATTTGAGAGGTTATGTGTGTCTCGTGCTATTGGAGAGGTTATGTGTGCCTCGTACTATGAACAAATAAATGTTACCAAGTAATTTTACTGGAGGAGTTTATTTCATAATAGGAGTTTACCGTTTTATTTAGTTTCTTAATGTGTCTCCCAGTTTCCTCGATTTGCTGTTTGCGTGACTAAAATGTTAATGATTCTAATGTTTTTATACAATGCTACGAATTCCGCATTGGGCCCGCTTTCGGAGGAGGTACATTTTCAGAACTATTCGTTCAAAATATACAGGTTGTTTAATAATTCGACCTATATAGGAACAGTAAAAAGTTATAATTCGACCTATTCCTTGAAGGAGGTTATATTTGAGGGTACTTAGTAATATTTAAAATGACGTACGGCAACCTTTTTAAAAGTCATTGAGAAGTGTACCATACTGACCTAACGCTGGTTATATGAGAACATTTTAGACATTCTTATCCCAATTTTTTGTCAGCTTTTATTATATTTCTTATAAATGTAATAAAATAAAAACGAAAATAAAGCTATGGTCTTGCAGATATGTGTCATAAAACTTTATATTATAACATGAACGCAGATACAATAACCTTAAAGAATAATTTCCAGAGACAAAACTGCACTAGACGACATAAATAATGAGTTAGCCGCAGTTGGACACCATAGCGTAACATTGTTTTAATTTTATTCAAGGTTTTATTCAAGGAGCAAATATGTTTTATTTTAATTCACTTGGAATACTGGCATATTTGTCGCCTATTTTGTGAAAAACTACTGAACTTGTTTAATCTAAACTTTTGTAAACTATGCTAGATATCGCGAAACATTTAATTAAATGGTGCTCTTTGTGGCACGGAAACGTGTAAATGTGGGATCTGCAAGCATATAAATGAAGTTGCTATTAGCTGACAGTTGCTATTTCACAAGAATTAGAGCTTTTTGCTTGAATACAGTTATAACCATACAAAATGCTAGGATTATGATGATAATTGCCATACAAAATAAACCCTGTACCTAGTAGAGTTCTGTGTGGTCCAACTATAAAACTTGAAACATCGAATACTGTTGCTACGTAGCAAGATACATTTAAGAAATCAAAATAATAAAGCTAATATTCAGTAATTAAAATAAAGTATACTTGTCAAATTAGAAATGTTAATGACGTCTTAAATCAAAATTAGTTACAATAAGCAAATATGCCATATAACCTTAACTACTAAAGCTGATTATGGCAAAACAATTAAAACATTCTCTCTCATTGTCATACATACCTATTATAAAATGAAGTTCTGGGCGGTCGTCCTATCTGTCTGTGTGCACGAGATAAACCCAAAAACTACCGAATGGATTTTCGTATGGTTTGCAGCAAAGATACAGTGATTCCTGAGGAAGGTTTAGTTTCAGGTGTAGGTGTATATATCTCACGCAAAACGCGAAACGCTGGCTATGTCTAGTATAGTCACTAAAACTACGGTGACCGCAATTTGTTTTTAGACTACGTCAGAAACGTCAAATTGCCTAACTGTAGAACTAGTAAGCACGTAAACGTAGAGCTCTTTTAGTACACCTTAGTAACTTACGACTCAGTTTATAGGCTCACCTAATTCAGTAAATCAGACGACAATATAAACAGATATATAAACTTTAGTAGTGTGAAATTAACTTCAGAGATTTGGTTGGACCTAGCAGGTAACATAGTACCAGGTTCGATTGAACGCAATATAGAATCAGGATATTTTGTGATACAATAGTTACACGGACCTAATTCAGGCAAGCCGCAAGCAATTTTTGAAAAATGTCTATTTGTACAAGTATTTGTCTATTACTTGAGCCAGTATACATTTATATGAACCTTTTGTCAAACTTGAATGTAAGACACCAACTTATTAATAGACTCGTACATATAGCCTGCAAATAACCACCATCGCCTTTCTATTTAACAAACATAACATCCAAAATAGTATTTACAACGCAACTAATCACGCTACCACTATGGACACAGTTACAAAATACTGAAAAATAAAGTGTTCCAATAACACTTATTCAGTTTATCGCAGTATTGTGACCCGGACCTTAAGAATAACATCAATAATGGAGTAAATTAATTCAATTAATATGAAATAACAACACGCAATTGTCTCGACACAATATAGGGATTATGTGACGAAACGATACAATCACACTCAAACAAATTGATATCGGCGCCTCAATAAACTGTGTCATGGATTGAAAACATAACCAATACGTATCTCGATCTACTGAAAATAGATGACGAAGAGTAAATAAAGGAGTAACATTTTATTGACTGGCGTAGAACCATACGCTATTTTAGCAATCTATTCTTAAATCATGGGTAGGAAAACTATTTTATTTCTTTAGAAAAGTAGCGCCTGCCGTCTGTCACCCATATATAATTTTCCCACATAGGGCCTGCGATGCCATTTTTAAACGTAACTCCAGCCGTATATTGCTAACGGCTTGATTTGTAATATATTTTTTACATGGTCACCTTGACGGGCCTAACCAGATTCTACCTTGGCAACACAGCGAGATCAATCATTTAAATTGTATAATAACATGCATTCAAACCTACATCACATTTAAACACTTTGATAAATGTTGAATTAATCTTCACTAACTAAGAACTACGAAATTTAAATTTAACGTTCTTTACTGCATCACTTACTTACGGAGGTGATTATTCAAAGTGGAGATTCCTTAATAAAACTTCTCACTCTACATAATACATTAAAGATTTCTCAGGTGACTGCAAAATCTCTTAAAAATGACTGCACTTATAGTATTGTTGTATCGACTCTCCGTAGACTCCGACTCGATAGATCACACAACCTACCTACTTAACTCTGTATGATAGACACGAATGTTCCGAGCCTGTTCTTAATACCTTGTTAGTACGTATAAGGAATACCCAGACTCCTTTGCCATAAGCCTACGTCCACACAGGCAGGTGGCTTGCTTAGCACCTAGAGCCTAGCTAGTCACCAAGCTACTAGCATAGAGGCGACTATCACTAGGCGCGAGGCAATTATAGAGTAAAAAATGGATGAAATATAAATTGCATCAGTTTCTAAAAGAGAAATTTTGTGAAATTCAGTTACTAAACTCCATAAAATACAGTCGCGACAATTTAACAATTCTTTATGCAGAACATTTTAAACTCTCCATTACTTGATCGTGGCTTATTTATGTCATGAGCCCAAAATGATGGATAAGACTGTGAAATGGTATATTATAAGACGAATTTTCTCAAAAGCAGATTTAAAGCTATTTTTGAAAGTTAATCTCGTCAACACAACTTGTCCGCGCGACAAGCAAATGACCAAGGCACCTAGCGACTCACCACGGAAACCTCCTCTCAGTGCGGCCACCGAGTATCCTAGCAAGTAGCCAGGATGCAAGCCACTAGCCTCTAGGCGCTAAGCAAGCCGCCTGCCTGTGCGGACATAGCCTAAAGGATTTATTCACACAGCCTTAACAGAGCATAATTTTAAAAAATTCTAACCTGTTTCACTAGGTTTAAGATTTTTTAAATACATATTTGACATACCTATCAATTTATATTTGTGGTTGCTAACTTAAAACCAGAATGGGCGAATGGTTTAGAACTATCTATCACAATTAAGTGGATATAATAACATTACGTTAACCCACTCTACAACATCGTTATATTTCTTATTTGATGTATTGCTATATGCCGAAGCATTTTGAATATACATTGTATGCATATAACTGATTTTGGACCCGAAGTATTGCTTGGTATACAGACCGTTAGTCCAGTTCTTACGTACCTACCGATCATCACATGTTACTACGATATACTAAAACGCACCGATTTCAGAAGAAACAAAAATATTTTTTGCTCAAAGTAATAAAACAATAAACATTTACTTAATAGCAGGAAATATAACTAATGTGTCGTTGAAATTAGTTTTTGGTTGTCCTGCGTAGCCAACGTGATAAGAATACGGCCGTTTATTGGTCTGACTCCGGTACACATATTATCCTGGTTTCGTAAATATTTGCTTAGTTCTAATAACAGTCCACGCACACAGTTAGAACTTACAAAAGCTAGTGTTTGTAAGTCGATTTTATGAGATGAATCTCTTGTAATTAGTACAACAAATTTTGTTCGTAATTTATCTCGATGCTTGGTAAAAGAAAATTATGGTATTGATGCAATATGAAGTGTAAGTGAAGAATTAATATTAGTATAGATCTTGTAGTTAGCAAGGACGTGATACGAATCAAAACTGCATCCACTACCATATATGCAAAAGTATCATAGTTTGGTAGTAGCTCTAGACCGCAAGGAACATTCAGTGTCTTATCGCCATGAAGTCAATGCCTCATCAAACTGTGTCCAATTCGTGGTGAAGCGACAACTTCAAGAAAATTACGTGAAACGAAGTAAAGTTACGGGCAGAATAAGTAGCTTTGTAGTCCAAAATAAACTCACACTAAGTTTGTTTTAACTACCGCTTCGTACCAAGTGCGTATTTATTGCAAGAGACCCACATAGTGTTAAGTATCCAAATTGTCAGAGAAACAAACTAAATTCTCCTACGCGGCGATATATTTACAAACAACAAGTGACAACTGTCTCGTTGGTCTCGCGGCTTAAATGTGCGCGTGGGATTGGGAGGTCTCGGGTTCGATTCCCGGGTCGGGCAAAGTGTTATTGGGTTTTTCCGTTTGGAAATTCTCAGTAGCAGCTCGGAATCTGGTAATGTACCCGGTACGGCAATAGGCTCGCCCCCTATTACGTGGGACTAAAATAAAGCTGGCGAAATGTGGGTGTAATATTACACCTCTGCCTACCCCTTCGGGGATACAGGCGTGAGTCTATAAAAAAAAATAAAGTGACTAAATCTAAACAACAAGTGTCTTCTTTGATTATAGAAAACTCCAAATTATAGTAAAGATAATGAGTATATACATAGTATACATACTTTTACCGCGTTGTTTTCTTTAATCGCCGGATGGATCGCTTGACAGTACGCGATTTCCACCGCCCATGGACGCCCTTAACCCTGACCAGAGGAGACACCAGTTCATTACGATTTTGACAGTAACTATTAATCTTTATTCATTTTTATACATTAATACACTGAACTGTGTACAGGTTGACTTAATGCCTTGGGCATAATCCGCCAGTCTACCTTTGAGCGATGCTGAGAAACGTAGTAGGTGTATTAAATACTTACTGTAATTATAATATAGGTACAATAATATAATTCTCTAATATAATTCTCATTTTATGATCTCAAAATAATTTCTATGCAGAATCATAAAAGGTCACAAGCTTCTACTGTTTGTTTACAATTTCGACATAAATCTACAAAACGAACCTTACATAAATAACATCAGTGACAGTAATAAAAATATTTATACATTTACGTAAAAGACATCTGAAAGTATACTAACGAAACGGTAGTTCGCCATCGGCAGAGTTTTTGCGCTAAAACTTTTATTTTCTGTTTTGCTGGTAGAAAAACTAACATGTACAACTTGTGTTATGTTTTGGTTTTTTATGATATAGATTTTTATAATAATATTAAGGCAGCTACACACTGTGATATACGTGACTGGGACCGTTTTAGTTTTGCAGAACAGTTCTTTTTTCCAAAAATGGGGACAGTTGACACTTTAAGGAGGTAGTGCGCGCAAGTTTATTTTATTTTATTCAAAAGGAACAACAAACAGCTACAATATAAAATATAGAAAGTAACATTACATAATATTCATCACAATATTGCAGCCCACAACGCTGTTCACAGATTATCAGTAGGATACATAGAAAAAAATCACTAGAATGGCAGATTGTATATAATAGAAAATACTAAACTTTCGTGTTTAAGCGTTTGAATATAAAATATGTCGTGGATTGATGGCGCTTTGATGCAACAGTCAGCGCCATCTAGTAACAAGCTTCGTAAACCATCAACATCGTAAACGGAAACGCAAGCGCGCACTACCGCTTGGACACGATCGTCGGTAGAGGGGATGCCGGGAAGACTGGTGGCGGGGCGACCGAGTGCGCACACTCTAGTTCGGACAGTCTTGGCGAACGCTCAGTACCAACGCACGTGTTTGTTTCTAGTTTCAAGTTGTTAAGTAAAATTATAATAAAGCTATTTTGATTGAAGCTAAATTATCTTTTGCTCGAGTACCCACAACAGTGCCCGCATTATCTGGAAACTATGTCGGATCGTGAAGAAGACCCGATGCTTCGCAACTCGGCCACCCACGACGCGACATCAGAAGTGGGATGCACTCGAGCTGAAGAACCCGAAGAAATATCACATAATCAAGCTATGACGTCACGGTGTCTGAATCTACTTCGTACGCTGCTGGCTGCTCAAAATCAGAATATGATGTCCTTGATAGAAGCCATCAAGGGGCCGACAGGTACCAAGCATATTTCTTTGCCTGAATTTGACCCGGATAAGCCGGACGTGGACGCACGTGCTTGGTGTACAACAGCGGACCTGTGCTTATCGGAAGTACCGCTTATTGGCAGTGCTCTAATCATCACCTTAAGCAAGGCTATGAAAGGCAGTGCATCACGTTGGCTAGCGCAAGTATCGTTCGCGGGTATGACATGGTGTGACTTCAAAAGCCTGTTTTTATCCCGTTACGATTGCGTGGACACACCAGCTGCAACTCTTGTCAAAATGACAAGTAGCAAGCCAAAAGAAGATGAGTGTTATGCTGCGTATGCCGCCCGATTGTTGTCTACCCTCACATCATGCTGGCAAAACTTGAGCGTTGAGCAGATAGCCATATCTACTGTGCTTGCTCATATGGCGCAATTTGATGGGCGCATACAGAGGTTGGCATTTACTACCGACGTAAACAACAGAAACAAGTTGCAGTGTGAACTTCAAGCGTTCTCATTTTTGAAGAGGAAAGCTTCGATGAGTAACTCAACTGACACCGGTCCCGAGTTCAAGCGATCGAAGTTCCAATCGACATCGATGAAATGTCACAACTGCGGCAAAGTAGGTCACCGAGCGGCAGACTGTCGATCAAGAAGTGAGGCGAAAGGCAAGGCATCCAATGCCTCCACTTCGTCATCAAGTTCTGCAGGACAAAAGCCGCGTTCAGACATCACCTGTTTCCGGTGTGGCAACGCCGGACATTTTGCTACGAAGTGCCCACGTAGCAATGAAGGCACCGGCATGGCCAGCGGCCCAAGCGCGGCAGCACCTGCAGCAGCGGCGAGCAGCGAGCGACGTGTTGAAGTTTGCTACGTCAGTAATCCTAGTGGCACGCTGATGAATGCTGGTGAGTCATATCCATTTTATTACGATTCTGGCGCCGAGTGCTCTCTCATTAAAGATCGTGTTGCGTCTACGTTTAGTGGCAATCGTGTAAATAACATGGTAAAATTAACTGGTATCGGTCAAGGTAGTGTGCATAGTACCCTACAAATTTTATCTGAGGTTATGATCAATGATCTGCGGTTAGAGATCTTATTTCATGTTGTACCGGACAGTTGTCTTAAAAATGATATTTTAATCGGCCGTGAGATTTTAGATCAGGGATTTAACGTTAGTATGACGTCTAATAGCGTTGCTTTGTGTAGGTCTAAGGTTGTTAGGTTATGTGATGTTTCAAATAACCTCAAAAACGATTCCACTTGTCGTGTTGATTTCGATCAGGTTGATACCGACATACCGCCAGAATATCGTGCTCAATTAATTAACCTTTTGTCAGAATATTCATCATCGTTTTCTACTGGTGTTTCTAGATCCAGGGTAACAACAGGACAGTTGCAAATTAGGCTCATAGATCCTAGTCGTACTGTAAATCGTCGTCCATATAGGCTTAGTGCGAGTGAACGCGAAGTTGTTACGGCTAAAATTCGTGAATTAGAGGAAGCTGGTATTATTAGGCCAAGTTGTTCACCTTTTTCTAGCCCAGTGTTGCTTGTCAAGAAGAAAGATGGTTCAGATCGCATGTGTGTCGACTACAGAGAACTGAACGACAACACTGTATCGGATAGGTTTCCACTGCCATTGATAGAGGATCTTGTATCTAGGCTAGGTGGTGCTATATGGTTCACGTGTCTCGATATGTTATCAGGGTATCATCAAATTCCAGTGCACCCTGAATCAATAGAGCGCACTGCGTTCGTCACGCCAGACGGTCAGTGGGAATATTTGACAAGCCGTTTGGTTTGAAAAATGCTAGCTCAGTTTATCAGCGTGCAGTGATGAAAGCACTAGGTGATCTGACTCATAGCTATGCTGTTACATACGTCGACGATATTTTAGTGATAGGATCATGTGTTCAGGAGAGTTTAGTTCGTCTTCGTACTGTGCTCGATAAATTGTCAAAAGCCGGTTTTTCCCTGAATTTTAGTAAGTGTTCGTTTCTTAAGCGACGGGTTGAATATTTAGGCTTTGTTGTTGAGGACGGCCAGATCAGACCCAACCCTAATAAAATTGTTGCTTTATCGAGACTTCGCCCACCTGCAACCGTCACTCAACTGAGACAGTTCATAGGACTGGCCACTTATTTTAGACAATTTGTGCCACAGTTCTCAAAAACGATGGCTCCTCTATTTCGTTTAACAAGTGGCAAGAATAAGTCCATTTGTTGGGAACCGAGTCATGAGGCCATTCGTCGGAAAATAATATCCTACTTAACCAGTGAGCCAGTTCTAACAATTTTTAACCCTGCTCATCCAATCGAGTTACATACCGATGCTAGTGCTGAAGGATATGGTGCCATTTTTATTCAAAAGATTAATGGAAAACAACATGTAGTTGCTTACTATAGTCGTCGCACGTCCCCAACAGAGTCAAAGTTTCATTCATTTGAATTAGAAACGTTAGCAGTCTTTAATGCCATAAAATATTTTCGACATTATTTGCTAGGGCGCAGGTTTACCGTTGTGACAGATTGCAGTTCTGTTAAAGCATCTAAAAATAAAACTGACTTGTCTCCACGAGTTCATCGTTGGTGGGCCTACATGCAGTCGTTTGAGTTTGAGATTGTTCACCGTGAAGGCAGTAGGATGACCCATGTAGACTTCCTTTCTAGAAATCCTCTGCCTGCCTCTAAAGGAGCCTTCACACGTGTAGAACAAAAGCTGGTCGATTTAGCTGAGCTTTCTAGTAACTGGTTGCAAGCTGAGCAGGAAAAGGACGAAGAGATTAGCAAGATTGTATCTGATCTTCGTAATGAAGTTTTTCCTGAGGAAACTCGCATAACTTACGAAATTCGTAAGCATATTTTGTACCGTAAGATTCAACGCAATGGTCGCACTCGATGTCTTCCCATTGTTCCAAGATCACTTAGGTGGTCAGTGATTAATATTGTCCACGAGTCCGTCATGCATTTAGGATGGGAGAAAACCCTTGAAAAGATTTACGAGTACTATTGGTATGAAGGAATGTCGAAATATGTGAGGAAATTCGTTGACAACTGTATCACTTGTAAAGTATCAAAACCCCACACTGGTAAAGTTCAAGCCGAACTTCACCCAATTCCCAAGTTCAATATTCCATGGCACACAATTCATATTGACGCCTCTGGCAAACTGTCTGGGAAAAACGACATCAAAGAGTACGTGTTTGTCATAATAGATGCTTTCACCAAATTTGTTCTACTCCGTCATTCGCTTAACATCGACACTAATAGTAGTATTTGTGCTATTAAGTTCTGTATTGCATTGTTTGGCGCACCGAAACGCATAGTAGCTGATCAAGGTCGTTGTTTCGCTAGTAAAGAATTTTCTAGTTTCTGTTCTTCTAACAACATAGAGTTGCACTTGATAGCTACTGGAGGCAGCCGCGCTAACGGTCAGGTAGAAAGGGTAATGAGTACCCTCAAAATGATGTTGACAGCTGTAGAGACTAGTCGTGATCGCTCTTGGCAGGATGCGTTAGGAGAGGTTCAATTGGCCATAAACTCTACTATTAATAGGGTAACTAAATCTAGCCCTCTCGAGTTGATGATTGGAAAAGTAGCACGACCACTTGGTTTAGTGACCGCTGATGAGAATGTGACTGACATTAATCTAGATGAGATTAGAGAGCACGCGACGCAGAATATTACGAAAAATGCTAATTACGATAAAAATCGATTTGACCAAAGTAAGGCTCAGGTTTCTAAGTTAGCTGTTAATGATTATGTTTTAATAGAAAATGAAGAAAGGAATCAAACAAAATTAGATCCTAAATTTAAAGGTCCTTTTAAGATAATTGAGGTGTTAGATGGAGATAGATACCTACTCAAGGCGCTTAACTCTAAGCGAACATACAAATACCCCCATGATCGCGTGAGAAAGATCCCCGATCACCAAGTTCCTAGAGAATTAGATGTCATAGTTGATGACAGTGGTAGTGAAACCAAATCTGATCAAGAATAGCTTGTATACTCATGCTCAGAATTGTAGACCGCACCTCATTACTGACATGTGGCGATGGGTCTGGACCGCACCTCATGAGTGACATGTGGCGATGGGTCTGGACCGCACCTCATGGGTAACATGTGGCGATGGGTCTGTAAGGAATCGTCGGTGCGATTTCTGTCTGTGTTGGTGCACAGAGCGCTTATGTGTTGTAGCACATATTGCGTAAGAGTTTTTTTGAGAATCGTTGGTGCGATTCTTGTCTGTGTTGGAGCACAGATCACAAAAAGAGTTGAGTATGCATTGCTTAACAGTTATCGTAAAGAGTAATAGAACTGTTGGAATAACGTTCTTTAGTAGTTTAACTTGTTGATTGGATCTTGTCCAAAGAATGATGTGTTGCAGGAAGCACTGTGTATGTATCCTCAATGACGAGGAATTGTAAATCATAGGAGTTGATTGGTGTACTTAGATTAAGATGAAATAAAGTACCAATGAGAATCAGATTCCTTTGTTTTATTGGCAGGATAGCCGAACTTGACTACTCTCAGAGTATATTTTGTCCACAGGAATTACACCCGAGGACGGGTGCTAGTCAGTGATGGCCGTGTCGTGGATTGATGGCGCTTTGATGCAACAGTCAGCGCCATCTAGTAACAAGCTTCGTAAACCATCAACATCGTAAACGGAAACGCAAGCGCGCACTACCGCTTGGACACGATCGTCGGTAGAGGGGATGCCGGGAAGACTGGTGGCGGGGCGACCGAGTGCGCACACTCTAGTTCGGACAGTCTTGGCGAACGCTCAGTACCAACGCACGTGTTTGTTTCTAGTTTCAAGTTGTTAAGTAAAATTATAATAAAGCTATTTTGATTGAAGCTAAATTATCTTTTGCTCGAGTACCCACAACAGTGCCCGCATTATCTGGAAACTATGTCGGATCGTGAAGAAGACCCGATGCTTCGCAACTCGGCCACCCACGACGCGACAAATAAATAAATAGTAAGAAAATTTGAAGAAAATAGGAAGAAAGAAAGCGAGAAATTTATGTGAGCTCCTTAACTATAAGTCTTTTGAACTTATAGATAGGACACGTTAAAGTGTCTATATGTTCAAAAGACTATAGGACTCGACCATTCTGCGCACAGCCGAACGCATCGCAGAGTTGGACTTGCAAGAGCCCAATGAAAATAATCTGCCAGCGCGTACCTTTCGACTATGGACGGTCCTAGGAACCACATAGCATAACATATTACACAAATCAATACAGTCAAATTTATTCCTAACTATATTATATAAATTTACGGCTTCTAAGTACTGGCGTCTATTTTCCAGTGTTAGAAGCTTGTACTTGGTAAGCAGAATTTGGTACGATAGGTAATAGTCATAACATCTATAGTGCATGGCACGCAAGAATTTATACTGAACATGCTCAATCATTTCAATATACTTTTTGTTTTAAAATGGACCCCAGACGGACACGGCCTACTCTAACTGAGAGCGTACTAGGGACTTATACAAGCAGAGATAGGAAGAAGTAATTTTAAAGGCGATTGTAGAACGCATTATAAATCCAAATAGTTGGTACTTTACTAACAATTTTACCTATATGTAAGTCTAAGTTTAGAATCAAGGACAACACCGAGATCAAGAATAGAGTCCAATTTTAGCAGAGGGACATCGCACAGTGTATATGTGTGTTTGACAACAGTTTTATTCTTAGTAAAGGAGAATGCCGAAACCTGTACCAAGTGCTTTAAAAAAATGATACACCGTAAATACTTTGACACATTTTGAATGCCATTACTAAATTATGAAACATTATTAAATCCGCGTTTACGAAATATTATAAAAAAGTAGAACTAAGATCAACAACTTCCGAATGCATACATTGCCAGCACAAAAAAGGTCGATCCCGAGCGACAAAAAATCGAGTGTAATAATATTCTCAACATTAACGATTGCTTACACGATTAAATGATTTTGTATTCAATAGAAGGTACTATGATAGTGAATTAAAAAAACTGTGTTCTGTGTGATTTTATTAAATAGAAATACATATTTGGCTACTTAAATTGATTTCAGTCTTTGGTTGAGCAATTTTTTCATTAATCGATTGTTGGTGATATCGATTTAAGATATAATTGAATCGAGATAGCAACACTTGCAGGGTAACATTTGATAACTTGAGCAACTGTCAAAAGTGTCAAATGTCAACCCTACACAACATCGCCTACAAATCGATCGTGTTTGTTTGTGTTATTATTTTGTTTTTATCCGTTGAGTTGAAGTTTGTTCCTCTGGGTCGAAACTACGTTTCTTTTAACTTGTAACATCATTCACTTATTGAAATCGTTATAAACAATTAGAAATCAAGGACAAATTCCTTCTTTTGCAATATTTGTGGCGGATTTTTTAAAATATGATTATGTGAAAATCTCAGAACTGCGGATTCGAAAACAAAAACGCTTCATGCCTACGGTAATATTAAACAATAAGCTGGCTAAAAATGTTCATTTCATGAAAAAGCAAACGGTACAGGCTTCCATACAAAAATCAGCATTCTCCTTTACGAAATTACAGTTTGGGAGACTTCATTGCAGCTTATTTTTCTGGCAATAGGAGGATATCGGTCTACGTCTTGTTGAAGCAGAAGGCAGTCATTTAGATTTCGTATGGCTCTATACACCTTGAGGTCGTCGGCGTGTGAGGAACTTGGTATTGTGGAAGCACTGACGGATGTCATTTATATAGAGGATGAACAAAAGGGCACCAAGTATTGACCCTTGAGGAACACCAGAAGTCACCTGTGCTATGTTAGATTAGTGACCATTGACTACAACCCTCTGACTCCGATTCGTAACATAAGATGCAAACCATCTTAAAAGATGACCGCGGATACCGTTGAAATAATTTTTGTTCAGGATTATTTTATGGTCCACCTTATCGAAAGCCTTACTTCGCCTGTATACACTACATCCACTTGATCACGGCTATCGACGTTATCAGACAAAAATGTTGAAAACAGCAAATGATTATTACCGTTTGATTTTTGATTGCCGTTTCACAAACCCGTGCTGTTGTTGAATTATGACATTGTGAAGTATCGGATGAATTTCATTATGCACTAATCTATTGTTTATGAAAGAGCAATGACAAAATAAATTTCATCTTTGTGTTATTGTTCTGTAATGGATTGTTTAAGTATATAAAAAAAAATTTCATAGCTAATGAAAATATTCAGTACCTGGAAGTGGAAAAACCGTACATTACGTAATAAAAACCTGAGTTTGGAAGAATAGTCACAAAATTTTGCACGATCGGGCTGCGTAGCGTTAACACTGCTCTCACAGATGTAGGTTCGATTCCTATACGAGTTAACACTTAAAACTTTGTGATCCACAAAATATTGCATCTACTCTG
Source organism: Euclidia mi (assembly GCA_944739405.2). Lineage (NCBI taxonomy): Eukaryota > Metazoa > Arthropoda > Insecta > Lepidoptera > Erebidae > Euclidia > Euclidia mi. The sequence continues at coordinate 35,538,481 of OX123189.2, forward strand.
GATGTTCGTTGAATGTTTGTTAAGTCCCCCGCGACGAAGGAGCTTAGTGCGGAAATAATACACATGGGTTAAAAAGGAACAAATAAAAATCATGACCAGTATAACGCCTGCCTTAGAAATAATATAGACGCACATAACCGTTTAGATTATGGAAGGTAAAATGTTTGTTACACGCACAAGAATCCTGAGGCACTGAGAAATATTTTTTGTGTCAGGAGTACAGAAAAGTCTGCCAATATTTGTCATGTTTCACAGATTGTAGGATAATAATATCTCAAATATTGCGCACTAGTTATTCTATACATAAAACATATCTTGCCTGAATAACACGTAGGTAGAAATATATTCCAATGATTTTCTGAAATGTTCGTTCAGATGTCATCCGAAAATTGTATTCAACATATTTTGCTTTAGAGCTCGACGTACGCATCCTAGTGCAAATGAATTTCACTGAATATTAACTTCTCTACAAAACAATATATGACTGCTGACTGAACAATAATAGACTGACTGCTGACTGAACAATCGTAACTCAAAAGCGAAGATATTTCGCATGGTTTGACCAGTGACAGAATAGTGTATGGACCGGCGGTGCTCTCCAAGACCCCAAGGAGGTTTCAATTTACAATGTTATATGCACATGACCTCATAAAGTCAGTAGTGCGCGCCGTGGGCACGAACCCGTGACCCTCTGTGTAGTTTATTAGTCTATCGGGTCTATTGCTCTCCTCACTGAGGTAATATATCAAAACATGAAAGATCGCAACACGTTTTGCCTATTTTAAATATACTTCCATCATATTTAAAGCTATTTTCAATATCGGCTGAACAAAAATTGACGACATAAATTCTAAATGGCTAGCACATACATAGATTTGTTTGTTCATAGGCATGAAAGCGGGTTGTAATGAAAAATGTGGGAGCGGCGCCGCTGCCGGGCCGGCGTGTGCCCTGTACCGTGCTGCGCACTCAAGTGGCAAACCGATCAATTAACGAGGCCGGACCACAATCAAAACTTGTTACTTTTTAAAATTAGACGCTTGATCAAAATCAATAGTGGCTAAGGGTTTTGCAATAAGAATCGTAGTTTAGTAAATTGGTGTAGGTAAAGCTGGATTAAACAGTACAATGATTGCATGAATGATTCTAACTTTAAGTTGACGTTTCGTCATAGTTTATGAGGCCTATGAGGAAACGTCAGCAACTTAAAATATAAAATACAATCTTACCTAGTTTATTACAAGAATATTGACTGTTTTTCTAAACTATCCCAGAGCTGTGCACTACTGTCACAATGAGAAGGGTTAATGTAGATTTTTCAGACATGCTAATGCGCTACAATGTTAGGCTTCACAGTGAAGCAAGCAGTAGGTAATGAACAATTTACGTAATACGCACGTAACATTTTTTTTCGGTATCGGGTTGGAAAATCCTCATGGAGTCCGTCCGCCCTGGGGGAAGGGCGAAGGGGACTGTCAGACTCTTACTGACTAAAAACCAACCCGTGTTCCTCATGTACCCGTGTGTTGGGCGGTTGGGTATCACCGAAGCATTCCTTGCCACCCCCCGACGGGTATTGGCCCGCCAGATGGTCAGGCGGGCCCCGAACAAAACCCCCTTGGCGGCGGATGAAGGTGTTGGGCTCCGCCTCCAAAACACCCAGCGGCCGCAGAGGATAGGGAGGACGACAACGCAACACCGCATCTCCTCTTCCTCTGCGGCCCACCGCGACGCAACAAATGGTGCGCCCCATTTGGTCGCGTGAGATAGGGCACGCGGCAACGCAATACCGACACGCCTCTCCTCCCGCGACCGCACCCGACTGCTAGGGACAGACGGAAGGTCCGTCACGGAACTGTCCCCCGCACCCGCACCTTGGGACTCATCCTACGCAGGCCTCACCCAACGCGTGTACAACACGTTAATTAACATTCTTTGGTGCATAGCTAATTGTGAGTTTGAACCGACACTAGTTACACCTGGCTATATGTATATACCTATATAATTTTTTGCACTTAATTTATCCATTAATAATTATAGTAAACGCTTCATTATACTTACCATAATATTATTAATTACTCTGAAAAGGTATAACAGGATAACATACGTATTGAGTAGGTACGTTTCTCCTTATTACCTACGTAGGTTCCTGTGCAGAAAACTCTTTTTAAATGGAATATTTTAAGGTCTCATCCGATGCTCTGGATTGGTTCTCAAGTTATCTTCGGGGTCGTCAGCAATCTGTCCACCTCGATGAGACATCATCGAACTGGTGCGACAACAACTCTGGCGTTCCTTAAGAGCGTATACTCAAATTTAGATGACATCTGCATCTTTTACGGTTTTTTCAGAGCTCATAACTTAATCATACGCTCATAAAATTGAGGATAAATAACGTTTCTATTAAGATTAACTATTATATTTGTGCATCTCAAAGCAAAATTTAAAATTATATTTATAGTTTTTTAAAAGGAATTAATTTTCTATACACCGTCTTACGAAATTTGGCGTCAGAGCCGTGTTTCAAGTCGGATATCACCAGTTTGCGATGGAAACATATCTTATTTTAAGGCTTAAATATACAGAATGTATGGTGTTAAAGTGCATCTCAGTCTAAAAGTTCTCAATTATAACAAAAAATCTAGTCTAAATAGGTTATAAATAAACTCAAAATCGGTAAATTTCAACATCTTTTTTTCACTATTATTTGACTCTGAATTGAAATACAAGATACATATTATTAAGAAGTATGTAATGCTTAATACTCAGTATTTTTTTCAAATTTTTTAATGCTATATTGTATATTTAACAATTATTTTGAAATCACTATAAAACCGCGCGCGCAAGCTTCGCTCGATTAGTACGCGCCGGGCCCTCCCAACGACAGGACGTATCACTTTTCTCCGGCAACATCGGTGCGATCGCGTGTTTACACCTATAGCGTAAGCAATTTATAGCGCGACTTGATACATATTGATACTTTGGTGAGTACTGTTTTATTAAATTTAGTACCAAACGTTACTAATTACATTAAATGTAAATTTAATATTCAAATGTTATGTTATTACTTATTATGTAATGGTAAATAATTGTATTTGTTTTCAGAAATGGGTAACAAACGTAAACATTTTGGCTGCAGCAAACAAATAAAAAAGAAGTCAATAGCTTACGCACGGCAAATAAAAAAGTGAGTTAAAATGCATAAAGATATTTTTTTTTGTAATAATATATATTTATAGTAATATATATTTATAGTATTAATAATATAATAATATATATTTTGTAATAATATATATTTGACTGCCTCTGTGGTCCTGTGGTAGTGTAAACGACTGCGGATCATGAGGTCTCGGATTTGATTCCCGGGTCGAACAAAAAGTGATATTGGATTTTTCTGTTAGGAATTATCCAATGAAACTTCGGAGTCAGGGAGTTGGCGGTGTCATACCCCCGTGCCTCGGAAAGCACGTTAGGCCGTTGGTCCTGCGCCCAATCTCGCTCCGGTCGTGTCGCATGTGGCGTCCCATCGGACTATAAGAGTGAGGAAATAGAGAGTGCACTTATGTATGCGCACACATTTGTGCACTATAATATGTCCCGCGCAGATGGCAAGTCTCATATTATATAGACAAGCCACCGTGGCCGAAATCGGTCAGGAGGACATTATTATTATTATATTTATAGTACTATCTGCATTGCAATGGTGTTTGTTAATCGATTATTTATTACTTATTATAATCGATTTTGGTAAACAGCGATGAACAACATATTTTATACCATTATTTGTTTTCCACTTATTATCATATCAAAATGTTCAATATATTTCTAAAAAATATGTTTGTTGTGGAACAACAAACATATTTTTTACAAACGACTCACATTAGATAAGCAATATAAAATGACCATGAATTTATTTAAATTCCATTTTAAATTCTAGTGTATATATTTCAGAAATAAGAAAAACATAATAGAAAATCAATCAAATTCTGATGTATCCAACGATATCTCAAATATATCTAACGTTGTATCAAATGTATCCGACGATGTATCAAATATAACCAACGCTGTATCCAATATATCCAACGATGTATCAAACCATGGAGATACGGAACAGGTAAGTAAATTTGTTGTTTAGGTATTTTAGGCAGCTATAATCGTATCGAGTGCCTGCATTTTATATAAAAACCTTTGGTATATTTTTCTTTTAATAACTCTAATATCTTATAGTAATATATAAAGCTGAAGAGTTTGTTTGTTTGTTTGGTTGAACGCGCTAATCTCAGGTGTCACTCTGGTCCGATTTGAAAATTATTTCAGTGTTACATAGCCCATTTATCGAGGAAGGCTATAAGCTACATCACGCTATGAGCGACGGGAGCAGAGCAGTAGTCTTAAATAACGCGGGTGTAACCGCGGGTATCCTCTAGTACTAATATATAAAGCTGAAGAGTTTGTTTGTTTGTTTGGTTAAACGCGCTAATCTCAGGAACTACTGGTCCGATTTGAAAAATTCTTTTAGTGTTAAATAGTCCATTTATCGAGGAAGGAACATCACGCTATGTGCCACGGGAGGGAAGCAGTAGCCTTAAATAACGCGGGTGTAACCGCGGGCTCATCTAGTGATATAATAAACGTTATTTTATATTCAGTGTATATTATACTTGTGAAAATTAGTTACTTTGAAATTAAACAATCGTTTACCGACCGTTATATCAAATAAAAATCTAGATTCAGGTGTTACATCTTGTAAATATCATAGATTTTGTAATTTTATCATAAACTAGAGGAAGCCCGCAGCTACGCTCGCATATTTTTTTTATTTATCTGTTTCTGCCCGATCCTGTGGGAATTTCGCAAAATCCCTCCTTAGTGCACCCCTACGGTCCCCAAGGAACATACATACCAAATTTCACCTTCCTGCACCCAGTAGTTTTAGCTGTAGATTGTCGGTCAGTCAGTCAGTAACGCAAGGATTTTATATATACAGATTACTTACCCAACCGTATCAGTAGGTAAGTGAACAAACTGCAGAGAAGAGAGTCTATGGTCTGAACGGCACGCACGTATGAATGCTTGACTGTTCAATAATGTGTAAATTAAGTACAACAATATATTCATATTCACTTATCTGATCGTGCAATTTCTTATAGGATGGATTTTCGGAATTGATAGAAGATCTTACATAGCTAGAAAATACTCAAACAGATTGCGATGATTTACATACTGAAGGCGAGAGTAGTAATGAAGATTTTGAATTTGTATGTATCAACAGTTTAGAAAAAAATATTTAAATATAAAAGTAAAGATATAAGTATAAAAAATATTTTCAGTAAATAGTTTTAACCTAGTTACATCATCGAAATTATTGTAGGACTATTAATTTTTTACCATGTATTGTTTTAGACTATAGAACCAAGTGAGCCCATAATTCCACCACATCGATTACAAGGGCGAAGAATTATAGACTTTGAGTACTTCTTTGACCAAATGAAATTACTATCAAATCACAACCCTGGCTTAGGATGTACTATACAAAATTTGAGTACCCTAAGAGAGAAGATTATTGGGTTAGAGACAATTGTTTATTTTAAGTGTAATATGTGCCATCAAATAATGAAAATTAATTTGTGTGAAAATTTTACGAAAGATGTTACGATAAATCATGCTGCGGTAACCGGTGCAATGCTGATTGGTTGCGGGCGCACAAATTTAAATGAGCTATTAACGGCTGTAGACCTTCCAAGTTTAAATCAACAAACGTATATGAAGTGTCATAACGACGTATCCAAATGGTGGGAAATTGCTGCAAACACCAGTATGAAAGAGGCAGCTCAAGAAGAAAGAGAGCTAGCAGTTAAAACAGGGAACGTTATAGATGGAATTCCTGCAATCACAGTTGTAGCTGATGCTTGCTGGTCTAAAAGGTCCTACCGCAATAATTACGCTGCAGCATCGGGTGCAGCTGCTATTATTGGTTTAAAAACCGGCAAAGTCATATTTATGCAAGTTAAAAATATATATAATACTGTATAATATGCACGAGATCAGCTCTAAAAAAGAAGTCTCCGCCCGTTCATCAGTGCTATAAAAACCACGTAGGACCTTCTTCAAGCATGGAACAAGCCAGCATTGTTGAAGGCTTTAAATCTTCAGTTTCCACTCATAATCTGATTTACAAAACTCTGATAGCAGACGGTGATGCAAGCACGTACAAGAAAATTTTAGAAAGCCGGCCGTATATGAATGTACAAATAGAAAAAAATTAATGTACCAACCACTTGCTCAGAAATTACGCTAGCAAACTTATGCAGCTACAAAAAGATACCTCCATTCCGCTCCATGAAAGAAAGTTACTGACCACCGAACGCATTACTCGACTGCGTACAGCTGTAAGAGCCGCAGCTCGATTTAGAAATGCCGAGAACACTACCACTGATACTAAAATCATGGCCTTAAAAGACGATATTTTAAACAGTCCTAAACATGTTTTTGGACACCATCATTCACGTAAAGTCTATTACTGTACCCAGGAATAAGAAAATTAAACTGATCTGGTCCCTTTAGTGAACAATCTTTTTAAAAATCTGATGGTTCATACTATGCAAATTGCATTACATTCGAAAAGTCTTTTACATAACGTAAACAATAACCGAGCTGAACAGTTTAATAGCATAGTTGCCAAGCACATTGGAGGTAAACGAGTGAACTTTTCATTAAGAAATTCGTACGCAGCTCGTTGTCACGCTGCGGTTGTTGTTTTTAATACTGGCAAAGCGCAATACAATTTACACAAATACAATTTTGAAAATAGCCCAAGAAAGTCCATTAAACAATTAGAATTTAGACGTCACCAGCGTAACCTCAAACGCTCTTATCAACCAGGTTTAAAAAGAAAAATCTGTTTCCAAAGAGGTGAAATGGATTACGGTGGATCATGCCAGAAACCTGACCTAGCACCAGAAGATTATGAAATAGCAAAAAAGGTATTTTTAGAAAATTTAAAGGGCTTAGTGGCACAGCGTTATGAGGTGGAGCGAGATACAATTCTGCAAGCAGAAAGCCCATTATGGCTGGAACTAAGAAGATGCTTGTTGACAGCTTCATCTTTTAGTAAGGTATGTCTATTATTTATAACATAAAAAAACTGTTTTGGAGACCCAACCTTATTTTCACATGACCATTATTTGTTGCACAGTTCAATTAAACAAATTCAGCTAAGAAAGTTATCATCATCACCATAGCATTTATGCCAGTCGCATCCTTGGTTTTCTCTTCTTCTTTCTTCAGAGCTCAGAGATCGCTATTCTGACCTAAGCAGATTTTATACACCTAATAAATGTTCATTTCTTGCCCAGACGGGTAAATGGCGAAGATCGATGACTTATTTTACATTTCTTATATCTTTTAGGTTTGTAAGAGAGGAAGTTGCATAAGCTCTGCTCCACTTGTGAAGTCTCTCGCGTATTCATATTCGCTGAGTAGCGTACCAGCAATAAAATACGGCAAAAGCAATGAACAAACTGCTTTACAACAGCTTGAACAGCAAGAGGCTATTGTCATAGAAAAATGTGGGTTGTTTATAGACGAAATCGTAATCTAGATGCCGAACAAGCTATTAGAGAAAGAAAAATCACATTCTGGACCCGTGATGGATTAGTTAATACCAATCACGATTGGTACTTTCAAATTCAAGGCCAACTTCATGTAAGGTAAGAATCTTCGACATTTATGTGACCTGAAGGGTTTTTTTGTCGTTTTACCAATTCAGTATAATATAATTAAAAATATATACATTTTATTTACAGTAAAACGGATGTATGTTTGTTCGCTGTATGGACAGGACCAGAGTTTCCTTTGAAAACAGCTCGAATAAGAAGAGACGACGTCTTCTGGTGAACAAAAATGGAAAATAAATTAATATCTTTTTATGATAAATGTCTCTTACCAGAATTAATCGACCCTAGAAAAAGCCGCTCAATGGCTATAAGAGACGTTAGATTTTAAAATAAAACTAAAACATTTTTTATGCTTTGCCTGTGGTTTTATTTTAATGTTTTAATAGCCGTTATCAAATCAGAAATAATCTCTGATTGCCATCCGTTCTACCTACGTCTGCTATAGATTTAACGTTTTAATTGTAAATATAAAGTTCGCTTTTCACTTCAGAATAATATCTGCTAGGGATACCCGAGTTCTTTGTAAAAATGGAATATAATTGTATTCGATCAGACTGCTCTATTCATAAATATGGAGAGTGATATTAATTTCCTAACATCATACTATCTCAATACGGATTAATAATCTGGTAAGGTACTCTATTAATTACATGAACAATATATCATAACATATCTATACAAATATAATTAAAAATAAGTCACCTTATTTCAAATGTATGAAAATAAATAACCAAAGTATCAAAATATGCTACAATAATTTTGGTTGTAGTATACGCGGGGTCAACACAGGACAGCGTTCACGCACACAGAGATATTATTGAAGTGTGCGCCACTGTTTCGTCGAGCTTGCGTTCGCGGCACATTTGAGTTGCGTAATTTTGAATATACGCTCTTAAGGCGGTATTATTTCTCCTTTGTTATTTTCTATGTTTATTAATCTCTTAACTCTAAATCTTCAATGCGCTTATCACTTGTATGCCGATGACTTGCAGATTTACTCTCAGGCAACTGTTGATGATGTTTCACTAGCAATCCATAAGGTTAACAAGGATTTACTTACAATAAAAACTTGGTCGGACAAGTTTGGCTTGTCTGTAAATCCCAGTAAATGCCAAGCCATTATCATTGGCAGCCAATGGTCAGTAAAAAGATTAGATTTAACAACTCTGCCAACTCTAGTCTACGACGGGACCACTATAGATTTCTGTCCAGTGGTCAAGAACCTTGGCCTGCATATAGATTGTACCTTGAGTTGGCGTTGCCAAGTTACTCAAGTCAGCCAGAAAATTACCGATACCCTACGCGCTCTAAATCGCTTAAGAAACTTCCTCCCACCCAAGACCAAGACTATGCTTGTGCAAACTTTGGTTATCCCGTTGATCCACTATGGTGATGTATGCTACTATGACCTGAATGCAGAACTTTTCAACAAACTGGATCGTCTTCTCAATAACTGCATTCGATTCATTTTTAACCTGCGCAAGTATGATCATGTATCTACATATCGTTCTTAATTGAAGTGGCTTCCTGTTCGTCAAAGTATTAACCCTCACTACTCTCTACTGTATCCTTATGTCTCCCAATACCCCAAAATACCTTCATTCTTATTTCCAATACTTGAGTTCCAACCACGATCGAAATCTTCGTTCTTCCAATAATCTTCTCCTACTTTGTCCTTCACATAGTTCTGCTTTAATTCACTGGTCCTTTCCCTTTCAAGCAATCCTTCTTTGGAATGCCCTCCCTCTGGAAATCAGGATGGCTACTACAAAAGATCGCTTTAAATCAAGAGTGAAACAGCTGTTGTTGGATAAGTTGCCAGAAGTATCTTAATAATATGTTTATGTATATTGGTAGGTATTTAGTGTATGTATATATTAACTATTATTATATTTAGATGTGTATCATTAGTATATAATTACTATATACTTAAGTATTTATACTTTGAAAAACGATTACATGTGGCAGAGATGAGAATGTTGCGATGGATGTGTGGAGTTACGAGAATGGATAAGATTAGGAATGAATACGTGAGAGGTAGTCTGAAAGTGGCGCCTATAGACGAGAAAGTGAAAGGAAGTCGTTTGGCTTGGTATGGACATATTATGCGAAGAGATGATATGTATGTAGGTAAGCAAGTGATGAATATGAAGGTAGAGGGATGGAAAGGGAGAGGGAGGCCAAGGAAAAGATGGATGGACTGTGTGAGGATGGATATGAAAGAGAAAGGGGTAAATGATCAGATGACGGGCATCAGAAAAGAATGGAAGCGAAGGACGTAGTGCGCCGACCCCAAATAGATTGGGACCAGGGCAAGAAGATGATGATACTTAAGTATTTATACTTAATTATTAATATGTTCTTGTATTGTATGTATGTATGTATTTTATACTATGTATATATGTACTATGTTTATGCTACAAAGGTCCTTCTTCACTCACTTCTATAATACACCTACTTGTAATCTCTGCACCACTCTAAGGTAGACTGGGAGAGAATGCCTTAGGCATTAAATCAATCCGCCTTTATACCGTTCCGTGTATATAAAGTTAAATAAACAAATAAAATAAATTTTCAACGAGCATGTCACCGGCTAAGAATATGGAATAGTTATATAATCTAAGGTCACCGGTCACATGCTATTAACAACCTTTTCTAACAGTATCTTCTTGGGTTTACGCGAATGTTACACATTGAAATTAAACTACAGTTTACGGATTTTATCGCGATGTATTGGTTTCACTAAGTTATTACATTTGAAACCTTTTCTAACACTGTCATGTGCAGACCTAGCGCGACATCCGATAGAAAAACAGATAGAGCTGTGTTTTAGCCCTATGAAATTGCTTGTTTGTCTATGATATTTGTTTCATGATTTGAGTATTTTATCCTAGAGTTAGGAATATTAAGAAATTGTAACAAGATCATTATTTAAAGTTTAAACTGAGTTGAACCTAAGAGGCGGAAGACTCGATTTCAAACCCTACACTACTCGGTTTGGTCAGCGCGGTATTGTAGACCTAATCCTCCCTTTGACTCACAAAGTTACTGTGACTATAATTAGCAGAGTACTGCGAAGAACTGTATGATGGAGTAGAACAGTTAAAGAATCCATTTTGTAGGTAAAGCATTCTTTAAATAACTGCACGGCTGGCGTAGTGATTTAGGTGATCGCTCGAAGGATTCGCTCCTCACATGGGACAAAACGTTGCCTAATACACAAATTGTTACTTTGAGTCTGCGCATTTTAATCATGTTAAAACTATTGGAACAAATCCTATCATATCAAAAAACAGTGATACTTACAGAAAAAATTGTGACAGAATTGTAATTGAAATATGTATATTATAGATATTATAAATAAAATATCATCATCATCATCATCAGCCTGCCGTAGTCCACTGCTGGATATAGGCCTCTCCAATGGCACGCCACTGAGCCCGATTTTTGGCTCTTCGTGTCCAGCCGCTGCCAGCCACTTTGCGTATATCGTCACTCCACCTAGCCGAAGGGCATCCTACACTACGTTTGCCAAGGCGCGGTCTCCACTCAAATAAAATATGTATATCATAAATTGAAATATGTAAAAAAGAATGAATTTAATTGAAAAAAATGTAACACTTTTTATACAATTATAGAATCTTTATCGTCTCTAATAAATCCAATATTTTTATCTCATTCGGACGGCTCTAATTTCTGAGTACTTATCTCAATCGTAATGGAGATCCCCGCAGGCGAGCAGGTGTCAAATATCACTTCTTAAATTTCTTACAACACGTCCAATTAATTTTGATAACAAAAAAGTTAATAAGGATTTTGTAAAGCAAATTAAAAGGAAACAAATTGTGCCAACTTCAGAAAAGGGGTAATTCCAGGTACGAATTTTGAACGACATTTGCATTGATACACAATTTATTTAGATGGAGGGTTCATCGGCTATTAATAAGAACGCTTTCAAAGTGCAATTTCTGCTCCATCAGCTAGAATCTCTCCAATTAGTAGGTTTGGAGGAAGACAAAATGTTGTGGTAACAATTGCCGGATAGTTTATTTTGATTACATTGAACATTTCTACACTAAAAGTGTAGCAATGTTCACGCGTGTTTCAATTAAAATTTAACTTTTTGTTATCATCTGAAATTTTATTTAGTATTTTAATAATTGCTTTTTCACGTGGTTGTTTTTGCTAGCTAATTTACATTTAATAAAAATGATGTAAGTATATAAGTCTGTTTAGTTGCACGGGTCAAGCAGATGAGGATTCAGGAGGAATCTGTATACTGTATTATGTGTGGTATACTGTATGACGCCTGTTGTCAATATTCTATCTATTGATGGATTTAGGTACTACAGATATATCATTCACATAATTTGACTTAAGATCCTTTGTCCCTAGATGAGGCAGAGGGCATCCACAGTGCTCCGCCATTCCGTTCGGTCTTAAGCTTCTCGTTTTATTTCGCTTCAGGTCTTGCCTATGTTTTTCGCCTCTGCGATGATTGTCCGCCGCCAGGTCTGTTTAGGGTGGCCACGTTTTCGCTTTCCTTGGGGATTCCAGTCTAGGGCTTTCACTTAAGCTCCATACAAAATATATCAAATAGGAATCAATGTCCAGTAACAAAATTTATTCATAGATTAAATCCTGAAAACGGACGTTAGTAACCGCGTAGAATCTGTAAATACACCCGTATCATCAGATGGCGCGTATTTCGGTATTAATTGACGTAGAATATATGTATATGTACTTTCAGATTACTCTCCGATCGTATATTGATGACATTCCTTGAGATCGAAAATTGTAACCATATAAGCTCATACAATCTAATTTGTTAAGCTCGCGTACATACAATTATATGTGATCAAAAAGCGTATCGAATTCAATCATAAGTTTGAACATTCATCACACAGTCAACTCCAAACTTCAAAGGTAAATTTGTGTATTAAGCCATAAAGGCAGTAGCAACTGTACGGCTTTTAAGATATCTCAGTGGTATCATTTTCTATTCGTCAATCTTAGCCGATCCTACAGTATTATCATCTCAGTTATATTATAAAACGTTCATTAACTTTGTAAACTAACAATACGGGGTGCATGTCTAGGCTAAGTAAGAGGAGATGGCTTTATAAACAATAAGGCAAATTTTTAATTTAGTTATTTTGAGCTCGTGGTGGAATCTCCAGTTTCCTTTCCAGTCAGAGTCATGTTCACTTTTAAGTGAAGTTGGAGCTTAGTGCCAAGGGTATGTGCGAATTTCGAAAGAAGTTTACTACTAACAACCGCAACATCGTAGACTTTTCTTAGTTACGGGACTCCGTAACTAAGAAAAGTGGTAGATGCGCGTGACTACGCGCATCTACCACAGTGTGGTATAGCATGTCTAACGCAAGCCCGTCGGAATTAGGTCCGCAGAAGCAGAATGCAGACACAGAAAAGCATCGATATTTTTTAACCCAGGTTGGTAATTTTGCCGCCGTGTGGTTGACGGCATAGAATACAAGTGTCACCACCCCCTATCTTCCCGTGGGTGTCGTAAGAGGCGACTAAGGGATAACACGATGCAAATACCATCATTGCGTAGAGACGGAAAACTCGACATCAAACCCTATACGACTGCCTCGTTGGTCTCGCGGCATAAATGTGCGCGTGGGATCGGGAGGTCCCGGGTTCGATTCCTGGGTCGGGCAGCGTTATTGGGTTTTTCTGTCACGAAATTCTCAGTAGCAGCACGGAGTCTGGAAATTTGCCCGGTACGGCAATAGGCTCGCCCCTTATTACGTGGGACTAAAGAATATCTGGCGAAAAGTGGGTGTAGAAATACACCTCTGCCTACCCCTTCGGGGATAAAAGGCGTGACGATATGTATGTATGTATGGTAATTTTGCTAGGTTTACAAAGTAGAAACCTTTCCGCAGGTATTCTTATTATCGCTATTAAAATTTTGTATTATTCTGAAATAATACTTTTATAAATAAGGCTAACTTGTCGTTTAATGATAATCTTGAGATTTCTTTTAGGTACACGAAAGAACATCGCTCTATAAACAGCATATAAACCTTTAGAAATGATATAATTCCCAAAATTTAAATAGTAGGTATATTGCACTAGTTCAGTCAAAATTAATATCCAGTGTACGACTTCGCCGACAAAGCTGTAGTTACATTTATAATCACGGAGGCTTAATGACTCAAAGGCGAGTTGTACTAACTATTATGCGTATATTACAAAGGGACAGTTGTCAACGTTATTTCACGAGATAAGGCAATTAGCGGTCCCAAATCTATAATAGAGACAAGTTAAGAAACACTGTAGAGGCAAGATAAGCGCCTTAAATCTAAAACATCACTGCAATTGTGTTTCTTCATATTTCGTTAGTTAGTTAATTTATTATTCATTACTTAACTTCAGATTTTCAATATGTATTATCTTTCTGTTTTGGCTTAGGAGTCCATAGTCCGTTATTTAGTCATATTTGTCAGATTATTTATTAACTATAACTTTCCTATTTCAGTTTATGAGATAAGAATATTTCGTGAAGCTGATGTTTGCATGCTGACGGTGGCCCTTCAGTGACGGCTTAAATTTTTATATATTTCCTTCAATGGATTAACTTCAAACTTTGTATATTAGTTCCTCAAATAAAATTAGTGATCGCTAAGAAAGTCTTATTGGAAATTCTAACACGTTCTTACATCTTAAGTGGATAAAAAGGAGAGTCATCATTTGCATAGAACTTTTCATACCTTCAAGGGATTAACTTCATACTTTGTTTATTGGATCCGCAAATGACGTTAGCGAACACAAAGACATTTATTTTGGAAATTTTCCCCTAAGAGGGTGGAAAAGGGTATCAGTGTTTGCGTAAAAAAAAATATTTTGTCAATGGAATCACTTCAATCTGTGTATGTAAAATCATTGCATTACTGACTTACTGACAGACACATTACAGCCGAAATTACTGGGCGCAAGAAGGTTAAATTTGGCATGTTTGTTCCTTGAAGAGGGTAGGGGTGTTTGTACAAAATATTTTATCTGAAATTTGTGCGTGCGAAGCAGCGGGCAAAAGCTAGTAAGTTATAAAAACTATCTATTAATGGATAAAGTCTGCAGGCTTCGTTTGATTGTAGGTGATTTATGTTCCTCCTACTGGCGCATAGTAACTTATTATATAATAACTTGGCAACACACCTGTGAAACTTCCACCTGTGATCACATGTATGTATTCACTGGGTATGGTACTCACTCATCAGTAGTCAGCAGATTAACGGCCGGCTTACTGGACCTATACATGGATTTGACGATTAGAGACATGAACATGTTTGACAAATTTTGCATGGAGCTTATGTCAGGTATGTATCTCAAATTGATGGATAGATTATTGAAACCGGCAGTTATTTGACGTCAATGATGGATAAATATTTGATCGCATAATGCAATCTACAAGGCATCACAACAATCACTTACAATACGTCATAAATAGCTTAGCATAAATCATTACTTGAACGTGACTTGCGTGGTGGGAGTCACTTACATATATCACAGTCAATAAAATTATAACTGTTTTTCGTATTAAATGGTACCTCACACTCATATTGTCAATTTCCTAGCTCTTTCATTTGCAAAACATCCAGTGCCTGAATATCAACTCACACATTTTCCTAAATATCGGATAACATGTATGCCTAACGATTTGAAGGAGCCCATTCTGTTCCACACATTATACAACTGCAATGCCGAAAACCGTCCATGTTCAATTCTTAAATATATGTACATGCTAACTCAGTTTTACATTTAGGTATATAAGAAACAGAAAAGATGAAAGAATCATGCTCCTTCACTTTAAAATGTCTTATAATTTTCACAAAAACATTTTTAACTAATAGCGTCACCTTTTTAATCTTTAATATTTGAGAGACGGGCGTAATCTTCAATTAAAGCAAAGACTGCACAATAATCGGTCGCAATGTAACCACCTCGGGAAAATCTGAGCGATCTTAAAGATAGAAAAAATTCTGGTTACTTCTTACTTTTGCAGAATTTCTGATTAGAATCTTTGCCTTCGCAATTTATCAATACTTATGTAAAACAGATTAGCTACATAGAATGTTTCTGAAGATGCCAAGAAGCTAAAGTAGCGATTTGGTTTTCCCCAAATCGTTACTTTTCTTTATTTGTTGATTTGAGTTCCTCCGTATTCCGTCATAAATAAAATAACTGGTCAAGTGCGAGTTGAACTCGCGCACCGAGGGTTCCGTAAAAACTTGTAGGTGTATATAATTATTAAAAAAAATATGTGATGTAACTAAACATTTAAGGCTTTCGAAATTTTTCTTATGTGCTATAAACGTTGTTTTATGCCAAATTTCAAGATTCTAGATCGACTGGAAGTACCCTTTAGTTTTGACTTGAGCATTTGATATGAATTTCAATTTTATATCTCTACGGATTCATGAGGAAAGGAGTTAATACCTTTAGATTTATTAAAAATATTTTAATTATATGATGTAACAAAAAATTTAAGGTTTTTTGCAATTTGACCTTTATCTGTGCTATAAGACGTCGCTTCGTGCAAAGCTCAAGGGAAGGACCAACCCTGTAGGTTTTGATTCCCTTGCGAGTAGTTGCGAGTTTGAAAATATGCTTAAATTGCTGTTTTTGTTGATTGCGTTGACATAGAAGTTTGATTGTATTACTGCTTCACGGTGTTATAGAACCTCTACCCGTTCAAAAGCAAAAGGCTAATAACTTTAAAATTATTATTATTTATTTATTATTATTATTTTTATTATATGATGTAACTAAAAATTTGCGATTTGCCCAATTTTGCCTTTATCTGTGCTATAAGACGTTGGTACCAAATTTCAAGAATCTGAGTTTACGGGAAGTACCCTGTAGGTTTTGATTCCCTTGCCAGTAGTTGCGAGTTTGAAAATATGCTAAAATTGCTGTTTCTTTTGATTGCGTTGAGATAGAAGTTTGATTTTTGTTACAGCTTAAAGGTATTATACACCCGAGTATTTGATATGAATTGCCCACCAAGAACTTAGGGTCCCAAGCCAACCTCACCTGCAAGTGGTGCACCTGCCGATCAACGGACGAGGCTCTGGCAAACAAAATGTCCCAATAAGCGGCAATAGGCTCGCCACCTATTACGTGGGATCAAACACTGGTGAAAAGTGGGCGTTTAATATGCCTCTGCCTACCCCTTCGGGGAAACAGGCTTGAGTCTATGTATGTATGTATGTATGTTCAATATAATAACTTTATGCGTTCATGAGTATGACGATGATGTAAGTAAAAATTTACGGTGTTGCAATTTTTCCTTTATTTGTGCTATAAGACATTGCTTCGTACCAAATTTCAAGATTCTGAGTTCACGGGAAGTACTCTGTAGGTTTTGATTCCCTTGCAAGTTTCGAAAATTGTGAAAATTTGCAGCATAAACATTTGTATCTTTTGATTGCGTTGGTTTAGAAGTTTGATTTTTTCACAGCTTCATGGGACAGCCCACTTGATTATTAATTGATATAAATTTCAGTTTGATACCTTCACGAGTTTCTGAGAAAATGGGTTTTGACAGACGGACGGACAACAACGTGATCCTATAAGGGGTCCGATTTTTATTTCGAGGCACGGAACCCTAAAAATCAACAAAAAATACTAAGATACAGTTCTAGAACATTATACCAAAAATCAAAGAAAAATAATCGTCATAACAGTATTTTCCAAAAGTAATCAAATTTCAAAACTGCTTTACAACATTTCTATTATAGCAAATCCGTTAATCGCCATACAAAGGAGAGCAAAGAAAATCCCAAGAGTAAGTATTATTTACAATATTCTATTTCGTACATGACACAATTCTCGCATTTATAATTATAGTCTGGTAAGAGGGATAAAATCGAACAATCCAAGCGGCGCGTGTCACAAAGGGTGGTATTAGCCCTGCCTACATAAAATGATTCTATGTGTTGTACATATTTATATACACATAGCACACATTGACATAATGAGTAATACGGCACAATTCATTCCCTTCAATCCCGCACACCTGTGGCCAAACGAGATTGTAATCAAATCCATAAACTTCATGAAGACTTGCACGATATATTAAAGCTTGTTTCTACGGTTTACATTTTAAATTAAGTGAGTGTTGGATGCTTATGTAAGTAGTTAAAGTTTTGATTTGCTATTACACATATATTAATAATTAATCCTTGTGCCTCATAAACACCATAAAATAATTATACTCTGATTAATTTGTATAAGCACTCCAAGTAATTGGATGCTTAATCTACTTAGAACTCACTGAAAGTTGCTGAATTCTGTTAAGTAAAACTACATCACCATCATCGTCATCATTTCAGCGAAAGAGGTTTACTGCTGGACGTAGGCCTCCGCGAGGCTCTCAGCTGGACTGACTCACTCACATCCATCCTCTGCCATCTATCCATACAAGACTGTCACCGTCAGTCCACCTTGCGGAAGGCCAGATTATCAAATCAAAATCAAATCAAGATAACACTTACGATACCTTTTTTCTAAGTATATGTGTCCTCTAAATTAATACATTTTTGCATTCGCTAAAACCAATAGAAAAGCAGCAGTGTTAGTCTTTCTCTTCCTCCTCCTCAATGGCTTTATTATGGCTTCCTCATGGAACCTCTTCAATGGCTACGTAGTATGCACGAAAGACCTTTAGTAGGTATATACAGGTGGTAGAGCACGACACAACTTTTATTGGCTTACATACATTATATAAAAAACTTCTTCACTTTTTATTTATATAAACCTTTTTACTTGATTGCAATGATTGTAAATCATCAAGTCACCGAAGATCAAACATATTCGCCAGAGATGACTACTACAATGCCAAACTTGTAACGTCATATTGGCCTTTTAGCGCATTTTAACGGTTGCTAGTTCGAATATCATTCCATTTGCAAAAATCTCAAGTGGCATTCAGCGTGACATGATTGGTGTTAAACACGACTAGCTTTTGCCCGCTGCTCCGCACGCGTAAATTACGATTAGATAAAATATTTTGTACAAACTCCTCTACCCTCGACAAGGAACATACATGCTAAATTTCACCTTCTTACGCCCAGTAATTTTGGCTGTAATGTGTCTGTCAGTAACGCAAGGGTTTTATATACAGACAGATTATACAAATAAATAATATTTGACTGCCTCCGTGGTACAGTGGATAGCGTATGCGTCTGCTTAACGGGAGGTCTCGGGTTCGATTCCCGGGTCGGGCAAAAGTGTTACTGAGTTTTCCGAATTGTCAGTAGCAGCTCGGAGTCTGTCAATGTGCCCGGCAACGACAATAGGCTCGCCACCTATTACGTGGGACCTAATATGCAACATGACGAAATTTGGGTGTAATATTACACCTCTGCCTACTTCTTCGGAGATACAGGCGTGAGACTATAAAATAAAAAAACTGTCTATAATCTCGAAATAACTGTATTGCATATTGTTGTTAACCCGTTTCCAGTACGCTAATGATTTTTTTGTTGGGTTATCTTAGAAATGGCTGAATCGATTTGGATGTGTATTTTAACTAATGGTTCATGAAAACTCTGGAACAATCTATGAAAATTTCATTTAGGTGGAGCTGCTTGCAAAAGCTAGTTAAAATTAAATTAGTCAAGGATTCCGTAGCAGTATACATTTGTATATCTCAGCGACATTGTAAAAAATTGTAAAATAAATTATCGAAGTTCAAAAACCCTTTCTTAGTATTTTTAGGTTAAAGAAATGAGAGAAGCCTTGGTTAGCAGTTGGACAAAGCAGATAACTGATAAAAAGTGCTTACCTGCTTAAAAATGACAGTTAATTTTGGCTTCTATTGGTCATATAAAGAACCATTCTACATTTTAGTTAGTGAAAAATTTAATGCACATCAGGGACGATGAAAAAAAATCAAGTGAAGGAATTAAAAGTTTCATACAAACTGGGACCCCTTTTTGAACTCCCCGTTTAGTGGTGAATTCACTAACGTCACTTGAGAAACCGATATACAAAGTCTCAAGTGAATCCATAAAATTTTTGTTTTATGTTACAAAATGGGACACCCTTTCTTAACCCCATAGGGAAGTGATTTCGAAAACTCCTTTCTTGGTGTTCACTAACGTCATTTGAGGAACCTATATACAAACTTTGAAGTTAATCCAATGAAGGTATAAAAGGTTTCATACAAATTCCGACTTCCCTTTTTAACCCTTTAGGGTAAGAAATTCCAAAAGGATTTTCTTAATGTTTACTAAGGTCATTAGAGAAACCAATATAGTTTGAAGTCCATCCACTAAAGGGATAATCGATAAGAATAAGAGGATCCAATAATAAGTTTCGTTTAATACACACTTTGAACCCCTATCTTACCCCCTGAGGGTAGGAATTTTCAAAAAACAAATTCTTAGTGTTCACTATCGTCGTTTGAGGAACCAATATACAAAGTTTGAAGTCAATCAATTAAAATAATAAAAGTTACATACAAACTTTGAACCTCAATCTTACCCTCTTAGGGGTGGAATTTTCAAAAAAAAAATTTTTAGTGTTCACTACTATCATTTGACGAACCAATATACAAAGTTTGAAGTCAATCCACAGAAGGATTAATAAGTTTTATACACACTTTGACCCCCTTTTCTAGCTCCTGAGGGTAGGAATTTTCAAAAACAAATATATCGTCGTTTGAGGAACCAATATACAAAGTTTGAAATCAATCCACTGAAGGAATAATAAGTTTCATATACACTTTGAACCCCTATCTTACCCCCTGAAGGTAAGTTCACTATTATCATTTGACGAACCAATATACAACATTTGAAGTCAATGCTTTAAAGGAATAATAAGTAACACACTTTGACCCATATCTTACGCCCTGAGGGTAGGAATTTTCAAAAAACAAACTATTAGAGTTCACTATCGTCGTTTAAGGAACCAATATTCAAAGTTTGAAGTCGATCCATTAGAGATAAAAAGTTACATACCAACTTTGACTCTCTATCTTACCCCCTTAGGGGAGGAATTGCCAGAAAAATAATTCTTAGTGTTCATTATCCTCGTTTGAGGAACAAATATACAAAGTTTGGAGTCAATCCATTGAAGGAATAAAAAGTTTCATACAAAATTTGACGCCCAGTTTTACCCCCTTAGGGGTGGAATTTCCAAAAATCCTCTACCCTACACTCCTTAAGAAACATACATGCTAAATTTTACCTTCTTTCGACCAGTGGTTTCAGCTGTAGCGTGTCTGTCAGTCAGTCAGTAACGCAAGGATTTTATATATTAAGATTTGGCACGGAACTAAAGAAAAATGGTTATCAAGCAAGGTTATCCATCCCTAAATCAGACTACTCCGTTTCAGACACTAGGCAGGAACATTAATGGAACCGTTCATCGCGCGTAGTTCATCACGCAACTGACCAGTTTTGAGTACCTTATAATTTAATATAGGTACCTAAACTAGTGTTATTTCGTAGCCCGTTCTAATAAATGCTTGAAAAGGTACAAGCATCCTCTTGCTCTGGTCCCAGTTTATTCGGAGTATATACCTAAACGTTCTACACATATATGTACATTTTATTCATATAAGTATAAACATTCATTCTATTTTAAATCCTCAGACTTACCTACTTTCAGCACATTCAAGTATTTCGAGCGCTTTAAACTCACGTATGAGAATCAATAAACACATGACGCACAAGTCTGAATAAAATCACTCTTTTTCCTACTCCTTATGTAGTAACTATGGAGCAAAAAATAACTATATACTTTAAAAGTATATCATAACTTTATTACTACACCATTTTATAATTCTATTTCCCTTATCTATTTCTTTCCATCCAAAGGTTGCCTGGAAGAAATCGCTTTTAGCGATAAGGCCGCCCATTGTGCATTGTATTTGTAAACTTCTTCTTGTTCTCTTTTAACTCTGTAATGTGACTTGTGGTGTACAATAAAGAATTATCTATCTATATAGGCTTTGGCACACGACAACTTTATCACTTCTTAATCATACCTATATACATAAATGCATGATTTTGGTAAAGGATTACTAGGTACTTATCATAACTTATTTCCTGACCGAAAACAAGCAGTCGCGTTTACGTTAATTTCCAGCCAAAAGTTAGCCAGTAGTCATCGCTCTAACTAAACAATAAGGCCGCCCTTTGTACGTACTACTCAAGTTTTATCATAAAATAGCTTTTAATGTTTGTATTAGAACGCAATAAAGTTAATTCGATTCTGTTCAAAACCAGTCCACTAACATAAACAGGACTCAGGTTTGTAACAACGATTTTACGGGTCGAAACTAAACAGCGTTTAGGTGTCTCATTAATTATTTCCTCCATCCAATCACTGCAAGCGATGTCCAATTTTATAAAATTGCATAATAATGTTATGGAAAATACTTAAGTACCATAAAATAGGCACTACAAGCTTGACAAAACTTAGTATATTCAGAGATTTTTTTTTATATCGTCAGGGCTGTAACCCCGAAGGGGTGGGCAGATATCCACATTTCGCTTTATGTAATAGAGGAATGGAGAAATGAATTTTAGGTAATAGAGGGCGAGCCTATTGCTGTTTTATATTTAAGGGCCATCCACAAATTACATCACACATATAGGTAGAAGCAGGTACCTAGAGGGTCGATGACGTGTGACATTGTATGAAGGATGAGATGAGGATGTATGAGACCAGCTGTGACAGGGACGGAGGAGAGGGGGAAATCATGAAATTTGTGTGATGCAATTTATGGGCAGACCTTTACTAGCTGCGGTGCTATAGCTAGCTGCTGTGAAATAATTATTATATACACATAGTTTTTTCAAAATGCGATATCAATTTCATCGCCTCAATATCTCATCCAATATACAGTAAACTGATAAGAATACCTATGAATATAAACATTTCTAACGCATATCTCGCAAAATTTCCTTTATTTGCGTATAAATTTCCTAATATCGAGTAGGTACTACTTAATACCTACTCGTTGTAAACGTCACCCTCTCAGCCATTGAGAAATACGTGATCCGAAGTGAAAATTAATTTATGGTTGTATAGACAATATATTATAGAATAGGAGTGGCAAACCTTGTGGATGTCACAGTGATGTACAGACATACAAATTACCAATATTATCATACATTGATTGAGCTTACATAATAAGATTATATAATGATATTGTTACACGCATAGACACATGTTCTACGTTTACCTGTAGGATAACATTACAGGCCGTTATTTCTAGTAACTAAGGATTCTTATAAGAGTAGTTATAACGATAATTGAAAGTAAAGTATCTCTCAGTACATAACCTTGTCTTATTACTAAAATAGGAATCGCGTCCTGGACTCACGAGTATCGAAAAATATATGCAATTAAATGTGTGCTACAACCTTTAAGTACCGACGTGCACTTTTGTAACGTTAGTACCGACGACGTGAGGTCTGACAGACCGCGGTAAAGATTCCGTATTTTTTTGAACAAAAGTGAATGTTTGATTAAATTTCTGTGCATTATGGTTAAAAATAAAGGGTTGTAAGAAAAAATAAGTATAGAAAGAAACTCAAATTATTTTTATTTTGTAATATAAGGCGATAACAATATTTGGCCTGAATTTTTTAGGAAAATCCGGCTATTCGATATAAAAAATCAAAACAAAAAGAATACCGCTCACAGAAAAACAAAAATATATTTTTTTGTATCAAGACTATTATAACTTTTAGAAAAAATATATATCAAGTATAACCTTCAGAAAAAGAAAATGTCCACTGCCCAACTACACTTTAAATTTTTAGCTTAGTCAATTCACACTTGGTTATCGTACTGTAAAAAAAAACATGTCTTTTTTGCACGAATAACATACCATGTCTATTTCCTTTTGTTTTTGGGTAGATAAGTCAACATTTTCAGCTTGATTTTTAGGTGTATCTGGCTTATCAGAACCAAATACTCGCCAAAGTCACAATCCCTCGCGAAAAACTTGGATTCGATTTATTTGCATATCTGGGATTTCTTTGAGTACCATAAATCTGTCCCAGGACTACCTGAAGTCCCTAACGTGAAATTTAAATATTTTTGTAAAAATAACAATAAACTGTAAGAAAAACAAAACATAAAAAACTTACGTAAGTACCGACGTGCGGTCTGAGAGACCGCTTTGGAATTTCAAATAGTAATTACTCACCAAATGCGAACGTGACGATACCACTTTCTGCATCTACATCATCATGGATACTGTTCTTACAGCTACTTAAAAGCGGCGATTGATATTCCTCAGCGAAAGGGGTAAACTAACAAGTGAAGTACCTGCCGGGGCCTAATAGACCGCACGTCGGTACTTAAAGGTTAAGCACTACAGAGATTAAATCAGTTCGATTTTACTTAATTTTTTTTTCATAGACTCACGCCTGTATCCCCGAAGGGGTAGGCAGAGGTGTAATATTACACCCACATTTCGCCATGAATTTTTAGGTCCCACGTAATAAGGGGCCAGCCTATTGCCGTACCGGGCACATTAGCAGACCCAATAACACTTTGCCCAACCCGGGAATCGAACCCGAGACCTCCCAATCCCACGCGCACATTTATGCCGCGAGACCATGCAAAACCACTTTCTGTACATACGAATAGAGGAACCGTAACATTATAAGCAGGCAGATTTGCAGATGACATTCTATATACTGTAAACAGATAATGTATATAACTTACATATCTTCTTCTACAAACTTTATTAGAAAACATAGGTACATGTTTTTTCGTTATTTCGACTGGTATACAAACTGTCTTTTTCATAACCGTACGTCTAACACCTTGCTAAGGCGTACAGTTCCCACAGGCAACAATTGTTAATTCCATTGTACACCCTTAATTCCACGATCGCAGCGCAAAAAGTACAATAAAGCTTTCTGTTTTAATGTCACCACCAAATGAATTGTCCTGGAACAAAATTAGGCCAAGACTTTGTTCCAACCGCAACCGAAGAAATGGGAACTTTGTGGTTAAGACGTATTAGACAAACGTATTAAGAAGCGAAAGGGTCTAGCTCTTAAGAGGTTTAAACTCTTCAAAAGGGAAATTTAATATTTTCTATTCGAAGTTTAGCCACCGTGGGAATTGTGCTTGCATAAATTAGCCAAGCAATTTAAGTTTTAGGAGGTAAATAGTAAAGGTTTATACTGGCCGCGGTTCAGTTTTGGATAAGTTTTGAATTTTGATGTTAACAATACAACAACACCGACATGTGTATAGGTAGCTATAGAGTATAAAAATGAGCAAGCGTGGTTTGGTGGTTTTAATGAATTGTGTCAATTTCGTCCTACCCAAAATTAAGAAATTAATTTATTGTTATTTTTATAGGCCGTGGTTGAAAATATGCAAACGATGTTGTATGTAGATTTATATCGTCACACATGATGATGACTGCATTACTTCTGCTCTTTTTCAAGTCAGACAGCAAGCGAGTACTTCAATAAAATAGCTAGCCATAGGTTAGATCTCAGTAACGCTAACCAGAAATCACTTAAGGGTCGCCAACTCTAGCGGGTAGTTAGTATCTAGGTATACTCGATCTCCTCTTCCAAGCGCCTTTTTCAAATCATTATTTCTAATCCTTATCTGAGGAAAAGGAAGAGTAGATGGACAAGGCAGCTAGGATCTAAGCTCTTATCTTTCTCATTAATCGGAGTACCTACATCAGTTGAAATTCTGCTACACTTGCATCATTTTTCTGTAAGAGAATGGTACCACCACGGTTGAGACGGGCAAGTTATGCTTTATAAGGAAGAAAACATACATTTTCAATGACATAATCACGCCATCTATACCTGTAAATAAAAATATATTTGGGTTCCTTTTTAATCCAAAATAAATGCCAAAGAAACAGCTCTTAGTGCAATGTAAGTGCGTTATTGTGATGATACTTCGTATGAATCACTCACATTTTACAAATTACAGTAGTAGACAACAACTTTTAAAAGTGTACAAACATACTAAAAAGGAAAATCTACACATTTAACGCTTTACGGCCATTTTCAATATTCGAACTGTAGATAGATCTGTAGATTTTAGATTCGTGTTTGACATATTTTGTATGGAGCTTATGTCACAAACTGTCAAAAACGAATCTAAAATCTACAGATCTATCTATAATTAGAATATTGAAATCCGCAGTTAGTCGAAACTCGGCACAAAAATCGTCTTATCGAATGAAATAGGCACTCAGGGTAACAAATGCTTTGGAAGCTGTAATAGGCCACTTACAACTAATACAACCGTTCAGTAATAGCATGAAGGCGCTATCACCTAGCTTGAGACTGGGGGTTAACGAGGGCTTAAAAAGCCTGATTAGCATATCTGATTCACCTGTATTGAAATTGCTCGGCTATGTGAAAAGCATTTGAATTTATAGTCAGCGGATTGGGAGGTCTCGGGTTCGATTCCCGTGTCGGGCAAAGTGTTATTGGGTTTTTCCGTTAGGAAATTCTCTGTAGCAGCACGGAGTCTGGTAATGTGCCCGGTACGGCAATAGGCTCGCCCCCTATTACGTGGGCCCTAAAAATTCATGGCGAAATGTGGGTGTAATATTACACCCCTGCCTACCTCTTCGGGGATAAAGGCGTGAGTCTATAAAAAAAATTTAATCATTTTTTTATTAGTGTAGTGTACCCCCTCCAAAATTTCAGCTGCGCCGAGTGTTGCGAGTTCGATCCCCACACGTGACAACACTTTGTGTAATTCATAAATTGTTGTTTTCTAATCTGGGTGTTCATTGTGTCCGTTAGTTGTATGTTTGTAAATGTAGATTATAGGAAACCGGTATGGAATAAACTGTAAAGTGTATATATACACTTTACAGTGGTTTTATCTTTCTAGCTTTAAAACCAACAAAGATTTTAATAAAAAGGCCTTTCTGGATACTTTTTTTTAATAGCTCCTCAAATAACTAAAATATAGAGCCAATATCTACTAGATCAACTACTATTAGCACCCTCTACAATATGGCATAGAAACTTTTAAACACTCGCGTTGCATGTTTAGAATATATAATATAGACGGGAATTAACGTGAACATGCATTAGGTATTTACATACCTTATTTTGCTTGACGTTTCGAGACGGTTGCACGTCCCGTGGTCGCAAGCTGACTGGTGTAGCGATGTCACGTCTCCGAGTGCGAGGTAGAAGCTTCTATTTCTACCCCCGGGTCGATTATTTTCGAAGTACCGGCGCAAAACACACTAACCGTTTCTGTATATTGAACATTCGCCGACTGTGCATTAAAGTAGGGTGTTGTTAGCCGAATCACTGGATTCCACGCCGATGACAATTTGAAGCCCTCTTCCCGATTGAAATTTTTATGTGTTCTGATTTCGATCGCTTCACGCACAACTCTTGGGTAAAAGTGGCGTTCCGTGGAGAGGACTTGGGGACGATGAAATTCAATCCAGTGATTGGTGCCCGATTGAAGTAAATGTTCCGCAATCACCGATTTGTTCGTTTGACGGTTCTTTACAGCTGCGATGTGCTCCTTTATACGTTCAGCGATAGTCCGCTTCGTTTGCCCTATGTAAGAGCTGCCGCAGCTGCAGTTGATTTTATAGACACCTGGGGTTTGTAGCGGTAGAACATCCTTTGGTGTGCCCACCATGTTGTATACTTTGGCCCCTGGTGTAAATACGGTCGGAATGGAGTAGATTTTTAACCTATTTTCTCCTATTTTATCCGTAACACCTCTAATGTGGGGCATGAAAGTCGGTTGTCTATATACCGCCGGATGTTTTTCGCGCTTGATAGGCCGCGTCATTCGTCGTTGTACCTGGTATCCGTTCTTCCTAAGTACCTCCTGAACATGGTCTAGCTCTAGCTTCAAATGCTCAGGGTCACAGAGGTCATGTGCTCTGTTTTTAGTGATGTCACTACGGATTGCAGGTGTCGAGGGTGGTGGTGCGACGTGGCTTGCAGGTATCTATCTGTTTGTGTAGGCTTCCGGTATACGCAGTGTGTTAAGGACCCATCTGGTCTCACAGTCACTTTGACATCCAAGAATGACAACGATCTGTCAGTTTCCATTTCGTAGGTGAACCTCATTTTCGGATAAATGCAGTTAAGGTGTTGCACATATTGTTCTACTCCCTGCTTACCTCCTTTTACGATACTAAAGATGTCTACGTATCTTTTCCAAAGCCTGACGGCCTTGGGCCCGATGCTAAGCGCCTTTTCTTCAAAGTGTTCCATCCAGATATTAGCCAGTACTGGGGCTACTGGACTCCGCATTGCGACACCATCGATCTGGAGGTAATATTGGCCTTGGAAGAGAAAGTAGTTGCCATCTAAGCAGTGTTTTAGTAGATCAATATAGTTGTGAGGCATATCATTGTCACTCAGCCTGTCCCTCACTACGTCCAGACATTCCCTTATTGGAACATTGGTAAAGAGCGACTCAACGTCAAAGCTTACCATTACATCTTCCGGTTCCAATCGGATGCTTTGTACGATCTGGACGAAATGACGCGAGTTCTTTACTAAGGACGGTGTCATACCGACTAATAGCTGCAATACCGATGCAACGTGCTTCGCAAGGTCGTAAGTAGGCGAGGAAATCTGACTTACGATAGGCCGCAGTGGCACGTTGGGCTTATGCACTTAGGGAGACCATATAGCCTAGGTGGTTGGTATGGCTTGGGACCATATAACTTGCAGTACTCGTCTTCCGTGGACAGGTCCTGGTGGTCTTGTATCAGTGCTCGTATTCTGCGCGTTACTCTGGCCGTGGGGTTATACGAGACCGGTTTATACACCTTATTATCACATAACAACTCTCGTACCTTGTCCGTATAATCAGCCGTATTCATCACTACAGTGGCGTTTCCCTTGTCGGCCTTAAGCACTAAAATATCCTGGTTATCCCAAATCCTTTTCAGTGCTTGACGCTCTTCCATAGTGACATTGCTAGTGGGTATCTTCGACTTCCGTAATATCACCGCGACGTCCTGTCGTAGGGTATCGGCATCACCGGGCGGTACTTTATTACAGATAACCGTCTCCTCAACACTGCTGATTATATTTTGGTACGGTATTCGCTTAGGTGTTAATGCGAAATTTAAACCTTTGGCCAAGATGTTAATCGCAAATTCATCTAGAGTTGTGCGTGAAGCGATCGAAATCAGAAAAATTTCAATCGGGAAGAGGGCTTCTGTCATCAATGTTCAATATACAGATACGGTTAGTGTGTTTTGCGCCGGTACTTCGAAAATAAACGACCCGGGGATAGAAATAGAAGCTTCTACCTCGCACTCGGAGACGTGACATCGCTACACCAGTCAGCTTGCGACCACGGGACGTGCAACCGTCTCGAAACGTTAAGCAAAATAAGGTATGTAAATACCTAATGCATGTTCGCGTTAATTCTCGTCTATATTATGTATTCTAAATATGGCATAGGTTACGATATAGATTCCTGTTGGGGTAGTTTTGCTATGGAAGTACGGCTAGACACTTTGAGACTTTTAGAGGAACCAGATACGAGTCAGTTTTAATAGCAAGATACTGTGAAGATATAATTTTCTTGCTATCGACAATATACTTACCTAATACCAAAATAAATCGACTGTTATTTACTTTCTAATATTCCCATCTGTAATCGCGAAACAAAATAAACATGGGATAAAAAAGTATTCTACGCTGAAAGTTTGACTTTGAAAAGTTTCATCGTGACATCGTATACTTAGCCTTCATCCCGAAATAATACCGCCTTTCAAACAGCTCTATCAGAATGTTGCCTTCAACTACTTACGGAATTCATTCAGAAACAAATTTAAATTTTGATTAGAAGTTTATTTACAAAACGGCCAAGTATTGGCTGAACGTGACCTTTGGTGCCCCTTAGATTGATCCGTTGGCGACAATACACTTTTAATAAATTAAGCCTAGAGGAATACTGTTTTTAGATAGTCCCATTTTAAATTACCTTTGCCTCTTGTCATCAATCAAACTTTGTGACTAGAATCTTCAGGTATTTTTTAGGGTTCCGTAGTCCACAAGGAACCCTTATAGTTTCGTCATGTCCGTCCGTCTGTCCGTCCGCAGCCTAGCTCAAAGACGCCTGGTGCTAGAAAGCTGATATTTGACATGAATATAGACATAAAATATTGCAACAAAATTGTAGAATAAAATGTAGGAAAATCTTTTTTTTAAGGGTATCTCCCCTACATATATAGTGGGGTTGAATTTTTTTTTGGTTGAGTACCCCATCATCTGGGGTATCATTGGATAGGTTTTAAAAAAATATTATTAGTTTGCTCAAATCATTTTTCGCTCAAGTGATTGGTTTGTTAAATATCAAGCTTTGAAGTGGAAAAAAATTGTTAGACTCAAGTGTCCCCCCCCCCCCCTCTGCCGTTTAGACTATTAATTTGGAAGAGGTGAAAAAATCACAAATGTAGTACATATAACGAATTTAAAAGGAAAACTATCACGGCTAAGTAGATATCACTAGTTTACGAGTAATCGTCGGTTAACTTATAAATACCTACCTATTTCTGTGAGTTTACATTGGGTGCGCTGGCTTAATCTTAAAGATATACGTACTTTGGTATGTAATGTACTACGGTACTACGTATGTATAGTAGTAGTATATCTTGGAAACCACATTTTATGGTTACAATACATAACTGGATACATACCTAGTATTTTTCTAAACAAAACTTAGGTTCTTATAATACATACATACATACATAACGTCACGCCTTTTATCCCCGAAGGGGTAGGCAGAGGTGTATTTCTACACCCACTCTTCGCCAGATATGCTTTAGTCCCACGTAATAAGGGGCGACCCTATTGCCGTACCGGGCACATTTCCAGACTCCGTGCTGCTACTGAGAATTTCGTGACAGAAAAACCCAATAACACTGCCCGACCCAGGAATCGAACCCGGGACCTCCCGATCCCACGCGCACATTTATGCCGCGAGACCAACGAGGCAGTCGTATAGGGTTTGATGTCGAGTTTTCCGTCTCTACGCAAAGATGGTATTTGCATCATGTTATCCCTTAGTCGCCTTTTACGACACCCACGTGAAGATAGGGGGTGGTGACACTTGTATTCTATGCCGTTAACCACACGGCGTCTTATAATAGTGTTATTAAAATTATTTTTTCAGCAAAATAAACAGTCGGATTTGTTGTACATTAATACCCTTTGCAGCAAGTCATTATGGACAACTACGGAACCCTACATTGTGCGTGGCTCAACACGCACTTGGCCTGTTTTTTACTTAATGCTCTAAGTGCTTTTTAAATTTAGGCTTATTGCAAATTAGATTATCTGTTATTTTTATTTTGTTTTATAAGTAGTTTTACTCGATTTCAAAGTGAATGTCACGTTTCTACTTAAAGGCTTAATATTGCTGAAGTTGGAACTTTCTGAGCGTGTCCGGTTGTAAAAGTTTCTGTACTTCCAAAGCCGGGGCAGTAAATCGAATGTAAACGGTTTATTTCGTAGTAGCCGTTTAATTAAGTTTCATCTTATACAAGGTTAATACATAATATATTACATAACCTTGTATAAAATTAATGTGTATAAAATGAATATATTTATACACATAAATGATAAAGTATTGAAAGCATATGAATTTGTTTCTCTCAGACATACACAGCGTAAGAAAAATAATAAGTAACTAACCATTCGATCTAATGGTTGAATAGTTCAACGTCTATTTGTTTTATTGAAACATTCGGTATTAGAACTAAGTATCTAGAAATATACCAAGCAGGACTCAGCAGTGCTACAGACATCAATTACATTATAATCGGCAGTAGGAATAGACATGTACAATTGTAGATACAATACATACATAGGGCCTCGAACTTTTTTGTGCTAAGAGCAACCTATTCTGCTCAGAGTTCATAACAATCTCACAAGCAATCGTATACTATAAACGTCAAGTCAACCAGGTATATCATTAGAAAGAGACCAAAAGACTACCATGGAGAATTGCAGATGGTTGAAACCATTTAAAATCAGGCTAAGCGTTTTCCAACTTATTTATCTGTGAGCTATATTAGCTATCCTATAATAAAAATATAAATATGTTCGACTACTTATTTACTGTTTACAAAAAACATGTTTATGTATTAGTTTTCGTTAAGTTCAACTTTTCATGGCTTCTTAAGTTGAACCCTGGGAAGCTTGGTTGTATACGAAGAAATAAATCGACGCTTCATTTTCGACGAGGGCCATCAGCTTGACTAATTAATTAGTCAATCACATTGTCTAACGTGGAATTTGTCACCATCTTTATTGGTACCTACAAACTTTATTGCAATCCTTAATAAATTTGTTAACACAAAAAGAAGATGTTATCACCTGGTTAAATACTTTTATGTCACATATTCTTACCGCTCCAAAATGCATTTTCTCCGGTAGTGTCCAGCCATTTTGAGGATGTAATGTTTATAAGATCCTAGGTTGTAAAACTTTAATATTTTCGCGTTTGGTGTAATTATATGACGTAAATTTTAAACCGTATACAGTTCAGAAGTTACTCTATATGAGAATTATATTAAAATTGCTTACCTTTAACCTTTTTATGTCGATAAAAATTGATAAATGCAGGTCACTTTGTTTTTTCTTACAGCATGTGAAACATTTTTCCACAATACACATAAATTATTCACGAAATTCACTTTCTATTGCTTTAATATTGACATGGGTAGACGACGCGACGGTTATATACATTAATTTAGCATAGGTCACCGATATCACTTCACAATAACCATTTATTCATAGCAGAGAAAAATTTGCGCCATTCGGTGGCGACCCGACGGAAAACATTTCTCACTCACAAAATATATTTATACCTATTTATAGCAAAAACAACACGAAATGTCTAATAAACAATGGATTCTAAGACAACTTTGGCAGAAACTTATCTATATTTAGTAAAGTAATTAATAAATACTTACATATTATCATTTAAAATAGGACAACACTTTTTTTCTAAATGTTTTTATACCTGGCTAAAAAAATATTTAAAACATATACTTCACTAAATTGTCAATAATTTGATATGTAATACTAATACAATCACTTGGCGTTTGCGTTAATAATACATTTTTGAAAAAACACAAATTCAACTTAGTTGATCGCAATATGGCGGCACGGAGAAAACTGAGCACCGAAATCAGCAATTTTATTATTTTTCTCGGTTACAAGCTTGGAAATATGGTAAAAATTGATGGTATTATGTTGGTTAATCTGTAACTAGTCGATGTACGTTTTTATTATTGTAACCAATCACACAACACCGGAGTGAAGTTCACACAAATCCTTATGGGCACACCGTGCCCGTAGGACACTACCAGCCTATACTATTTCTGTTACGGGCACACCATGACCGTAGGACACTCAAGGGATTAAAGGACGAGGAAAAAATAGATAGGTAAGTGTAAAAAGAAAAAAACGATATCCTTTATCAAATTAAGATAGGCTGTGTATAGCTAAAATGTAGAAGTTAAATTTCCAATTCTTTTTAATAGTTTTGGTTAAGAAGAAAATAAAATATCAAGAGATTAAATGCCCCTTAAAACATGAGTTAGTTAAATTAAGAAACTTATTAGTTATTCATAACAAAATTAATTAGAAAGGCCGTTGCAAAATCATAAATATAAACTTTATAGGACTCTTTATAATAATAACCAGTACTAGCATTTGTTTATCCTTTTCAAAGTCAAAAACAAAAGCTGGGTGCTAGGTTTATATTGGGATATGAGCAAAACTTTTAAGCTATAAACTAGAAAACTTATTTTCTTCAAACCACTGAACTGGCACCACCCGAGTCCAAGAAATTTATATGGGTAACTAGGTAAGTAATATCGATAATTTTTTCGAGTTTCTTCGAATAGAGTAGGTAGCTAGATTGGTTGTGTACCTATCAAACTTGCAGATTCCCCTCACGGTGTCCTACCCTTTCTTAAGACCTAGCCCCACCGGCGCTCTGTCTAACTTTGCCGGACAACTTTACCATAATAAGTCTTTAAATCATCCTTCTGTGATTGTTTGGATTAAAGTAGTAATTCGTTCTGATCTACGATCTTCAACCTGTCAAAGCTCGATCACGTTCAAAGATAACCTATAAACTTACTAGATAAAAATATAAGTAGACTAACTTACTCCTTCGGCGCAGTGACCATAGGTGTATAAAGCAGCGGACCGGTGGGTGCGTCTCCATTCCAGCATGGTTTAGTGCCCATCCCAGAATTTTGGTCATTGATTCGAAATTTTAGGCTGGACACCTAAGAAACCTCACACTATTGTATTTTGAAGACCAACCGAAAAATAACCCCAGATACGCCAATGGCAGTGCACAAAGTCGGTCTTGGCCTCCGCAATAGTGAACGCCACCGGTCTCGATCACGTGCCGCTTCCTCCCAGTCAGCAACCTGGCGTTTGCGCAAATCCCTCTCAACAGTGTCTTTTCACCGTCATCTGCATGCCAAGGGACACTTTCTTGGATTAAACATGAAGCTCGACACTTGCACACATTTGACTATCTTCCTTATTAAGGAAGTCAGACAGCTGAGGGGGTCAAAGAACCTTTTGTAAATGTAACAATCTGCGCGGTTTAGTACCTACCAATCCCATTTACGGTATTCCAAAAACCTTTTTGCATTTATTTTGTAAAGTAATACAAAATTGAACGTGAAAAGCAATTCTTTTAGTTGATGACGAGGCTTTTTTATCATTTTTATTTTAAAGAGCTTGACAATTATATCTGTAGTCCAGATATTGTCCTATTTTTCAAGGATTCAATCACTAGTTAATGAACTTATAAACAGTGTAAACAAATATGGCTTCAAAAATAAAATATCGTTATGCAGAAAATAACATGTATTTGACGCAATGAAATGTAACATGTCAGATGCAATGCAGACCGTTATCAAGAAAGAAAAGAAGACGTAAAGCGATGGCTTCCATATACGCGTTTCGAACGCAGTTTAACGAAAGTAACCTATGCAACGTGGAGGTCGTTAAACTCGCGACTACTACGCGTTTACTGCATTATACAGACGTGCTGTAATCGACCTGTTTGCATTTCTTCAAAGTCAAAGTCAAAATCATTTATTCATCTAGGTCACAAGGTGACGCTTATGAACGTCAATTTTAAAATTTAATTACTTAATGCTTCTACATTTACATTTACTGCCTCGTTCGTAAAGCAATAGATAGAACCACGAGAAAGAACGGGCAATAAAACTCGTGGCCACTCTTTTAAATCGCCAATATAATGGTACATATTTTTATTTTTGTAAGGAGCTGCAACTGTTACACATTGTACTTAATTACTTGTAAATAGTAATTAGTTACAAACATAATACTTAAGCAATTAATACAGTTACTAAAGGGCACGACATGCTTCATGCGCTCGTATTCGTTATTTACGCGCGTTTATGAGCACCTACGGGCTACGACGTCGAAAGCGAGCGTTACTAAAACACACGTTGTCAACGCGTTTAATATAAGACCACCACTAACGGCCGGTTCCAATATTTGATCCATCCATGGATTTTGAGATTCAATATTCGTTCTATCCATCTTTTGAGCTTATGTCAAAAACGAATTTAAAATCTCAAAAAATGCATAGATCGAATATTGAATTCCGTAGTTAGTGGTCTGTTATCGCTCTAAGTGAAACGTCCATACAGAGCATACCTATGGTACAAAGTTTATAGTTTATTTTTCAAGCTCTCACGTCAGCTATAAAATAAACATTAAAATACTGTCCTACCCAGTTTGTATAATTTTTCCTTACAGGTAACTTTCTAACCACATAATAAAAGTTAAAAAATGTAAGGCCGCTTCCGCGTTACCTTGAAATGAGGTGGATCCTACAGTTATGCATATTATTAGGATAAAGTATAGCACACTTGTTTTATTTATTTATTTATATTTTTTTTATAGTCTCACGCCTGTATCCCCGAAGGGGTAGGCAGAGGTGTAATATTACACCCACATTTCACCATGAATTTTGAAGGTCCCACGTAATAGGGGGCGAGCCTATTGCCGTACCGGGCATATTACCAGACTCCGTGCTGCTACTGAGAATTTTCTTACGGAAAATCCCAATAACACTTTGCCCGACCCGGGAATCGAACCCGAGACCTCCCAATCCCACGCGCACATTTATGCCGCGAGACCAACGAGGCAGTAGCACACTTGTTTACTGTTATATTTTGTTTCTTAATGTGTCTCCCAGTTTCCTCGATTTGCTGTTTGCGTGACTAAAATGTTAATGATTTTAGTGTTTTTACCGCCCGTATTTTAGTGTGTTGCCCGCTTTCGTTTAGGAAGTACATTTTCAGAACTTTTCGTTCAAAATACATAGTACCTATACCAATAAGAGGTACTTAGTAATATTTGAAATGACGTACTGCCACCTTTTTAAAAGTAATTGAGAATTGTACCATACTGACCTAACACTGGCTATAATTCTGAGAACATTTTGGACATTCTTATACCAATTTTGTATTAATAAATTTCTTGGTAAAGGTTTCGAAATACGTCGCCGTTTTTAGGGTTTGTGAGTGATTGGGGGGAGAAGGGGAGGTCTCGGAACCCTCTCTCACCATATTCACTTGCCGGAAATACTTGGTTTCCTCTGAAAAAAAAATTCTCCAGACATCGGTGTGTATGGCACTGCCAACTTCCACATTCTTCACACTAGTTTAATAAACTAAGGTTGACGGAGCCCTGCTTCGCAGGGCTCCTATTTTCCGATTAAGGGTCAATAGAGAACCTAACATAACCTATTTAGTTACATATTACAGTCGCACCTAACCCTAGGTACTCTAAAGCAATGACGCACAAATTTGGAAATTGTTTAAAAATATTTAGACGGAACTCCGGCAGCCAAAATTACTTTTAGGGGATTAGAACTAACTCTCTTAAGCCCCCTACACCACCTATACCCTCGGGCGACGTATTTCGAAACCTTAAAGAATAATTTCCAGAGACAAACTACATGAGACGACATAAAATGAGTCTGTCGCAGTTGGACACCATAGCGTAACATTGTTTTAGTTTTATTTAAATTCACTTGGAATACTCGAATATTTGTCGCATACTTTGTGAAAACTTGTTTAATCTAAACTTTTATAAAACTTTACTAGATATGGTGAAACATTTAAATGGTGCTCTTTGCGGCACGTCGTATGTGTGGGATCTGCTAGTACATACATGAAGTTGCTATTAGCTGGCAGTATTGCACAAGAATTTAAACATTTTTGCATAATTGAAGGGCTATTTACAAAAACAGCACAACTTTTTAGCAACCATTTTACAGGAAGTAAAAAAAACTTTCTCCAATCCATATTTTTCGTTTAATAAGTTAGAACTTTTGATGATTTATTCATGTTAATGTATTGAATTGAATATGTAACACTTATTATTATTTATACCTACTGTTATGGAATAAAATGATAAAATGTAGGTCGTACTAGTGTTCTTTTTGTAAAAAAAAATGCATTTATGTTATTTTTGTAAAAATAAAAGTAAAAGTTTTACAATGAAAGACATCTAATTAATCATAATTAAGTAGTTTATTGCCATACAAAACACTTGCAGCCATTATACAGTCTAATTAACTTATTCTATGTATAATATGTATGTATTTACAAAAAATGTATATATGTATGTTTATCCATTGTCTAGTACCCATAGTACAAGCTCTGCTTAGTTTGGGACTAGATGGTGTTGTGTGAATGTGGTAGAATATTATTATTATTATATTATTATTTATTCTTCGCCTTCACTTGC
The DNA here is from genome assembly GCA_944739405.2 of Euclidia mi. Taxonomy (NCBI): domain Eukaryota; kingdom Metazoa; phylum Arthropoda; class Insecta; order Lepidoptera; family Erebidae; genus Euclidia; species Euclidia mi. The sequence goes on from OX123189.2 coordinate 35,575,982, forward strand.
ATCTTCAGTATGTGTGACTGTTTTGTATGATACATATTTTTCTGATCATTATCCTTTATTGATTGAGTGTGATCTTAATCTAATTTGTCAAAAAACTAATGTATTAGATAATAATAGTGTCTATAATAGTGTTCTGTGGGGTGATCGTAGTAGTGACCAAATAGAGTCATACACGAAATTATGTAACACCAAATTAAGAGATATAAACTTGCCTCAGGAGTTCCTTTTGTGTGTATTTCCTAAATATTGTAAATATTTTATCGACAGCTGCATCTAATAGTTGTCACTTGCCAAATGACATCCTTGCGAACGGTTGTATAAAAATTTGCTCCGTTAAATTAAAGTATAGTTGGTGCCACGAGAAGATAGACTTTTTGTAAACAAACATTCAGGGCTTCATAACCTTTTTTCAAACAGTTGTCTTTTAGAATTTGTACTTTTTGAACAGTCTTTTTTTTTCAATGCCTAATTATGCCACTATGTTGTTTTAATTTATATTGTTTAATTTTACTGAAATAAAAATATATGATTTTGTGTTTGAATGGTCGAATGTTTATAAATTTACCGATTTTTTGTCGTTTTACACATAATTTATTCTGTAAATCAAGGAAAAGTGGAGTACCATGTATGTTAATGATAGAGTAAGTACTTACTTGTTACTCTATTATTGACATGATTTTTTTTAATCATAGGCAATAATCATTTGCTCAAAGTAGGTTACCTATCCTAAAATATTAAATTATTGACCAACAATGAATAATATTATAGATAACTAGCTAGTAAATTGCATACAAAATTCTGGGCATGGAGATTTTACGTTGTTTAAGAATGAAATCGTCAGAATGAAGTTAAACAAAATCCATTAAAGTTACGGTAGTCTGAAAACGCAATTTCTTTTTTAGGTATAAATAATTTTCTGTGCGACTAATAGTTTGCCATCTGCTATTGTGCACCCGCCTTTTCGAGATGCCGGCAGCGGGAGGAGCGTTGCGATCCTATACACTTATATTTAACTTTACATTTACCTTTTCTGGACAACTAAACATTTAATTTTGTCCTCTGATAAATGCATGTTAAGCCCAAGAATGTAACATTTCAATGAACGAACTCCAAATGTTGACATTCTAGGCTTCAGTACCTCAAAATATTAAAAGATCCTGTTGACAGCGCATAACATCGATAAAAACCCGATCCATTGACATATTAGTTTCCAATGACACGTATCTATGTACCGTTGCGCTCATTGGATTTGACATTATTTGCTTTTGACAGAACTATCGCTAAGTAACTTAGTAGAAATTCTTTGTTTACAAAACGTCTATGTTCTCGTGGCACGGACTATAGTTGATGTGGAAAATTAACTGTCAGTGTTATAAAAGTGTATAAACAGTTCTACCAGTGTATGTGTACCACGTACAAAGTGTTAGTGACGAAAAAATTTTTGTTATTTACTGCTAAATCGTAAATCGTTGTTTGTTTTTCGTCAGACGTAATTAATCGATTACCCTCATTAAGTAAGAAAAACTGACAGATAGTGATAGCAATCATTGTAAAATACATTGCTAAAAATTTTGTGCAGGCGCTTATATAAAATAGGCAGAAGTGAGTTGCTGTGTAGTTTTTTGTAGGCGCTTTTTAAATACGAGAAGAAAGTTGCTCAAAACTAAGAAAATATGAAAAAGACATTCCGTTCTCCAACAATGGCAACTAAGCAAACATCCTCTCAGGAAAAAGTAATGCCTAGCCAAGATATTATTACACCACAAGACAACAGCACATCAAGCCAAAACGTAACCGCACGCGGCAGACACCAGCAGCGCCAACAGCATGCTGAAAACTCACCTAGCAATAACAGCTCGCAACAATCAATGACAGATTTTGATATGTTCAAAAACGATATAAAGGAAATACTCGTGGCTTGGAAAGCTGAACAAGACCTCCGTTTTTCCTCATGGAAAGCCAACCAGGACGCCACTTTGGCCTTGCTAGTAAGGGATGTTTCCGATTTAAAAACCCAGTGCCTCCAAATTCAAAAATCTAACGCCGAAATTGAGAAAAGTATGGAATTTATTAGTCATAGCTATGAAGAAATCAAAAACAAGGTACAAGATCTAGAGAAAACCAAAAAAGAAAACTTAGAAAAAATTGCTAGCCTTGAAAAACAACTACATGACCAAAAATTGCAATCACGACCGGCCACAATTGAGCTACGGAATGTGCCAATTAAAGAACAAGAAAAACGCACTGACCTAGTGACAGTGGTGTCTGACATTGGACAAGCCATGCAGTTAGACATAAAACCGACAGACCTCAGAGACATTTACCGCCTTCCGGGGAAACCTGGCACTACAAGACCTATCGTGACTGAATTTGCATCTGTTTCTTTAAGAAATTATTTCTTGTCATCGGTTCGACAATTTAATAAACAACGGCCATTAATGGAGAAGTTGAATACTGAGACAATCGGGATACCAGGGAATAAAAAGTCTATTTACGCCGATGAGCACCTTACTCCTACCCTTCGAAAACTTCTTTTTGAAGCCCGTCTGTTCGCTAAGGCGCATAACTATTCCTGCTGGCATTCGAGCGGCAAAATCTTTATACGTACTGAGAAAGATACAAAACCCATCCATATCAAAACTGAGGAATGTCTGGCTTTTTTAGCAAAAACGTAATGCTAGTCTTTATGAGTATAATAATATGTTTCATATTTTGTGATACTTTTGCATGTCGATTAAAAATATTTTACATAACTACAATTTATAATAGGTTTACTTACATTAACCAAAGTACAACGTTTGCTAATTCTAACTTAACAAAGATTTTTATTTACAAATTTTTTGCATGCTGTAATCTTTTAAAAACTTGTCATTCAATTTCAAATTGTGTCTTTACGTTTATAAAACAAACCGTATTTCCACATTGCCATTATAATGTTATGACAGTATACATAACGCGAACATACAAATTTATCTATTTAACACTAACAACAACCATACTATTTACACTTCACTTTCTAAATAAATGGATTAGCTTTCTTCTGAGGAGTACAGTGCATAGTAAAATTATTTCATATACATTGCATAGTGTGCGTATACAGTACCCATGGAATACGCACACTACATATATATCACAATTATATGACAGTGATCACTACCTACTGTTGCATCTTACATCGTTGCCGGATTTTATTAATCACAAAAATGGCCAATTTAAAAGATAACATATACACCACTATGGATAATTTGGATCATATGAATTTGTATAACTCTTTAAACTGTGACCCAGAAGACTGTATTAAACATGTTCAAATCTCTAATTCGACAGTAATAATTCTTACTCAAAATATTCGAAGTATCGGTCATAATATCTCAGAATTTTTATGTTTGCTGAAATGAATAGATATATCCCCTGATATAATAGTTTTGACTGAATGTTGGCTCTCGTGTAATATTCACATTCCCTCACTTGATAACTATACGGCATTTTCAACAAAAACTCACTACAACCAAAACGACGGTATCGTTATATATAAAAGGAATGGCTTAATATGCAATACCTACGAACCTGACTTTTCGGCAGCTAACTGCCTCGTAACTACCATACAAAATACAATTACACTTGTATCCATCTATAGGCCTCCATCATTCAAAAATATTAATATCTTTATAAATTCCTTGGACAGCCTTTTAGCATCATTCAATAAAAATAAACATGTTTTGCTCACTGGTGATATAAATATCGATATCAAGTCTAATAACGCCGATTTTAACGCACAGACATACTTAAATCTCACATCGTCACATGGACTGCTACCAGTACACACCCTACCAACTAGACTTAATAATTGTCTTGACCATGTATTAGCAAAAAGTACCTATAAGTCAACGGCTCTGATTATTAAGAACACACTTATCGATCACGATAGTGTTCTCATATCCATAGAAACCAAACAGTCCAATTATCATAAAAGGCATTTTCAATCTTTGACCAAGATAAACTATTTTGGCATCAGTAAAGAATTAATGGACACCAATTTTCAACCGGTTCTGAACTCTGATGACTGCAATGAGGCTGCTGAAATATTCGTGAATAAAATAATTGACATTGTGCAAAATAATACACATACACATAAATTACCCCGCCGCAAAATCCCTCTGAAACCTTGGGTAACTCCAGGCATCGTCCGATGTCTGAGAAATAGGGATCATATGCATATTTAACTTAAAAAATCACCGGATAATCAAATTCTTAGTATCACATATCGTAGGTATAGGAATTTCTGTGTAACCTTGCTGAGAAAGCTTAAGTTAGAATATGAACGTGACGAACTTAAAAAGGCGGGCATGACGAGTGTTAAAAAAACTTGGGAAGTAATCAATTCGATTACAAATCTAAAAACTAAACCTACATTTAATGAGGAACTAATGTCCCTTACTCTTTCGTCTAATACTGCATTAGATTCTATAAACGAATACTTCGTCAACGTTGGGAAGAATATAGCAGAAAATATAAAAATTACTCAAAATCCTGATACAGGGCGAAATTCACATGCAGAGTTAAGCCCCGTGTCTTCTTTGGTGTTGTTAAATACTGACTTGGCCGAAGTTGTTAACATTATCGATTCTCTCAAAGTTTCTGGCTCTACCGGTTGGGATAAGATACCAGCTATTATTCTAAAACAAAATAAACAACTCCTTGCGGGCCCTATTGTACACATTTGTAATCCCGCGATTTCAACCGCCAAATTTCCAAATATTTTTAAAATATCTACCATCACACTTATCCATAAAAACGGTGACAAAACTAACATAGGTAATTATAGACCTATATCAATTTTGCCAACTATATCTAAAATTTTAGAACGTATTCTAAATAAGCAACTAACATTGTTTTTAGAACGAAATAACCTTATATCTCCTAATCAATATGGGTTTAGAAAATCAAAGTCAACTGCCGGTGCCGTATTCCACTTAACTGACACAGTTGTTAGGAAATTGGATGATGGTCAGAAATGTTTGTGTGTATTTCTAGATATCGCAAAAGCATTTGATACTGTATCAATATCGCTGTTGCTTAAGAAGCTCGAACATCTAGGCATACGAGGCAACCCGCTAAATTTATTTGAGGACTACCTAACTGGTAGAAGTCAAAGTATTAGGATCGGCAATAAGCTCAGTAATCCTCTCAATATAAACTATGGTGTCCCTCAAGGCAGCATACTTGGCCCGACTCTTTTCCTAGTCTATATAAATCAGTTGTGTAATATGTCTATCGAAAACGGCCAGATCATAACTTTTGCCGATGACACGGTTTGTATATTCTGGGAAGGGAGTTGGGACAAGGTATTTGAATCTGCTCTAAAGGGATTTAACACGGTTTCCAATTGGTTACATAACAATTTACTCAGCTTAAATGCTAGTAAAACTAAGTACCTTCCAATTTCAATGGTAAATCGGACCCAGCCTTCAAAAGACATTTTTCAAATTAAAGCTCATGAATGTCTCTTGTCAGGAAATACTTGTACCTGTTCCTGTTCGTGTATAGAAGAAGTCAAGGAAATAAAATATCTTGGCGTAATAATAGATAGTAATTTATCATTTCAGTCACATATTAGAGTGTTAACTTCCCGTTTGCGTAAACTCATAGCAATATTTAAATATATACACACATGTAGGAGAACCTAAGCTGATTAAAACTATAAACAAAGCGCTATGTGAATCTCTATTACTATATTGTATTGACTCATGGGGAGGAGTGGCTAAGACCCACATGCTTAATGTAGAAAGAGCCTAAAGAGCAATACTTAAGGTAAGCAGCTTCCTTCCCTATAGATACCCGACCAAAAATCTTTATCAGAATTGTAACGTATTAACAGTACGGCAGCTATTCATTTTAAGACTTCTTCTAAGATATCATAGTAACACACTTCACACTTCTGACACATTTAGGCGCAGGGACTATAAAATCTTTAAATCGTTCAAATTTAATACATTTTATACAAATCGGTTTGCATGCTTTCTAGGTGAATTCTTATATAATAAAATCAATAAATGTTTAAGGATACACAGACTAAATAAGCATAATCTAAGAATTTCACTTTATGAGTGGCTTCATGCACTCGATTATGATGAAACAGAAAATTTGCTTGCTATAGTACGATAATACCTGTATTAAGCATAATATAGGCATTATCGTATTACCTGACACAACCAGATACTCATATACCTGTAGTAAAGCGTGCACTTAACTCCTAACACACACAAATGGCATGTGGAAAATAACTTTTCTATAATTAATTATTGTTACTATTATAAATACCTAAATAATTGTTAACCCATTGCACTATAATTTTCATAGTATTCTATTAAAATATTTTTAAGTTAAGTATATGTACCTATTAGATTTATATAGCAGCATTTTAAATTAAATTGGTCTTTGTAACAAAATGGCAGGGGAAATTCGTGATGCTTATATTACAGGCTCTAAGCCTAGTTTAAGCATCTAATGTCAACTTATCAGAATAACATTGGCCCTATTTTTCTTGTTAGATTTTCTAAACTGATGTGAGTCTATTGCTATCTTTGACTAATACCTACATGATTCCATTAAAGGCAGTATGATTTTATAGAGATTTCTAGAGATGTCAAACTAAACTCTGTATGGATTCCGCTGAGTTTGGAACGCATGTTTGGTTGATATCTCTTGTCTAGCTATCTTAAATTACTTTTACTTTACTTTATTTTCCAATAAATGTAGAACATTTTTGTGTAACTACGATTGACAGATGTTAAGTCACTTTCTAGTTTTATCTAAAATAACAGGATAGCATATTGGACTAGATTTGATTTGGTAATGCACAACGGAATCACCAGCATTGTACATACACAAACATTGCCTGAATTAAGTAGTTATCTAGCTAGTATATCTAAATAGATATACTGCTAATACTCTAATGTTTAACTGTAAGATAACATAAGTCAAATATTGTAAATGGGTTGATCAATAAATATTATTATTATTATTATCACCTTTATTTAATATTTATCTCATACCATATTAATACATTTTTAAATATAAAAAAAAATACATTTAAAAATATAAAAGTATGTTATGGAAACCCACCAGTATCGGGAACAGGCTCCAAGCTACTGGTGAACAGGCTGGTGACACGCACGGCAAATATCAGTAGTGCCATCCCTCAGGATATATTTCCGGTAGTTATTCGTCTTGATCACTTCGTCAGCAATTGCACAGACAAACCCTTCGGTTTCCCCAAAGAGGTCACCGAAGCGTAGCCAGTTCACCGAGGCTAATAAGTCTACTTCCGGCCCATGTAGAGCCCGGTAGAACCTGCCATGAAGCTCCTTGCTCTGCCAAACAAGCTTGCGATCGTCAGTGCTAAGCACCACAGGTCTGCGCCAGTTGTCCTTCGATAAACTGAGCGGGGTTAATCCGGCGTCCACTGCGACAACGTCCCGATGCATATCCACGTTCGCGTTGAGAAAATATTCTCTGAGGTTGCATACTTCGCGGTTGTGTAGAGATTTGACATTTAAAAAGCCACGACCTCCACACTTCCGCGGAATATACAACCTCATTACGGACGAGCGTGGATGATGCATCCGGTAAGCTGTCAGCATTGTACGCACCTTTCTGTCCAGGGCGTCTAACTCAGTCTGAGTCCACTTGAGTATGCCAAAGGAGTACATCAGAACCGGCATGACCCAACCGTTGCAAGCTCGAACCTTATTGCCACCTGACAGAAGACTTTTCAGTACTTTTGTCAGGCGGCCAAAGAAACGTTCTTGCAACGATTGCTTCATGTCTGTCTCGTTAATACATAAGGCCTGTGACATACCCAAGTATTTATAGGTATTGGTTCGCAGAAGTGATCTGAGGTTAATGGAATCTGAGAGTTGAATCCCTTCAGATTCCACCATCCTTCCTTGTTTCACATGTATCACTGCACATTTATCCACACCAAATTCCATTTTGATAGAATTACTAAAACTTTCAGTAATTTTTAGTAAATCCATCAACTGTGAATTGGTGTGAGCAAACAGCTTCAAGTCATCCATGAACAACAAGTGGGATATGACCTGACCACCTCTGCGTAGCCTATAACCTAACCCTGAACCCTCTAGTAATGTACTAAGAGGGTTCAGCGCTAAGCAAAACCACAACGGGCTCAGACTATCGCCCTGGAAGATACCCCGCTCAATTTTAACAAGTTCGCCATTTCCCTGGATCCGTCGGCATCCTGGATAGCCAAGAACCGTTTTCCATTGCCCCATACATGACCTTAAGAAGGTGCGTAGAGTTGTATTTATTTTATACAACTCCAACACCCTCAAAAGCCATGTATGTGGCACAGAATCATACGCTTTCTTGTAGTCTATCCAACATGCCGCCATATCCTTTCGGTTACGACGAACTTGTTGGCTAATGGTCATATCTATAAGGAGGAGCTCCTTAGTACCACGAGCCCCCTTCTTACATCCATTCTGAGTGTGCGACATAATGGAATTTAGCTCTATGTGTTTTAATATTTTAGCCCTCAGAATAGACGTAAGAAGTTTATAGACCGATGGCAAACATGTAATCGGCCTATAATTACCGGGCTCTGTGGTACTACCTGTCTTATGGAGCAAGTGGGTTACTCCAGTTGTCATGAAATCTGGGATCGATCCAGATTCTATGGCTGATTGAAATTGGGATGCTAATCGGTCATGTGAACTACGTAGCCATTTCAGCCAGTAATTGTGCAGTCCATCCGGTCCTGGAGATTTCCAATTGGATAACGACCGGACTGCACTAGTGACATCTTCGCCTGAAATGACTACGTTATCCATCTCTGGAATATGTTCACATGTCCGTTCAACATCCCGAATCCAACCACCCTCAGTGTGACCAATAGGCGCCGACCATATGCTACGCCAAAACCGGTTTGTGGCGTCTGTATCCGGCAGCTGCCCATTAGCCACATCTTGGTCTGGTCGGTCCCAGTTTCTATAAACCCACTTTTGGTCCCTTTGAAATGTACGTTTCAACATATATCGGTCCACGCGTTTTCTATATCTGCGTATCCGATTTGCCCATGCATAGACTTTCTGCTTTAGGAAGTCAATGCGCTCTGTGATCCGAGATGTATATTCATGAGGACTGATGCCAGTCCCCAAGAAGGCTCGGCGCACAAAGCGCATGACCCTGGGACGTGTATTCCCAGACCTAAAGCAGATTAGCTTACCGATAAGTGCCCTTGTCTCAGTAATACGCCGCTCAATTCTGCACTGCCACGCCGGGACAGCAGATCTTTATTATTATTATTATTATTATTATTCACTTTATTTATTTACATTTCTCATAGTTAATTTTATATTAATAAACTATATTAAGAAAAAAAAGTTTAGAAATATAAAAGGGACCACGGAGACCCACCGGTGTCGGGTACAGGGACCAAGCCACCGGTGGTTAGGGCCTCAGAGACAGGAACTTCCTCACGATGCGTGCCGTGTCGAGAAGAACTGCCTTCTGCATCAAGGACTTGATCCGACTGCCTAGTGCGAGCCTCTTTAGATGTTGATCGAGGCTCTTGGCGATTAGCCCATTCACCGACACGACTATCGGCACAATGATCGCCGAATCCACATCCCACATGTCAACAATCTCGTGAGCTAGGTCCAAATATTTAATCTCCTTCTCTTTTTCTGCCTTCACGAGATTGCCGTCATGCGGTATGGTGATATCGATTATCATTGCGAGTCGCTCTGCTCGGTCTATCACTACAATATCAGGCTTATTGGCTACAATAGTCCTGTCTGTAATGATAGACCGATCCCAGTACAACAATGCACGACCATTCTCGAGAACTGGGTCGGGCACATATCTGTAGTACGGTACCTCTGAACCAACGAGATTATATTTAAGGGCTAGTTGCTGATGGATTATCCTGGCTACTTGGTTGTGTCTGTGCAAATACTGACCGTTGGCAAGACTCGAACAACCGGACACTATATGCCTGAGCGATTCTCCGGGTTGGTGACACGCCCGACATATGTCAACCGTCCCATCCCTCAGAATATACTTCCGGTAGTTGTTTGTCATGACAACTTCGTCCATAATTGCAAAGACAAAACCTTCGGTTTCTCCAAAGAGATCACCGAATCGCAGCCAGGAGATGGAAGCTTTAAAATTTACATCGGGCCCATGTAAGGCCCGGTAGAATCGTCCATGCAGCTCCTTGCCCCTCCATACTTCTCGTCGGTCCTCAGTACTAAGTACTGCAGGTTTGTGCCAGTTCTCTTTAGCCAGAGCGAGCGGGGTAAGCCCGGTATCAATTCCGACTACATCGCGATGCACATCCACACTCATCTGCTGAAAATAATCTCTGAGGTTGCACACCTCGCGGTTGTGTAGGGTCTTAGCACATAAAAAGCCTCGACCCCCACATTTCCGCGGGATGTACAGCCTCATTACCGATGAGCGTGGATGATGCATACGAGATGCAGTCAGCATTGAACGGACTTTTCTATCCAGGGCATCTAGTTCAGTCTGGGTCCACCTGAGTATGCCGAAGGAATACATTAGGACTGGCATGGCCCACCCGTTGCAGGCCCGCACCTTGTTGCCGCCTGATAAAAGACTGTTAAGTACTTTTCTCAGGCGGCCAAAGAACCGAGCCTGCAACGTCTGTTTCATGTCAGTCTCAGAAATATTCAATGACTGCGACATACCCAGGTATTTGTAAGTCTCAGTTGGGGAAAGGGATCTAAGTTGTATGGAATCTGAGAGTTGTATCCCTGCAGATTCCATAATCCTGCCTCTCTTCACATGCATGACCGCACATTTATCCACACCAAATTCCATCCTGATTGAATTACTAAAGGTTTCGGTTACCTTAAGTAATGCAGACAGTTGGAATTTGTTGGGGGCAAATAATTTCAGGTCATCCATGAAAAGGAGGTGAGATGTAACATGACCTCCTCTCCTCAACTGATAGCCTAGCCCAGAAGCCTCTAATAAGGTACTTAGGGGGTTCAGGGCCAGGCAAAACCACAGAGGACTCAGGCTGTCGCCCTGGAATATACCTCGCTCGATCATTATGGGAGCGTCGCAACCCAAGGTCGATCGACACCCTGGATAGCGCAATACGGTCCTCCATTGCCTCATACACGACCTTAAGAAGGTGCATAGAGTTGTATCTACTTTGTACAACTCTAGTACCCTCAAAAGCCACGCATGAGGCATGGAGTCGTATGCCTTTTTGTAATCTATCCAGCATGTCGATAGATTCTTGTGGTTACGGCGCACCTGTTGGCTAATGGCCATGTCTATCAAAAGGAACTCTTTAGTACCACGAGCCCCACTCTTACATCCATTTTGAGAAACAGATAAAATTGAATTATCAAATATATGTTTAGATAATTTCGTTCTCAAAATGGATGTAAGAAGTTTATATATAGTTGGTAAGCACGTAATTGGCCTATAATTCCTGGGGTCCGTGGTACTACCAGACTTATACAGTAGGTGTGTAACGCCGGATGTTAAAAAATCAGGCAGCGACCCTGATTCCAATGATGATTGAAATTGAGATGCTAAGCAAGCATGCGAACTTCGGAGCCATTTAAGCCAAAAATTGTGCAGTCCGTCCGGTCCCGCTGACTTCCAATTTTGTAACGGACGGACTGCACTGGCTATGTCGTCAATTGTTATATATATTGGCTCCATAGATGGAATTCGTTCACATGCTCGCTCAACATCCCCAATCCAATCACCCTCTTCATGGTTGACGGGCATCGACCAGATACTGCGCCAAAAAGTAACAGTGGAATCATCATCTGGTCGACACCCATCACCATTACTGGCCGAAGAATCAGGGTGCTCCCATCCCCGGTACACACACTTTTCGTCTCTCTGGAATGTGCGATTCAGGCAATATCGATCCACTCTTTTTTTATATCGCCGAATACGGTTTGCCCATGCATAAAGCTTTTGTTTTAGGAAGTCGATGCGCTCTGTAACTCGAGACAAATAATCTTGGGAACTGATACCAGTTCCCGCGAAGGCCCGAGTCACAAAGCGCATCACTCTCGGTCGTGTATTGCCGGCTCTAAAGGAGGACAGCTTGCCAATGAGTGCCCTGGTCTCAGCGATACGACTTTCAATCCTGCATTGCCATGCTGGCACCATAACGGACCGTCGAGTAGCGGTATTATTTACAGGAAATTTAACTCCTGCTACTCGACATGCCGTAACAGCCGCACAATACAGGATTGACTGTGTATCGCTGAGATTTTCACTATTGTCAAAATATATTGACAATAGTGAATCCAAGGCACTCACTAGCGCTATGTTTTTCTTATGCATGGGCAACCGAGGCAAACGAGGCCGAATACTTGGATTCATGGATCGGTATTCCCCAATAGCACATTCCAAAGTGCTCCTTATTATTATTATTATTATTATTATTGGGTGAACATAACTGTTTCTTAGCTTTTAAAGCTAGTATTAACTACGTAAACGGGCCAAGGCCAAGTCTATGTAGCGTGTGGTGAGTTTTATGAAGAGTGAATGATGTTATGTGAGGAATTTTCGTTTTCTTCGCTTTGCATGAACTTTCTGACTATTCTACATGTATTTAAAATTGCAGCTTTTTGAAGCGTGGTGAATATTGATGTTTTTAGGTCAATAAGTTTGACGCTATGGTGGAGATGTTTCGGAATTACGCCTGTGGTTGAAATAACTATGGGCACCACGTAAACTTTTTCTTGTCTCCAGATTCTGGTCACTTCATCTTTTAGTTCGGCATATTTACTAATTTTTTCAGCTATAGTTTTTTGTAAGTTATGTGTGTTCGGAATTGCGATATCTAAGAGGTGAGTGGTTTTATTTACTTTGTCCTGCAGAGTGATGTCTGGTCTATTGTAGTGGATGGTCCTATCGGTAAGTATGGCGCGGTCATAGTAAAGCTTGTGTGTGGAATTCTCTAATATAGTTTGTGGTGTGTATTTATAATAAGGAGTGTTTGTGTCTTGTATGAGTTTATGTTTGAGTGCTAATTGTTGATGAATGATGTTTGCTACCTGATTGTGTCTGTGAGTGTAATCTGTCTGTGTGAGTTGCGTGCATGCTCCAGTGATGTGTTGTATAGTTTCTGGTTGGCTATGGCATTTACGACATTTGTCATTTGTGACTGTTGGATCTTTAATTATAAACTTTCTGTAGTTTTTTTGTATTTATAATCTGATCTTGGATGGCAATAATAAATCCTTCGGTTTCCGGGAATAAATTGCCAATTTTGAGCCATTTATTGGATGCTATTGTATCTATATGGGGTTGCTCTAGATCATGAGGGTGACGGCCATGTAGTACTTTCTTTTTCCAATCTTCTAATTTTTGCTTTTGCGGGTCAATGTCAGTGAGTTGTATGTCTGTTTGGTTATTCAAATTAAGTGGTGTGTAGTTGAAATCATTTGTGACTATGGCGTTCTGGATGTTACTTGTATGAGACTTGGTGTAGAAAAAATGTTTAAGGCTGTTTATTTGTTTTTGCCAAAGATGATAGATGTCTATGAGGCCACGCCCTCCATCTTGGCGTTTGATTGTGAGCCTCTCTATTGCAGATTTGGGGTGTAAATTATTGTGTTTGGTAAGTGTTGTACGTGTAGTTCTCTCTATTTCTTGTATATCGGTCTTTGTCCATTTTATTACTCCAAATGAGTATGTTAAAATGGGGATTGCATAGGTATTTAATGCTTTTATTAAGTGCTTGTGCTAAAAGTTGAGTCTTGCAAAGTGCATTTATCCTTCTCTTGTATTCTACGTTAAGTGTTTGTTTAATGTTTGTGTGATCTAGTCCTTTGAATTGTCTATATCCTAAATATTTATATAAGTCTGTGGATTCTAGTGCTGTGATTGATTCTGTTGTATTAATATCATAGTTGCCAGGTTTTATTTTGCCTCGTATTATATGTACTGTTTTGCACTTATCAAGTCCGAATTCCATATTTATGTCCGTACTAAATTGTGTCGCGGTTTGTATTAACTTTTTCATTTCTTTGTCGGTTTCTGCATATAATTTAATGTCGTCCATATACATAAGATGTGAGATAGTAGTATCTGCTGTGGTGTGTTTAAGGGGATATCCAGCTTGGCAACTATGTAATAGACGAGAAAGGGGGTTGAGACCGAGACAGAACCATAGGGGGCTTAGAGAGTCTCCTTGGTATATTCCTTTTTTTATGAATATTTCTCTAGTTGTGATGACGGTATCGCGATAGTTTAAGTTAAGTGTAGTTTTCCATTGAGACATGATACATTTCAAGAAGTTTATTAATTTGGTGTTTATCTTGTATATCTGTAAAATTTTAATCAACCATGAATGTGGAATACTATCAAAAGCCTTTTTGTAATCGATGTAGGTACAATGCAAGTTTCTACTTTTTGTGGCGGCATGTTTATGGATTACGGAGTCTATAACTAGCTGTTCTTTGCATCCCATATGGCCCCGTCTGCACCCTTTCTGTTCTTCTGCTATGATGTTATGATTTTCTATATGGTTACTAATTTTTGATGTGATTGCCGATGTTAATATTTTGTAAATTGTGGGTAAGCATGTAATTGGTCTGTATTGTGAGGGCTGTGGTAAGTATTGGGTTTTAGGCAACATGTAAGTTATTCCAGTGGCAAAATAATCAGGTATATTTTGATTTCCTAGGACAATATTAGTTATTTTTTTTGCTAAAACTTTGTGTAATGAATTTAATTTTTTATACCAGAAATTATGAATTTTATCTATACCAGGAGATTTCCAGTTATGTAGTCTTGCAGTTATTCTTGTTATGTCACTTTCAGTTATTTCGTTGAATTCCATTTCTTCTATTGATTGCCAAGTATTTTCTTCATTTTTAACCCACTCAGTATCTTCGTTGTGCTGTACCTCTTTTTCCCATATATCAGTCCAAAACGATTCTAATTGTGCTACTGTTGGTAATTCTGCGCTATTTTCCAATACCATGCCAGTTTTTGATTGCTTTAAATTTCTGTAAAAGTTCTTTTCATTGGTAGCAAACAAAGCGTTGTCGTTTTTGCGTTCTTGTGCTTTTTTATATCTTTTTAACCGATGGACCTTTAGGGCCAATTTCTGTTTCAAGGTATCCAAAAACTCTTCCGGTTTTCTGTTATGATTTTCGTGTCTAGTGTGGGTGGTCATGCTTCTAAATATTGCTTCAACTCTCTTAACTACTTTATTGGATCTGTTATTGTTAATGTATTGAGTTAGTCTACCGCAGTGTGCTCTAAGTTTTTCTATATCTTTTTCTAATCTCTGTTACCACTGTGGCTTTGATGTATTTTTTGATTTTTTACTGCCGCCATAGTCTGTTATTTTATAACCTAGTTCTTCTGAAATGGCTACAGCTGTGCAATATATAAGAGTGTTTAAGTCGTTTAGTTGTATATCTTCATCTGCATATTAGGTGAGTATTTCTTGGTTAAATAAATTAAGTAGGTAGGAAAGCTTTGGTGTGTATCTAAGTTTGGGTAATTTCGGTCGGTGTACTGGATTCATCCCAGAGTATTGTATTAGAGTTGTTTTAAATTTATTTTGTATATCAGTGGTACGCGTATCTGTAGTGTCTATTGGTAGATTTTGATCGGATAACGTTTCTATATCATTTTCTAGTGTTATGATCTGTCTTTCAGTTTGTGTGGCGGTGTGAGATATTTGTGTATTTTGTGAGTGATAGAGTGAAAGAGATTGTGTGAGAGGTTGGGTGTCAGTGAATGATTGTAGTTCTAGATTGTTTTCTGATGAGCGATGTGTTTCTGTGATTAAATTCGCATTAGTATTATTATCTATGTCATCCAATTGTGCT
Organism: Euclidia mi; assembly: GCA_944739405.2. Lineage (NCBI taxonomy): Eukaryota > Metazoa > Arthropoda > Insecta > Lepidoptera > Erebidae > Euclidia > Euclidia mi. The sequence goes on from OX123189.2 coordinate 35,591,860, forward strand.
TGTACTTCTTCTTTCAATTTGTCTATTTCTTCTTTTGATAACAGTTTATTTCTAACTATTGTACGCCGTTGGTCTGAAATTCTTTGTTCACTTACACTAATTTCTGGGTATTGTTGTGTAAAAAGTTCATGTAAGCGTTGTCTATAAGTGGTCATGTCAGTTTCTAATCTTGTTATGTGTAAATATGTGCGCATGATAAATATGTTAACTTCCTTACTCCATCTCATGCGTGATCTTGGTTTTCCAGCCTTGTATTATTATTATTATTATAATTAGGCACAGTAAACGAAGGGTTGTGCCTGGATGGAACAAATAAGTGAGTGACACTCACAGGGAGGCTCGGCTTTGTTTTCAAGTGTGGTTATTGTGCAGTAAACCAAAAACAGGAAAAAATTATTATGATATGTGTGAATCAAGAAAAAAATTCAAATCCAAATTGAAATTTTGTCAAAACAATGAGCAACAAATCAAGATGAATATTATCGCTGAACAGCACAAAGATAAGCAATTCGGTAAATTCTGGAACTCTACTAAGAAACTTAACCCAAAGCCGGGACTGCCTGTGAGCGTTAGTGGTCTACATGATCCTCGTGACATAGCTAATGCCTTTCAGCAATGTTTCAAAGTGGAATCACCTCTTGTAACGTCGCTGGTGCTTCAGATGCTCAATGCTGGGACCCAGGGTGACACTGTTAAATTGAAATTCTCGGCTAAGGAAATTTCGAATATTATTTATAATATGTCTCGGGGTAAGTCTCCTGGCCACGATGGTCTATGTATCGAGCATCTGAAGTACGCCGGTATCCACATGCCGAGGGTGCTCGCGCTGTTTTTTAATTTATCAATTTCACATTGTTACTTACCTGAGGACCTCATGCGTACACTGGTTGTTCCTATATTGAAAAACAAAACTGGTGACCCTTCGGACCTGTCCAATTACAGGCAGATCTCACTCACCACCATTATTGCAAAAATTTTGGACAGTCTGCTTGATAAGCAGCTTGAGAAAAATATACACCTACACGATGCACAATTTGGCTTTAGGCCGAACCTATCCACTGAGAGTGCAATTTTTTGCCTCAAGCAGACTGTTCATTATTACACGGCGAGGAACACGCCCGTGTTCGCATGTTATCTGGATTTGTCCAGGGCATTTGACCTTGTAAATTACGATGTATTATGGGCAAAGCTTCACAATGTCGAGGGGCTCCCTTCAGAATTAATATGGTTACTCAAGTTCTGGTACTGTAATCAAGAGAATACTGTTCGATGGGGAGGCACTTTTTCAGAAGTGTACAGATTGCAGTGTGGGGTGAGGCAAGGGGGGTTGAGCTCGCCGCGCCACTTTAACTTGTACATGAACAGCCTGATTGAGAGGCTCAGTAGCACCGGTCTTGGATGCTCAATAGCATAAATAATATAAGTTACGCTGATGACATGGTGCTGTTGAGTCCCTCAGTCAGAGCTTTAAGGTGTCTCTTAAATATCTGTGAGGAGTATTCAGGGGCTCATGGGCTGAGATATAACGCCAAAAAGAGTGAGTTTATGATATTTAAAGCCGGATCAAAAAAATATCAAACGCCCGTAGTCACTCTTTGCGGTACAGCACTAGAACAAGTTGGTAAATTTAAGTATCTGGGTCACTGGGTCACCGACGACTTATCCGATGACTTGGACATCGAGAGGGCACGAAGAGCGTTGTCCGTTCGGTGCAATATGCTCGCACGTAGGTTCGCACGTTGTACAAAAGATGTCAAAATTACTTTATTCAAGTCGTACTGTCAGACACTGTACACGTGCGGGCTATGGGCGAAGTACACGCGCCGAGCGTACAGCGCGCTTCGCGTCCAATATAACAACGCCTTCAGGGGAATGGTGGGGCTGCCGCGGTGGTGTAGCGCGTCTGCTATGTTCGCAGAAGCGCGCACATCTGATTTCTTCGCGGTGATGCGCACGCGTTGTGCATCTTTATTAAGACGGTTGCGGCTCAGCTCCAACGTTCTCCTGAGGACCTTGTCTGAACGGTGGGACTCACCTATGTTGCAGGCATGGATAGGGCTACACTGCCTTTGCAACAGAAAATGAGTGTGTCTTATGCCCTACCTTTGTAATTACTTTTTTTTTATTATCACTAACAATATTTATAAGCCTGTGTTACTAACAAAATTGAATGTATGGAACTTGTTTTCTGAGCAATAAACAAATAATAATAATAATTATTATTATTATTATCAATATCAATATCTTCTTCCTCTGCCACAATTTCACATATTTTATCATAAATAATCATCTTGTGGGGTCACTCAAAAAATGTTTCAATATCTGAACATCCTTAGCTTTATTAGGATTGACAAATCAACGTATTGCCACTTGCCTACGTTTGGGTGCTCCTTGTGTTTCTCCGCATCGGTGCCATTGTGGAGAAGACGTTGATAGCCTCGGACATCATGGGCTTTCTTGCAGCAGAAGCGCAGGTAGAATTCCACGACATGCTAATTTGAATGACATAATTCGTCGTACTCTTGCCGCATCTGGCGTACCAGCTGTACTCGAACCAAATGGTTTGGTACGAGACGACGGGAAGAGACCTGACGGTATGTCATTGTTGCCATGGTAAATGGGTAGGCCTTTGGTGTGGGATGCAACGTGCGTAGATACCCTTGCGCCATCACATATTCCAAGCACAGCAGGTCATGCCGGCGCTGCTGCTGCAACGGCGGAAACCCTCAAATGGCGCAAATACGGAAATTTAGTCGGCAATTACATATTTGAGCCGTTTAGGGTAGAAACGTTGGGCCCATGGGGTCCGAGCGCTCGTATTTTGTACCGAGAAATTTCGAAAAGCTTGATCGACGTCTTACGTGACCAGAAGGCTGGTTTATTCTTTGCTCAAAGAATCAGCATTGCCATCCAGCGTGGCAATGCTGCCAGCCTTCTGGGCACGTTACCCCATGACATTGATGCGGAGGTATTGAGACCGTGCACGACAATAGTGCCACCTAGCATGCGCAACTATTCGGGATTATGCCAAATAATGACATATCGGTATTTTATTGCTTTCAAGTATGTAATTATAGCAAATTAAAGATAAGTAAAAAGACGAAGTGGTATTTTTACTATCAACGGTCATCCACTGCTGCACTACTACTGCACTCAATTCGGAATTCAATACAGTCAATAATAACTTTTGTATTGATGTAATCTGGACTGAAACACTTGGTCATTGTAGCTTCTACGGTGGCTCTATTCGGCCAAAAGATTAAATTAGTAGTTGCACAAGCTAGATTTTGTAAGATCAAATGAAATATTTGTGAGATTGTGGTTCTGCTGTATACGAAATAATACACTCAATGCTGAAAATGTCAAGCCAGTTTTCATTTTATAAAAATAAGAACTCGGTATTTAATGGAAACTGTACATTTTTACATAAAAATATTTAGTTAATCTTGTTACTAAAAACTGCAAATTGCTACATGACACACCAGCAAGATCTAGGAGTTCTTGATCATTTTTATTGATGAAATACCAACAAATTATTGGCTTTTTGTTTCGGTACATTGATTATCATACAATATTTTGTCAGTGCAACAGCTTTTATCTTTCATTCTTGCATTATTAATTGCTACAATTTTTGAAGTTGTTGCATTTCAGCATCAGAGTGATCACTGTAAATGAATCTATTACAAATAATGGTTGTTTCTTTAAAATTCGATTCAGAAAACAGATCGATTTGGCATCCTTGATCAGCCACACGAGGTTCGATTTGATTAAATTCATTTTCATTTTCAACTCTTACTCTTACTTGATTTGATGTGATATCTAAGACCTTTGTGGTACTACGTTTTATAAAACGTGTATATCTAGCTAACACTTGTGACTCTCTAACTTTCTTCTGTCGATATATTTGAGGGAATATCGTAGGAACATAACTTGGACTTGTTTGCACGTCAGATTTTTTGCCTCCAATAAAACGTTCACTACAAATTGTGTCGTGACGTCTTGGAGTCCATGGCGAGCCATCAACACTGAAAAATAAAACATTAATTAATATCACATAAAATACAGAACAAATAAAAACAATTTATTTATTAAGTATCGTATCTAATCTTTCTTTGATCTAATTTCCACTCTACTGTTGGAAAAATATAGAATTTACACAGACTATTTGTGCCGTTATTTTTGCAGTCCACAACACAACAACAATTATGATCCATTTCAAAGATGACAATATTTAAGATCAAGAATTAAATTATCAGATAATGTATTTGTTATAACAAAATTCAAATCAAAAATCAAATTGACTTCCCGAATAGTTTAGTTAGGATTTCTGCCACGGCATGCGCTGCGATCGTTTTAGCTACCCCCTCCATGCACTTCGCACGTAGCGAATACAACGACGCCTACACGCCTCGTGCCTTGCGTTTTGTAAGAATATATTATTTTATTTTCTTTTTAATTTAGTTATAGGTTTATAAGTATAGTTTAAGCTGTAAATAGTAATTAAGTAATAGTTAGTAAAAATGTAATTAGTTGTAAAATAATTGAATTGAAATAAAAGAGTTATATTACTGAAAAATTATTTATTAAATTGACATACAGTCACGATCCTCAGCATTGAGGGAACGACCAGAATGAATGAATGAGCCTTGTACAATGGACTAAAATTCAGTTTCAAAGGCTGTGGACGCTTTCTCCTAAAACAGCTGACGTTTAATTTTTCACAAAAACTACTTAACTGCGTTCAGATATGTCGTTTTTGTAAAATTTGCACGCAGTTGTGTAGTTTTTGTAAAATATGTGTTTTTTTACAGTGTGATTCTGAGCTCATTATGCTGTTTTAGTAAAATCGAATTAAACTGTCTAGTGTAACTTTTGCCATAGATCATATTGCCATCATTAATAAAAATAACCTTAAAATTGTTAGTTAGGTATGTAGTTTTTGTAAAGAAAAACCCTTCAATTATCATCCAAAATAAAATAATGAAAAAGCTAATTTTCAGTCAAATCTTGCTATACTAGTCAGCGTATAAGGCTAGAATGATGATAATTTTATTTAAAATAAACCCTGCACGTAGTAGAATTCTGTGTAGCCTAACTATAAAGTTTAGACATTTAGATACTCTAGGCAGTAAGATAAATTCAGAAAATATAAAAATAAAAAGTTGATTTGTCAAAAGAATAATCTTAATGCCGTGTTAAATAAAAATCTTCTCTCAATGCCTTAAATAATAGTAAAACAACGGTGAACACAATCTAGTATTTCTAGTCTACGTGACAAACGTCGATTTGCTCAACTGTAGAACTAGTAGGTACTGAACGAAGTGCTTTTTTAGTACCTTCACCTTTGTAACTTATGACTCAGTTTATAGGGTCACCTAATTTTGTATATAAGTCGGGTTGAAACCCTAAACAAGCTTAATTATAGATATATATAGATAAACTCATCAGACGAACCGATATAATTATAAACTTTAGTTGTGTACAATTAACTCCAGAGATTTGATTGGAAGGATGCGCATTAGTTTAACTGGTAGTCCTAGAAGATAAAATAGTACTACGTTCGATAGAGCGCCATATAGAATCAGGATATTTTTAAAATCCATTGTAATCCTTAGAGTAGCTGGACAAATTTTTTCAGTAATATCTATGTCTAATTAGCTATTACTTGGCAAAAGTATATGTGAATCTTTTGTGAAACTTAAATGTAAGACACCAACGAATTAACATACACATAGCATGCAAATAACTACTTTTTGTCTATCAATTTAACAAAGATACAAAATAACATTTCAATGCAACCAATCACGCTACCACTAATGACACAGTTACAAAATACTGAAAAGTGAAATATTTTATCACGATATTGTGACCCGGACCTCAAGAATATCATCAATAATGGAGTAAATTAATTCAATTGATATGAAATAACCACACGCAATTGTCTCGACACAATATAGGGATTATGTGACGAAACAATACAATCACTCTCAAATTTATATTGATGCCTTCATAAATGTGTCCATATACGCTATTTTAGCGATCTATCCTTGAATCATGGGTGGGAAACCTATTTTCTTTTTTTAGAAAAGTAGCTCCTGCCATCTACCACACGTATATGATATTCCTATAATTATAAGGCCTGCGATGCCATTTTTAAACGTAACTCCAGCCGTATATTGCCAATGAATTGATTTACAATATATTTTAGATGGTCACCTTGACGGACTTAACAAGATTCTACCTTGGCAACACAGCAAGATCAATCATTTAAATTGTATAATCACTTGCATTCAAACATACATCACATTGAAATACTGTGATAAATGTTGAAATTATCTTCACTAACTGTGTAATAGTAGACAAAGTTTTGTAATGAAAACCTCAGATTCCGTTGATAACAGCTTTAATCTTGCTTTTTTGTCATTAAGTATTACAATGATTCGCAGTTTTTACGTATTGATGCTAGCGTGACAAATTTAGAAATCGAATAACAAAAATATGTGCGGGTGTAAGTAAAATAAATTTAGGAGTCAGGTACAGTATTACTTAAACGAGTAACTTGATGCCATTTAAAATGATCAGGCGTTTATGCAGCGCAGACATCTTCCCCCCCGTTGAAAGACTCCTTTCAACTGCGTTAGTCGTCATCCGGTAAAGATGTAGGCAAGGGGCAGATCCGTGTGAGAGGCCTCCTGAAGCAGCCTCTGGTAGTCTCCACGTCTGCGACTCGTGTGACGCCGTCGGTTCCAGGGAACAGGCGGCTGACTCGTCCCATTCGCCAGCTCAGTGGTGGGACGTTATCCTCCTGGAGAAGAACTAAATCTCCAACTTGCAGGGATGCTGAATTAGTACGCCATTTGGAGCGCTGTTGTAGTTCAGCTATATATTCCTTTTCCCAGCGCTGCCAAAAATGCCGATGAATCTGTTCAAGCTTCAAGTAACGTTGAAGGTTGTTCTGGTTCTCGTGCTCGAGCGATGGACCAGGCAATGCATTTAGGGCACGCCCTATCAGAAAGTGACCGGGAGATAGGAAATGGTAATCGTTAGGGGAAGGGGAGAGTGGGCACAAAGGTCGACTATTAAGCACAGCTTCCACTTGTGTGAAGAGAGTACATATCTCCTCAAACGTTAAATGATGGTTCCCCATAACGCGTTTTAAATGGTATTTCGCGGATTTAACGCCGGCTTCCCAGATGCCGCCGAAATGTGGAGCATACGTGGGAGAAAACACAAACTTTATGCCTTCATTGGTAGCAAAATTAACTACAGGTTCATGATTAGTTTTAAGAAAATTGCCAATCTCTTTAGCTGCCGCAACAAAGTTGCGACCGTTATCGCAAAATATCTCCGCTGGCTTACCTCGACGCGATATAAATCTGCGTAACGTCATGATAAACGCGTCCTTGGACAAATCACTGACGGCTTCCAGGTGCACACACTTATAGCGAAAACATACAAACAAACATAAATAGGTTTTAATTAGTCGTGCACCTCGACCCTTTCTATTTAGTGTTAGGAACGGACCAGCGAAGTCAACTCCCACAGTACGGAATGGAAAATCAGGTATGATGCGCTGTGCAGGTAAATTTCCCATCATGGGAGTTAATGTTTTACCTTGTATACGTCTACATCGAACACAAACATGTACTGTGCGGCGGGCCAAATGCCTACCATTTATAGGCCACACAGTCTCTCTTACACAGGCCAGCAACAGCTGAGGCCCAGCATGCATATTGTGTAAGTGTTCATATTTAAAATACAATTTAGTGAGTGGATGAGAAGCGTGTAAAAGTATAGGATGTTTTTTAGTATAATTGTAATTAGATAATTCTATCCTACCACCGACCCTCATCACCTTGTCATCATCCAAAAAGGGTGAAAGTGACAAAAGTGTTGACTTGCTACTTAAAGTTTTATTTTTTAACAAAAGATTGTACTCTAGAGTAAATGAAGTTTGCTGAGCAATTTTACATAAGCTAATAAAAGATAATTCTAATTCGCTAACATTTAATTTACCAAATAATTTATCTTTAGGACATTTATATCTTATGTTATGTATGAATCTATTGACATACGCAAATACACGTCTCAGTTTTAAAAACGATGAAAACTTATCTATTTTTAGAATTTCTGTTGCTGGTTCCAGGACAACAGCGGAAGTGGACTTCATCTCAGGTAAGTCTGATTCATTTATTAATTTCTTTAAATAGGGCCAATCGGATTCAGGCTGTATTAGAAAGCTTGGACCTGACCACCAGAAATTAGAATTGATGATTTGATCTGGGCTCACGCCCCTTGAGATCAGGTCAGCTGGATTCTGATCAGTCGGCACATAGCGCCACGACGAACTATCGGTAAGTTCATTAATTTCGGCTACCCTATTAGCTACAAACGTTTTTAACTTTGCAGAATTACCATTTAACCAGCTGAGGACAACGCTGGAATCGCACCAGTAAATGATGCGATTGACATCACATCGCAGAGAGCTGGTAACTGTCTTACACAATTTTGCAGCTAATAGCGCAGCGCAAAGCTCCAGACGCGGTATTGTTATCGGTTTCAACGGCGCCACCTTAGACTTAGCACACAGTAAATTTACCTTTACCTCGCCAGCTAAGTTGTGTGACCGTAGGTACACACAGGCACCGTAAGCGACTTGAGAAGCATCACTAAAGGTATGTATTTCTATATAATTAGGAGCTTCGCATAGTGTTAAGCGCGGGATCTGTAAATCTGATAAAAAATGTAAATTGCCAATGAACTTGTTCCAGGATTCCAGGATATCGGAACTAACTGGTTCATCCCAACCCTTCTTGTTCAGCCATAAGGACTGAAGTAACATTTTAGGTATAATTACACATGGACTGAGAATTCCAAGAGGATCAAAAATCTTGAATGATGCAGACAGTATCGATCGCTTGGTAACCACATCATTTTTATTGGGAATCTCAATCGATATTTGAAGGGTATCGGTTTTAGGATTCCAATTTAATCCTAAAGTATTATTAGATTCACTTAAACTAACCTTATCATTCTGATCAATGACTGATGATGATAAAATGCTTGGTAAATTCGATCTGAATTTACGTAGTTTAAACCCACCTGACTTTAAAGTGTCCGACACCTTGCGTTGAATGTATAATAGCTTGGACTCGTCGTTTGATCCGGTGACCAGATCGTCGACGTAATGGTCGTGTTTAATAATGTTACCTATAAGCTGGTCATCGCAATTCTCTGCCAATACTGACAAACACTTGGTGCTCAAATATGTAGCACTTGCAAGACCATAAGTTACGGTTTTCAAACGTAAAGTTTTGATAGGATTGGACTCATCACTTCTCCAAAGTATTAATTGTAAATTACGATCCTTTTCATTTAATTCAACCATTCTAAAGAATTTTTCAATATCAGCTGTCAAAATATATTTGTACTGACGAGCTCGAATCAAAATAGAAAAGATTGAGTCTTGAACATTGGGACCGACCATCTGCAGATCGTTCAGAGAGAAACCTGAGGAAGTTCGTGCCGATCCATCAAAGACAACACGAGTCTTTGTCGTTTCACTGTTTTGCTTATATACTGCATGATGGCAAAGATAATAGGATGGAACGGGATTAGTAGTCGGACATTCCTCTAAATGACCTAACTCTAAATATTCTTGAATGAAATTGCAATATTTCAACTTTAATTCTGGATTCTTACGGAAACGTCTTTCTAAATACAACAATCGTTTTTTAGCCATAGCGTAAGAATCTCCTAAACAATCTGGATTATCAATTAGGGGCAGCCTCACACAAAATCTACCCGATTCTAAACGATAAGTATTACGATAAAAATGGTCTTCACATGCCTGCTCAATTTTGCTAAAATATTGCTTATCTGGAACCTGCTCAAGTTCCCAAAACCTTTTCAAATGAGAATCAATATTGGAATTATTGCATTCGTCACTATCACTAATTGAAACATGACACGGAATATTTTTAGGTGACGAACAATTCCTTACATTTGGAGAAATTGGGCCGGCAACGAGCCAACCTAGCTTTGAGCTACGAAGCTGGGGCATATTAGTACCTAATGCAAGCTGATCACATCCGAGTAGGTCCCAAAACAGGTCTGCACCTATCAAGACGTCTATGGCTGAAGGCCGATTAAAGCTAGGATCAGCTAGCTGTAGGTTGGTTGGAATATTTAATTGACTAATGTCTATAGATTGTTTTGGAATAACACTTGTTAATTGGTTTAATACATAAAATGACTGTACAACACTATAGTCATCATTAAGAGAATTTAATCGGGCAATACAACTTTTGTTTACGTATTCCGCTAAGTTGTTGCCTATACCGATAACGTTTATAGTATTAATAGCACATACCTGTAATGATAACTTGTTCATAAGTGACTGGCTAATAAATGAAGACTGACTGCCACAGTCTAACAAAGCACGCACTCGAAATTGTTTGTTTGTTTGTGGATTGATAACATTAACCATAGCTGTTGATAAAAGAATGTGATTTTCTATAAAATTATCACTAATAGAATTATTTACTGATATTTCAGTTGAACCACGATCTGTGTTGGTATTATTGCTGCTGACTGTACTAGCATTACTTGCACTAGTATTGTTTAAATTAGGGGAATGCAAGAGTGAATTGTGCCTACGCTTGCACTCACGACAGGGACCCAACTTGCAGTCACGTGCACGATGCCCAGTTCGTAAACAATTGGAGCATAAGTGCAACTTAAATGCTTCATCTCGTCGTTCCTGAACGCTCTTCGCAAGGAATGTAGGGCAGTCGTATATCCAGTGGTCACCCTTACAGACAACGCACTGCTTAGCGACAGAGCCGGTGTTCTGAACTGTAGATGAAAAGGATTTAGTACTACGAGAATTGTTATTATTGTTTTGACGTGATTGTGTGACCTTGGGTATATCAGACTTGTTTTGATTCATAGTTTCTAACACATCAGCGCGATCAGTTAGGAATTTTTTGAAATCCTTTAAAGCAGGGAGATTGGACAAATTATTACGATGTTCTTCCCACTTCATGGCAGTACGATTATCTAATTTTGGTATAAGAATTTTAATAATTATCATTTCAAGCAGTTCATCTTTCGTTGCTAAACTTGACAATGCTCGCAAGTTTTTAGTTACGTGGTCAACTAGAAACCTCAGTGATTTGTCCGATTCACGTTTGTGTTGTTGTTGTGTTGATTCGAAATATATCAATGAATTAAGGTGTTGATTTATAAGTTGGCGCTTGTTATCGTAACGATCGCACAAAAGCTGCCATGCAGTTTTATAATTATTTTCAGAAATCTCTAAATTGGAAATAATTCGCGCGGCTTCCTTTTCAAGATACGATACCAAATAATGGAACTTGTGAATAGGTTTAATGCGTTCATTGTTATGAATAAGCGATAAATAGGTATCTCGGAACTCAAGCCAGCGGAAATAAGCGCCATCAAACTTTGCGATTTGTATTTGTGGTAATTTAAAATCAACATGATGACATTGAGATGACAGATCGTTATGACATTGTGATGAATTGTGCAAATCAGATTCGTTTGAAGTATTTTTGTACTTATCAAGTTGCTCTTCAGCAATTGCAAGATGTGAAGTGAAGATCTGCTCAATTTCATCACGTTCGTCGATCTCGGAGTCCATATTATCGCAATTAATGACCTCAATCTGAGCCTGTAGTTCATCAAATTTGCTAGACATAGCTCGTATTTTACCAATACTAATTTCTAACTCTTTAATTTGGGTTTTATTCAATTTTGAAGAGCATACTCCATCTAAATATTTTTTAAACTTTGTTAAACGACCTTTGACCGAGCTACGCTTAGCAAACAGTTCCTTCAATTGTTTTGCATTACAGTCTTTATCTTCGCTTAAAGACATTTTGTTAAATACTAATAGCAACAACAAACGATAAACTAGCACTGAGAACTTTACGAAAAATGCTTATTGTTAATTGAGTTCTAAACAGTAACGCAAAATGAAGGAATAAAGTTATATGTTTAGAATCTTATCTGATACTCCTTCGGCGGCACCTGGGGCAGCCACGCGGCTGCAGCTCGGCAGCACGACGATGCACCGACGTCACCCAAACGCGGCTAGCGGTAGCTGGCAGCGTCAGGCAGCGATGGAGTTTCTGGAATAGTCGGCCCAAAATATTTGAAATAATGTTAACTACAATAATGGCACGAACTATTGGGAGGGTGTCTATGAGAAAAATTGGCAATATTACTAATTGGTGTTTAGATACTCAAGTATTGTTCATTTATGAACTTATTTTAAGGAATGTACTGGTATTTTAAGAATTTATAATTTTACAAATGATGACGTAGGTAGTTGTCACACTGAACAATGAATTTTAATTACACTATTTTTCTATATTTACTGGTTGTTTACTTGAAATAAGCTTTAAATTAGCTAGATACTTTGTTGAACTAATGAAATACACAAGTGGAATGTACCAAACAGCGACCCTTTTGATAGGAAAAATAGGTTTAGGTGTTAGGGTAAACTATGGGAATGGCACTTAACTGATAGGCGAGACGGCTGCTTCCGGCTGCATTGGTCCTCGCTGATGGCTGTTGGCACTGATAGAAACACGAGCTGTTCTACAAATGTTGACGGAATCCTCGAACTGGCGTGGCAGGCTGACGGTGAACCCCGACGTGGCGTCGTCGTAGAAGCTAAGGCTGGGCGCGGCGCTTTCTGCTGACCGACCTGGCTGGCTTAGTTGTCTTCTTTGATAGTGTTCCTGCGTCTGTAGTCCTCCACAATCAATCTTTGGTAGATTTCCTTTTGACGAGAATTCTTTGTTTTCGTACTTCGATCCGAATTTTGCAAATCCGTGATGTCGCGGTCGCCAATTTTAATGTGTAATAGTAGACAAAGTTTTGTAATGAAAACCTCAGATTCCGTTGATAACAGCTTTAATCTTGCTTTTTTGTCATTAAGTATTACAATGATTCGCAGTTTTTACGTATTGATGCTAGCGTGACAAATTTAGAAATCGAATAACAAAAATATGTGCGGGTGTAAGTAAAATAAATTTAGGAGTCAGGTACAGTATTACTTAAACGAGTAACTTGATGCCATTTAAAATGATCAGGCGTTTATGCAGCGCAGACACTAACTAATGTAATAAATCATGCTTAACGTTTCAGCGCTCTTCCTCGACGATTTGCATCTCGAATACCTAGTGCATAAAGAAATTTAAATTTTACGATCATTACTGCATCACTTACTTACTAGGCGATTATTAAAGGAGGAGGTTCCTTGAGGTACAGTGAGAAGTATTTAAAGTGATATCATTGGTTATTGCACAGACTCCAGAAAACGACTGCACAGACTTTTTAGTAGCGAGCCATGCATACACTATTTATATGGCAAATTATTGGGCTCAAAGGTATCTCTAGGTTTACTAACTGATAGTCCAGTTTTTGACCTTCCATAACCTGATTTATTTTTACGTTAACACAACGCAATTACACAATATGTTACAACGACATACAAGCGTGTATGTCGTTGTAACATATTGTGTAATTGCGTTGTGTTAACGCCAGAAGAAACAAAAATAAATATTTTTTGCTGAAAGTAATAAAACAATCAACATCTACTTAATAGCAGGAAATATAACTTATATGCCGTTGAAATTAGTTTTTGGTTGTCCTGCGTAGCCAACGTGATAAGAATACGGCCGTTTATTGGTCAGACTCCGGTACACATATTACCTGGTTTCGTAAATATTTGCTTAGTTCTAATAACAGTCCACGCACACAGTTAGAACTTACAAAAGCTAGTGTTTGTAAGTCGATTTTATGAGATGAAGCTCTTGTAATTAGTACAACAAATGTCCATAATTTAATTGGATGCTTGATATAAAAAAATGGTATTGTTGCAATATGAAGTGTGAAATGATGTTTATTTTTATGTTATATGCGGTAAACGAGCAGACGGATCGCGTGGACTCTCTTTTTAACGCTGGATGAATCGCGTTATTTTACGCGACTACCGCCGCCAGTGGACACCCTCGACACTAAAGAAGTCAAGTCATTACGATTTCGACAGAAACTCATTGATATTATCTCAATGCAGAAACTATTCGTGTTTATGATCACAAACTAATTTCAACCCAGAATCATAATATCACACGCATAACGTAAAATTAGTAAAAGGTTACAAGCTACTAATATTTGTTTACAATTTCAACATCACTTCACTACATAGTATAAAACAAAGTCTGTCTTCTGTCTGTCTGTTCCTATGTATGCTTAAATTTTTAAAACTACGCAACAAATTTTAATGCGGTTTTTTTTTAAGATAGAATGATTCACGAGGAAGGTTTATATGTATAAGACATATATATGGCGGTTCGCCGGCGGGGAAGTTCGCCGGGCCAGCTAGTTAATGTATAAAACGAACCTTACACATACAACATCAGTGGCAGTAGTAAAAATATTTATAGATTTAGGTACGTAGGAAAGTGACATCTGAAAGTATACTAACGAAACGGTAGTTCGCCACCGGCAGAATTTCTTGCTAAAACTTTTATTTTCTCTTTCGCTGGTAGAAAAACTAACATTTACAACTTGTGTTATGTTTTGTTTTTTTATGATACAGAATACACGATAATAATATTAAGCCAGCTACACACTGCAATACACCTGACTGGACTGTTAGATGAGAAAGATGAACAATAAAGAAAGTTCAACAAAACCTAATAAAAAGACAAGGTCAGAATAAATATCATAATTAGTAGTGTGTAATTTTGTAATGGATTGTTAGTCTATGTACATATAGAAAAAACGTGTATTAAATAAATCCGCCTGACAAAAACTACACTTTAAGGTTAAAAAATAATTAAATAACATAACTGCACAGTGGGTTCAATTCCCTACCGAGACAACACATTTCGTAATTCACAAATTGTTGCTTATGGTCTGGGTATTCTTTGTGACCGTTGATTAAATGTTGGTAAAGCTGCCCGTAACACAGAATCCAAGTGCGGGAATTGCCTTAATAAGAATTAAAAAGAAACTAAAAACATGACCAGTATAACGCCTGCCTTAGAAATAGAATAGACGCACATAACCGTCTAGATTGTGGAAGGTAAAATGTTTGTTACACACACAAGAATCCTGAGGCACTGAGATATATTTTCTGTGACAGGAGTACAGAAACGTCTACTAATATTTGTCATGTCCACAGATTGTAGGATAATAATATATCTTGCCTAAATATCATGAGCCTGTAGCCAGAAATATATGGCAGTTGTATTGAGTGTACTTTAAGGTTTATGAAATTGTAAGCTACTAGGTACTATTACTATCTTTAATTTCATCATTATTATAATGATGTGCCGATTGTATGCACATCTTTATGCTTTAGAGCCGGACGTACACATCCAAGTGTAAACAGATTTTGCTGAATATTAGCTTTTCTATAAAGCGATGGACTGCTGACTGAACAATCGTAATCCTAATATAAACTATTACCTATAGTTTGACCAGTGACAGAATAGTGAAGGATACCTTAAAAAGACCGACAATTGCCTCCAAGAGACTGAGCAAAAGACAATATACAGTTGAATATGCACATAACCTTAAAGAGTCAGTGGTGCGCGCCGTAGCTGCGTAGGTTCAAACCCGAGACCCTATGTGTGTCAGTCTATATTATTGATCTATTCAGTAGGCTAAATAAATGAAAAATCTTATCACGTTTTGTATTAAATAAATCCGCCTGACAAAAACTACACTTTAAGGTTAAAAAATAATTAAATAACATAACTGCACAGTGGGTTCAATTCCCTACCGAGACAACACATTTCATAATTCACAAATTGTTGCTTATGGTCTGGGTATTCTTTGTGACCGTTGATTAAATGTTGGTAAAGCTGCCCGTAACACAGAATCCAAGTGCGGGAATTGCCTTAATAAGAATTAAAAAGAAACTAAAAACATGACCAGTATAACGCCTGCCTTAGAAATAGAATAGACGCACATAACCGTCTAGATTGTGGAAGGTAAAATGTTTGTTACACACACAAGAATCCTGAGGCACTGAGATATATTTTCTGTGACAGGAGTACAGAAACGTCTACTAATATTTGTCATGTCCACAGATTGTAGGATAATAATATATCTTGCCTAAATATCATGAGCCTGTAGCCAGAAATATATGGCAGTTGTATTGAGTGTACTTTAAGGTTTATGAAATTGTAAGCTACTAGGTACTATTACTATCTTTAATTTCATCATTATTATAATGATGTGCCGATTGTATGCACATCTTTATGCTTTAGAGCCGGACGTACACATCCAAGTGTAAACAGATTTTGCTGAATATTAGCTTTTCTATAAAGCGATGGACTGCTGACTGAACAATCGTAATCCTAATATAAACTATTACCTATAGTTTGACCAGTGACAGAATAGTGAAGGATACCTTAAAAAGACCGACAATTGCCTCCAAGAGACTGAGCAAAAGACAATATACAGTTGAATATGCACATAACCTTAAAGAGTCAGTGGTGCGCGCCGTAGCTGCGTAGGTTCAAACCCGAGACCCTATGTGTGTCAGTCTATATTATTGATCTATTCAGTAGGCTAAATAAATGAAAAATCTTATCACGTTTTGCCTATTTTAAAAATACTACCACCATACTTCAAGCTATTGCCAATATCGACTGAACAAAAATTGAAGGCATACATTTTAAATGGCTAGCACATATAGCTTTGTTTGTTCACAGCCATGAAAGCGGGTTATAACGAAACATGTGGGAGCGGCGCCGCTGCCGGGCCGGCATGTGCCCTGTACCGTGCTGCGCACTCAAGTGGCAAACCGATCAATTAATGAGGCCGGACCAGAATCAAAACTTGTTACTTTTTTTTAATTATACGCCTGTTCTCAAATCTAAACCAATAGAGGTTATTGAAATTAAAACTTAACTGTTATTGCTTAAATTGGTGTAAAGCTGGATTAAATAGTACAATTATTGTCGTTTTGAGCTGACTTCTCCTGATAGGTACAAAGTGGTCTGTGGGTACATCCTTAGAATACAAAATACAGGTACAATCTAAGCTACTTTATTACAATAATATTGGCCCTGTTAGTAAACTGACAAGAGTGCACAGCAATGGGATTGCTGTGCACTCTTGTCACTATGAGAAGGGTTTAAATATATTATGTAGATTTTTCAGACACGCTGATGTGCTACGATATTTTGCTACACAGTTAAGTAAGCAAGTAATAATGAATAAATTATGTTATATTGAAAGCAACTTTAATAGGCACGTTACTAAACGTTTTTTGGTGCACAGCAAACAAAACACTAATAAACACTCACTATTTTGAATTCCATAATATTATTAATTTCTCTAAAAGGGGTTTACAGGATAACATAAGTATTGATTTTGATTCTCTTTTATACATAGTTTCCTGTACAGAAATCTTTTTTAATTGGAATATCTTTAATTTTCAACGAGCATACCACCGGTCCCGTTCTATTAACAATCTTTTCTAACGCTGTCAACTGCAGACCTAGCGAGAAAAACAGATAGAGCTATGTTTTAGCTCTATGAAATCGAGTGTTTGTCTATGAAGTTTTTGTTTCATAATTTATGTAGATTATCGTAGAGTTTTAAATATTTCGGACTTGTAACAAGACTTTTAAATAAAGTTAAAACTGAGTTAAAAGTAAGAGGCGGAAGACTCGATTTCAAACCCTACACTACTCGGTTTGGCCAGCGTGGTATTGTAGACCTAATCCTCTCTTTGACTCACAAAGCTACTGTGGTTTGATGTGTTTTAATTGAAATTTGAATTTTTTTATTATCTGAAAATGTATTTAGTATTTTTAATTTAAGCGTCAATAATTCCTTTTTTACGTTGTTGTTTTTGTTGGCTCATTTTCAATTAATAAAAATTATGTAAGTTTCTCTGATTAGTTTTTACTGGTTTAATGTGTTACGCCCGTTTCCAATATTCTATCTATCACTGGATTTGGGTACTACAGACAGATAATTCAGATCAGTTCCATACAAAATATGTCCACCAAACTCATCGATAGTAACCGCGTGGCATATTTGTATATTTGTAAATATCCGTATATTCAGATGTCGCGTATTTCGGTATTACTTGACGTAGTATGTATGTATATGTACTTTCAGATTATTCTCCGATCGTGATTGGTACAAAACATTTGTAACCTCATACAATCTAATTCGCGTTCATGCAATAATGACGTGTTATCAATAAGCGTCTCGAATTCAATCATAAATTTGAACAATCATCACACAGTCAACTTCAAAGGTGTGATATGTTACATTTGCGTGGTATATTACGTGGTACATCAGCTGTACGGCTTTTAAGATAGCTTAGGCGTATTATTTTCTATTCGTCAATCTTACTCAATCCTAAATCATCATCTCATGATCTATTTTGAATATAGTGATGGAATTTTGATTGAAGTTTGTGAAGGCACACGGTATAGGGTACATTCCTGGGCTAAGAGGATGGCTTTTAAACAATTAAGTAGGTATTCGAAATATATGCATGTGGTTCTCTGTTTTTTTTCTTTTTAATTCAGTTCTTTGTGTCGCCGTGGAATCAGTATTACTTCCAGTCGGAGTCTAATTCACCATTAAGTTTAGTTGGAGCTTTCAGGGTAAAGTAGATGGCACCGGACCACGCGGCAGGTCACCAATCAGGTGGACAGACCAAGTAAAGATCGCTGCCAACCGCTCACTACACGAATGCAAAAGAAGTGAGGAAATACGTGACGAGTGGCGTCGAATTGTTTAGCAGGCCAGAGATGTAGATCTGAGGACCATGACTACTCTGCCAAGAGTGTAACGCCTAAGAAGAAGAGTTGGCGCTTATTGTCGAGGATATGTACGACTTTCGAATGAAGTTCAGCCTAAGTACTAACAACCGCTACATCTTAGACTTTTCTTAGTGACGGAGTCAGGCGCATCTACCACAGTGTGGTATAGCATGTCCAACGCAACCCGCAGAAAAGCGTCGATCTTTTTTAATCCCCTGTTGGTAATTTGGCTAGGTTTACAAAGTAGAAACCTTTCCGCAGGTATTCTTATTATCACTGTAAAAATTTTGTGTTATTCTAAAATTATACTTTTATAAATTAGGCTAACTTGTCGTTTAATGATAATCTTGAGATTTCAGATACACGGAAGAACATCGCTCTATAAACAGCATATGCACCTTTAGAAATAATATAATTCCCAAAATTTATACGGTAGTTATATTGCACTACTTCAGTCAAAATTAATATCCAGTGTACGACTTCGCCGACAAAGCTGTAGTTACATTTACAATCAGGAAGCTTAATGACTCAAAGGCGAATTGTACTAACTATTATGCGTATATCACAAAGGGACAGTTGTCAACGTTATTTCACGAGATAAGACAAGGAGCGGTCCCAAATCTATAATAGAGATTGCGACAAGTAAAGAAACACTGTAGCGGCACAGTATATAAAGACATATGGATTATTAGACTGCGGTAGCGGCAAGATAAGCGCTTTAAAACTAAAACATCACTGCAATTGTGTTTCTTCATATTTCTAGACTTTTATTTGTTATTCATTGTTTAATTTTGGATTCTTACATCATTCTCCTAGCATTATCCCAGTTTCAACCTAGGATCCGCTTTGTAGTCTAACCGGATTTGGCTGAATATTAGCTTTTCCACGGAGCGACTGCCTGTCTGACCACCACAACCCGAAGGGATAGCGATACTCTATGGTTCAAGGTACAGACGCATTGACCAATTGACCTAAGAAAACTATATTTAAAGGGATAAAGCCGCCTTTGTTCGCGACTAGACGATCTATGTTCCTGCCACTGCTGTGTAGTTACTTGTTATGTAATAACATATTAGCACACCTGTGAAGCTTTTCGCATCCTATGTACCTACATATATATTAGCTATGTCAACCACTCAGGACTATCCAGCAGATTTACTTGACGTCAATGATAGCCAAATATTTGATCGCATAATACACGGCACAAGGCATCACAACAATCACCTACAATATGTCTTAGCATAAATAATAGCTAAACGTGACTTACGATGGAGACACGTACATAATATGTCATAGTCAATCAAATTATGATTGTATGTCGTGTTTAATAAAATTAATTTATATATCTAGTACGATATTTTTGTTCAACCGCCAAACCGAGGACTATGTTTGTTAGCTCTTCCATTTGCAAATCATGGCACTCATTTAGTACCTCAATAGCAACTCACACATTCACTCACGTTTCATAAAGATATCGGATAACATGTATGCGGTGTATGCCTAACGTTTTGAAGAATCCCATTCTGTTCCACACATTACGCAAATGCAATGCCGAAAACCATCCATGTAAATACTTCACTTTACTACGCCTACGTATTAAGAACGTTCGATCCTTTAATACCTCTTCATCGTAATTTCTTCAGTTTTACATCTTTTTTACAACAAAAATTACGACAGATTCAAGCACCTTCACTTTAAAATGTCTTATAATTTACACGAAAACATTTTTAACTAATAGCGTCACCGTTTTAATCTTTAATATTTCTGAGACGGGCGTAATGTTCAATTAAAGCAATGGGTACACGGTAATCTGTCGCAATGTAGCCACCTTGGGAAAATCTGAGCGATCTTAAAGAAAGAAAATATTCTGGTTACTTCTTACTTTTTGCAGAATTTCTAATTAGAATCTTTGCCTTCACAATTTATCAATACTTATGTAAAACAGATTAGCTACATAGAATGTTTCTGAAGATGCTAAGAAGCTAAAGTAGCGATTTGGTTGTCTCCAAATCGTTACTTTTCTTTATTTGTTGATTTGAGTTCGTCCGTATTGCGCTATAAATAAAAAAGTCAACAAAAAATACTTAGATACAGATTAGTAGAGGAGACGTGGAACATCGACCTGCACCGATCTGATAACCAGATCAGACGTATTTTTTATGTAATATAATTTATAAACAAAGATGCCTATAATAACTTGCCTATCAAAAAGTGCTCATAGCTATTTTAAATTTAAGTTAATTGTAATCAACCGCAAATATAACTTTGTCGTTTATACAAACACTATGGAAAACAAAGTTATTTTTGGTAAATGAAAAAGTGATAGTGATATTTGGATAGGTGAAGATAAAGGGTATGCTAAGTGTTAAGGCTGATGCTAGTAATTAATAAACGAACACCGAAGCAAAATAGCAATAAAGATCAAACAATTAGATTAAGTGCGAGTCCCGTAAGGGTCCCGTAGTTCAGGTATCCACATAACATACCCTTTATCTTCACTTAACCAAATATCACGATCGCTTTTTCATCACCAAAAATAACTTTGTTTTCCATAGTGTTTGTATAAACGACAAAGCTATATTTGCGGTTGATTACAATTAACTTAAATTTAAAATAGCTATGAGCACTTTTTGATAGGCAAGTTATTATAGGCATATTTGTTTATAAATTATATTACATAAAAAATACGTCTCATCTGGTTATCAGATCGGTGAAGGTCGATGTTCCACGTCTCCTCTACTAGATCTAGAACATTGTGCCAAAAACCAAAGAAGAAAAATCGTCATAACAGTATTTTCCGAAAGTAATCAAAACTGCTTTACAACCTTTCTATTCTAGCAAATCCATTAGTCGCCACACAAAGGAGAGCAAAGAAAATCCCAAGAATAAGTATTATTTACAATATTCTATTTCGTACATGACACAATTCTCGCATTTACCTATAATAATAGTCTGGTAAGAGGAATAAAATCGAACAATCAAAGCGGCGCGTGTCACAGAGGGTGGTATTAAACCTGCCTACATAAAATAATTCTATGTATTTTACATATTTATGTGTACGTTTACAGCACATATTGACATAACGAGTAATACGGCACAATTAATTCCCTTCAATCCCGCACACCTGTGGCCAAACGAGATTGTAATCAAACCCATAAACTTCATGCAGACTTGCACGATGTATTTAAGCTTGTTTTTACGGTTTATATATAAAATGAAGTGAGTGTTGGGATGCTAAGGTGAGTAGTTAAGTTTTTGATTTGCTATTATACATATATTAATAATCCTTGTTCTTCATAAACACCATGAAATAATTAAACTGATGATTAATTTGTATAAGCACTCCAAGTAATTGGATGTTTATTATACTTAAAACTCACTGAAAGTTTCTGAATTCTGTTAAGTAAGACTAGATCACCATCATCGTCATCATATCAACGAAAGAGGTCTACTGCTGGACATAGGCCTCCGCGAGGCTCTCAGCTGGACTGATCTTGAGCCACTCGCATCCATCCACTGTCCGCTATGCCAACAAGACTGTCACCGTCAGTCCAACTTGCGGAAGGCCAGATTATCAAATCAAAATCAAATCTAGATAACACTTACGATACCTTTATTATTTTCTAAGTACCTATACGTGTCCTCTAAATTATTATCGTGGCAAGAGATTTATGCAGAGTCAGATATCAACAAGATTTTTAATATTTTTCATCAGGAACTAACACTTTTTTGTAACCTTTGTTTCCCTTACTACAAAAAGAAAATTACTTCTAACCTACAATCTCCTAGATGGATTACTAAGGGCCTTAAAAGGTGTAGCGCCACTAAAAGGCGAATGAGGTTCACCTATTATAAACAAAAAACGGCAATATCGTTAAAAAGCATGGAAGAATAACTAAAGCATGGAATGAACGATATTTTTATGAACAAATTGAATATAGCTACACTCTTCACTCATATGAGAAATTAGAGTTGCCAGAAGAAGATGGCACTATGTTTGTCAGTTAGGGCTAAAGACAATTTGAACACAAATTTCGTAATTTTTTAGTGATTGAGCAAATCCGCTATCGATATCGATCAAAGTTTCAATAATATAGGTTCAAAATCAAACAGACTTGTAAAAGTAAGTATGTACATATTATACATTCCGTAAGTTTGTGTCCACAGCAGTCAGAACGCTAGTTACATACATACATACATAACGTCACGCCTTTTATCCCCGAAGGGGTAGGCAGAGGTGTATTTCTACACCCACTTTTCGCCAGATGTACTTTAGTCCCACGTAATAAGGGGCGAGCCTATTGCCGTACCGGGCACATTTCCAGACTCCGTCCTGCTACTGAGATTTTCGTGACAGAAAAACCCAATAACACTGCCCGACCCAGGAATCGAACCCGGGACCTCCCGATCCCACGCGCAAATTTATGCCGCGTAGCGCTCGTAGCGAGGCTTGGCTTGCCGTTCGTAACAGATCGGCAAAGTTAAGCAACGCTTGCACAGGTTACCACTTGGATGGGTGACCGTGTGTGGCATTTACATCTGAGCGCTACCGTGCTTCGGAGGGCACGTAAAGCTGTCGGTCCCGGTTCTTGTCCAAGGATAAGGATCGTTAGACCATTTCGGAGGCCTTCGGGCGGTCTAAAAACTCCGACACCAGAGTTGGCCACACGCTCACACGAAAATCAATCAATAAATCAATTTATGCCGCGAGACCAACGAGGCAGTCGTATAGGGTTTGATGTCGAGTTTTCCGTCTATACGCAAAGATGGTATTTGCAGCGTGTTATCCCTTAGTCGCCTCTTACGACACCCACGGGAAGATAGGGGGTGGTGACACTTGTATTCTATGCCGTCAACCACACGGCGAGTTACAGAACGCTAGTTAATGAATAGTATTTATATAATTATTACACAAACTTGCATTTTTAAACGGAATCTATATTTTTTTGTTTCAAATGGGTACTCAGTAGCACATAATAATGAAGCGTCACAGCATTTTTTTTAACTTCAAGCTAATCTCACGTGTTTTGTCACCAGCCGCGCGTGAAAGGTATTTTTTAATAACACTGTTATTTTTCACGTGATCTAAAATTATCAAATCCTTCTTCACGATATTTTCGTTTTGCAAACTATCAAGTATATATGGGCGCAAATTAATATATAATGATTATATTGTTACGAAAATGTTAATAATATTTAAGATTGATATTTAAATAACTAACACAGAACTGAGAACTTCACTACTTTAGAATATTAGACACTGTATTGACTGCTTCACTGTTTTATAAATATTGGGTATTTAATTTATCGCTTAGTAATTAAGATAACTCCAGAAACTTTCAAAGTAAAATCAATTAGTATTAAATAACATTATTCTGATACTTTTATGTTAACGGTATTAAATAACCTGCGCTTATATTTACATCCTGTTGATAGCATCCCATCACCATCTGTTGCAAATGTTGTAAAGCAGCGTTTGATTATTACAATAGATTTGTTATTCGTATAAAATAAATCATATGGTGTTGTGCAATATTCATAACAATATTAATGTTGATTTTTGATAATTAATTGTACAGTTATTTCAATTATATGTTGAAAAGGAAGTGGCAGTTGTTAACATTAAGTGTAATGACGGTTAGTTTATAAAAAAGATTGTAGGTCACATTTTAATTCAATTCTGTGCTAGAAATCGTCTGAAAATAAACCAAGTAATATTACGTGAGTCTTTTTATTATAATGGAGTCTGGACTGGACACGATAACCCTGGCGTATCGCCGACATATACGTGAATTCATAGCAATGTTCTTTTTCATCAGACGTTTAGAACGTTGTCTTAAATAGGTAATTAATTTTTAACAAACGTCTTTTAACAAGCTGCTCAAGGTGGAAAACTTCTTTTTGTAGTTTTTCTATTGTACGTAAGTGTTTAGCGCACACGATTTTCATCGCTTCTGTACCTACTGGCGGAGAAATTGTAACTAACGTAGGCGCTTTAGTGCTGGTTGTCGGAGAAACAGAAGATGTCTCATTTATGGAAGGCGCACGCGTACACTAAAGAAAGAAAAAAGCCACGTTTTAATGCAAAGCAGTATATTAAAATAAATAAGCATACCCTTTGTGTTTGCCACCCTAGCAATCACTGATGATACCTGAAGCTTGATTTATAGGCCAAAGCCGATTGATAAAAAGTACCTTACACCTTTTTCTATACTCCCATTACTCCCAGCAACGTGCATTGAACTTTTTATGATCGATTGAGTAGTCAAAATGTGAAAGCTTAACAAATAAATAAATTCACTTACATTTATAATAGGTATTAGTAAGGATATAGTAAAACTATGAAATGAGTGGATGTCGTCTAACAGCCTGGCCAAGAACAGCCGCGACGCGCTTAGCGACAAGCGATTTCAATGTTCATGCCGCTCTCTATTCTGCCGCCGGCGCTGTCACCTCAGTGCAGAACTAAACTGCACAAATAAACATCGAAATCGCTTGTCGCTTAGCGTGTCGTGGCTTTTCGTGGCAACAGTGTAACTGCAGGTAGCTGGCTGAAAATTGTTTATAACATACATACATAGGCTCACGCCTGTTTCCCCGAAGGGGTAGACAGAGGCATATTAAACGCCCACTTTTTGCCAGACTTTT
This sequence comes from Euclidia mi, assembly GCA_944739405.2. Classification (NCBI taxonomy): domain Eukaryota; kingdom Metazoa; phylum Arthropoda; class Insecta; order Lepidoptera; family Erebidae; genus Euclidia; species Euclidia mi. The sequence goes on from OX123189.2 coordinate 35,617,347, forward strand.
GATCCCACGTAATAGGTGGCGAGCCTAATGTTTTGTTTGCCAGAGCCTCATCCGTTGATAAGCAGGTACACCACTTGCAGGTGAGGTTGGCTTGGGACCCTACGTTCTTGGTGGGAACCCTATGCACTGATAATAAAATTGTAGAAAATATTAAAATTAAATTATTCCTTTGGTCGAGACATCGAATGGAGCCCAAGATCCGACTCCTGTTTGGCGCTGCTACCCTAATAAAAGTAAAAGCAAGTAATTATTTAAACACTCACACTGATACGTTTAGAATGGAGGAGTAATGTTGGCACAGAATTTTCTTTTAGTCTGCGCCATCTGTCATTACTATAAAAACATTCCGCAGTAAAATGCTTGGAACAAATTCTATGGTGCTTTCTAGGCACCCAATTTTCTCCACGACATACTGCAGCAATCCACTTATTTTATAAATCTTTATCACGTGCACAAAGAATCTAAAAAATAACGAGATAAAAATATACGGTGGATAGACATATCGATAAGATTTCTTACAACACTTGAAAAGTCGATATAAATATTATACGGCTAAATTCAAAATCATGATAGAACTGTCATAAAAGATGCATCACTAAAGTTATATAATTTGATGGCATTAAATTGTCTAAATTACACGTCAGTTGACTGTGTTCAATTTTTCAGTACTAGGGCTACCTCTATGTATTATATATCCAATCTCTTTGTTAAAAAGATATAATGATTACAGAAAAATATTTAAAAAATGTATTCATTTTTCAAAAAGGAACCTTAACAAAAAGTTTATTACTCGGGCTGATAATAAATGTAAAGCTAACTGGAGCGTAATAAAAGGAACAAACGACTGTGTTAAGACTCTAAATAATATAGAATCAATACAAGTTAACGGAGATATTATAAGTGATCCCACCCTTATAGCGATGTCATTTAATGACTTTTTTATTGACACAACAAATGCACTCCCTTTAAATACACCTTCATTACAAAGTCAAACGCTTAGTCAAATTAATGATAAGTCGATATTCTTAAAGCCCACGACGGTATCAGAAATAGTTAATATAATTAAATCCCTAAATAATACTAAAGCGGTGGGCTACGATTCTATATCCACAGGCATTATTAAGGCTAGTGCTCATGTGATTGCTCCAGTTCTGAATCACATTCTGGAAAAGTCACTAAGTCAAGGGATTTTTCCAGAAAAATTGAAACATTCTATAGTTAAGCCTCTATTTAAAAATGGTGACAGAAAGGAGCGTAATAATTATAGGCCAATTACTCTTGTTCCCATTTTATCCAAAATCTTTGAAAAGGTATTTTACAGCAGATTATTGGATTTTTTAAATAAACATAATATAATTAAACAGCAGCAAAACGGTTTTCAGCGAGGTAGATCAACTTCTTTAGCAGCCTTTACTCTAATCAGTAACATCACCGAATACATCGATAAAAAAATACCAGTTGTGGCCATATTTTTCGATATGAGCAAGGCCTTCGACTTTGTTGAACACTAAATTCTACTAACTGACCGTTATCAACAAGTCGAGATTAATAATTTAAACGATGACTTAGAATTAATGGTAAATGTGTCCTCATCTAAAGTCAACAGAATGGGTGTCCCGCAGGGGAGCGTGCTAGGACCCCTTTTGTTTTTGCTGTACAAAAATGATTTGCCTGATTCTATAAGTTATCAAAGTGTCCTTTTCGCAGACGATGTATCGGTGATAGTACCTCATGAAGACATGACCACATCTCATGAGATTAAAATTTGTGAAGCAGTGCAAAAGGTGTTAACATGGCTACAGCAAAATAATCTAAAAGTTAACATATCAAAAACCAAATTAATCAAATTTTGTACTAATAAAGTAAAAAATTATAATAGTCTAAATATAATAATAAATAATTCCGCAATTGAGGAAACTGACAGCATAACATTTTTAGGCATTACGTTGGACAGATTCTGTAGTTGGAAGCATCACATAAATGGCGTATGCGGTAGGCTTAGCAGATTTGCATACGCTTTGAGGCAGCTTCGGATTGTGGCAGATGAAAAGACGGCTGTCATGGCATACAGAGGCTATGTTGAGTCAGTACTTAGATATGGGGTAATTCTACAGATATCGATTGTGCATTCACTGTCCAAAAGAAATGTATTAGGGCAGTATGTGGCGTCGGTCCAGTTGATTCTTGTAGACCTTTATTTAAAAAACTTAATTTACTGACCTTGACCTGCATTTATGTTTTTGAAGTGTCTGTATTTGTAAGAAAACAAAATGACTTTTTAAATTCAAAGGTGACAGTTACACCAAATATAAACCCAGAGATCCTACAAAAATAATGATCCCATATTGTAGAACTACTATTAATAAAAGAAATGTTTATCATATGTCTATTTCTATATTCAATAAATTGCCCAAAAATATAAGGGAATTACCATTTAAACATTTTAAAATTCAATTATGCAAATGGTTAGTAGATAAGTGTTTTTACAGATTGGATGAATTTATGAAATATAATGTAAAATAGGAAAATATTATTATGTTTTAATATTGTAATTACGAAATTCAATCAAATTTTGACATATTCATACAATGTTGACTTTCGATCATTTGAGCATTAGATATAAGTCATAATATAAATTATGACTTATATCTAATGCTCAATCAAGTGACATGTTATTAATTTATTATATATTGTTTATTGGTAGTTGGGACTTAATTTATTAATTTAAAAATTAATTTCTATTTTGGATTGTTTTTTTTATATACATTTGCATGCTTAATGTGGGCAGAATATGGTATCGATCCTAAACCACCTATGTAATACCTGGTACTACCTGTGTTCTATGCAAATAAATTTCATTTCATTTCATTTCATAATACATTTTTGCATTCGCTAAAAAAGCAGCTGTGCTAGTCTTTCTCTTCCTCCTCCTCAATGGCTTTATGGCTTCCTCATGGAACTTCTTCAATGGCTACATAGTATGCACGAAAGACCTTTAGTAGGTATTTACAGGCGGTAGACCACGACACATCAACTTTTATTGGCTTACATACATATTTTTTTTTTATATAAAATTAGGCGGCAAACGAGCAGACGGATCGCCTGATGGTAAGCAATTACCGCCGCCCATGGACACAAGCAACACCACAGGAGTCACAAGTGCGTTGCCGCCCCTTGGGGTTGGGAAAAGAGACAGGAGGAGGAATGGGATGAAGGAGAAGGAATAGGGGATGGGCCTCCGGCACTCTCACTCACCGAACGAAACGCAACAGTTTAGGTACTGTTACTTTACGTCGATTTTCTGTGAGAGGGTAGTACTTCCCCGGTCGAGCCGGCCCATTCGTGCTAAAATCAGCAAGGCTCTACTACCTGGAAATAGATATAAAAAGCTTCTTCACATTTTATTTATATCTACCTTTTTTACTTGATTGCATTGAAATAAATCAATCAAATCAAATCATCAAGTCACCGAAGATCAAACATATTCGCCAGAGGTGACTACTACAATGCCAAACTTTTAACATCATATTGGCATTTTAGCGCTTTGAGTGTTAACATTTTAACGGTTGCTAGTTCGAATCTCATTCCATTTGCAAAAATCTCAAGCGGCATTCAGCGTGACATAATTCGTGTTATACACGATTTGGCACGGAACTAAAGAAAAATGTTCTTTATACAAAGAGTAAGTAAGTAGGTTATCAAGGTATCAATTGCTAGAATTAAAATGGAAGTTTAAATAATTTACTCCTCATATTAAAATCATTTTAATGGACATTATGAAGGAAGTTTTTGACGGAATATGGTCAGTCAAAGTGGACGTAAAAGCTTACCGTGTTAAGTATCAGTGGATATAAAGATTATGAAGATATTAAAATCAATTTCGTCCGTAGTTATGAAATCCTGCATTAAACATACTGGCCGTAATGAGTATCAAAGAACATCATGTCAGTCGGGATCAACGGTTTCGATGGTTTCGATGTAGGTACGTACTCTTCAACGCACGGAAAGGGGGGTCTTTTTGCGACAGGTTACCCATCCCTAAATCAGACTACTCCGTCTCAGACACTAGGTACTAGAACATTTATGGAACCATACATTGCGCGTAGTTCATCACGCAACTGACCAGTTTTGAATACCTTATAGTTGAATATAATCTAGTGCTATTTCGTAGCCCGTTCTACTAAATGCTTGAAAAGGTACAAGCATATTTTTCTGGCATATTAACCTATTGCTCTGGTCCCGGTCTATGGGGAATATATACCTGATCGTTCTACTCATATAGGTACATTTTATTCATAGAAGCATGAACATTCGTTCTATTTTAAATCCCGAGACTTACCTACTCTGCACATTCAAGTATTTCGAGCGCTTTACAAATATTTAATTCATGGACAAAAGGCATCCTAAACTCACACTGGGCAAACTACATTTATTTTGAATGAGAGTCAATAAACACATGACGCACAAGTCTGAATAAAATCACTCCTTTTCCTACTCCTTATGTAGTAATTATCGAGCAAAAAATAACTATATAGGCTTTGGGACAAGACAAATTTATCACTTCTTAATCATACCTATATACATAAAATGCATGACTCAATTGTTTTGGTAAACGGTAAAGGATCACTACTTATCATATCTTATTTCCTGACCGAAAACTACACGTATTGCCTAGCGGTTTAAGCAGTCGCGTTTACGTTAATTTCCAGCCAAATTTAACCTGGTAGCACAGATAATATAATACTATACAGTACTGGTAGTTATCGCTCTAAGCGAAAAATCCGCCCTTTGTAGGTACTAGTCAAGTTTTATCATAAAATAGCTTATAAATAATTCGATTCTGTTCAAAATCCACTAGCATACACAGGACTCAGGTATGTAACAAACGACTTTACGAGTCGATACCACACAGCGTGTAGGTGTCTCATTATTTCCTCCATCCAATCACTGCAAGCTCTAACCAATTTTATAAAATTGCATAATAATATTATTTTGAACGTAAGCAACTACACCACCCCTCCATAGTTTTGCTTATATCATTCCTGTCCATCCCAAGGTTGCCTGGAAGAGATCGCCCTAGGCGATAAGGCCGCCGATTGTACATTATCGTAGTTTTAAATCACTTTGCAAAATATGTACTGTACAATGTTATGTTGGTGTACAATAAAGCGTATCTATCTATCTATCTATTATAGAAAATACTTACAATAAAAGAGGCACTACAACCTTGACAAAACTTAGTATGGTGAGAGTTTTTTTTTATATCGTCACGCCTGTATCCCCGAAGGGATGAGCAGATATCCACAATTCGCTTTATGAATTTTAGGTAATAGAGGGCGAACCTATTGCCGTTTTATATTTAGGAGCCATGCACAAATTACATCACACATATAGAAGCCGGTAGAGGGTCGATGACGTGTGACATTGTATGAAGGATGAGATGAGGATGTATGAGACCAGGTGTGACAGGAACGGAAGCGAGGGAAAAATAATGAAAATTGTGTGATGCAATTTATGGGCAGACCTTTAGTAGGTAGCTGCGGTGCTATAGCTAGTTGGTGCGGTGAAATAATTATTATATTCACATCGTTTTTTCAAAATGCGATAACAATTTCATCGCCTCAATATCACATCCAATATACAATAAACTGATAGGAATACCTATAAGTATAAATATTTCTAATGCCTATCTTCCTCCTTTATTTGCGTATAAATTTCCTAAAATAGATTAGCTACGACTTAATACCTACTCATTGTAAACGTCACCCTCTCAGCCTTTGAATAGGAAATACGTGATCAGAGGTGGAAACTGATTTCCGATAGACAATAGATATAATAGGAGTGACAAACCTTGTGGATGTCATAATGATGTACAGACATACAGACCCTAACATTATTATGCATTGTTGAGCTTACACAATTAGATTATACAATGATATAGTTAGTTATATGCATATATACATATTCTACGTGTATCTGTACGAATACATTGCAAACGTTATTTCTAGTCTAAGTATGGTTATACGAGTAGGTATAACGTTATCTGAAAATAAAGTATCTCTCAGTAAAGAATTTTATCTTATAACTAAAATAGGACTATCGAAAAATGAACGCAATTGAATTTGTGCTATTTAAGCACTACAGAAATTAAATCTGTTCGATTTTAAATGACATTTCATGCAATACCTGTATCTTTCTGTACACCTTTCTAAGGCTCACAGTTCCCACAGGCAACAATTGTTAATTCCATTGTATGCCCTTAATTCCACGATCGCAGCGCAAAAAGTACAATAAAGCTTTCTGTTTTAATGTCACCACCAAATGAATTGTTCCTGGAACAAAATTAGGCCAAGGCTTTGTTCCAGCCGCAACCGAAGAAATGGGAACTTTGTGGTTAAGACGTATTAGACAAATGTATTAAGAAGCGAAAGGGTCTAGCTCCTTAGAGGTTTAAACTCTTCAAAAGTAAGGGAAATTTAATATTATCTGTTCGAAGTTTAGTCACCGTGGGAATTGTGTTTGCATAAATTAGCCAAGCAATTTAAGTTTTAGGAGGTAAATAGTAAAGGTTTATACTGGCCACGGTTCAGTTTAAGATAAGTTTAGATCATAATAATACAACAACTTCGACATGTGTGTAGCAATGGAGTATAATATAAGCATAAGCAAGGGTGTTTAGGTCTTAAGGTATTGTATCAATTTCAGTCTATTCAAAATTAAGTAATTAATTTATTGGTAGTAGGTATTATTGACTTATATTATAATAAACTGCCTCAATGATCCAGTGGATAGCGTATGCATCTGCTGATCGGGAGATCCCGGGCTCGATTTCGGGCTGGGCAAAAGTGTTACTGAGATTTTCCGAATTTTCATTAGTAGTACGGAGTCTGGCCATGTGGCCGGTAACGGCAATAGGCTCGTCCCCTACTCGTATTATGAGGGACCTAAAGTTCATAAGGCAAAGTGCGGGTGTAATATTTACACATCTGTCTATCTAAATATTGCCTAAATAAATATTGCCTTTTTTAGAATCTTAGCAAATGATTATATCATCCTCCTGCTCGTTGTATGTTGATTTATATCATCATCCTGCTCTTTTTCTTAGAAGTCAGATAGCAAACGAGCCGCTCACCTGATGATAATAATAGAATCTAGCTAGTCATAACTTAGCTCTCAGTACAGCTAACCAGATAGGGTCGCTAACTCTAAAACACTGAAGAAGGCTCTATGCTCGTTCTCTTCTCTTTCATCCTTTCTACACCTCCCCTGAGGAACAGTAAATGGGAAAATTAGGTAGGGCCTTAGCTCTTTAGCCTTCACACTCTTACATCACAAATACATAACTAGGAATTCTGCGCAATGCAATGCATGCATCATCCTTTTGTGAGAGAATTGGCCACAATGGCGTAGTGGTTTAAACGGTTGCCTCGTCTCTTTACAGTGTCCACTCGCCTCAAGACTTTGTTTAAATTGTTGTTTCGTGTCATTGTCATGTTCATTGTGTCCGTTGGTTGTAGGTATGTTTGTAAAGTTCCCTACGGCACAAAATTTATTCCTATTGCGGGAGTTGTCGGAACGAGGCACAAACGCTCATTCTCAGCGACTTAACCTTCCGTACCTATAAACAAAATGATAGATAGTTTCATTTTAATTCCAAAAGCAATACCAAAGATAAAAAAGTGCAAAACTTCGTAAGAATTAAAAATATGACAATAACGTTTGCACATTTTTTACAGAGTACAGCTGTAGTAGACCATCACTTTTAAAGTGAACAAACCTAAAGAAAAGGAAAACTACACAGCTACTTTTAGTCGAATCTCAGCACAGAAATCTTGTAATCGAATGAAATAGGCACTCAGAGTACCAAATACGCTGGAGACTGTAATAGGCCAATTTCAACTAATACAACCGTTCAGTAATAGCATGAAAGGCGCTATCTCCTAGCTTGAGACCGGGGGCTAACGACGGCTTAAAAAGCCTGATTTGCATATCTGATTCACCTGTATTGAAATTGCTCGGATATGTGAAAAGCATTTGAATTTATAGTCAGTCGTAACTCGCCGTCATTTTTTAAAACATATGAGAATTTTAAGACCTTGAGAGGAACCAGACACAGCATATAGAAAGAACGTATATAGTCATGATTTTCTTGTCTATGGAAATATACTTAATTCCAAAATAAATCGACAGTTATTTATTTTACTTTCTAATGCTTTAATTTACTTTATCTGTAATAGCGAAGCAAAATACACATGAGATACAACAGTATAAAAAAATATTCTGCGCTGAAAGTTTGCCTTGAAAAGTTTCTTCATGCTTTAATAGTGAAATCGTATACTTATCCTCCATCTCGAAATAATACCGCCTTTTAAACAGCCCTGTCAGAATGTTGCCTTTAACTACTTACGGAATTAATTCAGAAACAAATTTATATTGTGATTAGAATTTTATTTACAAAACGGCCAAGTATTGGCTGAACGTGACCTTTGGTGACCCTCAGACTGATCCGCTGGCGACAATACACTTTTAATAAATTAAGCCTCGAGGAATACTGTTTTCATATAGTACCATTTTAAATTACTTTTGCCTCAAGCCTGAAGATTCTAGGCACAAAGTATGATTGATGACAACAATCATACTTTGTGCCTTGAATATTCAGGTAATTTTAAGAGATCGAGGCTCTAAGAGATTTTTAAATATAGGCTTATTGCAAATCAGATAAAATTTGTTATTTTAATCTTGCTTTTATAGGTAGGTTTACTCGATTTCAAAGTGAATGTCACGTTGTTATTAAAGGCTTAATATTGCTGAAGTTGGAACTATCTGAGCATGTCCGGTTGTACCTAAAAAAGTTTCTGTACCTACTTCCAAAGCCGGGGCAATAAATCGAATGTAAACGGGTTGTTTCGCAGTAGAGCCATGTAATGCCAAGTTGGTTAATTAAAAATCTTTAATTTTTTAAATAAATAGATTGACTTGGCAATCGCACTAAACAATCTAATATCTATTTGTAATACTTATGAGATATAATACTTTTATTTCCATCAACAATTCTTACAAAAAACTATATACTTATTGTGTTTTCATGCGATGGCCGAGTCAATCTATTTATTTAAAATATAAATTATTACACTGTTCTCACAACTTTTTACGGTAGGAGATCTGAGTTGTGAGACTTGGTTTTTTTGACAAGTATTGTTGTTATTGAATTTATTTCTCTCAGACATAAACAGCGTAAGAAAAAAAAGTAACTAACCATTCGATCTAATGGCTGAGTAGTTCAACGTCTATTTGTTTTATTAAAAGACATTCGTTATTAGAACTATCTATAATTAGATATACCAAGCAGGACTCAGCAGTACTAAAGACATCAATATTACATTATAATTGGCACTAGGTAATGATTATGTACAATTGTACATACAAACATACAGCCTCGAACTTTTTATGCTAAGATCAGCCTACCTATTCTGCTCTGAGTTCATAACAATCTCAGAAGCGATCGTATACTTACTAGATAATGTTGGATTAGTGCGGGATAATGGTGCACACCATAGATATACTTTTTAACCGAGCAGAAAATTTACCTTCTCATGTCCAAAATCTAAAATTTTACATTACAATGTCAGTTAAACTATTTAAAATAGTTCACAGTCATATTTATTTTGTCACATTTGCAAACTTTTCGGTCGGGATCGATGGCTAAACTTGCTCTCTGAGGCACGGCGGAAGTGACAATTAACAAATTAACACGCACATATCTTAGAAAGGCAGTGGTCCTTGCTCTGACCTGGAGCAATTGGTTGGCCGCTCTTGTTTAACATTTACATAAACGATCTCCCAAAAATATTTGTTATTTTGTACATTTGGATGTTTTGTACATCCAACTATTTTGTACGCTGACGATTGCACGATTGTATTTATGGGAAAAGATAATTTGCGTCTTGAATATGACATAATCAACACACTTGTCAACGTTGTACTATGGTTGACAGCAAATAATCTAAAAATTAACTTAAGTAAACCCATCTAATGACATGTAGAAATAGAAAACCGTTACTTGACAATATTAATATTAACTTTAAAGACGAAACAATTCAGGAAGTGGATGCAACAAAATTTCTGGGACTTAACATAGACAATAATTTGAATTGGAAGGTACACGCAGAGAACCTATGCGCAAAACTAAGTACTCAATCATATGCGCTGTACATGCTCTAAAAAAATTGAATCAAAGTGCAGTCTTGGTTGCATATCATGGCAACGTCGAATCCATAATACGTTTTGGAATCATATTTTGGGGAAACTATACGGAAAAAGAGCAAGTGTTTAGCGCACAAAAAGGTGTATAAGGGCAATGTGTAAGCTCAAACAAACAGATAGCTGTAGACCCTACTTTAAAAATCTTAAAATATTAACGCTACCGTGTCTGTACATATATGAATAAGTGCTATTTGTAAGAACGAGCATCACTATGTTCGAGAACTATAGAAGTAAACGTCATCATTTTAAAGTTTGTTGTCCTGAGCACAAAAGTGCTATGATGACTAATAGCACAGTATAAAGACATACAGTAGTTTGACGCCTTTGATCTCGTAGAAAAAGCCGACAACGTCTAGACAAGGGTAAGTAGGCTAGGGCTGCCACATGTAAACAATACCTACTTATTCAAACACTGTCTATTTATTTTAGAAAAATATTACAATTGCTACGCTACATGAATAATATAGTGTAAATTATTACTTATCTATACATATAAATAAAATTGGAGTGTCTGTTTGTAATATTAAAATAACCGCTTTTTACGAAATGCATATGGATGTATACACAGTACATACACCGAAATGACATTTTTTACAATTTTTGTCTATCTGTCTGTTTGTTCTCGCTAATCTCTGGAATGGCTGGATCTATTTTGACGGGACTCTCACTGGCCTGATGTACCAAGGAGTAACATAGGCTAAAAATTAACCGGGTACGCGAAGAAGTTCCCTCAGGACGCGGGTGAAACCGTGGGAAACAGCTAATTTATTATATTACAATAATTAACGATAAATAATAATTATAAAACACGTTGCATTTTTCGTGCGGTGACAAATTTGCATTCAAAGTGTCAGTCAGCACCTATTTCGGTTAAGAATATAAAGCTTTTTTCGTACAAACCAAGTTAAAATAAAGCGATTGACATGGCGGTGGTTTAATGGATGGGTAACCTTGGGATCAGCTTGCAGAGCCTATGTTATCGATATGAAGTATTTTGCAGATTTTTTTCGTGCAAACTACGTAAAGCAATAGACATCACGGTAATTTTATGGATGGGTGACCGGGCTATGAGATTACGGAGAACATGTGTGGGTTTATAAAAGGGGGCCAAAAATGTGGTTATTTTTGAGCTAGGATGCGCCGTTACCAAGATACATAATAATATGTGATAGGTACTTACCTAATGCGAAGGTACTAGGTACTTATTAAATGAAATTAAAATCACACCAGAATCGAATATTACCTTACAACGCATATTTTCTTACGTCTGCCATGTTGTTTACGTACAATAATTGCTACTTTATTCTGTGATTTGGCCAGACATAAGATATTGTAAAAGTTAGTAGTTTAGTAGGAATGTGCACATTATTTTAAGTGGTTATAGCTACATACATTTCAAAATAATATAAATAATTATAATTTATTAAATTCTATTTTTTGGTACAAGTAAATTGATGAAATCGCAGATTTTTAAAACCTTATTTATTTAAATCTTTAAAGAGCATAAAGAATTTCAATGTCTCACAGCAAAAGTCGTATGCACCATCTTAATTAATATTCATAAGCAAATAAATAAGTAACGAACAAAAACAAGCACGTGCCAGCCCCCAAAAACATGCACCTAGTTAGGAACTAAGGCGATATACGTAACTAGGTACCGCTCTTCCCGCGTCTCACCTCTTGGCCCCCGCACGATTGACCCGTCTAGACGCGTTCGTCGAACGACTGTATGGATTATTTGACTGTGCTAATAGTGTCTTTTGTATGGCACCCCGGGTCTATAATCACCTACCGAACTATTTATTAGAAATTATTAACATAGACCAATTTAAACATAAAGTCAAGCAATTTCTACTGGAAAAAGTGTATTATAGCGTAAATGACTTTTTAAATGACATCAAAACAAGTATGCGATTATAAACTATATGCATCCTAATTTTATCCATCCTAATATTAGAATTGTGACTGTATTGACTACCCATTTTTTATTGCATTACCTATTATATTTTGACATAATTATACTGAAGCATGTTTTTCTATTGACATAACTTATTATTTTAATGATATTGACATTGTAATAGAATGGATGTTTCGAGATTATTATTAACATTGACATTATTGTTAAATAAAATTAATTTTAATAGTCTCTCTGTTATAGCATTACGAATTGATTGCCTGCTGTATAACTAATTAATAATATTTTACTTTCAAAATTGCATGCCTTCTGGCTGAATAATAGGAGGTACTATTTTACTATGTATTGTTTGTCATCACAATTAATTGTATGTACCCATTTTCGCAATAAATCAGTTTGAAGTTTGGTCAAACATCTCGTCAACTAGCTATAGTAATAAAAGGAGACCAAAAGACTGCCATGCAGAATTACAAATGATTTCAAGTTTTCACGGCAAGCCTTTTCCGATCTATGGGGCTACTGCCTATATAATAACAATAGAAATTTAAATAAGCTTAAGTGCCATGAAACTTGTGAAGCTTTCTTTGTATACGAAGAAATAAATCGACGCTTCATTATCACCGAAGGCCATCAGCTTGACTAATTAACTAGTGAATCAGCTTGCCTAACGTGGAATTTGTCACCATCTATATTGGTATCGATAAACTTTATTTAATGCCTTAGGTACTAAGTTAACGCAAAAAGAAAGTGTTATCACCTGGATAAAAACTTATAGGGCACTTATTATTCCATGAAAGGACGCGGTAAAAATTATAAAGGTATAATATATGAATTATAAAGGTAGGCCTAAGAAAAAGGCACGAAAAAACAGAATATCTCCACATGAGGCGCTACAAAAATACTTGAGTGGCCAGAAATAACTTACATGTTGGAGATAATACGTACAACGGCGTGTCGAAATTCAATTATTTAGGCTATACCATAACTATAGATGCTGGCGGGAAAAATTCCGAATCATTCCCGTCGAATACTTCGGAAGTATTCCGAAATATTCCGAAACTTTGGGAATATTTCAACTGTCAAAAAAAACCATCAAAATCGACCTTACTAACTATTTCGCGCTTGGAAGTTGTAAATTATATTTTCTTTGTTTGCTTGCAAGGTTTACCTTTATTTGTTTTTATTTACTGGGCTATTACACGCGTTAGGTAGGTAGGTAATGATTAATAGCTACCTATGCGATTCGCGAATACTCGCGATGCGTACAGAACTACATACAAACTAACCCGAAACATAGGTAGGTAACCCTTTTTCAAAAAATAAATCAAATATGCTAGGCCTAGTTTTTTATTCCACAACTAACATTTATAAAAATAGCATTCGATTTCGAAATAGGCAGGTACCTACCTAAACACAAAAGTATAAAAATCCTGTTAATCGCAGGCTAACATATCTACCTATAAAAACATCAACATATACTTATTCAATCCCATTTATAATAAAAACCCACCACACCACACATAAACACGTTTATTCCCATTGAATTATTCGGGCGAAATATTCGGCGGAAACATTCGATTGCGGGGTACGAATCTTTCTCGCGGGGGGAGGGAAAACTTCTCCAGGGAGCATCTCCCCTCTTACCGCACCCCGCACCGCCATCGCCTGCACGCACGACTCGTGGCAGTCAGGCAGGCGCGCGCGGCGGCACCGGCCGGTGCACAGAGGGTGCGGCGGCGATCGACGATCGATGCAAAATACGATTTTTCAGCAAAATAAAATAAAAATATTAATTAAATTCGTTTTGAATAATTCTGATTTAAAGAAACTTTCCCAGAAGTATTCCGGAATTATTCCGAATTTTTCAGAAGTTTTGCAACTATAACCATAACAGACACGAACACTCGAGAGGAGGAGATCGATATCCGCATCCAAAACGCGCTTAGATGTAGTGCGGCTCTACACAAAGTGTTAGTGTCCAGGTTTCTTAGCCGAAATACGAAATTACGAATTTACAAAACTGTAATAAGACCGCAACATACGGCTGCGAAGCCTGGACACTGACACAAAAGGAGGAGAATAAGCTCTTGGTCGCAGACAGAAAGGTCCTCCGGAAGATCTTGGGCCCTGTGCGGAGAACTGTCGGGAGCTGGCGGATCCACAAAAATGCCGAAATCGCAGTACTCGTAGCCATTCCTAATCTATTTTGAGAAATAAAAGCCCACAGACTCCGATGGCTCGGTTACGTCGAGAGAATAGGACAGGAACGTGCGGTTAAGAGAGCGTATGTGGGTCGACCAACAGGACGACGTCGTCCTGTCGGTCGAGAAGTGGCCAAAGATCGGGTGAAGTGTCGTTCTCTCGTATTGGAGGCCAAGGCACACTTCGTGTCGATGAGCCATTTGGAGTAAGTAAGAAAGGATTAAGCGTAATTAGAATAACAAGATATCCTTTATCAAATTAACATAGGCCTTTATAGCTTAAAGGTTGTAGTGAAATTTCATTTTTTTTTGTATTTTTGGTAAAGCTGAAAATACCTACAATATCAAAAGATTAAATGCCTCTTAAAATTTGAGTTAATTAAATTAAGAAACTTGTTAGTTATACGAAAAAAAAATTAATTAATGGGTCGTTGCAAAATAACAAATATATATAACCTTTATACGAATTAATACTAATCAGCACTAGCCTTTTTTTATCCTTTTCAAAGTCAAAAACAAAACCTGTTACGAAATAATAGAATATGAGCAAAACTTCTAAGCCCTAAACAAGAAAACTTATATTCTTCAAACCGCTGAACTTGAACTACTACTTAATAGCTGAGTGCAAGAAATTGATGTAGGTATTATCGATAATTTCTTCGGGATTATTCGAACAGAGTAGTTACATTAGTTATTTACCTATCGGACAAACTTGCAGATTCCCCTCACGGTGTTCCACCCTTTCTTAAGACTGGCTCCGCCTGCGCGCTGGCTAACTTTGCCGGACAACTTTACCATAATCCGTCTTTAAATTATCCTTCTATGATTGCTTGGATTAAAGTGGTAATACGTTCTGAACTACGAACTGTAACCTGTCATAGCTCAATTACGTTCAACGACTTTTGACGACCGGTTGGCGCAGCGGTAGTGTAAGCGACTGCCACGCTGAAGGTCGCGGGTTCGATTCCCGCTCAAGTCAAACATTTGTGTGCGTGAACATGGATGTTTGTCTTGGTCTAGGTGTTTCTATGTATAATATGTATATATTTACAAAAACAATGTATATATATGTATTTTTATCCATTGTCTAATACCCATTGTACAAGCTCTGCTTAGTTTGGGACTAGATGGTGTTGTGTGAATGTTGTAGGATATTAAAGATAACCTGTGTCACCGTGTCCGTGTGGTGACGGATTAAGAATACGCAATGTCACCACCCCATATCATCCCATGGGTGTCTACCTACTTTTATTAGGATAGTTAAAGTATTTCGTAGTTTTGAGTAGAAAGGAATGAGTTAATCATTTGGTAAGGAAATCTGAAAGAAAAAGTCAGAAGTCGTAAAAGATTAAAAAATATAAAAAATCATTCACAATGCGCACGAGCAAAACAAACAAAATAAATTTAATAATATATGACATTATTGACATTTACAGTCAAACAAGTGTTGCCAATTTACAGTTTTTAAATGATATTGATTAATCCATATGGATTTCGGACATAGGCTATTTATCTATATATTCGGTTCAAAATCGAACTTATTTGTAGTTAATCACATATATACACACATTTAAAATGTTTGAGGACGAAGTAGAGATTAGCTAGTCACTCAAATCATTTTGAGTAGTGAAAATGTGAAATCGATAAAGAAGAAGTGATAATTCAAATCATTTTGAGTAGTGAAAATGTGAAATCGATAAAGAAGAAGTGATAATCGATTTCATATTTTGATTTCTGCAATTTCTGATCTATTACGTGTTGGCTATTTAGACGTTGACATATGTTTTTAAACCTATTTATTGTAAATGTTTATCGGCACACTTATAGTAATGCCAATAGATTAAGTTATAAATAAAAAGGAATATTCAACAACTAATTGAAACTCTATTGTTGCGTTTCATGAGTTCCAAACTGGGCCAGAAATGGTCATTGTTCTTTAGGAGTGTAATGATTTTGGCAATTAAATTGTATTTATGAAACATTTTTAAACGATTCGAGTGCTACAAACGGATGGCGCTAGTAGTTATGGCCACATTAATTAAAAGTATAATTTCTATTTAAGAATATATCTATAAACAAATCAGTAAATAATTGATTATAGTTAAATATTTAATTTAAATTGTGATTACTCAATTAATCAAGCAATTTTGTAAATAGGTTGTGATGGACGTTGTTTGCTGCATTCAGATTGGCTGTCGCTTATGAAGTTGTCATTTCCGTTTAGAGTGGGAGAATATTTTAGCTTGTCAGATAAAGTAGGCGGGAGGGGAATCGTTTTGGTAGTTCCGAGCAGTAAAGACGTCTAACGCAAGTTATTTGGTGGTTGATAGTTGTAAATCAGTGTATACATAGTATAATACCCACAAAGTGTAAAAGTGAACATATAAAAGTTACCAAGTGATTTTACTGGAGGAGTTTAATTTCATAATATTTCAGAAGTGGGCTTGGCACGCGTTCTAGGCCATCTAAATTCAGTGTGATGAGATGCGTGGGATTGGACCACAACTAACCACGGGTTCAAAATGAAGACGCTAGAAACGAAAAATTGCTGGGTCTGTTGGAACTAGAGAACCGCAATTTTCTGTCGCTGGTACAAACCATGAAAATAACTACTACATCGTCACATGGCTTTCGTTTACCGGACTCCGATCCTGAGAAACGAGATGTGGATGTACGTGCTTGAGCGACGACTGCAGACATGTGATTCACCGATCAAGACCTGCAATGCACCCCGCTTATGGTCACATTAAGCCGCACCTTGAAGGGAGGAGCTTCGATCTGGCTATCTACCGTATAATTTCCTGGAATGGCATTGTGCAATGAAGTTTGCACACAAGGTGCGAGCGAAGGCAACTGCTAACACTGCTATGTTGGTGAATCAGCTGAGCTTCCAACCGTAACCGTGGTGAGCGTATTTTGTCTGATTTTTTATTTGTGCTGCAAATTTTAATGACGGTAGTTGCAAAAGATTCCTGGTTAGTAGAATACCGCTATACGTTTAGTAACCTTAGAAATATCATAATGGTTGTGGTGGCGATGTCGCCATCACATCATACTGAGGTTGTGATTCCTACACGCAACACGGAGTTCTGGTTAAAACAAGCTTCTACTGTAATGAAATGAAATGAAATGAAATGAAATACTTCTTTATTTCGTATAAACTTTGCAAGTACTTATGAAACGTCATTAAAAAAAAACATTTCATACAATTATTTTTGTGTGTCGAATTAGAACAGCTCATTCCCAAGCGTTTTGGTCGTCTTTATATTCCGATATTTTATAATATGCTTTTGAAAAGAATTTCGCTTTTACAATAATTTTGAACTTATTTATAGATAGGTTTCTTATATTATAAGGGAGCTTGTTACAAAAGCGTATACATTGCCTCATAAAACAGCTACTTATTTTGTGAAGACGAGTGCTATGAACTACGAGATTATTCCTGTGTTTTGTATTTACAGAATATATATCACATTTTTTTACTAAATTTGTCAATATTTTTATGTACATATATAAATATATTGTGATAAAACAGTTAGAATGTTTATTTCTTTGATTTTTTCTCTTAGAGTAACTCTTGGACCGAGGTTATAAATTCTCCTTACAGCTCTTTTCTGCAGAACGAATATTGTATTTAGGTCTGCAGCATTCCCCCAGAGAAGGATCCCATACGACATTAAGCTATGAATGTAACTGAAATAAACCATTCTAGCTGTTTCTAAATCTGTTAGGCGTCTAATTGTCTTGACTGCATAAGCTGCAGAACTGAGTTTGCCCGATAGCCTTTCAATATGTGGACCCCATTGTAGTTTGGTGTCGAGCATAATACCTAAAAACATGGTTGTCTCGACGGGCTCAATCATAGATTCATTAAGTAAGTTGCACATTGGTTTCCATTTGTTTAACATTAGGCATAGAGAATTTGAAAAGTTTCGTTTTCTTATTATTAAGTAATAGATTATTTACATTAAACCAATTAACAACTTTAGAAAGTGCATTGTTTACTTCGTCAAAATTAATCTGTTGTATTTTAATGTTAAAAATCAAAGATGTATCATCCGCGAACAACACAATCTCATGATTGTTCTTTACATAATTAGGTAAATCGTTAATATATATCAAGAATAGAAATGGACCGAGTATTGAGCCCTGCGGGACGCCCATTTTTAAAGCCGAACCTGGAGATGTCTTACCATTAACTTCCATCTTCTGAATTCTGTTGCCCAAATAAGAAGTCAGGAGATCGAGAGCTTTGTTTCTAATGCCATAGTGATATAATTTCCTAATAAGAGTATCATGATGTACACAATAAAAGGCTTTTGACGAGTCGCAAAATATACCTAACGCATTTTGCGACTTCTCTCAAGCCGCAAAAATACTTTTCAGTAACTCGACTGCTGCGTCAGTAGTTGAACAACCCCTCGTAAATCCGAACTGTTTGTTGTGAAGAAGATTATTTCTATCAAAATGATTAAGCAATTGACTAAGTATTAATTTTTCAAAAATTTTACTAAGAGTTGGTAATACAGAAATAGGTCGAAAATTTGAGGGGTCTGATGTGTCACCAGATTTAAATAAGGGTGTAATTTTACTATATTTCATTAAATCAGGATATGTTCCAGAAGCGACACAGCCATTGAACTCTGTGGCTAGATGTAGAGCAATTAAAGTAATAATAGATGAAACAGTCTTAACTGACAATCCCCATAAATTCATAGTCTTTTTCATATTAATAGTTTTAAATTGTTTAAGAACATCTTCAGTAGTAACAGCAGTAAATTCAAAGGCTGTATCACATTCTGGCACGCAGTCCTTAAGTAGCATTTCAGCAGACATGGAAGATGACTTGAGGGACTCTGTAGTTATAATAGGTATATTAGCAAAAATTTTTTTCAAATTCTGTCGCTACTTCCACGTCCTCTGCAATACTCACATTATTGATATTTAGTAGGTAGTCGCGACTGCGTGCCAGTTTTGTTGTTGATGACATTCCAGGTAGCTTTTATGGTATTTTCAGCGCATTTTATTCTAATTTTATAATAAATTGATTTTGCAGCATAGCAAGCTTGTCTGAATGTTTTTGAATATTTTTTTACATAATTAATAAAGGCTGGACTAGGGCGGAAGTAGGTCTAACTCACACTTTTATTTATCAATAACTTAGACATACTTCTACTCTCTGCATCTGCGTCCGATGCAGAGTTAAGCGAATGGTCATAGGTGTAGCGCAGGTCGTGCAGATCCCTAAGACAAGGCTGGTGGATTACCCTTCCCGAGGTTGCCGCCCGTTGTTGGTCTGGTTCCATAAGAAGCAAACGTAACCAAAACCTCCAGCCGCCACACACACAGCGTGCAGACACACACAAAAACACGCGCGCAAGCAGACACATTTACCTATACCCACACACTTATACACACACAGTAACACACATACACACACCTACACACTCTTACATGGACGCACACACACACGCACCTAAACACCCCTTCAAGCACTCACACACATACACAAACACATACTCAACACAGACTCATACCAACAAAAATAAACATGGAAGTGAAACAAAATAGCAGCGTACCCCAGGAGGGTACCAGCGTCCGTGACGCTGGAGAATCCCTTGCTGCACCATCGTGTGCAGGCTGCCCCACGTATTCTGGGGGGGGGCAATGTTTCACATTGTCAAGATAGACTAAATCTGCACGACCTGGCCAACGCCATGCCTCGTGCAATTCACACTTAATCCACTTCCTGGAACATCGCTCCGCGTCGAGCAAACGCACGCCAAAAGACGGACGTTGACTCCGCGTCGACTGCGAATCCAGGTAGTCGTAGACGAGGCGGTAAACGCTACCGCCGTTACAAACGCTCACGTGAGCAAACAACACAGTCGGGTGATAGCGCATCGAATAATTCGGCTAGCGCACTCCCGACTACGACCACGACGGCTGGTAAAAACAACCAGCGCGGCGACCAAACCTCGACCGGTGGAGCGGACGTTCCACCCCGGACGATGCAGCCGGACGGTTGTGTTGCGCCGCTGACGGCAAAAGGCGCGACTGTAATAACAGTCAGCGCACTCCCACCTGCGCACGGCGCACCAACTGCGGCTGCTCCCGGGGCGCCCCGTTGCGCTCCTCCGGTGGGGATTGGTAACGCTGCGCAGCCGTCATGTGGAAACAAGGAGCCGCGCCGCAAACGCGGCCCAAAAAGATGCGATCCGGCGCCACCAGGACAGCCCACTCCGACACCAAGCACGAAGAGGGATCGCCCTGAGGACTCCACACCACCCAGCGCCGGGTCGAAACGGGCAAAAACAGACGCCACGCAGACGCGACAAACTTGCAGCTGATGGTAGCCATCGCTACCACCCCCGCCACGGACCTGACGGTGGAACAGGCGAAGCAGTTCGAACTCTCGATTGAAGAGAGTATAATTGAGACTGCCTTCGCCACACCGCCGAATAACGGGCCGGCACTCGCACCTTCCTTTAGGGGCAAACCTCTTTCAGTGGAGGGAGTCCTGAATTTATGGTGCGAGCTTGACTCGTCTGACGGGGAGTCTTTGGACAGAAATGTTCTCGACTCTTCGTCAGACTAGAGTCATATAAACTAACCTCCAGCATAAGCAAATTGCAACGGCTACCCTACGCAGGCTGCTGGAGGTTAAGCAGCAGACAATAGCCCTAATCCAGGAGCCGTGGATTAGAGGCTACAAAATATGTGGTCTAAACAACATCGGAGGTAAGCTACTGCACAACTGCTCGGTCACTAAACCGAGAACATGCATATACCTACATTCCCCGAACAATACCAGCACTGCTGCTAACCAACTTCTGTTCTTGAGACCTCACTGCCGTAGTACTCAAAACAGGGCTCAACAAACAGATGTTAGTACTAGCTTCGGTCTGCATGCCTGGCGATGAGGACATCCCACCAAAAGAGATAGCCGAGCTGGTGCAGCACTGTGAGGACCACGGCTGGCAGGTGATCATCTCGGCGGACGCAAAGGCGCACCATCCGCTGTGGGGAAGCCCCGACGCAAACAGACGAGGTGAGATCTTGACTGAATACATCTTTTCAACAAATCTATCTGTAGTTAACAACGGTTCGTAGCCCACCTTTGTTAGCTCCAGATATCAAACCATAGTAGACATCACGCTAGCATCGGATGGGGCCGCGGAACTTGTCACAAACTGGCATGTGTCCGCTAAGCCATCCTTTGCAGACCATAGAAGTGCGTCAGGGATGTTTGCTGAAGCTCGCGTCGACTGTTTTTATACAACGATGAGAAAACGTTGCGCTTCCCTGGTGCGCCGAGTGCGGGCCAGCCCCAACCGTATCCTCTGCTGTGTGGCAAGCAGACTCGATTGTTTATATGTGAATCGCTGCTGCAAGATGTCCACTTCCGTGATAGACGGGTGGCAGTGATTCACATATATTCATGGTTTTAGGCTTAGTGTTTAGAATAGGAACACTAACATAGGGTAAGGAATATTGTTACTAACCCAATGAGTTTTGTTACTCGAAATAAATAAATATTCATAGATGAATCTGCTATGACGTACGTGTGCAAGAGAACGTCCAACAACCTAGGCGCAACCTCGCAGAACCAACATCGCGAAATACAAGACGCTTCTCGTATCACAAGTAGACAAATCCTATTTTAAGGACATGTCAACCAGCACTGACAACATAGAACATAACACCAACTTACTAACAGAATGTATACAAACAAGTTACCAGCAAGCCTGTGCACCCACACTCCCAAAGTCGTCTAGCAAAACCCAGTGGTGGGGAAGAGAACTAGAGGGACTCAGGCAAAAACTGAGGAAACTCTTTAACAGGGCTAAAAACACGAGAATGGAAGAAGACTGGCACAAATACAAAGAAGCCCAGTCACACTACAAGAAACGCATAAGATTCTGCAGAGGCGAGTCCTGGCGGCGTTTCTGCAGCGGTATAAACACCACGAATGAAGCAGCCAGGGTGAAAAAGATCTTGTCTCAGTACAGCAACAAAACCCTTGGCGCCATTAAAAAGCAAGATGGAACCTACGCAACTACGGACGCTGAAATTAGCCAAGTGCTAATTGAAACTCACTTTCCAGGTTGTGAAGTATCACAACCTGGGAAGTGAGTTTCAATTAGCACTTCGAAATGAACCAATGACCGTCTGTGGGACGTGTCAGACTACAGACCACCGACCCAAACAGACTGACTGGTAGCCGAAAATGTGGTCACCACAGACCGCTTCCAGGCATTCAAATCCGCAGGCCTGGATAAAATCATACCAGCATTTCTACAATGGGGATGCACAACGATTGTGCCACACCTGCTCGACAACTACAGGGCCTCAATAGCACATAGATACATACCTTGCAGGTGGGGGGAAGTTAAAGTCATATTCCTCCCAAAACCTGGCAAAACTGACTACTAACAAGCGAAAGCATATAGACCCATCAGCTTGACCTCCTTCTTATTGAAAACGCTGGAGAGACTTACGGACCGATACCTCCGTGAGGGCGCATTACTGCGCAAGCCACTACACCCACATCAACACGCCTACAAAAGTGGCAGGTCAACTGAATCGGCGCTGCATTCCGTTGTGGGAACCATTGAAACAGCGCTTACCAACAAGTTAATGACACTGGGGGCCTTCATTGACATAGAAGGTGCCTTCGACAAAACTAAGTTCAACAGTATCAGCCGGGCCCTCGAAAAGTTCGGAGTTGAGCAAAGCCTGAGTGGCTGGATTGATCAACTGCTGAAACAGAGGGCAATACAATTCACGGTAATCTCCACCACGAGGGGCATAGTTGCAAAAGGCTGCCCTCAGGGAGGTGTCCTCTCACCTCTGTTGTGGAACATTGTGGTGGACGATCTGTTACGGAACTTAAACGACAGACTATTCTTCACGGTCGGCTATGCAGACGACATTAGCATCCTGATCAAAGGTGACTCAGAAGACACGATCCGCAATCGGATGCAAGCAGCCATCAGGATCATGGAGGAATGGTGCAAGCAACAACAAAACAGAGCTAGTACTTTTCACCAACAAAAGGAAAACCCATATGTGCAAAACACCAAAACTCTTTGGAACGGAGCTTACCCTATCGAATGAAGTCAAGTACTTGGGCGTAATACTTGACCATAAGCTAAACTGGGGCAAGCTCATCAGCACAAAAACAACAAAAGCATGCACAATCTTCTGGAAATGTCGGAGAATCATAGGCAAAAAATGGGGTCTCAAACCATCAATCACCCTGTGGATCTACGCTGCCATTAT
The DNA here is from genome assembly GCA_944739405.2 of Euclidia mi. Classification (NCBI taxonomy): domain Eukaryota; kingdom Metazoa; phylum Arthropoda; class Insecta; order Lepidoptera; family Erebidae; genus Euclidia; species Euclidia mi. Next base: position 35,641,011 of record OX123189.2, read on the forward strand.
ACGCTCCATGCTTACATATGGTGCAGTAGTGTGGTGGCCACGCACGCAACTAAGCACAATCGCAAAAAAGCTACAGAACCCTCAACGCCTAGCCTGCTTGGCCACAACAGGCTGCATGAAGACCACCCCAACAGCCGCCTTGGAGATACTACTGGACCTAAGACCGCTGCACCTAATGATCCAGCAGGAAGCTGGCGCTGCAGCAATCCGTCTAGACAAGCTCGGGCTATGGAGAAAGGATGATCGAATTACCCACGCACGCCTAAAAGGGACCTTAACCAAAGAGATCCCGATGCTAGAGGCCGCTTGCGATCCCATCCCTAAAACTTTTGTCTTTGACAAAAAATATCGCATCCAATTGCAGGAGGAACACAAAGACAGCTCTGGTATACACGAAGTCAGAGTATACACAGACGGCTCAAAAACGAAGTATGGGACAGGTGCGGGCGTATTCTCCCATGACTTAAATATCAACATTCCAACATCCCTTGGCACTCTTAATACCATATTCCAAGCCGAATGTGTTGGGATAACAAGAGCCGCAACAGCAATCGCGTCTAGGAACATAAGTGACCTGTCTATACGCATTATCACGGACAGTGTCTCTGTACTACAAGCTCTCGGCAGCAACTGCTTTAACAGCGGCCTCATCATGGAATGCCACCTAGAGCTGCAAAAGATTGCAGAGAAGAATCGGATTACGCTGCAATGGATTAAAGGCCACAGCAACTCCGCAGGCAATGACGCCGCAGACCAACTGGCACGGCAAGGATCGGACACAATGATAATGGGACCCGAGCCGATTGTACCGATACCAGCAAGCCAACTCAAAACGTGGCTACGTGAGAGAACCGCACATGAACACGAAAAACAGTGGGCAGACATAAAAGATTGCAGACAAACAAAAGATGCTATCCCCTGCTTGAACAAGCGACTCTCGCACAAGCTGCTGCATTCTAATAGAAAAACTCTTAAGCATCTGACGGGCATAATAACCGGCCACTGTCCACTCAACAAGCACCTATTCAACATAGGCATTACGGACAGCCCACTGTGCAGTGACTGCATGGAAACCGAAGAAACACCCGCTCACGTCATTCTGCACTGCACAAGTGTGAGCGATCAACGGGCAAAGCTGCTGAACAACCCCAGAACCATGTGTGAAGCTTTGAACGACACCAGCCAACTAATGGCTATCTGGAAGGAGCTAAGGTGGTATGAGTAGTCGGCGTCAATCAAGTCGCCACTTACGCACAATGGCCCAATTAAGTGGCTAAGTGCGTAAAACCCACGACCAACTATAACTATAACTATAAAGGCTGGACTATTATTTAAAAAAAACCATTGTAAAGTTCATATAACCTAATCCGACTTTTATGAATGCCTTCAGTTGCCCAATCACTAAACGTCAGACGGTCAGTTACATTTATTTTTTTGGGTTTAAATACAGTAGAAAATTCATCATTAATCAATTTAAATAATGAATTATATAACTGATCCGGACGGTCATGAGTAGGCAACCAACGCATTTTACTAATTAAATTATTTTTTTAAAGTTCCAATCAGTTTTCATTTATAGGTACATAATTTATAATTTTACTCTGAGCCTTAGGGCTTTTTATTGGACAACAGACTAACTGCCTACTGTGATCAGACTGTAGCATATTAATTAAGGATTTATGTAAAGGTTTAGTGGTGATAAATATATTATCAATACAGGCAGTCTTGTGGCAGTCACTCTAGTTGGGTCTAAAATAGTATGACTTAAATTGTAACATTTAAAAAGATTTAAGAAATTAATTGATAAAGAAGATTTCTCTAAAATGTTAATATTAAAGTCACCACAAATAGCAACCGTTTTATGGCAATTATTAACTTTGCTTAGGGCATCCTCCATGTGCGCATTTTGAAAGTTTTGTAGTAATTATAAAACTTTCAAAAGGCGCACATGAAGGCTTGTATACACTCATAACAATGAACTGCTCAAACTCGACACATGATATCTCTCGCTCAACAGAGAGGTTCACAATATCAGATCGTTCCTTAAATTTTAAAAGTTTATTTATTATAATTAACGAGCCACCTCGAATAAAGCAATAGCGTATGTATTGTGGCCGTGTGTGCCAGTAGTATGTGATAATCATTTGCAATGACAGACCTAAAGTTTTAGTAAATGTCTTATTTATTATAGCTATCATTTGTCATAAAATACAGTATTTTACACTAAAGTCCACAATAGATATAATCTAATATTTGTAGATATTTATGTAATATATTCAGAAGATTAATCAACCGAGAGATTGATTTTAAACGAATATTGATTTTTAAATATGCAATTTAAATTTAACTGAACACTGACTAGTCAATTTATTTACTAAAATAACCGTATGAATTTATTTTGAGCATATGGAGCCGGAGGGTGCTAGAACTCCTGAAGAGGAACCTCTACCGCTGAACAAACGATCAAACGCAAACAGGAATGGTTCAACCTCCGGAAATGCAGACACTAGTTCCAAGCGGTCAAAGTCACAATCAAATAGGAAGCATAGAAGGTCTACATCAACCTCTTCATGTGCAAGCTCTTCATCAGGCATTTCTTGTAACTCCAGAAGGAAGAAGCATAGGAAAACTTCTGGCTGGTCCACTAAAGAGTTACTCGATCTTTTCAGTGTTATGCATAGAGAAAGCCAGGATAAGTCTCGTAGTAAGCTACGACAACAGTAACAATCATTAATGAGTAACAATCATTTAAACAATGTTTTGCCGGAGTTCGATACCTCCAGCAAATCTCAAAATTTTGATAGTTGGATCATAAAAGTCAATGAGTACGCTACAATATACGAGTGGAACGAGAAGCAGACCATACATTTTGCTCTACAGAAACTCACTGGTCTCGCTAAAAAGTGGTTTGAAGCCCTTCCAAGCGTAGTCTTTAGTTGATTAGAGTGGCAAACAAAGCTAAAGAAAGCGTTCCCGAATGAGCAAAATTATGGTCGACTTCTAGAAGAAATGTTCGGTCGTACAACAAAGAGTAATGAGAGTTTGCGTGAATATTTTTATGATAAGTCAATGCTATTAAACAGATGTGAAATTAGTGGTAAGAAAGCAGTTGATTGTATAATCCATGGCATATACGATAAGTCCGTTAGGAATGGTGCTCAAGCGTTAAATTGTAACGAGCCTGAAGACTTATTGAATTTTCATAACTCTCAACGTTCTATATCGGAGAATTTTGCTACAAACAAAAAGCGAACAGATAACAATCAGTCTTCAACGAGTGATTCTAACTCTAACGACAGCTCATACACTTGTTTTAATTGTCGCGAGAAAGGACATACTTTTAGGGTTCCGTACCTCAAGGTAAAAAAGGAACCCTTATAAGATCACTTTCTTGTCCGTCTGTCTGTCTGTCTGTCTGTCTGTCTGTCCGTGTGTCACCACCGTTTTTCTCAGGAACGGGTGGACCTAGCAAATTGAAATTTATACCAGATACTGAGGTCTATGGTTGCTATTAGGTGTATGAAAATCAGGGTCCTGGGTCAACCCAATAAAAAGATATGGTCAAAATTAGATTTTTGCGAAAACTTGTAAGTACCAAAATTAACCTTAATTTTCAACTTTTTTTAATTTTCGGAATTTTTCCTTTATTTGTGCTGTAAGACCTTGGTTTTGACCCAAATTGACAATTCTAGGTCAACCGTAAGTACCCTATAGGTTTTGGGTCGAAAACCTATATGGTAGTTCCCGTTGAACTAGAATCACGAAATTTGGCCAAAAGCAGGGTCTTACAGCACAAATAAAGGAAAAATTACAAAAAATAAAAAAAATGGAAACTTTAAGGGTGTCCCCATACATACATAGTAGACTCCATTTAAGATAGTCCTCTAAGTTGTATGGGCGCTCATACAGATTTAGAGGACTAGCGTAATTCAACCTCAAATAAGGTAAAATGCGTACGGAACCCTCGGTGCGCGAGTCAGACTCGCACTTGCCCGATTTTTTTATAAATGTCCTAAGCCTGTTGTCAGGTGTCCTAAATGAGTAGGTCATAGTCATAAAAATTGTAAATTAGAACCTCTACTTTCGCGCTCAGAAGCTAAATAATTTAACGAAGCGATAGATTATTCCAAGAGCTGCTGGGGCTGGATATCTAGATATTGCTAAAACAACGGAGTCAATTCAATCTGTCTTCTGGTTCCCAAAACTACGAAGGTACAATAAAAAAACAAATAATAACACGTAGTCCTGTATGTATTTAGCGTGTCTACTATAATATATATCCAGAGAAAAGACTGGACTACCTTATTCCATAGAGCAGGTAATAAACTAATAATTATCAACGTTTCTTCTAATGGTAGCAGTAGTTCCTCATCGGAAAGCATTATTTATAGTAACCGCAATATCTAATGTGATAAAAACAAATCTTAATCCGAGGGTCACTAATGGCCGAATGTAATGATTAATTAAGTAAATTTTATCGCAATACATTTAGAATACGAATGTAATAAAGTATATTTTATTGTAATTCATTTAGTGTACATCTATACATTATACTTTATATACTGTAAATGATTGAGTAATAGTGTAAAGATGAATAGAATACATCATTATAATTGTAACTCATTTAGTATGTATATTAACATTATACATTATATACGGTGAATGACTGTGTAATAGTGTAACAGTTGAGTACATTTAATTGTAATTTTATTTCTTATGGATTACACTTTACATGTATTGTATTATTTTGTAGGTATGTATTATTTTGTATGGATACTTTATTAAATACAACTAATCACTTGATCTAATTATTTTGAATGATGTAAATAATCAATTATGTGTATGAATTGCCATGCGTCAGGAGATCGCACGGTGCCGGATGGCCGAATGTAATGATTTTGGCAATTAAATTGTATTTATGAAACATTTTTAAACGATTCGAGTGCTACAAACGGATGGCGCTAGTAGTTATGGCCACATTAATTGAAAGTATAATTTCTATTTAAGAATATATCTATAAACAAATCAGTAAATATCTTTATGTCTTTAATCAAGCAATTTTGTAAATAGGTTGTGATGGACGTTGTTTGCTGCATTCAGATTGGCTGTCGCTTATGAAGTTGTCATTTCCGTTTAGAGGGGGAGAATATTTTAGCTTGTCGGATAAAGTAGGCGGGAGGGGAATCGTTTTGGTACTTCCGAGCAGTAAAGACGTCTAACGCAAGTTAGTTATTTGATAGTTGATAGTTGTAAATCAGTGCATACCCACAAAGTGTAAAAGTGAACAAATAAAAGTTACCAAGTAATTTTACTGGAGGAGTTTATTTCATAATAGGAGTTTACTGTTTTATTTAGTTTCTTAATGTGTCTCCCAGTTTCCTCGATTTGCTGTTTGCGTGACTAAAATGTTAATGATTCTAATGTTTTTATACAATGCTACGAATTCCGCATTAGGCCCGCTTTCGTTTAGGAGGTACATTTTCAGAACTATTCGTTCAAAATATACAGGTTGTTTAGTAATTCGACCTATTCCTTGAAGGAGGTTATATTTGAGGGTACTTAGTAATATTTGAAATGACGTACGGCCACCTTTTTAAAAGTCATTGAGAAATGTACCATACTGACCTAACGCTGGTTATATAAGAACATTTTGGACATTCTTATCCCAATTTTTTGTCAGCTTTTATAATATTTCTTATAAATGTAATACAATAAAACCGAAAATAAAGCTATGGTCATGCAGATATGTGTCATACAACTTTATATTATAACCTCAAAGTAAGGAAGTAAATAGAGACCGCATTAAAATAGCAACCATACCGAATATATTTACTTCACTCTGACTTATGATATTTTTCTCATGTAAGAGAAAGAAATGTCATTTTGAATCTTCGAAATTGTCGTAAATTTTAACTTTGAGTAGTGATGTGCTTACTCAAAATGAATTTCGATAAAATATTGATAATGATTGCAATAAATCTTTAGATTTGGTTTACTCAGAATGAATATCAATTGAATGTTGATAAATCCTCAGATAAAGTAAAATATGTGAATAAATCTAGCTTATGCTTAAACACTAGTAAATAAGTTACGATAAAAAATATATTTTTAAATTACCTTTTTAAGGTGAATAAAGCAATCGATATTCATAATATCACTAATAATCACTATCTATATGAAATGATAGGGTCAATGACGAGATCATTACCACGTAATGGTTTTCGAATACAAAACCACGTTACGTATTTCAGACTTTTGGAAGTTATATGCTTAGATATTATTTAGAAAATTATCACGATCGTCAAGTGTTCGTCTAAAATCTTCCAAACTAAATTAGGCCTTCTCAAATTGAAGGGAGGCACGAGCCCAGTATGCTCAGTTACATAATTATATTAAATCACCAATCGAGAGTAGGCTGCAGTAATAAGTGAGTTAACTAATAGATTAGCAATAAAATTTAACTTCAGGGTCAATTTTAAATAAAATATGTCACACATAATGAATCACATTTATTTAAGGTAAAATAGAAAAAGTCACTGACAGTGTCATGGCTTAGTTAGAAAAAAACTCAGATCTTTACAAAATCATATTATATATACAGGTCAAATTTATTACGCCCTTATAGCACTAAAAAGGAATTTCTCGAAATTACAACAGAATCAGGCACAAACAACGTTAAAAAAATATGTGCGAGCATAGCTGCGAGTATCCCCTAGTATTGCATAATTTGTTCATCATCGTCAGCCTTTAACAGTCCACTGCTGGACTAGGCCTCTCCTTTGAAAGGAGGAATCGGCCTACTATACCACGCTGGCCAAACGGGTTGGTATAGGGTTCGTATCAAGTTTTCCTTCTCTTACAGTGCTATTCTCTGCATAATATGCTCCCTCTGTCGGCTCTTACGACACCCATGCGATGATATGGGGTGGTGACAATCCGTATTCTTAATCATAGAGAGCATATTATGCAGAGAACAGCACTGTAAGAGAAGGAAAACTTGATATAAACCCTATAACAACTCGTTTGGCCTGCATGGTATAGTAGGCCAATTCCTCCTTTCAAAGGAGAGGCCTAGTCCAGCAGTGGACTTTTAAAGGCTGATGAGGAGGAATTTATCGTTTTAAGATTGGCATACTAGTCATTCCTATTAGTCCGGCAATCTGCCGCTACTGCAAAAAAGTAGTCAATGACTACTCAGTACGCAGTACAGTTAATCGTATCGATCTACATGTGAAGTCTTGCATTTAATTACACAAGCTTAAACTTAGTTGTTAGCAGCAGATGGTTTTATTTGAACTTTTATAAACACGAAAGTTTGTGATGATCGATGAAAACACTTTTCTTGAGATATATAATTATATTCAAGTATACTTATTTGTCAAAGAAATAGTGCAGTATAGCTTCTACATCACAATAGTGCAAAGGCTACCTTTTTTTGCAATAACTGTCACCCACATTGGCGAATCCGTGGGCCAAAGCTAGTCTGTAAAATAAAAGTATCGATAAAGTTATAACGTCACTATGTTTATGCGTCACAATCTTTATACGAATAAATCAAAATGTCTATGAACGAAGTATCAAAGTTTCAAATGAAGTTCTATAAAATTTTGACGGGTAATGTGGCCCACACCGGTGACCTATGTCAGACCTATGACTGATGGTCTTGCATGCGGATCCCTCCGTCTACAACTGTATATATATAGTCTAAGATTATAACATGAACGCAGATACAAGATACGCAGACAAAACTGCACTAGACGACATAAATAATGAGTCTGCCGCAGTTGGACACCATAGCGTAACATCGTTTTAGTTTTATTCAAGGTTTTATTCAAGGAGCCAATATGTTTTATTTTAATTCACTTGGAATACTGGCATTATTGTCGCCTATTTTGTGAAAAACTACTGAACTTGTTTAATCTAAACTTTTGTAAACTATGCTAGATATCGCGAAACATTTAATTAAATGGTGCTCTTTGTGGCACGGAAACGTGTAAACGTGGGATCTGCAAGCATATAAATGAAGTTGCTATTAGCTGACATTTGCTATTTCACAAGAATTCGAGCTTTTTGCTTGAATACAGTTATAACCATACAAAATGCTAGGATTATGATGATAATTGCCATACAAAATAAACCCTGTACCTAGTAGAGTTCTCTGTGTTCCAACTATACAATTTGAAACACTACTGTTGCTACGTAGCAAGATAAATTTAGGAAATCAAAATAATAAGGCTAATGTTCAGTAATTAAAATAAAGTATACTTGTCAAATTAGAAATGTTAATGACGTCTTAAATCAAAATTAGTTACAATAAGCAAATATGCCATTTAACCTTAACTATTAAAGCTGATTATGGCAAAACAATTATGAAGTTCTGGGCGGTCGTCCTATCTGTCTGTGTGCACGAGATAAACCCAAAAACTACCGAATGGATTTTCGTATTGTTTGCAGCAAAGATACAGTGATTCCTGCGGAAGGTTTAGGTTTTAGTGTATATAATTCACGCGAAAACGCCAAACGCGGGCTATGTCTAGTATAGTCACGAAAACTATGGTGACTGCAATTTGTTTTTAGACTACGTCACAAACGTCAAATTGCCTAACTGTAGAACTAGTAAGCACGTAAACGTAGTGCTCTTTTAGTACACCTTAGTAACTTACGACTCAGTTTATAGGCTCACCTAATTCAGTAAATAAGCCGGGTAGGTACCCTAAACAAGCTTAGTTACTCATCAGACGACAATATAAACAGATATATAAACTTTAGTAGTGTGAAATTAACTTCAGAGATTTGGTTGGAGCTAACAGGTAACATAGTACCAGGTTCGATTGAACGCAATATGGAATCAGGATATTTTGTGAAACAATAGTTACACGGACCTAATACAGGCAAGCCGCCAGCAATTTTTGGAAAATGTCTATTTCTACAAGCTATTACTTGAGCCAGTTTACATTTATATGAACCTTTTGTCAAGCTTGAATGTAAGACACCAACTTATTAATAGACTCGTACATGTAGCCTGCAAATAACCACTATCGCCTATCTATTTAACAAACATAACATCCAAAATAGTATTCATAACGCAACTAATCACGCTACCACTATGGACACAGTTACAAAATACTGAAAAATAAAGTGTTCCAATAACACTTATTCAGTTTATCGCAGTATTGTGACCCGGACCTTAAGAATAACATCAATAATGGAGTAAATTAATTCAATTAATATGAAATAACAACACGCAATTGTCTCGACACAATATAGGGATTATGTGACGAAACGATACAATCACACTCAAACAAATTGATATCGGCGCCTCAATAAAATGTGTCATGGATTGAAAACATAACCAATACCTATCTCGATCTACTGAAAATAGATGACGAAGAGTAAATAAAGGAATAACATTTTATTGACTGGCGTAGAACCATACGCTATTTTAGCAATCTATTCTTGAATCATGGATAGGAAAACTATTTTATTTTTTTGGAAAAGTAGCGCCTGCCGTCTGTCACTCATATATAATTTTCCCACATAGGGCCTGCGATGCCATTTTGAAACGTAACTCCAGTCGTATATTGCTAACGACTTGATTTGTAATATATTTTTTACATGGTCACCTTGACGGGCCTAACCAGATTCTACCTTGGCAACACAGCGAGATCAATCATTTAAATTGTATAATCACATGCATTTAAAACCTACATCACATTTAAACACTTTGATAAATGTTGAATTAATCTTCACTAACTAGAACTACGAAATTTAAATTTCACGTTCTTTACTGCATCACTTACTTACGGAGGTGATTATTCAAAGTGGAGATTCCTTAATAAAACTTCTCACTCTACATAATACATCAAAGATTTCGCAGGTGACTGCAAAATCTCTTAAAAATGACTGCACTTATAGTATTGTTGTATCGACTCTCCGTAGACTCCGACTCGATAGATCACACAACCTACCTACTTAACTCTGTATGATAGAAACGAATGTTCCGAGCCTGTTATTAATACCTTGTTTAAACGTATAAGGAATACCCAGACTCCTTTGCCATAAGCCTACGTCCACACAGGCAGGTGGCTTGCTTAGCACCTAGAGCCTAGCTAGTCACCAAGCTACTAGCATAGTAAAACGAACGTTCGCAAATGTTCGGGACCGGCCGCACTGCACGCTTGGCACCTAGAGCGTTTAACTAAGTAAACAAACGTGTTGGATTTTTGTCACTAGGCGCGAGGCAATTATAGAATAAAAAATGGATGAAATATAAATTGCACCAGTTTCTAAAAGAGAACTTCTGTGAAATTCAGCTATTAAACTCCATAAAAATACAGTCGCGACAATTTTACAATTCTTTATGCAGAACATTTTAAACTCTCCATTACTTGATCGTGGCTTATTTATGTCATGAGCCCAAAATGATGGATAAGACTGTGAAATGGTATATTAAAAGACGAATTTTCTCAAAAGCAGATTTAAAGCTATTTTTGAAAGTTAATCTCGTCAACACAACTTGTCCGCGCGACAAGCAAATGACCAAGGCACCTAGCGACCCACCACGGAAACCTCCTCTCAGTGCGGCCACCGAGTATCCTAGCAAGTAGCCAGGATGCAAGCCACTAGCCTCTAGGCGCTAAGCAAGCCGCCTGCCTGTGCGGACGTAGCCCAAAGGATTTATTCACACAGCCTTAAGCAGAGCATAATTTTAAAATTTTCTGAAGGGTTTCACTAGGTTTAAGATTTTTTAAATACATATATGACATACCTATCAATTTATATTTGTGGTTGCTAACTTAAAACCAAAATGGCCGAATGGTTTAGAACTATCTATCAAAATTAAGTGAATATAATAACATTACGTTAACCCACTCTACCACATCATTATATTTCTTGTTTGATGTTTTGCTATATGCCGAAGCATTTTGAATATACTGTGTATGCATATAACTGATTTTGGACCCGAAGTATTGCTTGGTATACAGACCGTTAGTCCAGTTCTTACATACCTACCGTTCATCACTAATATGTTACTACGATATACTAAAACGCACCGATTTCAGAAGAAACAAAAATTTTTTTTGCTGAAAACAATAAAACAATAAACATCTACTTAATTGCAGGAAATATAACTAATGTGTCGTTGAAATTAGTTTTTGGTTGTCCTGCGTAGCCAACGTGATAAGAATACGCCCGTTTATTGGTTAGACTCCGGTACACATATTATCCTGGTTTCGTAAATATTTGCTTAGTTCTAATAACAGTCCACGCACACAGTTACAACTTACAAAAGCTAGTGTTTGTAAGTCGATTTTATGAGATGAATCTCTTGTAATTAGTACAACAAATTTTGTTCGTAATTTAACTCGATGTTTGGTAAAAGAAAATTATGGTATTGATGCAATATGAAGTGTAAGTGAAGAATTAATATTAGTATAGATCTTGTAGTTAGCATGGACGTGATACGAATCAAAACTGCATCCACTACCATCCATGCAAAAGTATCATAGTTTGGTAGTAGCTCTAGACCGTAAGGAACATTCAGTGTCTTATCGCCATGAAGTCAATGCCTCATCAAACTGTGTCCAATTCGTGGTGAAGCGACAACTTCAAGAAAATTACGTGAAACGAAGTAAAGTTACGGGCAGAATAAGTAGCTTTGTAGTCCAAAATAAACTCACACTAAGTTTGTTTTAACTACCGCTTCGTACCAAGTGCGTATCTATTGCAAGAGACCCACATAGTGTTAAGTGTCCAAATTGTCAGAGAAACAAACTATATTCTCCTACGCGGCGATATTAACAAACAACAAGTGACTAAATCTAAACAACAAGTGTCTCAATCTTTGATTATAGAAAACTCCAAATTATAGTAAAGATAATGAGTATATACATAGTATACATATTTTTACCGCGTTGTTTTCTTTAATCGCCGGATGGATCGCTTCACAGTACGCGATTTCCACCGCCCATAGACGCCCTTAACCCTGACCAGAGGAGACACCAGTTCATTACGATTTTGTCAGTAACTATTAATCTTTATTCATTTTTATACATTTATACACTAAACTGTGTACAGGTTGACTTAATGCCTTGGGAGTGTTGGGATTTTATCCGGATAAATACTCAAAATGGATAAATACTCATAAATATCCATTTTTACTCGAGTATTTATCCAAAATAGCGGATAAATACAACTTCGGTTTTAGTTACGTTATTTACGTAAATTTTGTTGTTTTAAGAACAAAAGAATAGAAATAAATGAAAATCTGAAACCACAGATTTGTACCGAGCTTTATTAATCACTTTTATAATAACAAAAGGCCTGTAATACTCAATCATGAATATTTCAGCCACTGTCAAAGTTAAATAAAATTATTAATTTGTGCATAGCATAAATGCACACATTTAGTTACTTGAATCATTGTAATAATAAGAATAATCTCCAAAAAAACTTATACAATCACGATCTTCTTCGTCAAACGATGTCAATATAATATGAAAATATATATCAGTGCGTTACTTACTCTAACAATAATAAAATCCCATAAAATCAATACTTCTCAAAAATACCAATCCTCGCGACCGTAAAAAAATGTGAGATCCATGTAATACCAAGTCGGTTAATCAAAAATCTTTAATGTTTTAAATAAATAGATAGACGCGGCCATCGCATGAAAACACAATATATCTTATAAGTAATACATATATAAATTAAATTGTTTAATGCGATTGCCAAGTCACTGGACATGGAGCTCTTTACGGACTTTGGACTTTGGACTTTTTACGTTCGCGAGACATTTGTTTTTGTAGATAATCTTACTTTTGTCCTTGCCGGCACCTTCTTCTTCTTGTACACCAACAACGAATTTTCTTAATTAAAGCTCTAACTGCAAATGTAATTTAGTAATCCTTTATATTTATATAGGATTACAAAGTTATTTATGCAGTTAATGTATGTATCTCGAAAATTGGACAGAAATTGAAAAATATTTTAGTTTGTCCTTGATTCATATACTAAACACTAATCGTATTCTAAACTTGAAGCTTCTATGTCTGCTAGAAGTGCCTTAGACTTTGATGATCAGTCAGTGAGTGACAAAATTAAGAATTTGGACTCGTTATCTTTCTTAAACTACTGGTTCAAATTGAATGAAATTTGAAATTTTCCATGTTTATACAATGCCTGCATGGTTACTAAAAATTAGGCTTCTTGGTTTATCCACAACGAATTCAGGCCATTTTCGACCCCTTGACCTACAACCATAGGGGGTCGAAAATGGCCTGAATTGCTTCGAAACAGGATGGAGGATATTATAATAACAATAACTTCAATACACTTACGAATATTTTGTCAATTACTGTCAATATGAGAATTTGGTTTACTACTTATCGTAAATATTTTAAGAATCAATCACTATAATCATAAATATTTTCTGAAATAAACTACCATCACTATTAGACGCTTGTTCATAATTATTAGAAAAGCAATTTACAAACTGGAACTCATTTCTCGATTCTCTCAAATCCACGGATTCTTCATCAGTATCCGTCTGTACAGGACATAGCGATCATAGATTATACATATATACTGGTAACGGACACTATGCGGTGCGGAGATACCGGGTGGAGGGCGAGATAAGCAAAACAAAAGAACGGGACAAAAGGAGAGTGCCGGAGGCCCTATCCCCTATTCCTTCTTTCTCATACCATCTCTTTTCCCAACCCCAAGGGGCGGCAACGCACTTGTGACTCCTTTGGTGTTGCTTGTGTCCATGGGCGGCGGTAATTGCTTACCATCAGGAAATCCGTCTGCTCGTTTGCCGCCTATTACTATAAAAAAAGGAGCCTGGGATAGGTTGCAGTGAAAAACACGTTGCTTCGTCTTGATATCAGCACTAAACATACCTACCTATTTTGACAACAAATAATACTAATACTAGTCATTGAATTTATAAAAATAACCAACTGATTCGCAATAAAATATAAATATTAATTTTGAGTAAATATCCGATAAAAACGGGTAAAAACGAGTATTTATCCATTTCCGATAAATACTCGAGTTTTTATCTTCCGAGTATTTATCCGTCGCCCATCTCTCCGCCAGTCTACCTTTGAGCGATGCTGAGAAACGTAGTAGGTGTGTTAAATACTTACTGTAATTATAATATAGGTACAATAATATAATTCTCTAATATAATTCTCTCTTTATGATCTCAAAATAATTTCTATGCAGAATCATAAAAGGTCACAAGCTTCTACTGTTTGTTTACAATTTCAACATAAATCTACAAAACGAACCTTACATAAATAACATCAGTGGCAGTAATAAAAATATTTATACATTTACGTAAAAGACATCATACTTTCAGTATACTAACGAAACGGTAGTTCGCGATCGGCAGAGTTTTTGCGCTAAAACTTTTATTTTCACTTTTGCTGGTAGAAAAGCTAACATGTACAACTTGTGTTATGTTTTGGTTTTTTATGATATAGTTTTTTATAATAATATTAAGGCAGCTACTCACTGTGATATACGTGACTGGGACCGTTAGTTTTGCAGAACAGTTCTTGTTTCCAAAAATGGGGACAGTTGACACTTTAAGGAGGTAGTGCGCGCAAGTTTATTTTATTTTATTCAAAAGGTACAACAAACAGCTACAATATAAAATATAGAAAGTAACATTACATAATATTCATCACAATATTGCAGCCCACAACGTTGTTCACAGATTATCAGTAGGATACATAGAAAAAATCACTAGAATGGCAGATTGTATATAATAGAAAATACTTAACTTTCGTGTTTAAGCGTTTGAATATAAAATAAATAAATAGTAAGAAAATTTTAAGAAAATAGAAAGAAAGAAAGCGAGAAATTTATGTGAGCTCCTTCCTTAAGTATAAGTCTTTTGAACTTATAGATAGGACACGTAAAAATGTCGATATGTTCAAAAGACTATAGGACTCGACCATTCTGCGCACAGGCGAACGCATCCTAGGGTTGGACTTGCAAGAGCCCACTGAAAATAATCTGCCAGCGCGTACCTTTCGACTATGGACGGTCCTAGGAACCACATAGCATATTACACAAATCAATACAATCAAATTTATTCCTAACTATATTATATAAATTTACGGCTTCTAAGTACTGGCGTCTATTTTCCAGTGTTGGAAGCTTGTACTTGGTAAGCAGAATTTGGTAATAGCCATAACATCTATAGTGCATGGCACGCAAGAATTTATACTGAACATGCTCAATCATTTCAATATACTTTTTGTAAAATGTAGACGGACACGGCCTACTCTAACTAAGAGCGTACCAGGGACTTATACAAGCAGAGACAGGAAGAAGTAATTTTAAAGGCGATTGTAGAACGCATTATAAACCCAAATAGTTGGTACGCTTTACTAACAATTTTCCCTATATGTAAGTCTAAGCAAAGTTTAGAATCAAGGACAACACCGAGATCACGAATAGAGTCCAATTTTAGCAGAGGGGCATCGCACAGTGTATATGTGTGTTTTACAACAGTTTTATTCTTAGTAAAATTTACGAAATTACATTTTGGGAGACTTAATTGCAGCTTATTTTTCTGGCAATAGGAGGATATCGGTCTAAGTCTTGTTGAAGCAGAAGGCAGTCATTTAGATTTCGTATGGCTCTATACACCTTGAGGTCGTCGGCGTGTGAGGAACTTGGTATTGTGGATGCACTGACTGATGTCATTTATACAGAGGATGAACAAAAGGGGACCAAGTATTGACCCTTGAGGAACACCAGAAGTTACCTGTGCTATGTTAGATTAGTGACCATTGACTACAACCCTCTGACTCCGATTCGTAACATAAGATGCAAACCATCTTAAAAGATTACCGCGGATACCGTTGAAATAACTTTTGTTCTGGATTATTTCATGGTCCACCTTATCGAAAGCCTTACTTCGCCTGTATACACTGCATCCACTTGAACACGGCTATCGGCGTTATCAGTCTAAATTGTTGAAAACAGCAAAAGATTATTACTTGTTGATTGCCGTTTCACAAACCCGTGCTGTTGTTGAATTATGACATTGTGAAGTATCGGATGAATTTCATTATGCACTAATCTATTGTTTATGAAAGCGCAATGACAAAATAAATGTCATCTTTGTGTTATTGTTCTGTTAATGGATTGTTTAAGCATATAAAAGAAAAATTTCATAGCTAATGAAAATATTCAGTGGAAGTGGAAAACCCGTATAATACGTAATAAAAACCTGAGTTTGGAAGAATAGTCCAAAAATTTTGCACGATCGGGCTGCGTAGCGTTAACACTGCTCCCACAGATGTAGGTTCGATTCCTATACGAGTTAACACTTAAAACTTTGCGATCCACAAAATATTGCATCTACTCTGGATGTTCGTTGAATGTTTGTTAAGTCCCCCGCGACGAAGGAGCTTAGTGCGTATATATGCGATAATAGTACAAAAGGGTTACAAAGGAACAAATAAAAATCATGACCAGTATAACGCCTGCCTTAGAAATAATTTAGCCGCACTTAACCGTCTAGATTGTGGAAGGTAAAATGTTCGTTACACACACAAGAATCCTGAGGCACTGAGATATATTTTTTGTGTCAGGAGTACAGAAAAGTCTGCGAATATTTGTCATGTTTCACAGATTGTAGGATAATAATATCTCAAATATTGCGCACTAATTTATTCTATACATACAAAATATCTTGCCTGAATAACACGTAGGTAGAAATATATTCCAATGATTTTCTGAAATGTTCGTTCAGATGTCATCCGAATTGTATTCAACATCTTTTGCTTTTGAACTCGACGTACGCATCCTAGTGCAACTGAATTTCACTGAATATTAACTTCTCTACAAAACAATAGACTGACTGCTGACTGAACACTCGTAACTCAAAGGCGAAGATATTTCGCATGGTTTGACCAGTGACAGAATAGTGAATGGACCGGCGGTGCTCTCTAAGACCCCAAGGAGGTTTCAATTTACAATGTTATATGCACATGACCTCATAAAGTCAGTAGTGCGCGCCGTGGGCACGAACCCGTGACCCTCTGTGTAGTTTATTAGTCTATCGGGTCTATTGCTCTCCTCACTGAGGTAATATATTAAAACATGAAAGATCGTAACACGTTTTGCCTATTTTAAATATACTACCATCATATTTTTTTTAAGCTATTTTCAATATCGGCTGAACAAAAATTAAAGGTATAAATTCTAAATGGCTAGCACATACATATATTTGTTTGTTCATAACCATGAAAGCGGGTTATAATGAAACATGTGGCAGCCGCGCCGCTGCCGGACCGGCGTGTGCCCTGTACCGTGCTGCGCACTCAAGTGTAATAGTGGTTATATAGCATCTAGCACAATAGCACAGCACGCTAATTTTATTTCGCATCTAATAGCAAGTTCATTCGGCTCTCGTTCGTGCTAAAAATAGCATATAGCATATAGAATCAAACATCGCGCTGACGCGACGGCGCATCGCAGTTCGCACGTTCGCAGCGCTGCGAATTGTGATATTTGCGATCAGCCTTCGCGTGCTAACGCGAGCAGCCAGACGTGAACTTGCGTAGCGTGCGAATTTTAACGGCTCCACGGCTCGCGCGATTTAAGTAGGCATACAAGTACGCGAGTTATTTTACATTCTAAAAAGTTAAGTGTTTTGTGTTAGATTTTAAAAAACTGTGATAGGACACGTAATACTGTGTATCTATGAATGATCTGTGTAACATGTGTGTTAAAATGATTTAAATAACTCAATATAATTATAGACAGTCCTAAGCCTGAAAAGTATGAAGGAAAATTCATTGACTTATTATTATATAAATTAGTTGGTTATTATTAGTTAGTTGTGCATAATTATTACATTTTATACTTAGAAGAAATGTACAAATATGTATATGTATTGTTTATTCATGTGTAACATTACAGTTCACGATGTTATCTGCCCCACGCGTTAAGTCTTCAGACTCGTTAGGCAAATAGCATGTTGGTCGACGCTATATTAACCAACGTTCAAATATGGATAGCGCGACAGCGCGCTAAATCGTACATGTGCTAAAACTAGCGGTCACACGAAGGCTGTTGACCCTTCGTACTATAGCATGCTATATTATAGCATTATTAATAGCATGCAAAAAAAATTTAGCACATAGTTCATAGCATGCGATTGATAAATAGCAGATTCGAACATCATTATCATTACTCAAGTGGCAAACCGATCAATTAACGAGGCCGGACCACAATCAAAACTTGTTACTTTTAAAATTATACGCTTGATCAAAATCAAAAGTGGCTAAGGGTTTTGCAATAAGAACCGCAGTTTAGTAAATTGGTGTAAAGCTGGATTAAACAGTACAATGATTTCATGAATGATTCTAACTTTAAGCTGACGTTTCCTCATAGGTAACCTGTGTATCTTTGAGGAAACGTCAGCCACTTAAAATATAAAATACAATGTTATCTAATTTATTACAAGAATATTAGCTCTCTTTCTAAACTATTCCAGAGCTGTGCACTCCTGTCACTATGAGAAGGGTTAATGTAGATTTTTCAGACATGATAATGCGCTACAATGTTTTGCTTCACAGTGAAGCAAGCAGTAGGTAATGAAAGATTTACGTAATATGCACGTTACCTTTTTTTTTGTATCGGTTTGGCAAATCCTCATGGAGTCCCTCCGCCCTGGAGGAAGGGCGAAGGGGACTGTCAGACTCTTACTGACTAAAAAACCAACCCGTGTTCCTCATGTACCTGTGTGTCGGGGGGGCAGGTATTGTAGGGACACACAGGTATCCTATTTTGTATACGTTAGCATAAGATATGCGGCACGCCAGTCGGCACCTAACCTTTGTACTATATGGTTGTATGCCAATAAATGCAAGTGAAATATTTATCTCAATTTCATTTACTATCCTCAAATATACACCCACACATAACATTGGTGACCCCGAACGGTGAATAAAGTGAACATTTTTACAATTAGTGGTGTATGTGGATAGAATTGGACAGTTGAAAAGTGGTGGTATACGAACCTTGTGAATTTATCGTATCGTGCCGACTCCCTCCGCGACGTGCACGGCTGAGGTAAAATACAGCGTTTTTTAGGCATGACGACATCTGCTAGCGAAGGAAAACCCGGAGAAAGTTCTACTCTGATGTATGGCGATATGGCACAAATTACAGTGACGTCAAGGATCCCCGAATTTTGGACTGACCAGCCTCGATTGTGGTTCGTCCAGATGGATGCGATATTGGCACCTCAGAAATTATCAGACGAAGCTAGATATAACTTAGCCATAACGAAATTGGGTAAAGACGTTATAGCCCAACTTACCGATTACCTTTTGAAGCCACCGGAGACGAAAAAGTACGAAGGTCTGAAGGAACGCCTACTTGCAATTTTTGAGGAAACTGAGACACGGAGATTACAGAAATTAATCGGAGAAATGGAGTGAGGTGATCAAAGGCCTTCACAATTACTCACAAAAATGACCGACTTAGCTCGTGGAAAAATCAGTAGTGAAACGTTGAGAATACTCTGGCAAGGGCATTTACCAGAATCCGTGCGTGCTGTATTGACGGTGGCAGATACCACGGAACTCGAGAAATTAGCGAAGATGGCAGACAAGGTCGTCGAGAATATTCGGCCATTGCAAATTACCGAAGTAACTCAGAGTACTGGTACCGATACAGTTGCATCTTTAATCGCTGAAATCGCGCGTATTAACACGAGACTAGATGAAATGCAAGCAAACACGTTACGTTCAAGACCACGATACAACAACTATAATAGGAATTCACAACGGAACAGATCCAGCTCCAGAGGAAGGCGCACTCCCAATAGCCCCAATTGGCTATGCTATTACCACCATCGTTACCGCACAAAGGCTCATAAGTGCGTGGCTCCTTGCAACTGGAAAAGTTCGACCGTGACAGCTGCCGGAACGCAGCCGGAAAACAAGTAGAGGTACAGGCAGCGACGGGCGATTGTACACAATTTATTAATAACCGTCTTATTGTTACAGATCAGGCGACTGGTTTACGATTTTTAATAGATACAGGCGCTAATGTGTCAGTTTTGCCGTATAAAAACAGGTTAGTTAAAACATGTAATTTACCATTGTCTAAATATAAACTTTTTGCAGCCAATGGCTCTCAAATTAATACTTATGGTGTTAAAACGCTTATGTTAAATTTAAAATTAAGAAGACCATACAAATGGACTTTCGTGATAGCAGATGTAAAACAACCTATTATCGGTGCGGATTTCATTAAGTATCACAAGTTATTAGTAGACTTATCAGGTCGTAAACGAATTGATCAAGTTACAAACATGTGTGTTATAGGATCTATAGTGAATTGGAATTAACCATCGTTAAGGACTATCGAGTCAAATCACCCTTATAGTGACTTATTGCTGAAATATCCTGACATAACTAAAAGCGTTAATTTTAAAAACAATCCTCCTCATTCCGTTATGCATTTTATTGAAACTACTGGCAGACCGGTGTCTACGCGCGCTCGACCGTTACCACCGGACCGGTATAGAAAAGTTAAAGAGGAGTTTATAATAATGCAAGAGATGGGTATCTGTCGTCCATCTAAGGGAGCATGGTCTAGTGCTTTACACGTAGTGCCTAAAGCTGGAGGGCAATTAAGACCTTGCGGAGATTATAGGGCGCTTAACGCCATAACAAAACCGGATCGTTATCCGATTCCGAGAGTCCATGATGTAACGTATATGTTAGCCAATAAAGAAATATTTAGTAGATTAGACCTGTGCAGAGCTTACCATAATATTCCTATGAATCCCGAAGACATAGAAAAGACTGCTGTAATTTTACCATGGTCTTTAATGGAATTTACACGCATGCCATTTGGTCTTCGTAATAGTGCACAAACATTTCAACGATTCATGGTCAACTCTGTATTGCATGACATAAAAGTAATCGATTCTAATGGACAGGTTACATACGGTACTGATTTTATTTTTTGTTTTATTGACGACATTTGTATAGCTAGTAAAACGGAATTAGAACATAAAATGCACTTAGAAATCGTTTTAAAAAGGCTAGACGAATTTGGTGTCACTATTAATTTATCAAAATGTGTGTTTGGTCAACCTAAAATAGAATTTTTAGGATTCGAAATTTCTAAGGACGGAATTTTACCTTTACAGAATAAAGTTAGAGCGATTGTAGACTATCCGAAACCAGAAACAGTCGATAAATTACGTAAATTTCTTGGTATGCTTAATTTTTATAGAGCACATTTACCGAGAGCCGCTCAACATCAAGCAGAATTAAATAAGTTTTTGCACGGTTCTAAGAAAAAAGATCGATCACCAATAATTTGGGACGATCGTTCAGAGAATGCATTTCTCCAATGTAAAAAAGTTTACAAGAAGCAGCGTTGTTAACGTATCCAAGTGAGAACGCTCCTTTATGTTTAATGAGTGACGCGTCAAATGATTGCGTAGGCGCAGTGCTACAGACTAAAGTCCAAGGTTCGTGGAAACCTTTAGCTTATTTTTCGAAGCGAATGTCTGAAACGGAACGTAAATATAGTACTTATGATCGCGAGCTGCTTGCCATCTATCAGGCTATCCAGCATTTTAGGTACCTGTTAGAAGGACGTAATTTTATAATATTAACAGATCATAAACCATTAGTTTATGCATTTAATAAAAAGCCGAGCGAAAAAGTTTATTAGTGAATTTTCAACGGACATACGGTACGTAGAAGGTAGCAAGAATAGCGTTGCAGACAGCTTATCTCGAATAGAGACGATCACATTCCCAACCGTTATAGATTACTCGGAAATCGCTTCAGAACAACAACATGATAAAGAGTTATTAGAATTATTAAAGTCAACTTCGGATAATGTGAAACTTAAAAAAGTTTGTTTGCCAGGTTGCGAAGATATGATTTATTGTGAAACGTCTTTGGACCGATTGAGACCATATGTACCAGAAAAAATTAGAAGAACTGTTTTTGATATTTTGCATAATTTAAACCATCCAGGTAAAAAGCTTCACGACGTTTAGTAAGCGAACGATATTTTTGGACGAATATGAATAGAGATGTAGGTCTATGGGCCAAAACCTGTATTCATTGTCAGAAAACTAAAATTACGCGACATACTGTTTCTAAGTTTGGCGAATTTCAACATGCAAACCGCTTTGATCATGTACACTTGGACATAGTGGGCCCCCTACCTACGTCATCGGAAGGCTATAGGTATTTACTAACATTAATTGACCGAGCTTCTAAATGGCCCGAGGCATATCCGCTAAAAGACATATCAGCCAGTACGGTAGCAAAATATTTTTACGAAGGTTGGATCGTACGTTTTGGGACTCCAATCAGGGTCAGTACAGATCAAGGTGCCCAATTTGAGAGTAGATTATTTAGTTCGCTATTAAGATATTTAGGTGTTACGAAACTTAGAACAACCCCGTACCACCCTCAGAGTAATGGAATTATTGAGCGGTGGCACAGGTCATTAAAAACCGCATTAAGAGCTGTTTGAAATAGAATTCGTTTTTATTATAAGACAAATCGATTAGATCGATTGAGTAACATTTTGTTTAGTCTATTGAACATTTCTGACAATGGTCACACTGAACTGTCACTTCCGTTCGCTTCCTTGAGAAATTACCACGTTGTCGACTCGTACGTAAAATAATTGATCGCCCTTTGAAAAGCACATCCTTGTAGCTACGCGAATAGTTGTGAAATCTATTAAATTGCCGCTTTTTTGATTCCCGGCACGGTTTGTGACATATTGAACATTTGTGAAAAATCTTGTGAACTTGCATCGTGCATTGAAGACGCTGCGTTGTAGTCTGGTAAAGTAAAGATAATTCACTTGCTAATATTGGCCAATTTAGTCTCGTGTATGTCTAGCTTGCCTCCAGGACTCCACTCAAGAACATCACCAGGAGATATTTGGTAAGACATTAATATTAAGATTACTTGTATTCGCTGTGCAACACAGTACAATTATGTCTGAGATTTGTTGTGGCTGACAAGGGCTGATGAATAGAGTCACGCTTCCATAAATCTGCTGCAATTAATCCCAGCTCCTTCTAGCCAAATTCTAGACATAATTTTTGATAGCAAGAGCGTGGTTAACTGCCTATATTGTAAATTTGTATCTTAGCCGTTGATTGTATCTGAACTCAGATTGGTATGAGCTTGTATCTTATCACCTTGTAGACAGTATTGTAGTGTTTGTCAGGTCAGTTATTGTCTAAAATACATAATATTTAATTGTATAAGTTGACCTAGATAATTTGAAACACATTGTCACATAACCTCAATCAGTAATTGTTGATTTGTGTTGTTGAAAAATCTAACTTAAATTTGTTGTTGCATTAATAAGTCAGTTTGTTTGGATACATAACAGCTGTATGTATCAACAAATTTAGTAAATTTAGTTTATTGCATATATTCATAAACATAACAACCAACTTGACCTTGGCACTTGGGCGGGTCACATTAATAAACTTTGTTTTGTTATAATATAAAAATAATATTGTTAGGTAACACATATTCTGTGCTTACTTCCTATTGTATATCATAAATAACACAGTTAGCCTGTCTGTTGCAAATAATTAATTAATTAAGTTGAAGTTTCAACTTTATTAATTTGTTATAAGTTATAACTTTGATAACTTTTGTGTTTGTTTCAATATACTGAAACCTTAAATTTTGTTGGGCAGTAAATACCTGTCACTTGCCTTCACTTGCAGTAAACAGGCTAATACTTTGTTGGTTTCAAAGAATTAAGAAAAATTAAGTTTTGATTGTTAATTTTATTTAGCGCTTGTCCGGGCTCCTTTGAATTTTGATTATGTCAGCTATCAAGGACTTGCGTGCGGCTGCTGGTGCTATTGCATCAGATTTGCGCTGGTTTGCCTCGGCCAATGCTTTAGTGAACCGGCCTGATCGCCAGCAGGCCTTACTTCAGAGGTACGAGCGGATTGACGATCGCCTGGCAAGTGTGGAACAGCAATTCCGCACTTTCAGCACTTGCTGTCTTGAAGTGTCAATCAATGATTTCACCGCTGACCAGCGAAATAAGGTCAGCGAAGACTATGCCCAGGTCTTAGACCTGTATGATGCTGTCTCCAATACTGCGAGACAACTAGTTGCCGATAGGGAAGGGCAACCCGGCCTGAAGCAGGAGCTTCCTAGGTCAGCACCGGGGCTGGTGAGTAGGCTCCCTACTTTGGACCTCCCCCATTTTGATGGCTGCCTAGGAAGCTACCTGGGCTTCGTTAATTTGTTCGACAGCCTAGTCCATGATAGGGCTGACCTTCGGCCGGCACAAAAGTTGGCCTATCTAATGTCGGTTCTGGATGGGGAGGCTAAGGGCCTCATCCAGCATCTGCCCGTGTCTGACGAGGCGTACCAGACGGCTCGGGACCTAATCACCCGTAGGTACCATAATAAGCGTGGCCTCGCCGACACGCATATCGAGCAGATTTTGGGTTTGCCGACGCTCACCCGGGTCTCTGGGTTGCGCACCCAACTTTTGAACCCGCTCTTGGTGGCCATCAACGCACTTAAGTGCCTTGACCTGCCCGTGGACCAATGGTCCTATCTATTGGTGCACATTGTGCTGAAGAAGCTGCCTGCCGACCTGAGGTCGCGTTTTGAACAGCGCTTTGGTGGGGATAGCGCGACCCATCTGCCCCCCTTTGCTGACCTGGAGAAGTTCCTGGAGGATGAGTGCCGGGTCTTGGACAACTCCGGTGGTGACACGCCGGCTAAGTCGCAGCCGCCCAAGGTCAAGGAGCAGGCTCGCGTTCACACTCGAGCCAATGTTGACCGGCGCCCTCCTCGCTTTGCAGTCACGCAGAGCCCAGTGGAGTGCTCCTACTGCAAGGTCACGGGGCACAGAACGGCCAATTGTAGGGCATTCTTGGACCTACATGTCGCCTCTCGTAGGCGCATCGCGAATGCCCGCCGCCTTTGCTTCTCTTGCTTGGGGTCCCACTACCAGCGAGACTGCCCAAACTCTCGCCCCTGTCCTCACTGTGGAGGACAGCATTTGGACATTCTCTGTATGAATGCCAGAGAGGTTGGCCGCTTGTCCAACCAGCCGACGCCGCGCACGGGCGGGTGTTTTGAAGGTGGCAGCCGAGGCTCACCGGCGCGTAGCCGAGAGTCGCCTCGCTCAATTGATCGCCGCTCACCCCGCTTGGAGAACCGTAGCGTGCGCACGCCTCCTCTCTCTCACGCACCTGAATGTGCTGTTCAGCGTCACCAGCACCATGACTGCTGCCCCAGGTATTCCCCTCCTTTGGCGGAGCGTCCTCGCCTTGACTCGCGCCCACCTCGTTTTGGGCGGGTGCGTCATTATGACCCCCCACAGATGGCGCGCGAATCGAGTCGTCGCGGCTTTGAGGACTTCAGGCCGCACCCTCGTTTTGACTTGCCTGGTCCTGGCCAACGGTCGCCGCCCAGGCAACAATAGGTCATTGATCCCTGCCCTATAACGCCAACCTCCCCCATTGAGACCGTTATCCTACCAACGGTTGCTGTTAGGGTCTGGGGACCCACGGGGACCTCTGTTGTTGTCCGTGCTATATTGGACACAGGTTCACAAGGTTGCATTGTTTCCATTTATTTGGTAGGGCAGGTTAAATTAAATATGGGCTCTTTTCCAAATTGTATACGGGGCATAGGTGATGTAGCCTCTAATGTTGAAGGGCAAGTTAAGGTTTTGTTTGGCCCTGTTGAATCTTCACACCCGAGGATTAAAACCTCGGCTATTGTGTTGAAGAATATTTTGGGTATGCATCCACAGAAGCAGCTACCTGCTGCTGTGGTGAATTTGACATCGGGATTGGAACTGGCAGACCCCAAATTTGACACACCGGGACAAATCGACTTGTTGATTGGCTCTGATGTCCTCGGTGGAATTTTGATTGGTGGGAAACGGGTCTTGGTGCCAAATGGTTTGACTGCCATCCCGACCATATTTGGATTTGCTTTGATGGGCCCTGTACCTAGGGACCCCCCTCCACCTGAACTTGATAATTTGTTGGCTGTAGGCTCCGCTCTCTCTGATGCGGTTCAGAGGTTTTGGGAGGTAGAGGAGCCCCCTCAAGCTGCCCGTTTGAATCCAGAACATGAGGAGTGCGAGCTGTTCTTCCAGAACAACACTGGTCGACTCCGTTCTGGTCGGATTATTACGAGGCTACCTTTTCTGTCTGTTCGGCCTCCGCTTGGTGAGTCACGACCTTTAGCCGAAAAGAGATTGTTGGCTATGGAGCGTCGCATGGGTCGTGATCCGGAGCTCAGACAGAAGTACATTGAGTTCATGAGAGAATATGAACAATTGGGACACATGTCTGTGTCCAAATTGGATTGGCGTTCGGTGGAGCATTACTTTCTCCCGCATCATGCGGTATTGAAGCCATCAACTGGCAAGCTGCGCACAGTGTTTGATGGTTCTGCGCAGACTTCAACAGGCGTATCCTTGAACCAGTGCTTGCATTCTGGTCCCAAGTTGGTCAAGGACCTTTGTGACGTCATCACCAGCTTCCGACGACATCAGGTTGTCTTTGTGGCCGACATAAAAATGATGTTCAGGCAGACGATTATCCACCCTGATGACCGTCGCTTCCAGCTGATCCTTTGGAGAGAGTCTCCTCGCGATCCCATGGTCGTCTACGAGCTCAATACAAATACGTACGGGTTAAGGTCAAGCCCCTACTTGGCAATACGTTCTCTTTGGGAGCTCGCAGACCGCGAAGGCCTACGTTTCCCAAGAGCCTCCGCCATCTTGAAGGACGATATTTACGTCGATGACATTTGCTCGGGCGCCTCCACAGCGGACGAGGCGATCCTCCTGCGGGACGAATTGATAGGTATTTTGGCCTCCGCTGGTTATGAGTTGCGCAAATGGATTTCCAACTCACCAGCGCTTTTGGAAGGCTTGCCAGAGGATCATCAGCAAGATCCACATTTGTTTGAGATTGTTGACAACCCCGCTATGATGGCTGTTCTCGGCGTTCAGTACAAACCAGTCCAAGACATCTTTACATATAACGTAAACTTGAAATTGCCGTGTTCTTGGACTAAACGTCTCGTATTGTCTACTGTCGCCAGAACCTTTGATCCGAACGGTTGGATCTGTCCAATTATATTTTGGGCAAAGTGCTTCTTGCAGAGGCTTTGGACAGCAGGATTGGCCTGGGACGAACCTCTGCACGGCACTCTTGTTGAGGAATGGACCTCTTTTGTATCCTCGCTTCCTGCCGTCAATGAGATCTCCTTGCCTCGTCCCATCCTTCCTCCCGGGAAGTACAAGGCCACCCTTCACGGGTTTTGTGATGCCTCGGAACGTGGTCACGCGGCTGTGGTGTACTTGCGCACAGTCAGTGCCTCAGGTCAGGTGAGAGTTTCCCTGATCATGGCAAAAAGCAAGGTGGCACCCCTTCGGACATCTCTGACCATTCCAAAATTGGAGCTCTCGGGAGCAGCTCTACTTGTACGCTTATTGAACCACGTGTCTAACACTTTGGGTAAAAGCATTTGTATTAATGGGACCTACGCCTGGACAGACAGCCAAATTGTTCTTTGTTGGTTGAAGGCTTCTGTTCACACCTTGGAGGTATTTGTCGCTAATCGCGTTTCCCAAATCCAGAAATCCGAAGTCAAACTTGTTTGGAGACACGTGCCAGGTGAGCTCAACCCGGCTGATTGTGCCTCGCGCGGATGCTTGACGCCTAGTTTGATAGGTCATTCGCTGTGGTGGGGTCCGGAATGGTTGAGTCGACCAGAAATTGATTGGCCTCGAACGCCAGTTTTGAATACTTCTAATTTGCCGGGTCTACGAACACTCGCTCTTGAGAAGGTGGAATGCGCCTTCGACCCCGATTTTTTGTTGAATCGTTACAGCTCCCTCGACAAGTTGTTAGGTGTCACTGCTTGGATAAAGCGTTTTGTTTTTAATTTTAGGCACCCACAACAGAAACGACTGACACCGTTTCTCTCACCACAGGAACGACAGGAGTCCCTCACCTTTTGGGTTCGTTCTGTGCAATTGGCGCATTTTGAAAGGGAGATTGCTATCCTCAAGTCGGGGAAATCGAAATTGTCGGGAGCTGTATCTAAATTGAACCCCTTTTTGGACGAAACGGGTCTCTTGCGCGTTGGAGGGCGTCTCAAGAACGCCAACCTCCCTTACGGGGCTCGTCACCCCCTTTTGTTACCTAAGGACGGTCATTTGGTACGCTTGTTGGTAACTGACCGTCACCTTAAAAATTCGCATGCTGGTTGTAATGCCCTGTTGGCCATTTTGCAACGCGAGTTTTGGATTTTGTCTGCCCGAAGAATTATTCGGAGTGTAGTCTTTCGCTGCATCCCTTGCTATAAGCTCAAGGCTTCTACCATGCAGCCCTTGATGGGGGACTTACCGGCAGATCGCGTAACTGAAAGCAGGACGTTTGACGGTGTTGGCACGGACTTCGCTGGTCCTTTTTTGGTGAAAATGTCGACACTTCGGAACAGCAAGACTGTTAAGGCCTACTTGTGCGTTTTTGTTTGTCTCTCCACAAAGGCCGTACACTTAGAACTGGTCTCCTCGCTTACGACCGAGGCGTTTGTAGCCACATTTGACAGATTTGTATCCCGCAGAGGGCTGCCTTCCTTGATCCGTTCTGACTGCGGCACTAACTTCAAGGGCACTTATAATTATCTGAATGATGTTGTTAATTTTCTTGAAACCAACAAAGCTGATATAGGTGATAGGCTTGCCCGACGTGGGATAAATTGGTTGTTTTCCCCACCAAATTGTCCACACTGGGGTGGTATATTTGAGGCCGCCGTAAAATCGGCCAAAACACACTTGCGCAGGACAATCGGTGAATCTGTCCTTACATTTGAGGAACTCGCAACTGTGTTTTGTAAGATTGAGGCCGTTTTGAACTCTCGGCCATTGTGCCCGATCTCCTCAGATCCGAATGATTTGGAGGCCCTTACGCCGGGCCATTTTTTGATTGGTCGCCCACTTGTCGCCTTGCCTGAGTACCCCTATATTGATACGAGACCTGGTCGTCTCTCGCGTTTTGAATTGGTACGCCAGATTACTCAGAGCTTTTGGAAACGCTGGAACTTGGAATATTTGCACATACTCCAGCAACGCGTTAAGTGGACCGACAAGACCGATCCACCCAAGATTGGTGACCTCGTTTTGATCAAGGAGGCTAACCTTCCGCCACTCAGATGGCGCAGGGGGCGCATCCTTCATTTGGTAACTGGGGCTGATGGAGTTCCCCGATTTGCTGAGGTCTTGGTGGACGGTTCGATTCTGAGGAGAGCGGTTGCAACATTGTCACGTCTACCAACCGATTAGCGGACCGGTAGGCCGGTCCGGGGCGGGTGGATGTTTGAAATAGAATTCGTTTTTATTATAAGACAAATCGATTAGATCGATTGAGTAACATTTTGTTTAGTCTATTGAACATTTCTGACAATGGTCACACTGAACTGTCACTTCCGTTCGCTTCCTTGAGAAATTACCACGTTGTCGACTCGTACGTAAAATAATTGATCGCCCTTTGAAAAGCACATCCTTGTAGCTACGCGAATAGTTGTGAAATCTATTAAATTGCCACTTTTTTGACTCCCGGCACGGTTTGTGACATATTGAACATTTGTGAAAAATCTTGTGAACTTGCATCGTGCATTGAAGACGCCGCGTTGGAGTCTGGTAAAGTAAAGATAATTCACTTGCTAATATTGGCCAATTTAGTCTCGTGTATGTCTAGCTTGCCTCCAGGACTCCACTCAAGAACATCACCAGGAGATATTTGGTAAGACATTAATATTAAGATTACTTGTATTCGCTGTGCAACACAGTACAATTATGTCTGAGATTTGTTGTGGCTGACAAGGGCTGATGAATAGAGTCACGCTTCCACAAATCTGCTGCAATTAATCCCAGCTCCTTCTAGCCAAATTCTAGACAAGAGCGAAAGTAGATCAAATAGGTAGTACCTGGATAGATCATTTGCCTACTGTTTTATATGGTTTACGTACAGTTCCTAGAAGTGATAACGGTGTAAGTGCATCTGAAATGGTTTATGGTACTAAAATAAGGTTACCAGGAGAGTTTTGTGGAGCAAACATAACTCATAGTTATACAGACGCGGAATATGTTACAAAAATTAGAGATAGTTTTAAAAAGATTAAGCCGACACCTATGAAAGCTAGAGCACAAAAGAATATATTCGTACATCCCGATTTAGAAACTACTAAATATGTTTTTTTAAGGAACGAAGTCGAACGCTCTTCGTTAGACCCTTCATATTCTGGTCCATACGAAGTATTAGAGAGAACACCGAAATTTTATAAAATTTCTTTACCTAATAGACAAGCGAATATATCTATAGACAGATTGAAACCTGCGTACGTACTTAACAATGATGACATCTCATTTCACACTTTATCCGTACCCGATAAAAATTGTTCTCAAGAAAAATTAGTTTTAGATGATAGTAATAAGAATATACCTAGCGTAAACATGCCGATAAATGAACCGGTTATTAAACATACAACCCGTAGTGGACGAAATATAAAACGTCCGGTACGATTTATGTGACGAAATAAGGTATAAGTAATTTTAACGCTGTATAGCAAAAATTTTGTGTACCTATGTTATTAGTACATTATAGTTATGTAAAATGATGTGTCACGAATTCAGTATTGCCTAATTGCCAACTTTCTTGTAATGTTTAATGTATAAAATAATTATTTGGTTGCAAACAGCCTAAGAGTAAACAACTATTTTACTTATTTTCTATTGTGTTTTGTCTTGTTTTAGTGTTCTAATCATGGGCAATAATTCTATTAAAGAAGAACGAAAGGAAGTTAATGTCATTAACCAAACAGCCATGAATCACTTAGAAAACCTACAGTATTATACTGCAGGACTGTTTGTTGTTATTGCAGTTATGGTAATTCCTCGCTATCACCGACGGGTATTGGCCCGCCAGATGGTCGGGCGGGCCCCCTTGGCGGCGGATGAAGGTGTTGGGCTCCGCTTCCAAATTTTGAAATTGCACGTTACTTAACATTCCTTGGTGCATAGCTAATTGTGAGTTTGAACCGACACTAGTTACACCTGGCTATATGTATAAACCTATATTATTTTTGCACTTAATTTATCCATTAACAATTTTAATAAACGCTTTATTATACTTACCATAATATTATTAATTACTCTGAAAAGGTATAACAGAATAACATACGTATTGAGTACGTTTCTCCTTATTACCTACGTAGGTTCCTGTGCAGAAAACTCTTTTTAAATGGAATATCTTTAATTTTCAACGAGCATGTCACCGGCTAAGAATATGGAATAGTTATATAATCTAAGGTCACCGGGCACGTGCTATTAACAACCTTTTCTAACACTGTCAACTGCAGATCTAGCGCGACATCCGATAGAAAAACAGATAGAGCTGTGTTTTAGCTCTATGAAATTGCGTGTTTATCTATGATGTTTTTGTTTATGATTTGTGTATATTATCCTAGAGTTAGGAATATTAAGAAATTGTAAGAAGATCATTATTTAAAGTTAAAACTGAGTTAAAAGTAAGAGGCGGAAGACTCGATTTCAAACCCTACACTACTGTTTGGCCAGCGCGGTATTGTAGACCTAATCCTCCCTTTGACTCACAAAACTACTGTGACGGAAAATGGGAAACCTAATATCTAGCACAGTACTGCGAAGAACTGTATGATGGAGTAGAACACTTAAAGAACCAATTTTGTAGGCAAAGCGTTCTTTAAATAACTGCACCGTTGGCGTACTGATTCAGGTGATCGCTCGAAGGATTCGCTCCTCACATGAGACAACACGTTGCCTAATACACTAATTGTTACTTTGAGTCTGCGCACAACAAATCCTATCCGACACTTCCATAACTCTTTCAATCAGTACCTTCGCATACAATTTGCCAACAATGTTGAGAAGGCTAATGCCTCCTTGCAGTCTTGTTGCGAACCTTTTCCCTTATAAAGAGGCACAACCACCGCTGTGCCTCAGTCATCAGGTACTCGGCCGGTGCTCCAGCACAAGTTAAATAAGCGCTGCAGCTGACCAACTGTGATGCCCTGTCCAGCCTTCAGCATTTAAACTGTAATCCTATCATATCCTGCAGCCTTACCTAATTTCATACTTCCCAGCGCCTTCACAATCTCATCCACACCAATATCGCTTTCATCATTGCTATTATTACCATTCATTTCGTCGATCGATGTCTCTATCACCGTTCTTTCAAATGAACCTTCAAAATAGTCCTTCCATCTCTTCAGCACGCATGATTCACCATTCAGTATCTTTCCATTCTTGTCTCTGATTGACGAGTATTCTGACGATTGAGTTCTTCCTCGAACTGCACGAACGAATTTCCAGAAAAACTTTATGTTTCTCCGGAAAACTTCAGATAGTCTGCTACCAAACTCATCTTTCTTTTTCTCTTTTTTCCTTTTAACAAACTCCTTTTTTTACTTCATCTATGTCATCACTCGTTGCCTTTCCCATTCTTTCATTTGCTCTGGCAGCCAACCAATCTAACCAGGCTTTCTTCTTCTCTGACACTGCTGATTGTACATTCTTGTCCCACCGTGTATTATTAACCTTTCGTATTTACCTTTTCTTCATCACACCACATACTTCAGACGCTACACATACTATCTCTTCTTTAAAAGATTGCCATAATTCTTCCATATCATTTATGCCATCGAACCTCTCAAATCTTGCTATCAATCTTCGCTTATACTCATCTTTCACATCTTTCTCTAGCAGATTTTCTACTTTTATTCTTTCCAAGACCCCAGTATCATTATGTTCTTGGTGTCGCCATCCTTTAAAGAGCACACTTATCCGGCTCATCACCAAGAAGTGGTCTGTGTGGATGCCGATCCCTCGATACACCCTACAAGGGTGTACTAACACATTCTTTCTCAAACGTTCATCTACAATTACAAAATCAGTCATACTTCTTCTAACATTTTTAGCCTCACGCGTATATATGTTTATCATTTTGTGATCAAACATGGTGTTTGTCACACAAAGGCTCCACTCTAAACAAACTTCAAGCAATACTTTTCCATTTTCATTCACACTCTCATCACCAAAACCACCTAAAACCCTTTCAAATCCATCTCGTTTTACTCCCACCCATCCATTGAAATCACCTAACAAGATCAATCTTTCGTTATCCTTACATTTCCTCAAAATCTCTCTTAAATTCGCCCAAAATGCCTGCCTTTCGTCTTGTTCTCGCTGTGACATACCCGCTACTATATTGACCGGGGCGTAAACCCCTACAATAAAGAGACGAGTAAGTCCTACTTTCATTCTCATCCACAATAGTCTAGCATTTACACATTCAAATTCCTTAACGCACTCATTCATTCGCGCAGACAGTATTAAACCAACTCCCTTGCAGGCTCTGGTGGTACTGTCTACCCCAGACCAATAAGCCGTGTAGCTGTCATGCTTGGTGGGCCACATCCTTTCCTTTTTGTCTCAATCACGCAAAGAACATCAATCTTTCTATCATCCATCATCTAGCACACTTCATTCAATTGGCCATCCATTCCTCCTCCAACATTTAATGTTGCAAACCGGCTTTCCGTAGGCCGCTTTTCGCCCTCGCGGGAAACGAGACGTGATGGGTTGCGAACCGCGTCGCTGCCGTCTGGAGAAATATAATTTTCAGTTCCCATAGCGTTCCCACGAGCATTAGGGATTTAAAATATCCGTCCCCGCAGAGCCCTTTACGGGGATAAGATGGAATTCCAGCTGTGCTCTGTGACCACCAACACAGGCACCCTCCGTTTGCGACCAGCTTGCCCTCTGGCCATGAATCCCTCGGCACGGGTCGGTTGACATAGGTTTGTTTTCGGGTATTCTCCCTGAATGTTGGTTTAATTTCGGAGTGTTCCTTCTCCTAGACGGGTTGGCATCCAAAGCTGACGAGGCCCATCCCCCCGAAAGAGAATGGTTTGATTTCGGAGTTTTCCTTCTCCTAGACGAGTTGCCATCCAAGGCTAACGAGGCCCATCCCCCCGAAACAGATAAATATGTAACAGAATTGTAATTGAAATATGTATATGATATTAGAAATAAAAGATGTATATCATAAATTGAAATAAGTAAAAAATATAATGAATTTAATTGAAAATATGTAACAATATTTGTACAAATATAGAGTCTTTACGAGTATGGTCTTCTTTTAATTCACTTTCATCCGGACGGCTCTAATTTCTGAGTATCTGAATCGTAATGGAGATCCCCGCAGGCGAGCAGGTCAAATATCACTTCTTACTTACAACACGCCTAATTAATATTGATAACAAAAAAGTTAATAAGGATTTTGTAAAGCGAATTAAAAGGAAACAAATTGTGCTAACTTCAGAAAAGGGGTAATTCCAGGTACGAATTTTGAACGACATTTGCATTGATACACAATTTATTTAGATGGATGGTTCATCGGAAATTAATAAGAACGCTTTCAAAGTGCAATTTCTGCTCCATCAGCTAGAAACTCTCCAATTAGTCCATTTGGAGGAAGACAAAATGTTGTGGTAACAATTGCCGGATAGTTTATTTCGATTACATTGAACATTTCTTAAAAGTGTAGAAATGTTCACGCGTGTTTCAATTAAAATTTATCTTTTTGTTATCATCTGCAATTTTATTTAGTAAGTAATTTAATAATTGCTTTTTTGCGTTGTTGTTTTTGCTAGCTAATTTACATTTAATAAAAATTATGTATATAAGTCTGTTTAGTTGCACGGGTCAAGCAGATGAGGATTCAGGAGGAATCTGTATACTGTATTATGTGTCGTATACTGTATGACGCCGGTTGTCTATATTCTATCTATTGATAGATTTGGGTACTACAGATAGATCTTTCACATAATTTGACTTAAGATCCTTTGTCCCTAGATGAGGCAGAGGGCATCCACAGTGCTCCGCCATTCCGTTCGGTCTTAAGCTTCTCGCTTTATTTCTCTCCAGGTCTTGCCTATGTTTTTCGCCTCTGCGATGATTGTCCGCCGCCAGGTCTGTTTAGGGTGGCCACGTTTTCGCTTTCCTTGGTGATTCCAGTCTAGGGCTTTCACTTAAGCTCCATACAAAATATATCAAATAGGTATCAATGTCCAGTAACAAAATTCATTCATAGATTAAATACTGAAAACGGACGTTAGTAACCGCGTAGAATCTGTAAATACACCCGTATCATCAGATGGCGCGTATTTCGGTATTACTTGACGTAGAATGTATGTATATGTACTTTCAGATTACTCTCCGATCGTAAATTGATGACATTCCTTGAGATCGAACATTGTAACCATATAAGCTCATACAATCTAATTTGTTAAGCTCGCTTACATACAATTATATGTGATCAAAAAGCGTACCGAATTCAATCATAAGTTTGAACATTCATCACAAAGTCAACTCCAAACTTCAAAGGTAAAGTGTATTAAGCCATAAAGGCAGAGTAGCAACTGTACGGCTTTTAAGATATCTCAGTGGTATCATTTTCTATTCGTCAATCTTACTCGATCCTACAATATTATCATCTCAGTTATATTATAATACGTTCATTAACCTTGTAAACTAACAATACGGGGTGCATGTCTAGGCTCAGTAAGAGGAGATGGCTTTATAAACAATAAGGCATATTTTTAATTTAGTTATTTTTGTGCTCGTGGTGGAATCTCCAGTTTCCTTTCCAGTCACAGTCATGTTCACTTTTAAGTGAAGTTGGAGCTTAGTGCCAAGGGTATGTGCGAATTTCGAAAGAAGTTTAGTACTAACAACCGCAACATCGTAGACTTTTCTTAGTTACAGAGTCACGTGCATCTACCACAGTGTGTTATAGCATGTCTAACGCAAGCCCGTCGGAATTAGGTCCGCAGAAGCAGAATGCAGACCCAGAAAAGCATCGATCTTTTTTAACCCCTGTTGGTAATTTTGCTAGGTTTACTAAGTAGAAACCTTTCCCCAGGTATTTTTATTATCGCTATTAAAATTTTGTATTATTCTAAAATAATACTTTTATAAATAAGACTAACTTGTCGTTTAATGATAATCTTGAGATTTCAGATACACGAAAGAACATCGCTCTATAAACAGCATATAAACCTTTAGAAATGATATAATTCCCAAAATTTAAATAGTAGGTAAGTATATTGCACTAGTTCAGTCAAAATTAATATCCAGTGTACGACTTCGTCGACAAAGCTGTAGTTACATTTAAAATCACGGAGGCTTAATGACTCAAAGGCGAGTTGTACTAACTATTATGCGTATTTCACAAAGGGACAGTTGTCAACGTTATTTCACGAGATAAGACAAGTAGCGGTCCCAAATCTATAATAGAGACAAGTAAAGAAACACTGTAGAGGCAAGATAAGCGCCTTAAATCTAAAACATCACTGCAATTGTGTTGCTTCATATTTCGTTAGTTAGTTAGTTTATTATTCATTATTTAACTTCAGATTTTCAATATGTATTATCTTTCTGTTTTGGCTTAGGAAGGAGTCCATAGTCCGTTATTTAGTCATATTTGTCAGATTATTTATTAACTATAACTTTCCTATTTCAGTTTATGAGATAATAATATTTTGTGAAGCTGATGTTTGCATGCTGACGGTGGCCCAACAGTGACGGCTTATAAGAAAACCTACTAAACGGAAGCGGTACAGTCCCCAATACTGGACCTTGGCTTAATCTACACCAACATTTATTTATTTATAGTCTCACGCCTGTATTCCCGAAGGGGTAGGCAGGGGTGTAAATATTACACGCACATTTCGCTATGAATTTTTAGGTCCCACGTAATAGGGGACGAGCCTATTGCCATTACCGGGCACATCACCAGACTCCGGGCTGCTACTGAGTATTCGGAAAAACCCAGTACACCATCATCTTAATATATAACTAGCTGTGCCCGCGACTCCGTTCGCGCGGAATTTGTCTTTTCATTAGGCTACAGAATTGATACCCAAAATATTTTAAGTTGCATATAATACCTACATTGAATAGTGTACATGTAAATGTCGTGAAAATAGCTCAAAATACTTTAACTTGTTCGTGAAGGTCCACACCGCGAAGTTACCAATCGCGACTATTAGATCAGAGAATTCCTGTGCATGTTCGTTGCCTCATAATCGCGCTCGCATATTTAATGTCAAATGCATAGTGATAATACATTCCCATAGTTATAAACTCTTTAGACAGGCTCCAATTTCATCAGCTCTTGTCTCATATTTTATGGTGGTATAACAGACAGAGCCTAACGAAGATCGCCATGAAAAAGTACTGTTACACCGCCCTTGGGTCCGTCATTTTGCTTGATTTCCGTTGGTTTGCGATCTATATGCTTAGCTGTGTGGTCCAAGTCGATGGGAATTTTAAACATTGAAGGCACTTTTTAGGATTCCTTATCCAAAAATCGGAACCCTGATAGATTCGCCATATCTGTCTGTCTGTCTGTACTTCCGTATGTCACGGCCATGTTATACCAAAACCATTAAGACTACATCATTGAATATTTTTAGAAATATGTATTCTGTGAACCGCTGCCCGACTTTTATACAAACACAAAAAAGGAATGACAAATTAAGGGGTCCTCTCCATACATGGAGCTGACGTGAAAATATTTTTACAATGCTGCATGTCTAGGTATTTAAAAAATAATTTTGGGGTACCTTAAATTATCAATTTCTCAAAGTCAATCGTTTGAAAGATAGACGCTTCCAAGTGGTTAAATGAGTGTCATTCCCCCGCCCCTCCGTCCTTTTGAAGTAAGAGAGTGACAAATCTAAAAAAATATATGCTGTGTAGATCGTAATAAAATCTTCCAACGAAAATTTGTTTGAACGATATTTGGTCAGCAGTTTTGATATTTAAAAACCGCAACTCCACTGCCGGACTCACCTTGGTAGGAAAAGTTTTCCCGTTCCACCCGGAGCATCTACAAATTGTATTTTTCCCATATCACTATCCACGCTACGACACACAGGATCATTATTATATTAAACGCTGTTCTTCAGTAAGTCTCGAGACATCATATTGCAGGCTTTCGGCTAGTTCTAATGGGTAATAGTTTATTTCGTGTACCTATGGCGTAATCTTTATTCATACGTACACCAGCAAATAATGGTTCGGGCAGGCCATATTGAGTAATAGGATAGATATAACTACATATGTCTACTGTCAAGCAACGGTTTATTAGATTGTTGTGGGAACCTAAAATGACCTCGGCCAATTCGTCCTCATATTTATGCCATAACTATGCAGCATCTCAAACCCATGGCGTAATCGATGAGGACTACTTGTTTCAGAAAATGTCATCCCAGTGATGAAATGTCTCGCCACTCTGCGAGCTGTTTACATATAGGTACATGTGCGACGTCCAGCCTAAGCTGAACCCTATTTGATATAATTAATCATACAGATTTAAGCTAAATTCAAATTGGAAGATCCAAATGTTCGAAAATATCCTATTCATAATCTTTCAACCCTCGTAATTTTACATTTGACTGAACATAATATATTAAGTTTCAACCAATTGACTAAAGAGTTACTTTTATAGAACAAATTTTAACCGAACAAATGCATCGTAATGTTTAATTTGACACAACTTTTTTATTTATGAACCGATTCGTATAAAACAAACACTAAATGTTAAGTCTTCGAGGTCTCGGGTTCGATTCCCGGGTCGGGCAAAGTGTTATTGGGTTTTTCCGTTAGGAAATTCTCAGTAGCAGCACGGAGTCTGGTAATGTGCCCGGTACGGCAATAGGCTCGCCCCCTATTACGTG
This sequence comes from Euclidia mi, assembly GCA_944739405.2. Classification (NCBI taxonomy): domain Eukaryota; kingdom Metazoa; phylum Arthropoda; class Insecta; order Lepidoptera; family Erebidae; genus Euclidia; species Euclidia mi. The sequence continues at coordinate 35,679,911 of OX123189.2, forward strand.
GGACCTAAAAATTCATGGCGAAATGTGGGTGTAATATTACACCTCTGCCTACCCCTTCGGGGATACAGGCGTGAGCTTATAAAAAAAAGTTAAGTACAGCTAACCACAATACATCAGCGAAAACCGCATTCCAATTCGATAAGCCGTTTCTGAAATTAGCGTGCACAAACGCACAGACAAACAGACAAAAAATGTTATATTGTTATTTATTATAAAAATTTATTTCAATTCAATTAATTTACAACTAATTACATTTTTACTAACTATTACTTAATTATTATTTACAGCTAAAACTATACTTATAAACCTATAACTAAATTAAAAAGAAAATAAAAATAATATATTATTACAAAACGCAAGGCACGAGGCGTTTAGGCGTCGTAGTATACCTCCGCATCAATGTCATGGGGTAACGTGCCCAGAAGGCTGGCAGCATTGCCACGCTGGATGGCAATGCTGATTCTTTGAGCAAAGAATAAACCAGCCTTCTGGTCACGTGAGACGTCGATCAAGCGTTTCGAAATTTCTCGGTACAAAATACGAGCGCTCGGACCCCATGGGCCCAACGTTTCTACCCCAAACGGCTCAAATATGTAATTGCCGACTAAATTTCCGTATTTGCGCCGTTTGAGGGTTTCCGCCGTTGCAGCAGCAGCGCCGGCATGACCTGCTGTGCTTGGAATATGTGATGGCGCAAGGGTATCTACGCACGTTGCGTCCCACTCCAAAGGCCTACCCATTTTCCATGGCAACAATGACATACCGTCAGGTCTCTTCCCGTCGTCTCGTACCAAACCATTTGGTTCGAGTACAGCTGGTACGCCAGACGCGGCAAGAGTACGACGAATTATGTCATTCAAATTAGCATGTCGTGGAATTCTACCTGCGCTTCTGCTGCAAGAAAGCCCATGATGTCCGAGGCTATCGACGTCTTCTCCACAATGGCACCGATGCGGAGAAACACAAGGAGCACCCAAACGTAGGCAAGTGGCAATACGGAACGTCTCATCGTCCAACATGGTTCCTGTGTTGGAAGATGGTAGTGCTTGTAGCCAAAGACCGGACTCCCATTCCCCCACAGCCAGCAAGCGAGCACGCTCTGCAACATTAGAAGCTGTTGACAAAATATTTTTTCTTACTAAGTTACAGAGCGGCAAGTCCCACTGTCTCTGGGAGAAAAGGTTGGTAGGCAATTCAGTGTTCGGACAAGCCATTTTCCAGGCGTTTAAAGCCTCGGTTTTGCACAGCACTTCCGAATCAACTAGTGTAGGTGTTAAAATTTTCCTAGTTAACTCTTCCGTGCTGTGAACCGAAGACAAAAACGCCGGTAAACTGACACTGGAAATTTTGCGAACGCCGAGCCCACCCAGACGTATAGGTAATGACGCTTGTAGCCAGGCTCGGTCGTCCATGTCCACATTTAATATCTTTCTTAAGGTTGTTTGAATAATTTGATCAATTTTTTCCAAAAGTGCATTTTTCTTCCAAAGTTGTGACGATCTTAAAGTATGAGTAAATTTAGGGACGAAAAGGCAATATCGAATAATTGTGTAAGCTGAATGAATATTAATATTTAATAGGCGATCTGAAATATCATTAAAATTTTGTATCTTTTCTTCTACGAAAGATTCAAAAGCTTCTTCAAAAATTGGTGAACCTAGGAGGCGAAGAGAAGTTTTTTCAACAATTTTGATATTTGGTGCCAAATTATTAAATTTCGATATTGCCAAATGTTTGTTCATTGAGTTTGTTGTATTTATAAAAAGTTCACATTTACTATAATTTAGTTCTAAGCCAATGGAGTTGAATTTATTTTTTAGAAAAGCCATGTCTTGTAAAACAATGTCTAGATCGCCTCCCAGGGTTCCATCATCTAAAAACCACACATTAAATTTTGAATTTATTTGCCGAATAATGGGGTGTATGGCTAAACTAAAAATGACTGGTCCAAGAGGGTCACCTTGTTGGCATCCAACTGCTGAGTCCAAAACATTGTCCTTGTAAAGTAATTTTGTGGGATATCTGTAACATTGCCAAAGAAATTTATAAATTTTAGGTGTTTCTAATTTTGCCTGTGCCAACAAAGTGTCCCTATTCACTGAATTGAAGGCGTTTTTCACGTCAACCTTAAGGATGACCCCTCCATCACTACTTCCAAGGTATGTAGAAAGGGCATGTATAGCAGCCTCACAACCCCCCTTGGAACCAAAACCTAGTTGGAGGGGTTGGAACTTTTCGGATAGCTCTCTGCTGTAAAATTTACAGCATATCTTAGCTGCTATACGCCGATATGTGCTGCCTACGGCAATGGGACGAATGCCACCATCCTTCTTGTTTAGGGCGCACAAGTTTGCCCCATACAAGATTTCAATGATCGCATCGTCCACATTACCGGAGAGCATCATATTAATTAGCGCAGTTAGCTCCTTCAGAAGGGTCTCGCCGGCCACCCCAGCACTTGCACACACTAAGTCTTTTAGGTGCTGCGGTGTCAAGGCATCAAGGCCACCTGCCGAGCCACTTCGGAAGGAGAAAACTGCTGCTAATACATCCTTGGCCGTAGTGATCAGATGTTCTGATTCCCTGTCGGGAGCTTCAGGGAAGGAGAGATCATCGATAGGCGCTGGATGCTTGCTCTTCAGACCCGCAAGCGTGTCTGGAGAGCAAGGCGCCACCACATCACTACTAAACAACAGTCTAGATGCGCCCCGAATATCACCCTCCCTTAATTTGGATTCTACATATTGACTAAGCGATTTCTGCTTGTTAAAAGTGAATTTAGAATCCAAAGAGTTGGCCGAAACGTGACAGTTATATTTAATTTGGGATGTTAATGTAATTTGGGCTGCCTGACTTTTGTCAACATGTAAAATCCTATATGGGAAGGTCAATAATTGCTCCCAGGCCGTTATCGAGTTCTCCCTTACGACAAGACCTATACATTCTGCTAATTTTTTTGAAACTGCAGGTCTTGCCCCACGGGGAACTCTTTTTAGAACCGGAATCGAATGTTTCAATTTTGTTAGGGTTTGCCAAAGAGGAATTTGGGTGATGTCTTCTGATGCACATTGTGTAGATATTGGATGGCCAGGAAATGCATTTTGGGATTTGTGAACTTTACCAAAATGCACTTTCAGGCCCCGCTTACCTTTAAAAAAACGATCCTGGGAACATTGTGGGCACCGCACCAGACCAGATAGCGATGCGGCAGGTTGACTCACACTCACTTCCGCATTGCCAGAGTCATTATCGTCTTGCATAAGTAGTATTTACACTATATTTACAAAAGTAACGCAGTAAAAATTAATAACAATATATACAAAAGCTCGTAACTGTCAATGTCACTTGCACTGCTTTTTATATGGTATAAACAATTTGTTTATTGTCGACGGCGGCGGCGTATAGCTTCTTTTTGGTGATATTTGGTATTGTTCGGCACTGTTGCTAGCGCCGTGTGACCGTGTCCATTATAATATAGGTACTGAGGAACTGATACGATGAGAATCTGAAGGCGTTGTGGGGTGCGCCATATATAATGACATAACAAATTACATGTTCTTCGTATATTTCTATATTATTGAATATCACAAAGTAAATAAAATTAATTATTGTTCTTATTTATTTTGATTCCGATAGTGTCATTTAGGTAAATCTTATTCATTTTTCAATTATTAAAACCAATAAATATAGTATGTGAGCGCCATGACAGCTCCGTTTTTTTCTTATCTCCTCAATGTTATATTTATATTTTTGGCTTCTCTTATTTAATATAAACCCCTTAAAATAGATTCCCTTTGAATATCTTCCATGTACAGACATCGATCACTTACAGATTTATTATATGCGCGATTTATTTATTTCGCGCGTTAAACAAAAATCAACCGTATAGCCGTACCCATACTGGCGCGGCGAGATTTGGAAGTTTTATTTCATCTTTATCTTGTGTGTTTATTAACTGATTTCTATATATTTTCTTTTATAAAATAGATATCAAAGTGCACTTTTTGAATATGGGAGTTTCATAAAGATATATCTATGTGAAATACAACATATTTATGTATTTAATACACTTTGAAGAAATGCCTAACGATTAAACACTTTATTGTGGCTAATTTATAAAAGATAGATATATACTATTAAGGATTTTTTGGAGATCTTTTGAAGACCATCATCTTTGTAGTACATACTTTTGGTGTATGATCAACGTATTGGAGGATAAGAGCTCGAAAGCGCATTTTCATCCGACTTACTTCAAATTTATCGTTACTGCTAAGCTCCTATGTGCCTTAGCGTTATGTTAAATAGCCTATAACCTGCCCAGGACTATGGACTACAATCGTAACAAGTTTGGTTAAAATCCCTTCAGTAGTTTTTGACCCATGCGTGCACATACAGACAGACGGACAGACAGTATCGATCACCATTCATCCTCCAATATTAATTTTAAATATATATTCAATGTACAGAATTGACCTCTCTACAGTTTTATCATAAGTATAAAAATTCTTCATTCAAATATGCAAAACAGAACGTAATTTTAGGTTTTATGTGAAAGTAACTAAATAGGTTGTGTTAGGTTCTCTTTTGACCATTAACCCGAAAATAGGAGCCCTGCAAAGCAGGGCTCCGTCAACCTCAGTTTATTAAACTAGTGGAATCAATAAAAGCGATATTTAGGTTTTATGTGAAAAACGTGAAACGAAACGCAACCGCCATCTTGTATAAATGATATAGACAGCTAATGTCAAATTTGTGCGTCATTGCTTTCGAGTACCTAGGATTAGGTGCGACTGTAATAAGTAACTAAATAGGTTATGGTAGGTTCTCTTTTGAACCTTAATCCGAAAATAGGAGGCCTGTGAAGCAGGGCTACGTCAAATTTATGTTACTACTACTAGAGGAGTGGCGCAAGGATCGGTGTTTGGACCTGTACTTTTCATTATAATCCTAAACGATTTAACAGAATATATCAATAATATAAACCCGAATGCTCGGCTGGTCATATTTGCAGACGACACAAATGCGGTCATATCTGGAGAGGATATAATTGGTTTAGAGTGGTAGGTCAATGATCTTTTAACTGCCTTTGACAAGTGGTTTGATGCAAATAACTAAAAATTAAATATTAATAAAACAAAGTGTATGCTATTTAAGTCTACCACCAAAAGTAATGAACATCTAAAAATAGTTTCGGCATCCAGTAAGGTAGACATGGTGACTAGTTTAAAATTCCTTGGAATACACATAGACGCTTTGCTTAGTTGGAAACCCGAGCTGACAGATATAGTTCATACATTAAGTTCAGCCTGCTATGCGATTAAAAGTTTAAGGGAAGACTTGAATCTAGATAAATTAAAAATGGTATAGTACGCACTTGTAGAATCCAAACTTAGATATAGTATCCTATTATGGGGTGATAGCTACAAGTATAACATTAACTCAGTATTTGTAATTCAGAAAAGGGCCATAAGAACCATGTTGCGTATTAATCAAATGGAATCATGTAGAAATCACTTTAAGGAACTCAAGATACTAACGGTTCCTTGTCTATACATTTTGGTGCTCCTTTGTAATTTGATAAAAAGCCTAAATAAGTTTGAAACTGAGGATCAAAGAAAGATGAGAGAAAAAAATCGTAGGAAAGATCTCAGTAGCTTTATTCAGCCTAAATTAAATGTTGTGCAACACAGTTCGGCATACCAAGCAGTGAGCATTTTTAATAAGTTGCCAGCTGAAATGAAGGTTGTTTACTGTGTGAATAGGTTTAAAAATAAATAAAGGACACTTCTGTTGAAAAAGAGCTATTACAACATAGAGGAGTTTCAACTTGTTTCAAAGCGATAACTAAACTGATAAATGTCAAATTCATAAACTATTATTTTTATTTCAATTATTATTATACTTTTTTATTTGTGTCACTGCTAGCATTTCTTATTTATTTTAATTTTGACATTTTAAATTTTCATTAATAATAACTTTTAAAAGCAGAAAGCAGACCCCACAATCAGATGGGAATAATAATGCTTAGGAGAGAGAGAGAGATTAATAATAACTTTTGATTTGACATTATTAATTTGTTATTTCTATTGTGAGGTTATTCTGGTGATCCATTTTTGTATGACATGTTGCTATTTTAGTATGTAAGTTTGTAATATTCTACACAATGTATATTGTGTTGAATAAATTACTAATGACTAATGAATAATAGCAAAAAAAATATTAAGTTACTCATTAACATAAAAATTGCAGGCGCTTGTACTAAATTATCTTTATAGTCCAGTCACTTTAGGGATTCACCTCGGAATTTGAGATAACAAGCTGGAAACTCGTATACAGCTTTATTTAGGCGTTCTAAAAGTTGTCTCAAAAGTCTCATATTATCTCGTGTCTGCGTCGTAAGTTACTCGAGGTCAAAGGTCACGAAAATCGGTTTTGTGCAATTATCTCCTTTTCTATGGTTCCAATCATCTTGCAATACAACAGCATTGAGACAAGCTTGCCCATTGCATTGTCCGCAAGCTAAAGTGCATTGCAAGCCCGATTTTTTGCATCCGCAGCGTGACCTTGTATAACAGTATATATGCCTGAGCGCTGGGTGCTCTCCGCTCTCTATCTCGAAAAGGGTTGAGCGTACAGAAAAAGAGTTGAGACAAAAGTTGTGGCAAATTTTTTTATCTTCAATTTTCATAATAGGTGTTGAAGTGATTGGAACCAAAGAAACGGAGATAATTGCAAAAAACCGATTTTCGTGACCTTTGACCTCGAATAACTTACGACGCAGACACGAGATAATATGAGACTTTTGAGACAACTTTTAGAACGCCAAAATGAAGCCGTATACAAGTTTCCAACTTATTATCTCAAATTCCGAGATTGACCCCGTTTTTTGCCTTAAGTGACTGGACTATTATAGGAATTTAAACTTCAAGGTTGAACGACACCCAGCGTACTTACCGTACGTCAAAGGAGTGATAGATAAGATCGCCAATATTCTTAACAAAGTTTCAGTTAAGACTATTTTCACTCCTTTTAAGAAACTGTCGCAATATACAGGGTGGCGCTACCATAGGGGCACTTTTTGAACAGAGGCATAGCGTACAACATTTTGAAGCCTTGTACCAAAAATCAATTAAATCGGTGCAGTAGTTTAGCCACAATATCGATTTTAAGTTCCGCAAGTTTTGCACTTGCTTTGAATTCCACAGAGCTGATACAAAACGGTCAACGACCCTACATTACGCGCTGCGACTCGCTACGACGCGGGCGCCGACTCGACGCCGCGCGAGGATTCCCGCGTATCTTCGAGGACGCGTGAATGTTTTTTGTCAGGTTCATTTATGCACTTTATTGTAAAAAAATAAAGTTTATTTTCAAGTGCGTTAATAAAATCCTCTCCACTGCGCTCCGTTTTATCTGCGCTGCGCCTAACTTCGGATGACGTCAAGGCGTCGCGTCGTAGCGAGTCGGGGCGCACAATGTAGGGTCGTTGACCGTTTTGTATCAGCTGTGTGGAATTCAAAGCATGTGCAAAAATTGCTGAACTTAAAATCGATATTGTGGCTAAACTACTGCACCGATTTAATTGATTTTTGGTACAAGGCTTCAGAATGTTGTACGCTATGCCTCTGTTCAAAAAGTGCCCGAAACGCCGAAAGACAGTCTTCCATTTAAAAAAGCAAGGTGTATACAAAGTTGACTGCAGCTGTGGGAGTTCCTATATAGGACAAACGAAACGCACCATCTCTTGCCGGATAAAGGAACACATCAGGGCAGTCAAAAATAACGAGCCACATAAGTCAGCCATAGCTCAACACCTCTTAGACTCGGGTACCGACCACTGGATTGAGTTACACAACCCTCAGGTGCTTTCGACAGAACGCCACTACATACGTTAAATGGTTAGGGAGGCTATTGAAATTAAAAAGTTCAATAATTTCAATAGAGAGGATGGGTTTCAACTGTCGAGTATCTAGCATCCAGTGGTGCGTCTATGTAAAACCCGTGAAACGAAAAAACTCAAACCGCGAGCTGACGTAGTGAGTATAGTATGTCGTGATCGGGTACAGTGCGATAGTGAAAACAGTGGCAGTGGTGTTGTACGCAAAAAGCGAGTAAGAAAGCGGGTAGACCGTTATACTTGCTCGTAACATTCATCCACCCGCAATACCCTCAGTACATCCGTAAACATGGCGCTTGCAACAGTGCCGAAATATCGGTTACTCCAAACAAAGGTACTTGGTATATACCCCGAAATACAATTTAAATTAAATTATCTTTATTTATATTATGGTGAATAAAAGTTATGGAAGATGGCATTATTGAAAACGAAAATTATAGCAAATACGTTTATGGATTTAAATTATTATGACACTTGATCGATTATGACCAAGATTATGACCAATGGAATTAGTAGTGAAAGTCATGTTATGTCATTTTACGATTATGGCAACTGAAGCGTTATTTTTAATGAAATTATGACAAATATCAGTATGGCATATGAAATTATGGCAAACATTAGTAAACCCCTCAATGTATTAACTTCAGACATTGTTTATTGCTTCCTCAAATGAAGTTAGTGAACACTAAGAAAGTATTTTTGGAAATTCTTACCCTAAGTGGTTAAAAAACGGAGTCAGAATTTGTATGAAACCTTCTTACGCCTTCAAGGGATTAACTTCATTCTTTGTTTATTGGATCCGCAAATGACGTTAGCGAACACAAAACATTTATTTTGGAAATTCTTCCCCTAAGAGGGTAAAAAAGGGAGTCAGCGTTTGTGTAAAGCCTTTAATTTTTAATGAAATCACTTGAATATGTCTGTATATATGAAATCCTTGCGTTACTGACTGACTGACAGACACGCTACAGCCGAAACTACTGGGCGCGAGTAGGTGAAATTTGACATGTGTTCCTAGAGGTGTGTAGGGGCGCACTAAGAGAGGATTTTTGGAAATACTGTATGAATGACACTTGATTCCTTCAATGGATTAACTTCAAACTTTGTATATTAGTTCCTCAAGTTAAGTTAGTGATCACTAAGAAAGTCTTATTGGAAATTCTTACACGTTCTTACATCTTAAGTGGATAAAAAGGGGAGTCATCATTTGCATAGAACTTTTCATACCTTCAAGGGATTAACTTCATACTTTGTTTATTGGATCCGCAAATAACGTTAGCGAACACAAAGACATTTATTTTGGAAATTTTCCCCTAAGAGGGTGGAAAAGGGATTCAGTGTTTGTGTAAAAAAAAATTGTCAATGGAATCACTTCAATCTGTGTATGTAAAATCCTTGCGTTACTGACTTACTTACAGACACATTACAGCCGAAATTACTGGGCGTAAGAAGGTTAAATTTGGCATGTTTGTTCCTTGTCGAGGGTAGAGGAGTTTGTACAAAATATTTTATCTAATCGTAATTTACGCGTGCGGAGCAGCGGGCAAAAGCTAGTAAGTTATAAAAACTATCATGGATAAAGTCTCCAGGCTTCGTTTGATTGTAGGTGATTTATGTTCCTGCTACTGCCGCATAGTAACTTATTATACATATAATAACTTATAGTTGATTGAATCAGGCGTTACTTGGCGGAACTCCATTGTAACCTAATGGAAGGAAAGAGGAACCCACCACGCACCCTCGGATTGACTACCCCAACTATTGCAATAGAAAAAGGTTGACAATACCGAACTCCTCTAAAAGGATAAGGGATATAGGAATGGTATGGGTTCCAGGAAGATACCTGACTTGCAGTATCCCGCTGTATGCGCCGACTATTCTTCGAAACGTGTTTCGCCTCTGCACGAGGCATCCTCAGGAGCGATGGGCAACAAGATCGGTTGCCCATCGCTTGAAACTTCCACCTGTGACCTCATGTACGTATTCACTGGGTATGGTACTCACTCATCAGTAGTCAGCAGATTAACGGCCGGCTTACTGGACCTATACATGGATTTGACGATTAGAGACATGAACATGTTTGACAAATTTTGTATGGAGCTTATGTCAGGTACGTATCTCAAATTGATGGATAGATTATTGAAACCGGCAGTTATTTGACGTCAATGATGGACAAATATTTGATCGCATAATGCAATCTACAAGGCATCACAACAATCACTTACAATACGTCATACATAGCTTAGCATAAATCATTACTTGAACGTGACTTACGTGGTGGGAGTCACTTACATATATCACAGTCAATAAAATTATAACTGTTTTTCGTATTAAATGGTACCTCACACTCATATTGTCAATTTTCTAGCTCTTTCATTTGCAAGACATCCAGTGCCTGAATATCAACTCACACATTTTCCAAAATATCGGATAACATGTATGCCTAACGATTTGAAGGAGCCCATTCTGTTCCACACATTATACAACTGCAATGCCGAAAACCGTCCATGTTCAATTCTTAAATATATGTACATGCTAACTCAGTTTTACATTTAGGTATATAAGAAACAGAAAAGATGAAAGAATCATGCTTCGTCACTTTAAAATGTCTTATAATTTTCACAAAAACATTTTTAACTAATAGCATCACCTTTTTAATCTTTAATATTTGAGAGACGGGCGTAATCTTCAATTAAAGCAATGACTGCACAATAATCGGTCGCAATGTAACCACCTCGGGAAAATCTGAGCGATCTTAAAGAAAGAAAATATTCTGGTTACTTCTTACTTTTGCAGAATTTCTGATTAGAATCTGTGCCTTCGCAATTTATCAATACTTATGTAAAACAGATTAGCTACATAGAATGTTTCTGAAGATGCCAAGAAGCTAAAGTAGCGATTTGGTTTTCCCCAAATCGTTACTTTTCTTTATTTGTTGATTTGAGTTCGTCCGTATTCCGTCATAAATAAAATAACTGGTCAAGTGCGAGTCGAACTCGCGCACCGAGGGTTCCGTAAAAACTTGTAGGTATATATAATTATTAAAAAAAAAAAGTGATATAACTAAACATTTAAGGTTTTCGAAATTTTTCTTATGTGCTATAAACGTTGTTTTATGCCAAATTTCAAGATTCTAGATCGACTGGAAGTACCCTTTAGTTTTGACTTGAGCATTTGATATGAATTTCAATTTTATATCTCTACGGATTCATGAGGAAAGGAGTTAATACCTTTAGATTTATTAAAAATATTTTAATTATATGATGTAACAAAAAATTTAAGGTTTTTTTGCAATTTGACCTTTATCTGTGCTATAAGACGTCGCTTCGTGCAAAGTTCAAGGGAAGGACCAACCCTGTAGGTTTTGATTCCCTTGCGAGTAGTTGCGAGTTTGAAAATATGCTTAAATTGCTGTTTTTGTTGATTGCGTTGACATAGAAGTTTGATTTTATTACAGCTTCACGGTGTTATAGACCTTAGTATTTGATATGAATTTCAATTTAATAACTCTACGCGTTCACGAGGAAAGAGGTAGTGAATATTTTTTTTTAATGTTTTTAATATAGGTAGGGTAAACACTATAATGAATGGCACCCTAAGCCGGGTTCTACTATTAGTAGTAGAACCCGGCGTAACAAATTCTCAGGAAAATACAAATTCAATAATATTTTCTATGTTTTTGTCGGAATTGTGTTTAAAGTAGCGATTTGGTTTTCCCCAAATCGTTACTTTTCTTTATTTGTTGATTTGAGTTCGTCCGTATTCCGTCATAAATAAAATAACTGGTCAAGTGCGAGTCGAACTCGCGCACCGAGGGTTCCGTAAAAACTTGTAGGTATATATAATTATTAAAAAAAAAAATGTGATATAACTAAACATTTAAGGTTTTCGAAATTTTTCTTATGTGCTATAAACGTTGTTTTATGCCAAATTTCAAGATTCTAGATCGACTGGAAGTACCCTTTAGTTTTGACTTGAGCATTTGATATGAATTTCAATTTTATATCTCTACGGATTCATGAGGAAAGGAGTTAATACCTTTAGATTTATTAAAAATATTTTAATTATATGATGTAACAAAAAATTTAAGGTTTTTTTGCAATTTGACCTTTATCTGTGCTATAAGACGTCGCTTCGTGCAAAGTTCAAGGGAAGGACCAACCCTGTAGGTTTTGATTCCCTTGCGAGTAGTTGCGAGTTTGAAAATATGCTTAAATTGCTGTTTTTGTTGATTGCGTTGACATAGAAGTTTGATTTTATTACAGCTTCACGGTGTTATAGACCTTAGTATTTGATATGAATTTCAATTTAATAACTCTACGCGTTCACGAGGAAAGAGGTAGTGAATATTTTTTTTTTAATGTTTTTAATATAGGTAGGGTAAACACTATAATGAATGGCACCCTAAGCCGGGTTCTACTATTAGTAGTAGAACCCGGCGTAACAAATTCTCAGGAAAATACAAATTCAATAATATTTTCTATGGTTTTGTCGGAATTGTGTTTACATGGGCATTAATAAAAATAAAACATCGTATTTAATAAAGTCGTTTTATTAGCATAAAATGTGCTCAAACTTATTAAAAGTACAATCATTGGCACCCTGGTAGATATAGTTATTGGCAGTACCAAAAAGGTACAATCATTGGCACTGTTGGCCTAAGGCCGTGATACCCAGACAGTCTTAAGACTTGATATCCGGATCTTTATACATGTATTCTATGTAATCAAAATATATATTTATTAATGTTTATGTAAGCTTCTAATATTTCTAACATAAGTCATATTATATATTTGAAAGAAGTTTAGTTCATTTACCACGTTTTATATGTTTATTTCGGCATATTTTTCTAATGTAGCTCATCTTGTCTCTAGGCCCGTATTAATAAACAAGTCTCAAAAGTGATCTCAAGAGCGGTATCAGTTGATACGGTCTCAAGATGCGACCAGCATCTTAATGTCGACGCTAATTAATAAACCTATATCAACACCATCTCAGATGATACCGAGCTTAAGATCACGGTCTTATGATTCGTAATTCGACACCCAATGAAATCTAGGGGGCCAATTCTGCTATTTTTATATGACATTGATATCATATTTGAATGGATTTAAAAGCGGTATTCTGATAACCTTATGTCATTATCGTATAATTTAAAATAAACAGTTCGTCGTTGACACATACGATCTCGTTACAATTTCATTCAAATATCATATAATTTAGAAGAATACGCTTTTTGTGACGTAAGTAAGACACTGACATCATATCGCGACTATATTTATTTAGCGGAATTGGGCCCCAGTGAAGGAACTATTTCATCTTTTGTTCGGTACGTTTAGTACTTGCTTTGCAGAAGAATAATGTTCAACTTCGTATGTGTAAAAAACATTTATTTTACAGTTTATAGTAGTTAAAATTTTATCATTTATACTTTAAAGTTATATAAACTATAAAAAAGTACAATTTATTTACTTAAGAAGTTTTGAATTTTATAAGTCAACAAAACGCATACGCTTGCTAATGCGCGTCGCCGTCACTTCATTGATCATCATATTATAATCTGAGGCAATCTGTGCTTGACTTTGGCTTGACTACTCATCATCAGCAAAGTGTTTGTTTACTGTTCTAGTTGAATAGAAATGCAATAGTTGAATACAAACCTAAATAATAAAATTGAAACAGGTTTTTAGCCCGACGGAGAGAAAAGTTTTTTAGAAATACCCTATTTATGCTAGCTTAAGATCAAGCTAGCATAGAGTATTTCTAAAAAAGCTTTTCTCTGTGGATATGGTAATATAGGTAGTGTGTAGCAGTGCTTGCAGTTGCGATACTTTTGTAATTATTATATTTGACACTGTAGGCTGTGTCAAATATAATAATTACAAAAGTATCTGTATAAGTATGTAAATTAATGAGATCTCCACAGACAAGCTGAAAGGTTTTAAACATTATTAATAAATCATTTTACCATTACTTCACTGAACACAGTATACCTACACAACAAAGTCATATTTTCGTGTTTACAATTCAAGTGATAAAAATTTACCTGAAAGGATGCTGTAGCGCAATACCTTAAAGTTAACAATACAGCTACTACATACAACATACTGTTATCACTTTTCACTAAATTATTTCTTATTAATGAAACAATATGTATATATAGCTCTGATTCTTGACTAAATCGAAATCGTTTTTAAAGTTTTGCGGAGGTAATTTGAATGGATTTGCCGCATCCGTTATATAAACTTTAGGTGTTGAATTTGAAAAGGCCATAGAATATCATCATAATAATCTACTTCATCGCAATAACTGATTTCGGAAATAATATTTTCCAAGTCCATAGTTACCGCCGATACAAGTTCACGATCTCAAGTCCCGGATCGCCTGTACTCAACTATCCTGATCTTGAGAACCACCTTGATACCAATCTTGAAACTCGCGTACTGTTTATTAATCAAAGCGATCTCAAGTGATGACAGGCTCTTAAACCGCATCTTAAGATTTGTTTATTATTATGTCGGGATCTCAAACCAGCTCTTAAGATCCTACTCTCGTGCTGATATCGGTTTATTAATACGGGCCTTAGATACATTGTAGCAAATGAGCCCTGTTTCAGTTTCTCACAAGCATTTTTTTCGTAATATTTGTGTCTATACTAAGTTCTTTGTTTTAAGCTATATCTGTCCTGATTTCTGCGTACTTTGTAGAGAAAGGTTGCCATCTCTGTACGACCGTATATTTTTTTATTTTGGCACTGTAAGTTGGTTGTAAAATGCGAAGAAATATACAATCTAAAGTTGTTTGTATGCGAATTTGACGGAAAACAAACAAAAATCAGAAAAAAATATGATTCTAAAATGCGCCAATGACTATGTTGTTGAACAATTTTTAAGTATAGTCATTGGCACATCGGAAAAGACGATCCAAAACTAACGTGTACTTTTGTGTAAAATTAATTAAAAATATTTTTTTCGCTTCGGAAAGTAACTACCTAACCTAAACATTTCATTAATTTTTTAGGCAATTTTCCTAACATTTTTTTAAAACAGTAGTTAAAGAAAAATGGTTCATAGTTAAGATTTAAATATTTGTTCTGTGTATAAGAAATAGGTTAATCCTGCTTATGAATGTGACAAAATAATATAAGATTTTCCTAATATTCAGGATAATTCAGCAGAGTGCCAATCATTGGGGGGGTGCCAACATTACTATAGTTTACCTATGATGTAACTAAAAATTTTCATTTTTGGAATTTTTTCCTTAATCTGTGTTATAAGAAGTTGCCTCGTACGAAATTTCAAGATTTTAAATTTACGGGCAGTGTGGTCCGTAGGTTTTGATTCTCTTGTGAGTTTCGAAAATTTGCGAGAATTTACGGCATAAACAGCTGTATCTTTTGATTGCGTTGGCTTAGAAGTTTGATTTTGTTACAGCTTAACGATATTATAGAACCTCTACCCGTTCAAAAGCAAAAGGCTAGTAACTTTAAAATGATTGTTATTTATTTATTATTATTATTTTTATTATATGATGTAACTAAAAATTTGCGATTTGCCCAATTTTGCCTTTATCTGTGCTATAAGACGTTGGTTCGTACCAAATTTCAAGAATCTGAGTTTACGGGAAGTACCCTGTAGGTTTTGATTCCCTTGCCAGTAGTTGCAAGTTTGAAAATATGCTAAAATTGCTGTTTCTTTTGATTGCGTTGAGATAGAAGTTTGATTTTTGTTACAGCTTAAAGGTATTATACACCTGAGTATTTGATATGAATTTCAATATAATAAAATAAGGGTGCATAGGGTGCCCACCAAGAACTTAGGGTCCCAAGCCAACCTCACCTGCAAGTGGTGCACCTGCCGATCAACGGACGAGGCTCTGGCAAACAAAATGTCCCAATAAGCGGCAATAGGCTCGCCACCTATTACGTGGGATCAAAACACTGGCGAAAAGTGGGCGTTTAATATGCCTCTGCCTACCCCTTCGGGGAAACAGGCGTGAGTCTATGTATATATGTATGTTCAATATAATAACTTTATGCGTTCATGAGTATGATGATGATGTAAGTAAAAATTTACGGTGTTCGCAATTTTTCCTTTATTTGTGCTATAAGACATTGCTTCGTACCAAATTTCAAGATTCTGAGTTCACGGGAAGTACTCTGTAGGTTTTGATTCTCTTGCAAGTTTCGAAAATTGTGGAAATTTGCAGCATAAACATTTGTATCTTTTGAGTGCGTTGGTTTAGAAGTTTGATTTTTCACAGCTTCATGGGACAGCACACTTGATTATTAATTGATATAAATTTCAGTTTGATACCTTCACGAGTTTCTGAGAAAATGGGTTTTGACAGACATACGGACAACAACGTGATCCTATAAGGGGTCCGATTGTTATTTCGAGGCACGGAACCCTAAAAATCAACAAAAAATACTTAGATACAGTTCTAGAACATTATACCAAAAATCAAAGAAAAATAATCGTCATAACAGTATTTTCCAAAAGTAATCAAATTTCAAAATTGCTTTACAACATTTCTAATATAGCAAATCCGTTAATCGCCACACAAAGGAGAGCAAAGAAAATCCCAACAGTAAGTATTATTTACAATATTCTATATCGTACATGACACAATTCTCGCATTTATAATTATAGTCTGGTAAGAGGAATAAAATCGAACAATCCAAGCGGCGCGTGTCACAGAGGGTGGTATTAGCCCTGCCTACATAAAATGATTCTATGTGTTGTACATATTTATATATACATAGCACACATTGACATAATGAGTAATACGGCACAATTCATTCCCTTCAATCCCGCACACCTGTGGCCAAACGAGATTGTAATCAAATCCATAAACTTCATGAAGACTTGCACGATGTATTAAAGCTTGTTTCTACGGTTTACATTTTAAATTAAGTGAGTGTTGGATGCTTATGTAAGTAGTTAAAGTTTTGATTTGCTATTACACATATATTATATAGGAATGGTATGGGTTCCAGGAAGATCCCTGACTTGCAGTATCCCGCTGTATGCGCCGACTATTCTTCGACACGTGTTTTGCCTCTGCACAAGGCATCCTCAGGAGCGATGGGCAACGACTGAGCTCTGTCGAAGGTAAAGTATCTCTCAGTACAGAACTTTATCTTATTACTAAAATAGGAATCGCGCCCTGGACTCAAGAGTATCGAAAAATATATGCAATTAAATTTGTGCTACATAAGCACTACAGAAATTAAATCTGTTCGTTTTTCTTGATACTTTATGCAAAACCACTTTCTGTACAGAGGAAAAGAGGAAACGTAACATTAGAAGCAGGTAGGTTTGCAAATGACATTCTATATACTGTAAAACAGATAATAGGTAGACAGACATATCTTCTCTTCTCTCTTCTGCTACCGACTTTATTAGAAAACATAGGTACATGTTGTTTACCGTTATTTCGATCGGTATATAAACTGTCAGTTTCATTACCATACGTCCTACACCTTGCTTACAGTTCGTAAGAATTGTTCATTCTATTGTATACCCTTAATTCCACGATCGCAGCGCAAAAAGTACAATAAAGCTTTCTGTTTTAATGTCACCACGAAAAGAATTGTTCCTGGAACAAAATTAGGCCACGGCTTTCTTCCAACCGCAACCGAAGAAATGAGTTTGTGGTTAAGACGTATTAGACAAATATATTAAGAAGCGAAAGGGTCTAGCTCTAAGGGTCTAGGCGTTTAAACTCTTCAAAAGTAAGGGAACTTTAATATTATCTGTTCGAAGTTTAGCCACCGTGGGAATTGTGTTTGCATAAATTAGCCAAGCAATTTAAGTTTTAGGAGGTAAATAGTAAAGGTTTATACTGGCCACGGTTCAGTTTAGGATAATTTTAGATCATAATACTTAATACAACAACATCGACATGTGTGTAGCAATGGAGTATAAGCATAAACAAGGGTGTTTCGGTGCTAATGTATTGTATCAATTTCAGTCTGTTCAAAATTAAGAAATTAATTTATTGGTATTATGTATTATTGACTTAAAATAAACTGCCTCCATGATCCAGTGGATAGCGTATGCACCTGCTGATCAGGTTTCGATTTCGAGCCGGGCAAAAGTATTACTGATATTTTCCAAATTTTCATTAGCAGTACGGAGTCTGCCAATGTGGCCAGTAATAGGCTCGTCCCCTATTATGTGGGACCTAAAGTTCATAAGGCAAAATGAAGGTGTAATATTACACCCCTGCCTACTTTTTCGCAGATACCGGTGTAACGAAATAAAAAGAAATATTGCCTTTGGTACAACCTTGCCAAATGACGTTGTATGTAGATTTATATCATCATCCTGCTCTTTTTCATAAAAGTCAGATAGCAAACGAGCCGCTTACCTGATGATAATAATAGAAACTAGCTAGTCATAACTTAGCTCTGAGTGCAGCTAACCACGTAGAAAATATAGTCAATAAAGCGTACCAATTGTTTGGTTTCATAATAATGCGAGCCACTCACGAATTCCGCCGTCCGTCTACATACCTATACTTATATAAGTCAATAATACGACCGCAATTAGAGTATGCAGTACCTATTTGGAATCCACATTATGCAAAATATAATGATGCTATTGAAATGGTCCAACGTAAGTATCTTCGAGCTATGCAGTACAGATGTTTCCGTAAAAAAATATCATACCAACAACTCCTGAAGAAATATAACATGTTAAGTTTACAGTCTAGACGTGTTCTTCTTGACACCATGACTCTTTTCAGTGTATGCCGCAACAAATTTGATTGTCCTGACTTAGTGAATCGCTTATGTTACCTGGTTCCTCGAACGGTGCATGGGCGAGATGTGCGATTCAGACATCTATTTGCTACTAGACTTTGTAAAACGAATGCTGGCGTACGCTCACCTCTGCCACAGAATAATTAATAGTACTAACGTACAGAAGCTTCACTTTTCAAACCAATTTATTGAAATTACGACTCTTGGTACTATGCAATAAAGTTCAATTCAGCTCGCATAAGCACTCAGTGCCTAATGCGATATTAACCTAACAGTTCCCGTTCTTTTCTAACACATAACACTGTCGCTGTCTGGCGCGGAGTGGCGCGCTAGGGTTGTCGACTTGGCGCTGCTACTATATTTATTCATCGTCTATCTACCTACTTGACCACGTACCTAATAATAAATAATTATCCTATAAGTATCCTATCCCACTATTTGAGCTAGTAGAACAAAAGCACAAAAATTCTGGTCGTTTACATTTTTACTATACAAATTCTTAGTTATTTCCTAAACGCGTGGACCGATTTACATGATTCAAACAGATAAAATGGTTTTTGAACTAGATCTTTAATTTGACACCATAATCGTTGAGATATCTCAACAAACAAAAAATCAAATTTTCAAGTTGCTCTCGTAATATAAATAAAATCAAATTTTCATGTCGCTTTCGACACACAGTTAATTAAGCAATACTTTGCATTAGACTTGTGATGATACATTTTTGTTGTTAAAGGCGTTTAAGTATATAATTTGAACAGTGTATGAACACGGCGCGTGAGAATATGGAGCGGTCGCACTCGTTGCGTGACGTCTAATGTGAGCGGCGCGCGGAAACCTACTAAATCCAACCACGTCGACGTGGTCGGCCGAGTACTTGTAAGTTTGTACCTAAAATGCGAAGTGCGCCCGGCCTGCCTCTGCAACGTTTACGCCGTACCTACAGTGATAAGTGCCTACACTTTCGCGCGGCTTCCAAGCCCGCGTCGTTAGTCGGCTGTTCACCGCTAGCGTGCAGAGCGATTTTTGCTATTAAATTTGCTAATAACGTGAATTTTAATAGTGAACAATAAAAATGTCTCATCACAAGTCTGGTGCAAAGTATTGCTCATTTCACGGATGTGTGTCGAAAAAGGGAGATAAAAGTGTGTCATTTTTTACATTACCTACAGATGCGGAAAGGTAAGCTAAACTAATTAATACCAAATTACGTACCTTCTTAATAGGTGTTGATTATTTCTGATTTAATGATGTTGACAATAGTACAGAATCCTAGTTTTATGGTTTGATGTTCGAAAATATAGTTTTTAAAAGAATTGTTACGCGGTATATACTTCATAGTTACATATAAGTAGGTATTAGATAATTACGAGAGCAACTTGAAAATTTGTTTTTTTGTTTGTTGAGATATCCCAACGATTATGGTGTCAAATTAAAGATCTAGTTCAAAAAAATTATCGGTTTGAATCATGTTAATCGATCCTTGCGTTTTTTTTTATTTATTTTTTTATTTACAACATAATAACAATACACAATTCACTTATACTTGTGATGCAAACACAAACTAATTCGAGTTTTACCGTGCATCTTAACCCTTAACCACTGATATAGGTCTGACCACAGATGAGAGAATTAGTATCAGATGGAAGGCGCGGCACAGTTGCGTGCGGCCACTAAAGCAAATACAAAATTGAAAAGCGAATACAAACTCGTCTCAGTGCGCTACGACGCATCGTACAGTTCACGCGTCACGATCACTTCAACTTTTAAATTCTCAAAATGCCGTCTTGCGTTCTTAAACACTGTAAAAGTTGTTCCTAAAAACAAAAACAGGAAAATGGAATATCTTTTCACAGGTAACTATTGATAATTTGACTGTTTCCTAATTTAATTTCGATAAAATTCGTATTTGTGCAAGAAATATGTAAGTGTTGCCAGTTTTTGTCGACGCCGTTCTGTCTGAATTAGGGAAAATGCACTTGTCAATTGATTATGTGATAATGATTGTCATGTTAATGAAAAATACATTACCGTATTATAAAAGTATATTGTAGATATATCTTCTTTCTCATAAATATAGTAATAGAATTTCAATTTCCATTAGTATATACCTTACATAATATTGTTTTGAGTTCGATCCCCAAACGATCCAAATATTCGTGTACACCCTGCTACTCGTCAAGCTTATACACTTTGACCTTTGCACCGTTCTTACGGCGTAAAGAATAAGTATCAAAATCGTACAGCAAATGTTTAGCTTGACTTGGCGCCGTGTGTACATACATACTTATGGCGTAGAGAATAAGTATCAAAATCGTACAGCAACTGTTTAGCTTCACTTGTCGCCCTGTATACATATATACTAATGGCGTAGGGAATAAGTATCAAAATCGTACAGCAACTGTTTAGCTTGACTTGGTGCCGTGTGTACATACATAAGTAAGTAAGTAAGTAATTCTTTATTGTACACCACAAAAATGCAAATACAAGGAAAAAAGCAAATTTTAACAATAGATGCACAATTGGCGGCCTTATCGCAAACAGCAATTTCTTCCAGGCAACCAGTCTATGATGGACATAACCGTAGAAGAATACAAGGTAATTTGATGGTGTAGTGACAGATGAAACATAACATTTGTTTTAACATATACATATATACAAATAAAATACAATAAATACATATACTTATAATACATATTCATATAATACATATCCATATATACATATATGATATATATTTCAATATAAATAAATATAATCACATATAATCATATAGGGAGTTGAGGAATAATGACGCAATTACATTGACAAATAGTGTTGCTTCAATGCATTTTTGAAAATGTTTAGTGTTCTTGCTCGTCTAATTTCAACTGGCAGCGCATTCCACAAAGGCACAGCCTGAACAGAGAATGATTTATCATAGAAGTTTATGGAATGCGGTGGCATCTGCAATCTCAGATCCTCTGACGACCTCAGGCACTTTGAATGTGTGTCATGAAGGAACTTAAAATGTTCTTTGAGATACATGGGTGTGTTAGGATTGAACAATACATTGTATAGTAAGATTAGAATATGAGTATTCCTGCGAAGACGAATCGGGAGCCACTTGAGTCTGCTACGAAATTCAGATACATGATCATATTTGCGTAAACCAAATATAAATCTTATACAAAAGTTTTGGAGGCGCTCAAGTTTATCAAGTTGCTCCTCATTAAGGTCAAGATAGCTGACATCGGCATAATCGAGTATTGGAAGAAGCAAAGATTGTGCAAGCGCAGTTTTGGTGGATATGGGAAGAAAGTTCCGCAGCCTACGTAATGAACCTGCTGATGCAAATACTTTACGGCTTGTCTCCTGCATCTGACGGCCCCAGGATAAAGTTCTATCCAGATAAATCCCCAGATTTTTTACATTATCTGCAACTGGTAAAATGTTGCCATCGAACAGAATCTGAGGCAGCAGTGACCAATTAATCTTAGAGATCATCCTGGAACTGCCAATCAGAATGATCTGAGTTTTGGTTGGATTAATCTTAAGTCCATAATTTTTACTCCACTCACAGATTTGCGCCAAGTCCGTATTAATAGTAGAAAACGCATTAGATATCGATTCTAATGGTGCCTGTGAGTATATTTGCAGGTCATCTGCGTAAAGGTGGTAGGACGAAATTAAATGTTTGGAGATAGAATTTATGAAAATTGCGAAAAGTAATGGAGAGAGAACGCCACCTTGTGGTACACCGACAGTCGCATTACACCATGAAGAGTATGATTCTTCAACGCGTATACGCTGACGGCGTCCAAACAAGTAACTACGAAACCAGTCAATTACCGTTGGAGATATGTTAATAGAGCGGAGTATGCCAAGCAGGATGTGGAAATCCACGGTGTTAAAAGCATTGCTAAAGTCAAGTAAGGATAGAAGCGTGAGCTTTCCACAATCCATACCCAACCTAATCTCATCGGTGATGTGAACCAATGCCGTGGTAGTACTATGACCAGGACGAAAACCGGATTGAAAGGGATTTAGGAGAGAATTTTTTGACAGGAAGGTACTTAGTTGTGTATATACAAGACGTTCGAGGACTTTGGAAAGGAATGGTAGTATGGATATAGGTCGGAAGTCGGAGAAGGAACTGGGTTTGGGTTTCTTTGGCAACGGAATTATTTGTGCATCTTTCCATGCTGATGGGAAGATACTACTAGCAACTGAATGATTTAAGATGTGACATAGGACAGAGAGGATTTCATCAAGGATGGGAAGGATCATGTTTCGGCTGATACAGTCATTACCAACAGCATTGGATGAGATTGAAACATACTTATGGCTTAGGGAATAAGTATCAAAATCGTACAGCAACTGTGTAGCTTGACTTGGCGCCGTGTGTACATACATACTTATGGCGTAGGGAATAAGTATCAAAATCGTACAGCAACTGTTTAGCTTGACTTGGCGCCGTGTGTACATACATACTTATGGCGTAGGGAATAAGTATCAAAATCGTACAGCAACTGTTTAGCTTGACTTGGCGCCGTGTGTACATACATACTTATGGCGTAGGGAATAAGTATCAAAATCGTACAACAACTGTTTAGCTTGACTTGGTGCCGTGTGTACATACATACTATTTATTTCTCAACTAATCGACGCCAGCGGCTTCGCACGCACATATTTTCGTATTTCTCGTTTTGCCCGATCCCGTGGGAATTTCGAGAAATCCCGTCTTAGTGCACCCCTACGGTTCCCAAGAAACATACATGCTAAATTTCAGCTTCATGCGCCGAGTAGTTTCGGCTGTAGCTTGTCTGTCAGTCAGTCAGTAACGCAAGGATTTTATATATACAGATTTACGAAGTAGTTAAAACTTAACTCGGTACCTACATTTAAGAAATGTATTTATAAAAGCATTAATTAAATCCATGGTAAATTCTTCAAAACCGCAAATGAATATAAGAATATTACATAACTATACGCAAAATACTGGGAGATTATTTATAATCTGGCAACTTTACACACACATAGACGCGCGTGTCCGTACAGTGCCAGTCGCCAAAGGTCACGCACACATAGCTGTCAACGTGCCACACTTAGTTGGACGAATGCGCTCTATCTGATACTAATTCTCTCATCTGTGGGTCTGACAGACTCCCATTCGAAATCCAAACGTTCACTATCTCACTCTAATGAACGACAGAGCTTCGTGCGCTCGAGTACCTTCTTTGCAGTCAGTAAGCAAAGAGCCGTGAGGGGGTGAGGACGCTACGCACGTGTTTTAAGGTATTTATCGATGTTTGATTTTTTCATGTAGGTCTGACAGACCTCTATCAGTAAATACGTAACTTTTTTGAGATATGTTTTTTCTTTCCGGAATGGATTCAGAGCAACCAAGTACATCACGGTCCCTGCAACAACGTGATACAAATTTATCGGACTCCGTTCAAGCAACTACCTTAGAAAACTGAATTTTAAATGAGGAAGATGACGCTTTTAGCGGTGATTCAGTTGTTGATGAAAACTATAAGTTTTCAAACAGAAAAATTGCTCAAAAGGAAGTATTGCATTGTATGTGATTATAAAAAGAGGATAATGACACAATATTTATGCGTTTCATGCAAGTTATCAATATTTTTGCAGTACTCAAAACCATTATGTGTAAATTGCATAGAGACAAAAAATAAACAATGTTTAACCCCCCTCTTTTTTATATCATTAATTATAGAAAAATTATATGTCAGCTTGGGAATGTAAGAATTAAGAAAGAATATTTCGTTTTGTTGATTGTAGTAAGATTTTAACAATTATTTTTTTTTTTATGAGCAATTGAAGAAAAAAAAGTGCTGTTTAAGTAATAACTAAGAGAAACTTCTTATAAATAATCGATACTGTTAATTTTTAGGTTTTCATTTTGAAATATTTGATTATAAGTTACTAAACATAACAATAAAACTCAAACTGAAAAAAAACATTGTGTTTTAATTTCTAAGTTCTTTTTTCGTATAGGAGTCTCCCAGACCTATATCAGTATTAATGTCATAAAATTGAGTGTCAGTGCTTAAGGGTTTATAATATGATCGACGGCGGCATAGCCATGTGCGAGCATGCTTTTATCACAATAAACAAGAGATCCACACAAATCATACAATCACATGACGATAATAGTTACAATATTAGATTTTTTCTGTAGAATCGCACATAATGTCATAAATGTAAGGTAGTTGCAAACTGTTCTCGACGAAAGTTGAGTTCACGTCACCGCACTGGGTGTCCCTTTCATGAAGTTGTTGTTTATGTGGGTATATACAGAATGTTCCGTATTGAGTGTGATTCATTTAATTCGAATAAGAATAGAATTGTACTGAATAAATAAAAAAGATGCTAAAAATGTATAATATATCTTTTTGCCGTGTATGGTAAAAGCTATACTGGGTCTGTACAATATTATACTCTATTATGAATATGAATTTTGTATTGATTGCGCAATGATGATTTCTTGTAAAGTTACACTTATTATATCAAACGGGTATAATATGACGTAACCAAAAATAGGAATATAAGGAAATAGTAGGAAATAACTAAGAATTAGTATAGTGAAAATGTAAACGACCAGAATTTGTGTGGTTTTTGTTCTAGCGAAGAGACGAAAAATCATCAAAAATATCACTAACCATTTAACAAACCTAGATATATCCAGGTTTGTTTTACATACATACATACATAGACTCACGCCTGTTTCCCGGAGGGGTAGGCAGAGACTACGGAACGCCATTTGCAACAATCCTGACATATCTCTCTTGCTTCATTCACTCCCATCAGATTCCTCATGCATGCTCTTCTGTTCAGGGTACTTCTCACCTGTCCTGTTTTTAGGATGTCTCCAATCTGGTCAGAGAACGTCCGCCTAGGTCTTCCCCTTCGTCTTGTCCCTTCCACACTTGCCTTATATATCTGCTTGGTCAGTCTTTCGTCATCCATCCTCTCCACGTGTCCAAACCATCTTAGCATACCTTTCTCGATGCTTGTCACTATATCTTCTTTTATCCCACAACACTCTCTTATCACACAATTCTTTATTCTGTCAGTCAGAGGAACACCACACATACTTCTCAGTGCTCTCATTTCTACAGCATTTATTCTACTTTCATGACTCTTCTGCCATACCCAACTATCACTACCATACATAAGAGTAGGTACTAACACCCCTCTATGCACAGCCAAACGTGCCTTTTTGGACACGTTTTGGCTATTCATAAACGCCTTCAGAGCTCCATTCACTCTATTACCTGCATTAATTCTTCTTTCAATATCTTCTACATTCTTACCATCTCTTGTAAACAGCGTACCTAAATATACAAACTCATTCACTTGCTCCACTCGCTGTTCATCGATCATAATATTACAAGCCGTAACGCATTCCTCCTTTTCAAAAACCATAACTTTCGTTTTACTTACATTCACTTTCATTCCTTTCCTCTCTAACGCACCATGCATGATTGTTACCATCTCCTGCAACACCTCCGCTGAAGACGCAAGCATAACCTGATCATCAGCATAAAGGAGGCATTTGACAAGTAACTCATTCATCCTTAATCCACAATCACTATGTTTCAAATCTTGCAAACAACTGTCCATGAAGAGGTTGAACAGCCATGGCGACGCTACACATCCCTGTCTGACACCTGTGTTGATGGTAAACCAGTCAGTGTATGCCCCGTTTATCCTCACACAAGCTCTAGAATCCTCATAAAGGGATTTCAGAGCTCGTATGAGGCTGCTGTTCACCCCATACATCGACAGTACCGACCACATTTCATTCCTCACCACTTTATCATAAGCCTTTTCCAAATCCACGAATGCGCAGTAGAACTTTTGACCCTTGGCCAAAAATTTCTCGGCTATGCATCGCAAAGAAAAGACTTGATCCGTACACCCCATACCCTTTCGGAATCCCGCTTGTACATCCCATATTTTCTTGTCGGTTACTTTCATAACTCTTTCAATCAGTACCTTCGCATACAATTTGCCAACAATGCTGAGAAGGCTAATGCCTCTATAGTTTTTGCAGTCTTGTTGCGATCCTTTTCCTTTATAAAGAGGCACAACTACTGCTGTGGACCAGTCATCAGGTACCCGGCCGGTGCTCCAGCACAAGTTAAATAAACGCTGCAGCTGACTAACTATGATGCCCTGTCCAGCCTTCAGCATTTCGACTGTAATCCTATCATACCCTGCAGCCTTACCTAATTTCATACTGGCCAGTGCCTTCAAAATCTCATCCACGCCAATATCGCTTTCATAATTGCTATCATTATCATTCATTTCACCTGTTAATGTCTCTGTCTTCGTTCTTTCAAATAATCCTTCAAAAAAATCTTTCCACCTCTTCAGCACACACGATTCACCATTCAGTATCTTTCCATTCTTGTCTCTGATTGTTGTGTATTCTGAGGATTGAGTTTTTCCTCGATCTGCACGAACAGATTTCCAGAAAAACTTAATGTTTCTCCGAAAGTCGTCAGATAATCTACTATCAAACTCATCTTTCTTTTCCGCTTTTTTCCTTTTAACCATTTCTTTCACTATTCTTTTACACCTAACAAACTCCTTTCTTGCTTCATCTATGTCATCACTCGTTGCCTTTCCCATTCTTTCATTTGCTCTGGCAGCCAACCAATCTAACCACGCTTTCTTCTTCTCTGATACTGCTGATTGTACATCCTTGTCCCACCATGTATTCTTAACCTTTCGTAGTTTCCTTCTCTTGATCACACCACATACTTCAGACGCTACACATACTACATCTTCTTTAAAGGAATGCCATAATTCTTCCATATCATTTATGCCATCGAACCTCTCAAATCTTGCTATCAATCTTCGTTTATACTCATCTTTCACATCTTTCTCTTGCAGAATTTCTACTTTTATTCTTTCCAAGACCCTCCCTTGATTATTTTCTCGGTGTCGCCATCCTCTAAAGAGCCCACTTATCCGGCTTAACACCAAAAAGTGGTCTGTATGGCTGCCGATCCCTCGAAACACTCTCGTATCCAACACATTCTTTCTCAGTCGTTCATCTACTATTACAAAATCAATCATACTTCTTCTAACATTTTTCGCCTCACGTGTATACAAATGTATCCTTTTGTGATCAAACATGTTGTTTGTCACACAAAGGCTCCACTCCAAACAAACCTCAAGCAGTTCTTTTCCATTTTCGTTCACACTCTTATCACCGAATCCACCTAAAACCCTCTCAAATCCATCTCGCTTTACTCCCACCCATCCATTGAAATCACCTAACAAAATCAATCTTTCATTATCCTTACAGGTCCTCAGAATCTCTCTTAAACTCTCCCAAAACTCCTGCCTTTCGTCTTGCTCATGTTGTGACATACCCGTTACTATATTGACCGGGGCGTAAACCCCTACAATAAGAAGACGAGTAAGTCCTACTTTCATTCTCATCCATAGTAGCCTTGCATTTACACATTCAAACTCTTTTACGCACTCATTCATTCGCGCAGACAGTACTAAACCAACTCCCTTGCAGGCTCTGGTGGTACTATCTACTCCGGACCAATACGCCGTGTAGCTGCCATGCTTGGTAGTGCCACATCCTTTCTTTTTCGTTTCATTCACACTCAGAACATCAATCTTTCTATCATTCATCATCTGGTATACTTCATCCAATTTTCCGTCCATTCCACCGCCAACATTCAACGTTGCAAATCGGCTTTCCGCAGGCCGCTTTTCGCCCTCGCGGGAAACGAGACGTGACGGGTTGCGAACCGCGTCGCCGCCATTTAAAGAATTATTAATATCTGTCCTCATAGCGTTCCCACGAGTAATAGGGATTTAAAATGTCCATCCCCGCAGAGCCCTGTACGGGGGTAAGATGGAATCCTAGCTGTGACCACCAACACAGGCACCCTCCGTTTGAGACCAGCTTGCCCTCTGGCCACGAATCCCTCGGCACGGGTCGGTTGACACCTTAGATCGGGGTTTTGTGTCGGGTATGCTCCCTGAAAGTTGGTTTAATTTCGGAGTTTTCCTTCTCCTAGACAGGTTGCCAACCAAGGCTAACGAGGCCCATCTCCCCGAACGTTTGGTTTAATTTTGGAGTTTTCCTTCTCCTAGACAGGTTGCCAACCAAGGCTAACGAGGCCCATCTCCCCGAAATGATATATTATTAACATGTTTTATTTGTTTCTTACAGTAAACAGGGTCTACAATGGCTGATCGCCAAGCCCCTCAAAGAAGAATGGGCGGTTTCGACCCAAGTGTTGCAACATCTTGAGACCTATATCAAACTAGACGTTGCCCGCAGCTGCACCCGCACATATACTGTTTCTGCCGAATCCCGTGGTCATTTCGGGAAATCCCTTCTTAGTGCATCCCTATAGTCACCAAGGAACATACATGCCAAATTTCAGCTTCTTGCTCCCCGTAGTTTTGGCTATTGGTTGTCTGTAAGTCAGTCAGTAAAGCAAGAATTTTATATATACAAATTAAAGATCTCAATAAGTGTATTTTTTTGTATGGTCGTAACTCTGTAATATGTGGAGGGATAATGTAATAGGAGATTAAAAATAAAACTTGCGCGGTCTTATCTGAGCAAACACCTAAGGAATTACATGTAGATAATCAAAATATGCACGAGAATATGCTAGGCAAATCAATTGTAGTATCACTAGTATAATAAACATTTTAGTGCAATCGATATATTATGTCTCAGTAAGTTTACTTTAAAAAATTATATAATTACAATCCTAAAAGATCGGCAGCAGGCTA
Organism: Euclidia mi; assembly: GCA_944739405.2. NCBI lineage: Eukaryota > Metazoa > Arthropoda > Insecta > Lepidoptera > Erebidae > Euclidia > Euclidia mi. The sequence continues at coordinate 35,709,364 of OX123189.2, forward strand.
TACAGGTTTAATATTATTATCAACTCAATTGCATCTTTTTATTGTTATTAATATATCATAACTTTATTCAAATACCTTTTTTTCTTCTAAAAATATACATATTTTACTGCGTTGAATACAGCTCATGTCTGCTAACAGAAGTAAGTATATCTTTATAATTAGTAATTTGTGGAAAATGTAGTAGGTAGTATATTAGTTAAGCTTAGTAATAAGGACTTATTGTGTATACATAATGTACTACTGTTTGTTTTCCCAAAGTTAAATAAATAAATAAATAACCAGATAGGGTCGCTAACTCTAAAACACTGAAGAAGGCTCTATTCTCGTTTTCTTCTCTTTCATCCTTTCTACACCTACACCCCTTAGGAAGAGTAAACGGGAAAGTTAGATGTAAAAGTGTGAGGGCTAAAGAGTTAAGGGCCTACCCTTAGCTCTTTAGCCCTCACACTTTTACATCTAAGTTCATAAAGAATTTTTTAAATTCTCTCACAAAAGGATGATGCAGTGCATGCATCATTCTTTTGTGTGAGAATTTTGCCACGGTTGACGTAGTGGTTTAAACGGTCGCCTCGTCTCTGGACAGTGTGCCCACACGACTCAAGACTTTGTGTGAATTGCTGTTTCGTGTCATTGTCATGTTCATTGTGTCCGTTGGTTGTAGGTATGTTTGTAAATTTTCCTGCGGCACAGAATTTATTCCTTTTGCGGGAGTTGTCGGGAGGAGGCACAAACGCTCATTCCTAGAGACTACCTATAAATAAAATAATAGATAGTTTCCTTTTAATTCCAAAAGCAATACCAAAGAAACAGCTTTTAGTGCAAAACTTCGTATGAATTAAAAATATGACAATAACGTATGCACATTAATTTTACAGATTTCAACTGTAGCAATGTGCTAATTCGCTTAACAATGTGCCCGGTAGATGCTGATAGGCCCCCTATTACATTGGGACCTAAACATAACTGGCGAAATGTGGGTGTGTATACACCTCTGCCTACCACTTCGGGGATAAAAGGCGTGAAGTTATGTTATGTTATCAACTGTAGCATACCATCACTTTTAAAGTGAACAAAACTAAGAAAAAGGAAAAACTACACATTAAACCTTTTAGTCGAAACTCGGCACAGAAATCTTCTAATCGAATGAAATAGGCACTCAGAGTACCAAATACGCTGGAGACTGTAATAGGCCAATTGCAACTAATACAACCATTCAGTAATAGCATGAAAGGCGTTATCACCTACCTTGAGACTAACGACTAAAGACTAACAAATTAACGACGGCTTAAAAAGCCAGATTTGCATATGTCATTCACCTGTATTGAAATTGCTCGAATATGTGAAAAGCATTTGAATTTATAGTCAGTCGTATCTCGACGTCATTGTTTAAAACATATGAGAACTTTGAGAATTTGAGAAGAACACACGACTAAGTTAATAGAAAGAACCTATTTACCTAGACATGATTTTCTTATCTATAAAAATATACTTAATTCCAAAATAAATCGACAGTTATTTTCTTTCTAATATTCCCATCTGTAATGGCGAAGCAAAATACACATGAGATACAACAGTATAAAAAAATATTCTGCGCTGAAAGTTTGCCTTAAAAAGTTTCTTCATGCTTTAATAGTGAAATCATATAGTTATCCTTCACTTCGAAATAACACCGCCTTTCAAACAGCCCTATCAGAATGTTGCCTAAGTTGCCCTTAAATACATTCAGAAACAAATTTAAATTTTTATTAGAATTTTATTTACAAAACGACCAAGTGTTGGCTGAACGTGACCTTTGGTGACCCTCAGACTGATCCGCTGGCGACAATACACTTTTAATAAATTAAACCTAGAGGAATATTGTTTTTTATATAGTCCCATTTTAAATTACTTTTGCCTCAAGCCTGAAGATTCTAAGCACAAAGTATGATTGATGACATCAATCATACTCTGTACCTACCTAGAATCTTCAGGTAATTTTTACGTAATGCTCTAAGAGCTTTTTGAATTTAGGCTTATTGCAAATCAAATTAATTTCCTTATTTTAATCTTGTTTTTATAGGTAGCTTTACTCGATTTCAAAGTGAATGTTGCTACTTAAAGGCTTAATATTGCTAAAGTTGGAACTATCTGAGCGTGTCCGGTTGTATAATAGTTATTTGTGCAACAAGAGAACAAAGTTGTTATTTGTTTCGAGTGCTGATTTTGAGTCCCGAGCAAGCGAAGGATTCTATGATTGATTCACGAGCGTAGCGAGTGATTCATAATTAGAATCCTGAGCGTAGTGAGGGACTCAACAGCACGAGATGCAAAAAACTTTGCTCTCGTGTAGCACACATAACTTTTCACCTCAGCAGTGAGAACACATATTACTTAGGAGACATAGAAATGAACAGGAATAGATTGAAAACTTAATTCTGCATTAATCACTTGTTGTTTTAACTCTTCTGGTGTTAAAGGACAGTCATCATCGCTAGTTTCGCTCATCTTTTTAGATTATTTTATATATTAATATAATTTAACACGTTACGCTATCAGCATCAGCGAAATTTTTATTCCCGCAATTTTTTTAAATCGCGTTTTGATACACCGCGTCCCTGATGTTTATTTTTCAAATTTATCATTGTTGAAATTCCAAATAAAAATGTATTGGTTGAATATCAATTTCATACTATTAATTAGACTTTAAAATCCAATAATAAATTAAACGTATAAACAATAACACAAAAAAAAACGTAATTTCTTTATTACAAATATCTTTAAATTTTAAAGTATTACGCGTTTCCGAACGTGTTTTCTTTGAGGTCGAATTCCAAAATCGAATTTTGAAGGGGTTTGTTTGTTTCACTCGCTTTTTATATGCATGTGAAAGAGACACAGCAAAATTCGAATGTTTTCAAATTTATGGCTGAACAATGTCAATTCGTGGCACTGAAGATTGAATAATTAAAAAGCTACTTTTACTCACGCTCGAATCAAAATCGCGTTTTGTTCACTGTTGAGTCGCAGCAAAAGTGGCATGTGTGAGCTGCTGTGGTGAAAAAGTTTTTTCACCTCAGCAGCAACAAAATCCTTCGAAATTCGATTTTGGAATTCGACCTCAAAGAAAACACGTTCGGAAACGCGTTATACCCTAAAATTTAAAGATATACAAATCTTTATATATAAAGAAATTATGTTGTTTTTTAAATGTTATTGTTTATATGTTTAATATATTATTGGATTTTAATAAAAATAAGTCTAATTAATAGTATAAAATTGGTATTTAACCAATACATTTTTATTTGGAATTTCAACAATGATACATTTGAAAAATAAACATCAGGGACGCGGTATCAAAACACGATTTAAAAAAATAGCGGGAATAAAGTAAACATCTCGTTGATGCTGATAGCGTATAGCATAACGTGTTAAATTATATTAATATAAAATACTAAATAAATATAGGACGCGTTTACGCTTGTATCAAAAAAACACATATTTCCGGTACATTTTACGACAATTTTAGATAATAACTAATAAAACTAATGATTACGATAAATTAATTACTTTTTTATCTATAAATCAATTTGAAAATAAATAGAAAATATTTAATTAATATTAATGTAAAATCGATTCGAAACGGCCTCTTAAATCAAAAATAGGCATATACTGCTATTTTTGGGTACAATTTTCTCTCTATTTTTACATTCATTTAGATTTTCAAAGATAGAATAGGGTAGTAAATATAGTCAACTCAAAAACAATTTGATTATTTTTTTTCAAAATATTGTAAATTGACTCAAAAAAAGCAAAAAATCATCTTACATTTTTCTTCTATTTTGCTCGCATACGCGTGTCTTAATATGTGGCAATAAGGTTCGTTTTATTTAGCCACTTTCTTGATTTATATATCCAAATTCTGCAATGAGATCTCAGTCTGCGCTTGAGCGCCGTCGGGAGTGGACTCTATGTCGCTTGTCGCTGCAGCCCGAAGACGAAAAAAGCAATATACGAATACAAAATATTCGCTAAAATCAATTTGATACTTCTCGTATTCTGTGCGAATTACGTACAAGTAAATTTCTTTTGTATAAATGGACATTATTACTTTATTTTCTCCGTTATGTTGAGTCAGGATATATTTCGGTATTTAGATATTATTTTGTTTCTTGCGTTGAAATCTGGTAAGATTATCTGGACTGATGGTATACCATCCCGTTCAAGTGTTGCGACTGGAACTCATAAAAGAGTAGACCTAGTTATGCCAGGTTGGGGCTCATTTTATTTGTTTTGGTGAGACCCTATCACTGGTACTAGTAAAGTAACCTTCCAAGGTTATTCGATGAGTCGTGCTGGTACTCATATGTGAGTAGAGCTAGGCATGCCGAGTTTGGGCTTATTTTGTTTGTACATAAGAGACCCTACCACTGGAACTTATGAAGTAACCTTCCAGGGTTATTCAATGACTCTTGCTGGTACTCATGTGTGAGTAGAGCTAGGCATGCCGAGTTTGGGCTCATTTTGTTTGTACATAAGAGACCCTACCACTGGAACTTATGAGGTAACCTTCCAGGGTTATTTAATGACTCTTGCTGGTACTCATGTGTGAGTAAAGCTACTCATGCCGAGTTTGGGCTCATTTTGTTTGTACATAAGAGACCCTACCACTGCATTTTATGAAGTAACCTTCCAGGGTTATTCAATGACTCTTACTGGTACTCATATGTCAGTAGAAATAGGCATGCCGAGTTTGGGTTCATTTTGTTTGTACATAAGTGACCCTACCACTGGAACTTATGAAGTAACCTTCCAGGGTTATTCGATGACTCTTGCTGGTACTCATATGTGAGTAGAGCTAGGCATGCCGAGTTTGGGCTCATTTTGTTTGTACATAAGAGACCCTACCACTGGAACTTATGAAGTAACCTTCCAGGGTTATTCAATGACTCTTGCTGGTACTCATGTGTGAGTAGAGCTAGGCATGCCGAGTTTGGGCTCATTTTGTTTGTACATAAGTGACCCTACCACTGGAACTTATGAGGTAACCTTCCAGGGTTATTTAATGACTCTTGCTGGTACTCATGTGTGAGTAGAGCTAGGCATGCCGAGTTTGGGCTCATTTTGTTTGTACATAAGAGACCCTACCACTGGAACTTATGAAGTAACCTTCCATGGTCGTTCAATGACTCTTGCTGGTACTCATGTGTGAGTAGAGCTAGGCATACCGAGTTTGGGCTCATTTTGTTTGTACATAAAAGACCCTACCACTGCATTTTATGATGTAACCTTCCAGGGTTATTCAATGAGTCTTACTGGTACTCATATGTCAGTAGAGCTAGGCATGCCGAGTTTGGGCTTATTATGTTTGTACATAAGAGACCCTACCACTGAAACTTATGAAGTAACCTTCCAGGTTTATTCAATGACTCTTGCTGGTACTCATATGTGAGTAGAGCTAGGCATGCCGAGTTTGGGCTTATTTTGTTTGTACATAAGTGACCCTACCACTGGAACTTATGAAGTAACCTTCCAGGGTTATTCAATGACTCTTGCTGGTACTCTTGTGTGAGTAGAGCTAGGCATGCCGAGTTTGGGCTCATTTTGTTTGTACATAAGAGACCCTACCACTGCATTTTATGAAGTAACCTTCCAGGGTTATTCAATGACTCTTACTGGTACTCATATGTCAGTACAGCTAGGCATGCCGAGTTTGGGCTCATTTTGTTTGTACATAAGACACCCTACCACTGGAACTTATGAAGTAACCTTCCATGGTCATTCAATGACTCTTGCTGGTACTCATGTGTGAGTAGAGCTAGGCATACCGAGTTTGGGCTCATGTTGTTTGTACATAAGAGACCCTACCACTGGAACTTATGAAGTAACCTTTTTCAGGTTTATTCGAAGACTCTTAGTGGTACTCATATGTGAGTAGAGCTAGGTATGTTCCAGTGGTAGGGTCTCTGATGTTAATACAAAATGAGCCCAAACTCGGTATGCCTAGCTCTACTCACACAAGAGTACCAGCAAGAGTCATTGAATAACCCTGGAAGGTTACTTCATAAGTTCCAGTGGTAGGGTCACTTATGTACAAACAAAATAAGCCCAAACTCGGCATGCCTAGCTCTACTCACATATGAGTACCAGCAAGAGTCATTGAATAAACCTGGAAGGTTACTTCATAAGTTTCAGTGGTAGGGTCTCTTATGTACAAACATAATAAGCCCAAACTCGGCATGCCTAGCTCTACTGACATATGAGTACCAGTAAGAGTCATTGAATAACCCTGGAAGGTTACATCATAAAATGCAGTGGTAGGGTCATTTATGTACAAACAAAATGAGCCCAAACTCGGTATGCCTAGCTCTACTCACACATGAGTACCAGCAAGAGTCATTGAACGACCATGGAAGGTTACTTCATAAGTTCCAGTGGTAGGGTCTCTTATGTACAAACAAAATGAGCCCAAACTCGGCATGCCTAGCTCTACTCACACAAGAGTACCAGCAAGAGTCATTGAATAACCCTGGAAGGTTACTTCATAAAATGCAGTGGTAGGGTCTCTTATGTACAAACAAAATGAGCCCAAACTCGGCATGCCTAGCTCTACTCACACAAGAGTACCAGCAAGAGTCATTGAATAACCCTGGAAGGTTACTTCATAAGTTCCAGTGGTAGGGTCACTTATGTACAAACAAAATAAGCCCAAACTCGGCATGCCTAGCTCTACTCACATATGAGTACCAGCAAGAGTCATTGAATAAACCTGGAAGGTTACTTCATAAGTTTCAGTGGTAGGGTCTCTTATGTACAAACATAATAAGCCCAAACTCGGCATGCCTAGCTCTACTGACATATGAGTACCAGTAAGAGTCATTGAATAACCCTGGAAGGTTACATCATAAAATGCAGTGGTAGGGTCTTTTATGTACAAACAAAATGAGCCCAAACTCGGTATGCCTAGCTCTACTCACACATGAGTACCAGCAAGAGTCATTGAACGACCATGGAAGGTTACTTGATAAGTTCCAGTGGTAGGGTCTCTTATGTACAAACAAAATGAGCCCAAACTCGGCATGACTAGCTCTACTCACACATGAGTACCAGCAAGAGTCATTAAATAACCCTGGAAGGTTACCTCATAAGTTCCAGTGGTAGGGTCTCTTATGTACAAACAAAATGAGCCCAAACTCGGCATGCCTAGCTCTACTCACACATGAGTACCAGCAAGAGTCATTGAATAACCCTGGAAGGTTACTTCATAAGTTCCAGTGGTAGGGTCTCTTATGTACAAACAAAATGAGCCCAAACTCGGCATGCCTAGCTCTACTCACATATGAGTACCAGCAAGAGTCATCGAATAACCCTGGAAGGTTACTTCATAAGTTCCAGTGGTAGGGTCACTTATGTACAAACAAAATGAACCCAAACTCGGCATGCCTAGCTCTACTCACATATAAGAACCAGCAATAGTCATCGAATAACCCTGGAAGATTACTTCATAAGTTTCAGTGGTTGGGTCTCTCATGTACAAACAAAATGAGCCCAAACTCGGCATGCCTAGCTCTACTCACATATAAGAACCAGCAATAGTCATCGAATAACCCTGGAAGGTTACTTCATAAGTTTCAGTGGTAGGGTCTCTCATATACAAACAAAATGAGCCCAAACTCGGCATGCCGAGCTCTACTCACATATGAGTACCAGCAAGTGTCATCTAATAACCCTGGAAGGTTACTTCATAAGTTCCAGTGGTAGGGTCTTTTATGTACAAACAAAATGAGCCCAAACTCGGCATGCCTAGCTCTACTCACATAAGAGTACCAGTAAGACTCATCGAATAACCTTGGAAGGTTACTTCACTAGTACCAGTGGTAGGGTCTCACTAAAACAAATAAAATGAGCCCCAACGTGGCATAACTAGGTCTACTCTTTTATGAGTTCCAGTCGCAACACTTGAATGGGATGGTATACCATCAGTCCACATAATCTTACCAGATTTCAACGCAAGAAACAAAATAATATCTAAATACCGAAATATATCCTGAATCAACATAATGGAAAAAATAAAGTAATAATGTCCATTTAGGTATATAAAAATAAGAAACTTATTTGTACGTAATTTGCACAGCCAGGCCTATAACACATAGATACATATCACAAAAAATTCTAAGTCTCAAAGTTATTTAGTTGAACTACATTTCCGCAAATTACCGTACGTAGTACGTACTGTTGCCGCCGTGTCGCTGTAGTGACGCGATTTTGTACCTACTAATTTTGTAAACGCGTCCTTAATATAAAAAGATGAGTGAAACTAGCGATGATGACTGTATTTTAACACCAGAAGAGTTAAAACAAGTGATTAATGCAGAATTTTGTTTTCAATTTATTCCTGTTAATTTTTATGTCTCCTAAGTAATATGTGTTCTCACTGCTGAGGTGAAAAGTTATGTGTGCTTCACGAAAGCAAAGTTTTTTGCATCTCGTGCCATTGAGTCCCCCACTACGCTCAGGACTCAAAATCAGCACGCGAAACAAAAAACAACTTTGCTCTCTTGTTGCACAAATAACTATTTCACCTCAGCAGCTCAAACATACCGCTTTTGCTGCAAGACAACAGTGAACAAAACGCGATTTTGATTCGAGCGTTAGTAAAAATAGTTGTTTAATGCAGGGGGCCTTTAATGTTGCGTTCTCTCTCCCACCGGCAGACACGAATAGGCCCCACTCTGCCACTCTATTCTTAATATCTCTATGGTCACGAATTGACATTGTTCAGCCATACATTTGAAACATTAGAATTTTACTGTGCTATGTCTCTTTCACATGCATATAAAAAGTGAGTGAATAAACAAACCCCTTCGAATTCGAAATTCGATTATGGAATTCGACCTCAAAGAAAACACCTTCGGAAACGCAAATAAAAAAAGATATTTGTAATAAAGAAATTACTTATTTTATATGTTATTGTTTATATGTTTAATTTATTATTGGATTTTGATAAAAATAAGTCTAATTAATAGTATAAAATTGGTAATTAACCAATACATTTTTATTTACAATTACAACAATGATACATTTTAAAAATAAACATCAGGGACGCGGTTTTAAAACGCGATTTAAAAAAGTAGCGGGTATAAAACTTTCGCTGATGCTGATACAGTATAGCGTAACGTGTTAAATTATATTAATATTTAAAATAATCTAAAAAGATGAGTGAAACTAGCGATGATGACTGTACTTTAACACCAGAAGAGTTAAATCAACAAGTGATTAATGCAGAATCCAATCTATTCCTGTTGATTTCTATGTCTCCTAAGTAATATGTATTCTCACTGCTGAGGTGAAAAGTTATGTGTGCTACACGAGAGCAAAGTTTTTTGCATCTCGTGCTGTTGAGTCCCTCACTACGCTCGGGATTCTATTAGTACTAGGTACTCTATTATTGACTTTAATTTTTTAATCATAGGCAATAAAAATTTGCTAAAAATAGCTGAGCTATCCTTAATTATTAAGAAATTGACTACAAACGAATATGATTACAGACAACTAGCTAGTACATCGCATTAAAATTTCTAAGCATGGAGATTTTACGTTGTGTATGAATGAAAACGTCAGAATGAACTTAAACAAAATCCATTAAAAAGTTACGGTAAAATAACATTTGGTGTAACCTTTGTCAAAAGACGCTATTTATTTTTATTAAGTGTAAAGAATCTTCTGTGCGACTAATAGTTTGCCAGTTTGCCACCTGTAATTCTATACCCGCTCTTTCGAGATGCCGGCTGGAGGACGAGCGTTGCGACACCATAAACTTGCATTTAACTTTAAACTTACCTCTTCTTGACATCTATAATACCTGCATATTTCATTTCTCATACTCGGAAAGTAGTGTTGTTTTAATCCGGAAAGAAAATGCTGCTTCCCTCCATAGAGAGGGAAAAACTCATACAAATTACTTCCCACCTAAGGGCCAGAATGAACTTTAAAAATAGATCTGCTGTCAGCTGTGAAGAGTTTTATGTAAAAAAAAACTAGGTAATTAAAATAATTCTGCGGCCATGTGAGTTTCTTAACAGTCAGTGTGAACTTAGCGCAAACTTCTTTACGCGGAATAAGCCGCAACAATTACGCGCTGACGCTGAGTTCCATATTTAAAATTTAAAAAGTCGACATGAATTGGCAGGATAGTAATCTGTTATGTATCTGTGACGGAATTTAAAAAAATAGGTACAGTACTCCCAAATTAATAATTCGCATGCAGATCTTCGTTAATTGTCGTATTCCCGGAAACACCCGAATCATTGAATTGTAAGAGCCCTAAACAATGCACTTGCATTTTGCACCTTGTTCGAAAGAAATAGGAGTGAATATTATGTGTAGGTACACAATCGAAAACAATTCGGGCGGTCGGCGGCGGTCGCCGGTCCGGAAAATGGAAAGATGCTAAAAATTAATTAAAATACAGTATATATACATTGCTATAAGTAATACAACTGTCATGCTATATTAGAAATAATGCAAAATTAATATAATTATAATAATAATAATAATATTCTACCACATACACACATCACCATCTAGTCCCAAACTAAGCAGAACTTGTACTATGGGTACTAGATAATGGATAAACATACATATATACTTTTTTTTATATACTTTTTTTTTTTTTGTAAATACATACATATTATACATAGAAACACCCAGACCAAGACAAACATCCATGTTCATGCACACAAATGTTTGACTTGAGCGGGAATCGAACCCGCGACCTTCGGCGTAGCAGTCGCTTACACTCCCGCTGCGCCAACCGGTCGTCGTTGTATTGAATTATAATTAAATATGAAACAGAATAAATCCAGAACAATGCAGCTAAAGCCCTCTTCCTCCCTTCTACATTTGCTGTGCCTGACAGGGTCCATGATGATATCATGTATTATTTTTATAACACCAAATTAACATTGTGGAATGCAAATAAAGTATTGAGTACCTATTGAGTCCGTCAAAGGTCCGTCAGTCGTCTTTATAATGATGGTGGTGACTGCACGTGCTCTCTCTGTGTGGAATTATATAGAGCTGCTATTACACACCCTTCTTGGTTTTGTTTTCAAAGGTGAATTTAATTATGTTATTCAAATTTAAATAGTTTATTTTGTAAAATAGGTAAATATACTAACATTTTTCACGGCTTGTTAATATTAAAAATACCTACTTTAAATACATATTAAGTACTAGAAAAAACATTTTAAAACGATACACACAATAAACAAATAGATATAGGAATAAATAATATTATAAAGTATATTAGTACATAATGCAATATTTTTATTTATTTATTTATAGACTCACGCCTGTATCCCCGAAGGGGTAGGCAGAGTTGTAATATTACACCCACATTTCGCCATAAATTTTTAGGTCCCACGTAATAGGGGGCGAGCCTATTGCCGTAACGGGCACATTACCAGACTCCGTGCTGCTACTGAGAATTTCCTAACGGAAAAACCCAATAACACTTTGCCCGACCCGGGAATCGAACCCGAGACCTCCCAATCCCACGCGCACATTTATGCCGCGTGACCAACGAGGCAGTCATAATGCAATAATACAACAAATAAATAAAAATATGTCTAACTCTGCCCATACCATTTTCTTTCAGACGTGTTCTTCCAGAATGGATAAATTTAAACGTGGAAAGCCACTTAAGTCACAAGCACGGCAAATGGTATTTAATGTGTACCTTTATTTCTTAAATGAAGCCAATGTTTTCAAAAAAGACCATGATGGTTATTTACAAAAAAAACAGGACCGTGTTACAAAAGCTACAGGAATTTCACGACGAACTTTGCCTAATATTTTAAACGAAAAAAAAAAACAGAATCAATCAATGAAATTTTCCACACCGAAAGAAGGAAAACCTAAAAGTAGATTTCGGCTGGGACTTGATGATTTCGACTACTGTGTTATTCGTAATATGATATACAATTTTCACTTGACGCTCAAAGAACTCCCAACTGTAAATAATTTGAGAAAAAAGTTGATTGAAGCTATTAATTTCAAAGGCTGTGCAGAGACTTTAAGGCTGATCTTGAAAGAAATGGGGTTTAGGTTTCTGAAAACTGATAATAACAGACGGTTACTTATGGAAAAGCATGATATACGTTTAAAAAGGATCAAATATCTCAGAGAAATACAACAGCTGAGGAATTCTGGTAGAAATATAGTGTTTATGGACGAGTCATACGTGCATACATCACATACTAAGGGTAAAACTTGGCAAGATAGCAGCAAAAAAGGTATTAAACAACCCATTTCCAAAGGAGAGAGAATAATTATTGTACACGCAGGCAATGAAAAAGGCTTCGTCCCAGGGGCTCTAATGTTACATAAATGTGTCGACTCAGAAGGCTATTATCATAAAGAAATGAACGCGGAACGTTACCAAGCTTGGCTACGCAATCAATTGATTCCTAACTTGCCTCCTAATAGTGTGTTGGTAATTGACAACGCCCCATATCATAATAAGCTGTCTGTGAAACCACCAAACTCAAACACACCTAAACCACAAATGATAGCTTGGTTACAACAACACAACATTGAATTACATTATAATTACATTTGACCAGAATAATGGAAAAAAGTTTGTGATCATGCTGTTAAATGCGAAGATGAATATAGAAAATTTGACCCAAGAATCGATAGTTTTTCTGATGAAATGATTATTTACACAGGTGATAGCAGTGAGGAAAGTGTCAATGAACAAGAGCATAATGAAAGTTCTGATGAATCTACGATGTCAGGAATAGAGATCCTCCCTGACTCTGATTATTTTTTTTGTAATTGTAATATTATTCTGGAATGATCACTGCTGTAAATACTTTTGAACTGAGATGTTATGATTAGATTTCTAAGATTTTAATGTAACCTGTGTTTGAAAACCATTTTACTTCTTCTAATATAAACCTTGTATTACTTAAACCTTCTTTTCTTCCATCATTACACCAGCTACAGCAAGACACTTAAAAAGTATTATAATCGAAGTAAATCAATTCAACAAAAATTGTAGCATATTCTCTATCGTGTGGTTTTCTTCACTATTTACTTATATGGAACGATCGAATCAAATTTCTTTACTGATAAATCAATATTTATTTTTTTTAGCACAAAAAACATAATTTTACTAAATTATGCACTTAACAACTCTATATACATATCGTCTTGCGACGCTCGGGGAATACGACCGTTGCCGAACAGTGACGAAGATTTCTATGCGCATTATCACTTTGGGAGACCTGTAATAATCTTTTATGCTAAGATTTGAATATTAAAAATTGGGCAAGTGCGAGTCGGACTCGCGCACGAAGGGTTCCGTACTATCATCTATAAAAGAAAATCACGTTCGTTGTATGTATACTTAAATACTTTTTAAGTTTCTACCTGTTTATTAAGATCGAGTAACAAATTGTTTAAAAATTACTTTTGTTGTATGGGGGCCCCCTTTATTATTTAATTATTTATTTTGAAAGGTAATATACAACTACATATTCTGTGAAAATTTAAAGCGTCTACCTGTTACAGTTAGTAATTTTGAGCAAAAATACGAAAACAAACACGTTTTTTGTATAGGACCCCCCCTTAATATTTTTATTTTTTTTATTTTTAGTATTTGTTGTTATAACGGCAACCGAAATACATAATTTGTGAAAATTTCAGCTTTCTAGCTATCACGGTTTATGAGATACGGCCAGGTGACAGACAGACAGACGGACAGACAGACAGCGGCGGCTTATAGTAATAGGGCCCCGTTTTAACCTTTTAGGTACGGAACCCTAAAACTGGGCAAGTGCGAGTCGGACTCGCGCACGAAGGGTTCCGTACCATCATCTATAAAAAAAATCAGGTTAGTTGTATAATATACTTAAATACTTTTTAAGTTTCTACCTGTTTATTAAGATCGAGTAACAAATTGCTTAAAAATTACGTTTGTTGTATGGGAGCCCCCCTTTATTATTTACTTTTTTTAATTTAATTATTTATTTTGAAGGTTATATACAACTACATATTCTGTGAAAATTTAGCGTCTACCTGTTACAGTTAATAATTTTGAATGGGAGGTTTTTTGTATGGGACCTCCCCTTAATATTTTCATTTTTTTATTTTTAGTATTTGTTGTTAAAGCGGCAACCGAAATACATAATTTGTGAAAATTTCAGCTTTCTAGCTATCACGGTTTATGAGATACAGCCTGGTGACAGACAGACAGACGGACAGACAGACAGACAGACAGACAGACGGACAGACAGACACACAGACAGACAGACAGCGGAGGCTTAGTAATAGGGTCCCGTTTTTACCTTTTAGGTACGGAACCCTAAAAATGAGTTCAAGCGATTCTGAAATGTTGACACCAGATTCAATTAAAGACGACGCAAATTGTGTTGTCGAAATTCTTTTGCCAGAAATCTCAAAAGAAAGATATATGAACAATTAAACACATACAATGATTTTATGAAGTGCCGAGCAGAGAAGAATATAAAATCGTTTTCTGAAAGTGTATTTGTTACATATTTGAATGGACTGTCTAGCAAACTACAGCCTTCTACGCTATGGAGCCGATATTCAATGCTCAAGAGTACACTTAGTGTAAAACATAATGTAAAATTAAAAAAAAATCCATACTTAATTTAACATCATTTTTGAAAAGACAGTCTCATGGGTTCAAGAGTAGGAAATCTAAGGTTTTCACCTGTCATGAAGTGGAAAACTTTTGGAACGCCATGGAATCCATTGTCTGATGAAATACCAGAGTCTCCCACTTTTACAGATATCCAGAACTGCCACATTTGTCATAATATATCAAACAGCATAAAGATTCCAAAGAAAAATGTAAGTTTTATTTCACGAATTGTCCTAATTTGACAATTAATCTTAAATAGGTAGTACTAATATTATTATATATTATCAATAAATAGTTTAGATAAACAACTAGTCTTATTTTCCTCATATTCGAAATGAAAAGTAGAGTGTTTAACACGGGTAAAAGAATCAATTACTACTCGGACTATAGCCGCCCTCGCTGCGCTCGGGTGCCTAAATGCCTCGGGAACTGATTCTTTCGACCCTCGGTTAACAATCTACTATTTTCCTCTGATAAATGCCCGCTAAGCCAAAGAATGTAACATTTCAATGGATTTAAGCAAAATGTTGACGTTCCAGGCATCTGACATTTTCCAGTAGGTACCACAAAACACGTACGATAGCGCATATATCGATAAATACCCGATCAATTGTCATATAAATATCAATGTACCGTTGCGCATTAACAAATGCCACATGAGAGACAAATGCCACAGCGCGACTGAGACGCTGCCAAGCGGCAATTTGAGTCGCAGAAAGTTTATCTTCAATGCACCCATATGAAATGCGCCTCTACGTAAATATCTGAGCTCTTTGCTATAGATAATGTTGTATTAGTGCGGGATAATGGTGCACACCATAGGTACACTTTTTAACTGAGCAAGAGATTTCTCATGCCCAAAATCTAAAATTTTACATTACATTGTCAGTTAAACTATTTAAAATAGTTCATAGTCATATTTATTTTGTCACATTTGCAAACTTTTCGGCCGGGATCGATGGCTAAACTTGCTCTCTGAGGCACGGCGGAAGCGACAATTAACAATTTAACACGCGCATAACTTAGAAAGGAAGTGGTGCTTGCTCTGACCTGGAGCAATTGGTCAAACGTCTCGTCAACCAGCTATAGTATTAAAAGGAGACCAAAAGACTGCCATGCAGAATAAAATTACTATTTCAAGTTTTCACAGCAAGCCTTTTCCAATATATGGGGCTACTGCCTATATAATAACAATAGAAATTTAAATGAGCTAAGTGCTATGAACCTTGTGAAGCTTTCTTTGTATACGAAGAAATAAATCGACGCCAACGCTTCATTTTCACCGAAGGCCATCAGCTTGACTAATTAACTAGTCAATCAGCTTGCGTAACGTGGAATTTGTCACCATCTTTATTGGTATCGATAAAGTTTATTTAATGCCTTACTAAGTTAACGGAAAAAGAAAGTGTTATCACCTGGTTAAAAACTCATTAGGCACTTATTAGAAAGGACGCGGTAAATATTATAAAGGCATATTAATTATAAAGGTAGGCCTAAGAATAAGCCACGAAAAAACAGAATATCTCCACATGAGGCGCTACAAAAATACTTGAGTGGCCAGAAATAACTTACATGTTGGAGATAATACGTACAACGGCGTGTCGAAATTCAAATATTAAGGTTGTACCATAACAGACACGAACACTCGAGAGGAGATCGATATGTAGTGCGGCTCTGCACAAAGTGTTAGTGTCCAGGTTTCTTAGCCGAAATACGAAATTACGAATTTACAAAACTGTAATAAGACCGATTCTAACGTATAGCTGCGAAGCCTGGACACTGACACAAAAGGAGGAGAATAAGCACTTGGTCGTAGAAAGAAAGGTCCTGCGGAAGATCTTGGGCCCTGTGCAGAGAACTGACGGGAGCTGGCGGATGCACAAAAATGCCGAAATCGCTGTACTCGTAGCCATTCCTAATATAATTGGAGAAATAAAAGCCCACAGACTCCGATGGCTCGGTCACGTCAAGAGAATGGGACAAGAACGTGCGGTTAAGAGAGCGTATGTGGGTCGACCAACAGGACGTCATCCTGTCGGTCGCCCCTGATACCGCTGGAGCAGTATCTTAAGGCGCTTCAAGCTGATGATTGGCGAGAAGTGGCCAAAGATCGGGTGAAGTGTCGTTCTCTCGTATTGGAGGAAAAGTCCCACTTCGGGTCGATGAGCCATTGGAGTAAGTAAGTAAGTATTAAGCGTAATTAGAATAACAAGATAACCTTATCAAATAAACATAGGCTGTGTATAGCTTAAAGGTTGTAGTGAAATCCCATATTATTGTATTTTTGGTAAAGCTTAAAATACAATATCAAAAGATTAAATGCCTCTTAAAACTTGAGTTAATTAAATTAAGAAACTTGTTAGTTATACGAAACAAAATTAATTAGATGGGTCGTTGCAAAATAACAAATATATATAAGCAATAGCATTATTTTTAACCTTTTCAAAGTCAAAAACAAAACCTGTTACGAAATAATAGAATATGAGCAAAACTTCTAAGCTCTAAACAAGAAAACTTATATTCTTCAAATCGCTGAACTTGAACTACTACTTACTAGCTGAGTGCAAGAAATTGATATAGGTATTATCGATAATTTCTTCGGGATTATTCGAACAGAGTGGTGACATTAGTTATTTACTGATCGGAGAAACTTGCAGATTCCCCTTACGGTGTTCCACCCTTTCTAAAGACTGGCCCCGCCCGCGCGCTGTCTAACTTTGCCGGACAACTTTACCATAATCCGTCTTTAAATTATCCTTCTGTGATTGCTTGGATTTAAGTCCTAATACGTTCTGATCTGAGCAAAATGTCATAGCTCGATAAAGTTCCAAGATAACCTAGATATTTACATGATAGACACATTAAAGACTTACTTACTCCTCTAGCACAATGATACAAAGTGGATCTTGGCCTCCGCCACAACAAACCGTCACCAGGCTCGATCACGTGTCGCTTCCCCCAGTCAGCAACATAGAGCTTGCGCAAATGCCTCTCAATGGTGTCCTTCCACCGGCATATAAGCCGGCCAAGGAGTCGACGGCCTATCGAGATGCCAAGGTATATTTTCTTGGAAAGTAAAGTATACAAAGAACTAAAGTAGGTATATATACCTAAATATACGCCTTTTACAAAATGAAAAACATGACTATTTCCTAAACTCATAAATCCTTCACTGACTAGGGATGTTTTTGCTACTTCATGATGAAAAAGATCCTTGATAGGTGAAACCTTTTTATATTTTACTTATTTGATCTAAAGTGGACAATGTGTTTAACCATCCAGTCTGATGTTAATTTGCGGACGATGAGTGAGCACACTTCCAAAAACAATAACCTACCCTTTGGTCGCTAAGTACTGTCAGACAACACTTGTCATCATATCTTATCAAGATAATGGTATGGTAAAAGCGTGGTCAAGGTATATTACTTTTTCTTTTGGGTTTTACATTGGTATTCGTCCTTATTCAAAACTGTAATATACATGGTTACCTACCTAATGCTAGGTAACCAAAAAATGCTTCTCATAATGGCTTGACAAGCACATTGCTTCGTGCAATATCGAGTGCCTCTATATGCAGTGTAGAGGCTTTCGAAGCAGACACTTGATAGATAATAAGACAAAATGAGACCACAATGTGATGGAATTTTGACTTTAATAATGTTATCAAACGTAGTCCCTAATGTAACATAGAACGTGGAAGTTTCGTCACCAGAGTTCTGAGTCGTATGAATCGGTTTCCGCCGATTGTTGAGCTACTTGTAACAGTTGTAACATTAGTAAGTACCCTAAATAATAGGCCGTTGAATATTATGGTAATACGCGTTCAAACTTTTCGGTTTGTGAATAATTAAATGTTTTACGCCTATATCAGCCGAAAGGCCGCATATTCAGCTGTTTAACACATGCACTCAATAGGCTAGTTGACGAAAAAAATTTTATAAGTCCGTCCTTTAGATTATTTAAAAATAAGCGATACATATTTTTAATTTGTAAATTAAACCAAAAATGACCAAGATATAGCTCATTAAAGTTACGTATAACGTCACGCCGTGCTGCATTTTTTCGCACTAGATGACGTCACACGTAACTTTAATGGGCTATGTCTTTGTTATTTTTTATTTAATCGAAAAAATAAGTGTCCAATATTTTTTTATAATCTAAAATACGGACTAAATAAAATGTAATTATTTTGACCCTGGAAACTACCCTATTCACTGATCTGTTTACAGCTAGATTCGTTGAGTATCAAGTTTTGGCTTACGACACCATTAGGCTTATGACGTTATACAAATGATACCTATCTAAAATTCAGATTAGCCTACTGATGACCTGTCTCCGATTTATTATATGATATTTTCTGTACATCTTATGAACAGTGTTGTTCAAGGGTACCGTAAAATGGGGATACTTTGATTAATTTTAAAATTCAATTGATCATAACTTTGCCAGTTTATGGTAGAAAAATACAAAATAAATACTGTATAGCCAACTTGGGACCTGCTATCATAATAGGACAATAAAAAAAAATAGCGTTTATAGTTTTGGCGTAAAAATTCAGTAAGTGTCGATTCAACTTTATACTTGCAATGGGGTTATTTTGATAGGCCACGACTTTATGACGGAGTATCATAGTATCCCTTAACAGGAGTAAAAAGCAAAAACAAAAAGAAATATTGATTACTTAGATTTCAAATTAGAGCAATTTAAAAATCGGTGGGATGACTTTGATTACTGGGGTTACATTGATAACAGATTTTAAGCAGTTTACTAGGTTGAAAAATAAAACAATCGTTTTAGGATAAACGAATATACGACACAAAAAACAATCAAACTGTAACATCATCTACTAAATAAAGGTTTAAAATCTTTAAAAAAATCAAAACTCCTTGGAAAAAAGAAAAATCAAAAATGTTTCATTACTAAATTATTACAACAAAATTATCAACATTTCTTATTCATTTAGTTATGATATCAGGAACTACACAATCAACAGTCTTGTGGAAGAAATATTGAGATCATTACACAATTATTTTCATCAATGTAATTTGCTTACTCATAGCTATTTTACATCGCTTAACTCCATCGGTAATTTTTGCTACACTTCTGCAAGTATTTCTTCTGTATAGTTCCTATAATTGGGGTACAAGGCGTTTTTTTATAGTTTCACACCATTTTATCTGTAAAAGTGGGTATCTTTGATAAACTGTACTTATTACATTGAGATTTGTTTAAATTAATCTTGGGGTTACTTTGATTGTATATCAATGTTGCCCCGTACCACCTATCAAAATAAACCCAGGAACAAATACTCATGATAAAACAAAATATGGCTACCATCTACCCAAGGCAATCAATTAATTTTACTCGGAAGATACCATTTCACCATTTGAAATAACTAAAAAATCGACAAAAATAATACCAACTTTTGTAGCATTGAAGTTATCCCACACACTATTTCTTGGGTTTGCACGTACATGATATAAAATTATTTTTTTAAACGAGGACCGTTATCAATACCAACGCACACGCATTGAAGAAAGATAACTGAACGGTCAAAGATGGCAACAAAAAAAAAATGTAATGCCTGCGTTCCATAGAAAATGATATTTTAATGAAAAAGCATCCATAAAAAGTAATCATCAAAGTTACCCCGCTATTTGAAAGTAACCCCATTTTACGGTAGGTATAAATAAACTATTAGGTACAACTATTTTCATCTGCCTAGGTACCAACTACTGAACTATTTATTCAGCTTCAAACTTTCATCAAGCCATTTGGGTTACAAAAATAGATTAGTTTTACAATATCAATAAGTCTATATTTAATACATACGTACCTATACGGGTCAAAACTCACAAAACGTGCCTTGGGCTAATATTGGACCTGTGAATGGATCTCAAAACGTGCCGAAGGCTAATATTAAACATTGTTAAGGACGGGAGGGATTGGTATATGGGTATATTGTCATCCGTTTGCTCGATCTCACAAAAAGTAGCTCCCTCACGAATTGACCCATGCTTAAACATTATTATTTCGTATGACCTCTCGCAACAATATATTTTTATTAGACCCAAAAATCTAGCAACGTTTTATTCAAAGAATTGTATGCATAAACTTGATATAAGTGGTAGGTAATTGCTAGATTGTAATTTAATTGACCGCTTTACTGGTTGCTTGACTTCTTGTCTAGGTACCTATGTTCTGTTTTTGAGAGTAAGGTTCTCTCAAATATTCAGGATACCTACAGTTAAAATTTGAACAAACTATAAATAAAATTAGGTAACGTGACCCACTTAGCTGAGTCTGCCGCAACCCATCAGCCAACTACCTATCTAATATAATTTGCCACGCGCCTTATGATAGATTAGATAGATCTCATATCCTCTATATGAGATAAATCTAGACAGGCGAGTATAATCAACCCGCTATATGAATAAAAAAAACATAAATTATACGTCTTTTATATAGATAGGTATCAAAGCGTAAATGATAAAATAATTCACTGAATAAATTGATTAGGTATGAATGAAAAGGTTTATACAGCAGAAATCCGATTATTGTTTAGCTGGCCGTTACTGCCGACACGAATAAAAAACAAACAATCATGGATTTGTCACATTGTATCAAAATTATCGGATCGGGTATACTGTATTACTTTTGTAATGAACAAATAAATATTAACAAACCTCAGCCACCTATTTATTTTATACATTTATGTACAACAATGTGCTAACCACGTTTTTAGAAAATCTTTAGTATGAATGACTTTCAGAGCTTTGAAAAAACTTTAGTCCGGGAATTGTCTTGTCGCCTGTGTCTGTGTACCGATGTCGTAAAATTAAAGCCACTCAGTGCTGAAGTTAAGCGTAAGATCAAGAGACTCTTCGACGTCACTGTAAGTGATTTTAATTTTTTCTCACACCATCTAACAGGTAGTAGTTCGTACTGTCTTACGAAACTTATGAACAATGTCTTGTTTAATTACCTACTTATAATTACGCGGAGGTGATCAGTGCCATAGTTACGGCCAACTGAGCAGTGAAAGCGCAGAAGGAAGACCAATTGAGTCATTGGCTCAAATCCAACGACATTTAAATGACGATTAGCGTAGATGTTTATTTGTTATTTGTTGCTTAATTAACTCTATTGCCCAGGTCTCGGTGAGTTTCACCATATCTCGGCTGTCATGAAGATGTTTCAAATACTGTTTTCCAAACACGACGCCTTTATTCTCATTTTCAGGTTCGCGTCGACGATAACCTGCCAAAAGCAATATGTCACGATTGTTTGCAACAAATTACAGCTTTATATCTGTATACTACAAAAGTAGACAAAACGCAGAAGTTTTTAGAGTTTCATAAGATGAAAACGCTCCAAGAAAAGGGTGAAGTTACTAATGAAAAAGTTAATCCGATCATCGCTCCACTAACATTCACCAGCTCACCCGAGTCACAAAGGAAACTTCTTAACACGCCGAAAGCTAAAGAATTTAAAGAAACAGATTCCCAGCAAGGGGATTGTAAACCCAAACAAGCCAAAATAGCAAAGAAAAAGACTGCCTCAGAGCTAAAATTTATGGAAGCCATGACATTAGAAGAATTTGCGAACACTGAAAAAGTAGATAAAGATCTACTGAGTACTACTGCCCTAAGTAAATCAAATGCAAGCAGTGCTGAGAAGAAAGAATCTAAAAATGAGAAGGTAAAATACGACGAGGACTACTCTCACGATACCCTCGATCCTGTAGTGCTCGTAGACGGCAGGCCTGCCAAACAAGGCGCCGCTCTGGATAGACAAATAACCCTGTTCTACAAAATGGAATGCTGCATTTGCCATGAAAGCGGTTTTCATTTCCGATCATTAATGAGACATTACAAGGAGAGGCATGGTGTACCAGGCTATGTTACGTGTTGCGACAAAAAGTTCCACTACTTTTATCCAAAAAAGATCATTGAACACATGGCGTACCACCTACAGGAGAACATATTTATGTAAGACAATTTACAATAACTTTTTAATTCCCTGTCTTAATTATGTAGAATATTTTATTTTCCACTATTCTTCTTATCTCATACTTAAGTTACTTGAGCAAAAGGAGATACCTTTAACCATAGAAGCCCAATCTACGTAAATTTGACGTATACCGCGGCGAAATATCTCTATATCTTTTCCGTTTACCATCGGATCGCTTTAAACTCCTGAACCAACTCAGTGGCCGTCAGGATCGCCATCGCCATCTCGGTAAGTTCCAGACAACTAGCTAGTACATCGCATTAAAATTTCTAAGCATGGAGATTTTACGTTGTGTATGAATGAAAACGTCAGAATGAACTTAAACAAAATCCATTAAAAAGTTACGGTAAAATAACATTTGGTGTAACCTTTGTCAAAAGACGCTATTTATTTTTATTAAGTGTAAAGAATCTTCTGTGCGACTAATAGTTTGCCAGTTTGCCACCTGTAATTCTATACCCGCTCTTTCGAGATGCCGGCTGGAGGACGAGCGTTGCGACACCATAAACTTGCATTTAACTTTAAACTTACCTCTTCTTGACATCTATAATACCTGCATATTTCATTTCTCATACTCGGAAAGTAGTGTTGTTTTAATCCGGAAAGAAAATGCTGCTTCCCTCCATAGAGAGGGAAAAACTCATACAAATTACTTCCCACCTAAGGGCCAGAATGAACTTTAAAAATAGATCTGCTGTCAGCTGTGAAGAGTTTTATGTAAAAAAAAACTAGGTAATTAAAATAATTCTGCGGCCATGTGAGTTTCTTAACAGTCAGTGTGAACTTAGCGCAAACTTCTTTACGCGGAATAAGCCGCAACAATTACGCGCTGACGCTGAGTTCCATATTTAAAATTTAAAAAGTCGACATGAATTGGCAGGATAGTAATCTGTTATGTATCTGTGACGGAATTTAAAAAAATAGGTACAGTACTCCCAAATTAATAATTCGCATGCAGATCTTCGTTAATTGTCGTATTCCCGGAAACACCCGAATCATTGAATTGTAAGAGCCCTAAACAATGCACTTGCATTTTGCACCTTGTTCGAAAGAAATAGGAGTGAATATTATGTGTAGGTACACAATCGAAAACAATTCGGGCGGTCGGCGGCGGTCGCCGGTCCGGAAAATGGAAAGATGCTAAAAATTAATTAAAATACAGTATATATACATTGCTATAAGTAATACAACTGTCATGCTATATTAGAAATAATGCAAAATTAATATAATTATAATAATAATAATAATATTCTACCACATACACACATCACCATCTAGTCCCAAACTAAGCAGAACTTGTACTATGGGTACTAGATAATGGATAAACATACATATATACTTTTTTTTATATACTTTTTTTTTTTTGTAAATACATACATATTATACATAGAAACACCCAGACCAAGACAAACATCCATGTTCATGCACACAAATGTTTGACTTGAGCGGGAATCGAACCCGCGACCTTCGGCGTAGCAGTCGCTTACACTCCCGCTGCGCCAACCGGTCGTCGTTGTATTGAATTATAATTAAATATGAAACAGAATAAATCCAGAACAATGCAGCTAAAGCCCTCTTCCTCCCTTCTACATTTGCTGTGCCTGACAGGGTCCATGATGATATCATGTATTATTTTTATAACACCAAATTAACATTGTGGAATGCAAATAAAGTATTGAGTACCTATTGAGTCCGTCAAAGGTCCGTCAGTCGTCTTTATAATGATGGTGGTGACTGCACGTGCTCTCTCTGTGTGGAATTATATAGAGCTGCTATTACACACCCTTCTTGGTTTTGTTTTCAAAGGTGAATTTAATTATGTTATTCAAATTTAAATAGTTTATTTTGTAAAATAGGTAAATATACTAACATTTTTCACGGCTTGTTAATATTAAAAATACCTACTTTAAATACATATTAAGTACTAGAAAAAACATTTTAAAACGATACACACAATAAACAAATAGATATAGGAATAAATAATATTATAAAGTATATTAGTACATAATGCAATATTTTTATTTATTTATTTATAGACTCACGCCTGTATCCCCGAAGGGGTAGGCAGAGGTGTAATATTACACCCACATTTCGCCATAAATTTTTAGGTCCCACGTAATAGGGGGCGAGCCTATTGCCGTAACGGGCACATTACCAGACTCCGTGCTGCTACTGAGAATTTCCTAACGGAAAAACCCAATAACACTTTGCCCGACCCGGGAATCGAACCCGAGACCTCCCAATCCCACGCGCACATTTATGCCGCGTGACCAACGAGGCAGTCATAATGCAATAATACAACAAATAAATAAAAATATGTCTAACTCTGCCCATACCATTTTCTTTCAGACGTGTTCTTCCAGAATGGATAAATTTAAACGTGGAAAGCCACTTAAGTCACAAGCACGGCAAATGGTATTTAATGTGTACCTTTATTTCTTAAATGAAGCCAATGTTTTCAAAAAAGACCATGATGGTTATTTACAAAAAAAACAGGACCGTGTTACAAAAGCTACAGGAATTTCACGACGAACTTTGCCTAATATTTTAAACGAAAAAAAAAAACAGAATCAATCAATGAAATTTTCCACACCGAAAGAAGGAAAACCTAAAAGTAGATTTCGGCTGGGACTTGATGATTTCGACTACTGTGTTATTC
Source organism: Euclidia mi (assembly GCA_944739405.2). NCBI lineage: Eukaryota > Metazoa > Arthropoda > Insecta > Lepidoptera > Erebidae > Euclidia > Euclidia mi. The sequence goes on from OX123189.2 coordinate 35,734,689, forward strand.
GTAATATGATATACAATTTTCACTTGACGCTCAAAGAACTCCCAACTGTAAATAATTTGAGAAAAAAGTTGATTGAAGCTATTAATTTCAAAGGCTGTGCAGAGACTTTAAGGCTGATCTTGAAAGAAATGGGGTTTAGGTTTCTGAAAACTGATAATAACAGACGGTTACTTATGGAAAAGCATGATATACGTTTAAAAAGGATCAAATATCTCAGAGAAATACAACAGCTGAGGAATTCTGGTAGAAATATAGTGTTTATGGACGAGTCATACGTGCATACATCACATACTAAGGGTAAAACTTGGCAAGATAGCAGCAAAAAAGGTATTAAACAACCCATTTCCAAAGGAGAGAGAATAATTATTGTACACGCAGGCAATGAAAAAGGCTTCGTCCCAGGGGCTCTAATGTTACATAAATGTGTCGACTCAGAAGGCTATTATCATAAAGAAATGAACGCGGAACGTTACCAAGCTTGGCTACGCAATCAATTGATTCCTAACTTGCCTCCTAATAGTGTGTTGGTAATTGACAACGCCCCATATCATAATAAGCTGTCTGTGAAACCACCAAACTCAAACACACCTAAACCACAAATGATAGCTTGGTTACAACAACACAACATTGAATTACATTATAATTACATTTGACCAGAATAATGGAAAAAAGTTTGTGATCATGCTGTTAAATGCGAAGATGAATATAGAAAATTTGACCCAAGAATCGATAGTTTTTCTGATGAAATGATTATTTACACAGGTGATAGCAGTGAGGAAAGTGTCAATGAACAAGAGCATAATGAAAGTTCTGATGAATCTACGATGTCAGGAATAGAGATCCTCCCTGACTCTGATTATTTTTTTTGTAATTGTAATATTATTCTGGAATGATCACTGCTGTAAATACTTTTGAACTGAGATGTTATGATTAGATTTCTAAGATTTTAATGTAACCTGTGTTTGAAAACCATTTTACTTCTTCTAATATAAACCTTGTATTACTTAAACCTTCTTTTCTTCCATCATTACACCAGCTACAGCAAGACACTTAAAAAGTATTATAATCGAAGTAAATCAATTCAACAAAAATTGTAGCATATTCTCTATCGTGTGGTTTTCTTCACTATTTACTTATATGGAACGATCGAATCAAATTTCTTTACTGATAAATCAATATTTATTTTTTTTAGCACAAAAAACATAATTTTACTAAATTATGCACTTAACAACTCTATATACATATCGTCTTGCGACGCTCGGGGAATACGACCGTTGCCGAACAGTGACGAAGATTTCTATGCGCATTATCACTTTGGGAGACCTGTAATAATCTTTTATGCTAAGATTTGAATATTAAAAATTGGGCAAGTGCGAGTCGGACTCGCGCACGAAGGGTTCCGTACTATCATCTATAAAAGAAAATCACGTTCGTTGTATGTATACTTAAATACTTTTTAAGTTTCTACCTGTTTATTAAGATCGAGTAACAAATTGTTTAAAAATTACTTTTGTTGTATGGGGGCCCCCTTTATTATTTAATTATTTATTTTGAAAGGTAATATACAACTACATATTCTGTGAAAATTTAAAGCGTCTACCTGTTACAGTTAGTAATTTTGAGCAAAAATACGAAAACAAACACGTTTTTTGTATAGGACCCCCCCTTAATATTTTTATTTTTTTTATTTTTAGTATTTGTTGTTATAACGGCAACCGAAATACATAATTTGTGAAAATTTCAGCTTTCTAGCTATCACGGTTTATGAGATACGGCCAGGTGACAGACAGACAGACGGACAGACAGACAGCGGCGGCTTATAGTAATAGGGCCCCGTTTTAACCTTTTAGGTACGGAACCCTAAAACTGGGCAAGTGCGAGTCGGACTCGCGCACGAAGGGTTCCGTACCATCATCTATAAAAAAAATCAGGTTAGTTGTATAATATACTTAAATACTTTTTAAGTTTCTACCTGTTTATTAAGATCGAGTAACAAATTGCTTAAAAATTACGTTTGTTGTATGGGAGCCCCCCTTTATTATTTACTTTTTTTAATTTAATTATTTATTTTGAAGGTTATATACAACTACATATTCTGTGAAAATTTAGCGTCTACCTGTTACAGTTAATAATTTTGAATGGGAGGTTTTTTGTATGGGACCTCCCCTTAATATTTTCATTTTTTTATTTTTAGTATTTGTTGTTAAAGCGGCAACCGAAATACATAATTTGTGAAAATTTCAGCTTTCTAGCTATCACGGTTTATGAGATACAGCCTGGTGACAGACAGACAGACGGACAGACAGACAGACAGACAGACAGACGGACAGACAGACACACAGACAGACAGACAGCGGAGGCTTAGTAATAGGGTCCCGTTTTTACCTTTTAGGTACGGAACCCTAAAAATGAGTTCAAGCGATTCTGAAATGTTGACACCAGATTCAATTAAAGACGACGCAAATTGTGTTGTCGAAATTCTTTTGCCAGAAATCTCAAAAGAAAGATATATGAACAATTAAACACATACAATGATTTTATGAAGTGCCGAGCAGAGAAGAATATAAAATCGTTTTCTGAAAGTGTATTTGTTACATATTTGAATGGACTGTCTAGCAAACTACAGCCTTCTACGCTATGGAGCCGATATTCAATGCTCAAGAGTACACTTAGTGTAAAACATAATGTAAAATTAAAAAAAAATCCATACTTAATTTAACATCATTTTTGAAAAGACAGTCTCATGGGTTCAAGAGTAGGAAATCTAAGGTTTTCACCTGTCATGAAGTGGAAAACTTTTGGAACGCCATGGAATCCATTGTCTGATGAAATACCAGAGTCTCCCACTTTTACAGATATCCAGAACTGCCACATTTGTCATAATATATCAAACAGCATAAAGATTCCAAAGAAAAATGTAAGTTTTATTTCACGAATTGTCCTAATTTGACAATTAATCTTAAATAGGTAGTACTAATATTATTATATATTATCAATAAATAGTTTAGATAAACAACTAGTCTTATTTTCCTCATATTCGAAATGAAAAGTAGAGTGTTTAACACGGGTAAAAGAATCAATTACTACTCGGACTATAGCCGCCCTCGCTGCGCTCGGGTGCCTAAATGCCTCGGGAACTGATTCTTTCGACCCTCGGTTAACAATCTACTATTTTCCTCTGATAAATGCCCGCTAAGCCAAAGAATGTAACATTTCAATGGATTTAAGCAAAATGTTGACGTTCCAGGCATCTGACATTTTCCAGTAGGTACCACAAAACACGTACGATAGCGCATATATCGATAAATACCCGATCAATTGTCATATAAATATCAATGTACCGTTGCGCATTAACAAATGCCACATGAGAGACAAATGCCACAGCGCGACTGAGACGCTGCCAAGCGGCAATTTGAGTCGCAGAAAGTTTATCTTCAATGCACCCATATGAAATGCGCCTCTACGTAAATATCTGAGCTCTTTGCTATAGATAATGTTGTATTAGTGCGGGATAATGGTGCACACCATAGGTACACTTTTTAACTGAGCAAGAGATTTCTCATGCCCAAAATCTAAAATTTTACATTACATTGTCAGTTAAACTATTTAAAATAGTTCATAGTCATATTTATTTTGTCACATTTGCAAACTTTTCGGCCGGGATCGATGGCTAAACTTGCTCTCTGAGGCACGGCGGAAGCGACAATTAACAATTTAACACGCGCATAACTTAGAAAGGAAGTGGTGCTTGCTCTGACCTGGAGCAATTGGTCAAACGTCTCGTCAACCAGCTATAGTATTAAAAGGAGACCAAAAGACTGCCATGCAGAATAAAATTACTATTTCAAGTTTTCACAGCAAGCCTTTTCCAATATATGGGGCTACTGCCTATATAATAACAATAGAAATTTAAATGAGCTAAGTGCTATGAACCTTGTGAAGCTTTCTTTGTATACGAAGAAATAAATCGACGCCAACGCTTCATTTTCACCGAAGGCCATCAGCTTGACTAATTAACTAGTCAATCAGCTTGCGTAACGTGGAATTTGTCACCATCTTTATTGGTATCGATAAACTTTATTTAATGCCTTACTAAGTTAACGGAAAAAGAAAGTGTTATCACCTGGTTAAAAACTCATTAGGCACTTATTAGAAAGGACGCGGTAAATATTATAAAGGCATATTAATTATAAAGGTAGGCCTAAGAATAAGCCACGAAAAAACAGAATATCTCCACATGAGGCGCTACAAAAATACTTGAGTGGCCAGAAATAACTTACATGTTGGAGATAATACGTACAACGGCGTGTCGAAATTCAAATATTAAGGTTGTACCATAACAGACACGAACACTCGAGAGGAGATCGATATGTAGTGCGGCTCTGCACAAAGTGTTAGTGTCCAGGTTTCTTAGCCGAAATACGAAATTACGAATTTACAAAACTGTAATAAGACCGATTCTAACGTATAGCTGCGAAGCCTGGACACTGACACAAAAGGAGGAGAATAAGCACTTGGTCGTAGAAAGAAAGGTCCTGCGGAAGATCTTGGGCCCTGTGCAGAGAACTGACGGGAGCTGGCGGATGCACAAAAATGCCGAAATCGCTGTACTCGTAGCCATTCCTAATATAATTGGAGAAATAAAAGCCCACAGACTCCGATGGCTCGGTCACGTCAAGAGAATGGGACAAGAACGTGCGGTTAAGAGAGCGTATGTGGGTCGACCAACAGGACGTCATCCTGTCGGTCGCCCCTGATACCGCTGGAGCAGTATCTTAAGGCGCTTCAAGCTGATGATTGGCGAGAAGTGGCCAAAGATCGGGTGAAGTGTCGTTCTCTCGTATTGGAGGAAAAGTCCCACTTCGGGTCGATGAGCCATTGGAGTAAGTAAGTAAGTATTAAGCGTAATTAGAATAACAAGATAACCTTATCAAATAAACATAGGCTGTGTATAGCTTAAAGGTTGTAGTGAAATCCCATATTATTGTATTTTTGGTAAAGCTTAAAATACAATATCAAAAGATTAAATGCCTCTTAAAACTTGAGTTAATTAAATTAAGAAACTTGTTAGTTATACGAAACAAAATTAATTAGATGGGTCGTTGCAAAATAACAAATATATATAAGCAATAGCATTATTTTTAACCTTTTCAAAGTCAAAAACAAAACCTGTTACGAAATAATAGAATATGAGCAAAACTTCTAAGCTCTAAACAAGAAAACTTATATTCTTCAAATCGCTGAACTTGAACTACTACTTACTAGCTGAGTGCAAGAAATTGATATAGGTATTATCGATAATTTCTTCGGGATTATTCGAACAGAGTGGTGACATTAGTTATTTACTGATCGGAGAAACTTGCAGATTCCCCTTACGGTGTTCCACCCTTTCTAAAGACTGGCCCCGCCCGCGCGCTGTCTAACTTTGCCGGACAACTTTACCATAATCCGTCTTTAAATTATCCTTCTGTGATTGCTTGGATTTAAGTCCTAATACGTTCTGATCTGAGCAAAATGTCATAGCTCGATAAAGTTCCAAGATAACCTAGATATTTACATGATAGACACATTAAAGACTTACTTACTCCTCTAGCACAATGATACAAAGTGGATCTTGGCCTCCGCCACAACAAACCGTCACCAGGCTCGATCACGTGTCGCTTCCCCCAGTCAGCAACATAGAGCTTGCGCAAATGCCTCTCAATGGTGTCCTTCCACCGGCATATAAGCCGGCCAAGGAGTCGACGGCCTATCGAGATGCCAAGGTATATTTTCTTGGAAAGTAAAGTATACAAAGAACTAAAGTAGGTATATATACCTAAATATACGCCTTTTACAAAATGAAAAACATGACTATTTCCTAAACTCATAAATCCTTCACTGACTAGGGATGTTTTTGCTACTTCATGATGAAAAAGATCCTTGATAGGTGAAACCTTTTTATATTTTACTTATTTGATCTAAAGTGGACAATGTGTTTAACCATCCAGTCTGATGTTAATTTGCGGACGATGAGTGAGCACACTTCCAAAAACAATAACCTACCCTTTGGTCGCTAAGTACTGTCAGACAACACTTGTCATCATATCTTATCAAGATAATGGTATGGTAAAAGCGTGGTCAAGGTATATTACTTTTTCTTTTGGGTTTTACATTGGTATTCGTCCTTATTCAAAACTGTAATATACATGGTTACCTACCTAATGCTAGGTAACCAAAAAATGCTTCTCATAATGGCTTGACAAGCACATTGCTTCGTGCAATATCGAGTGCCTCTATATGCAGTGTAGAGGCTTTCGAAGCAGACACTTGATAGATAATAAGACAAAATGAGACCACAATGTGATGGAATTTTGACTTTAATAATGTTATCAAACGTAGTCCCTAATGTAACATAGAACGTGGAAGTTTCGTCACCAGAGTTCTGAGTCGTATGAATCGGTTTCCGCCGATTGTTGAGCTACTTGTAACAGTTGTAACATTAGTAAGTACCCTAAATAATAGGCCGTTGAATATTATGGTAATACGCGTTCAAACTTTTCGGTTTGTGAATAATTAAATGTTTTACGCCTATATCAGCCGAAAGGCCGCATATTCAGCTGTTTAACACATGCACTCAATAGGCTAGTTGACGAAAAAAATTTTATAAGTCCGTCCTTTAGATTATTTAAAAATAAGCGATACATATTTTTAATTTGTAAATTAAACCAAAAATGACCAAGATATAGCTCATTAAAGTTACGTATAACGTCACGCCGTGCTGCATTTTTTCGCACTAGATGACGTCACACGTAACTTTAATGGGCTATGTCTTTGTTATTTTTTATTTAATCGAAAAAATAAGTGTCCAATATTTTTTTATAATCTAAAATACGGACTAAATAAAATGTAATTATTTTGACCCTGGAAACTACCCTATTCACTGATCTGTTTACAGCTAGATTCGTTGAGTATCAAGTTTTGGCTTACGACACCATTAGGCTTATGACGTTATACAAATGATACCTATCTAAAATTCAGATTAGCCTACTGATGACCTGTCTCCGATTTATTATATGATATTTTCTGTACATCTTATGAACAGTGTTGTTCAAGGGTACCGTAAAATGGGGATACTTTGATTAATTTTAAAATTCAATTGATCATAACTTTGCCAGTTTATGGTAGAAAAATACAAAATAAATACTGTATAGCCAACTTGGGACCTGCTATCATAATAGGACAATAAAAAAAAATAGCGTTTATAGTTTTGGCGTAAAAATTCAGTAAGTGTCGATTCAACTTTATACTTGCAATGGGGTTATTTTGATAGGCCACGACTTTATGACGGAGTATCATAGTATCCCTTAACAGGAGTAAAAAGCAAAAACAAAAAGAAATATTGATTACTTAGATTTCAAATTAGAGCAATTTAAAAATCGGTGGGATGACTTTGATTACTGGGGTTACATTGATAACAGATTTTAAGCAGTTTACTAGGTTGAAAAATAAAACAATCGTTTTAGGATAAACGAATATACGACACAAAAAACAATCAAACTGTAACTTCATCTACTAAATAAAGGTTTAAAATCTTTAAAAAAATCAAAACTCCTTGGAAAAAAGAAAAATCAAAAATGTTTCATTACTAAATTATTACAACAAAATTATCAACATTTCTTATTCATTTAGTTATGATATCAGGAACTACACAATCAACAGTCTTGTGGAAGAAATATTGAGATCATTACACAATTATTTTCATCAATGTAATTTGCTTACTCATAGCTATTTTACATCGCTTAACTCCATCGGTAATTTTTGCTACACTTCTGCAAGTATTTCTTCTGTATAGTTCCTATAATTGGGGTACAAGGCGTTTTTTTATAGTTTCACACCATTTTATCTGTAAAAGTGGGTATCTTTGATAAACTGTACTTATTACATTGAGATTTGTTTAAATTAATCTTGGGGTTACTTTGATTGTATATCAATGTTGCCCCGTACCACCTATCAAAATAAACCCAGGAACAAATACTCATGATAAAACAAAATATGGCTACCATCTACCCAAGGCAATCAATTAATTTTACTCGGAAGATACCATTTCACCATTTGAAATAACTAAAAAATCGACAAAAATAATACCAACTTTTGTAGCATTGAAGTTATCCCACACACTATTTCTTGGGTTTGCACGTACATGATATAAAATTATTTTTTTAAACGAGGACCGTTATCAATACCAACGCACACGCATTGAAGAAAGATAACTGAACGGTCAAAGATGGCAACAAAAAAAAAATGTAATGCCTGCGTTCCATAGAAAATGATATTTTAATGAAAAAGCATCCATAAAAAGTAATCATCAAAGTTACCCCGCTATTTGAAAGTAACCCCATTTTACGGTAGGTATAAATAAACTATTAGGTACAACTATTTTCATCTGCCTAGGTACCAACTACTGAACTATTTATTCAGCTTCAAACTTTCATCAAGCCATTTGGGTTACAAAAATAGATTAGTTTTACAATATCAATAAGTCTATATTTAATACATACGTACCTATACGGGTCAAAACTCACAAAACGTGCCTTGGGCTAATATTGGACCTGTGAATGGATCTCAAAACGTGCCGAAGGCTAATATTAAACATTGTTAAGGACGGGAGGGATTGGTATATGGGTATATTGTCATCCGTTTGCTCGATCTCACAAAAAGTAGCTCCCTCACGAATTGACCCATGCTTAAACATTATTATTTCGTATGACCTCTCGCAACAATATATTTTTATTAGACCCAAAAATCTAGCAACGTTTTATTCAAAGAATTGTATGCATAAACTTGATATAAGTGGTAGGTAATTGCTAGATTGTAATTTAATTGACCGCTTTACTGGTTGCTTGACTTCTTGTCTAGGTACCTATGTTCTGTTTTTGAGAGTAAGGTTCTCTCAAATATTCAGGATACCTACAGTTAAAATTTGAACAAACTATAAATAAAATTAGGTAACGTGACCCACTTAGCTGAGTCTGCCGCAACCCATCAGCCAACTACCTATCTAATATAATTTGCCACGCGCCTTATGATAGATTAGATAGATCTCATATCCTCTATATGAGATAAATCTAGACAGGCGAGTATAATCAACCCGCTATATGAATAAAAAAAACATAAATTATACGTCTTTTATATAGATAGGTATCAAAGCGTAAATGATAAAATAATTCACTGAATAAATTGATTAGGTATGAATGAAAAGGTTTATACAGCAGAAATCCGATTATTGTTTAGCTGGCCGTTACTGCCGACACGAATAAAAAACAAACAATCATGGATTTGTCACATTGTATCAAAATTATCGGATCGGGTATACTGTATTACTTTTGTAATGAACAAATAAATATTAACAAACCTCAGCCACCTATTTATTTTATACATTTATGTACAACAATGTGCTAACCACGTTTTTAGAAAATCTTTAGTATGAATGACTTTCAGAGCTTTGAAAAAACTTTAGTCCGGGAATTGTCTTGTCGCCTGTGTCTGTGTACCGATGTCGTAAAATTAAAGCCACTCAGTGCTGAAGTTAAGCGTAAGATCAAGAGACTCTTCGACGTCACTGTAAGTGATTTTAATTTTTTCTCACACCATCTAACAGGTAGTAGTTCGTACTGTCTTACGAAACTTATGAACAATGTCTTGTTTAATTACCTACTTATAATTACGCGGAGGTGATCAGTGCCATAGTTACGGCCAACTGAGCAGTGAAAGCGCAGAAGGAAGACCAATTGAGTCATTGGCTCAAATCCAACGACATTTAAATGACGATTAGCGTAGATGTTTATTTGTTATTTGTTGCTTAATTAACTCTATTGCCCAGGTCTCGGTGAGTTTCACCATATCTCGGCTGTCATGAAGATGTTTCAAATACTGTTTTCCAAACACGACGCCTTTATTCTCATTTTCAGGTTCGCGTCGACGATAACCTGCCAAAAGCAATATGTCACGATTGTTTGCAACAAATTACAGCTTTATATCTGTATACTACAAAAGTGGACAAAACGCAGAAGTTTTTAGAGTTTCATAAGATGAAAACGCTCCAAGAAAAGGGTGAAGTTACTAATGAAAAAGTTAATCCGATCATCGCTCCACTAACATTCACCAGCTCACCCGAGTCACAAAGGAAACTTCTTAACACGCCGAAAGCTAAAGAATTTAAAGAAACAGATTCCCAGCAAGGGGATTGTAAACCCAAACAAGCCAAAATAGCAAAGAAAAAGACTGCCTCAGAGCTAAAATTTATGGAAGCCATGACATTAGAAGAATTTGCGAACACTGAAAAAGTAGATAAAGATCTACTGAGTACTACTGCCCTAAGTAAATCAAATGCAAGCAGTGCTGAGAAGAAAGAATCTAAAAATGAGAAGGTAAAATACGACGAGGACTACTCTCACGATACCCTCGATCCTGTAGTGCTCGTAGACGGCAGGCCTGCCAAACAAGGCGCCGCTCTGGATAGACAAATAACCCTGTTCTACAAAATGGAATGCTGCATTTGCCATGAAAGCGGTTTTCATTTCCGATCATTAATGAGACATTACAAGGAGAGGCATGGTGTACCAGGCTATGTTACGTGTTGCGACAAAAAGTTCCACTACTTTTATCCAAAAAAGATCATTGAACACATGGCGTACCACCTACAGGAGAACATATTTATGTAAGACAATTTACAATAACTTTTTAATTCCCTGTCTTAATTATGTAGAATATTTTATTTTCCACTATTCTTCTTATCTCATACTTAAGTTACTTGAGCAAAAGGAGATACCTTTAACCATAGAAGCCCAATCTACGTAAATTTGACGTATACCGCGGCGAAATATCTCTATATCTTTTCCGTTTACCATCGGATCGCTTTAAACTCCTGAACCAACTCAGTGGCCGTCAGGATCGCCATCGCCATCTCGGTAAGTTCCGCCATTCTGGTGAAATGATGATGTTGCACGTCATTTCGACGTATAATTGGGCTTTGCGTAACTTTTGTAATTTCTTTTGTTGTGATTTATTTGAGTTATATGTCGTGTTTAGACACATTTGTCATAATATAGTATTATACTGGTAGGTTAAATATAAGATGGGCCGGCCCATCGACATCTAAACCAGGACGAAATAGCTTCAATTTTAGAAAATGACGGCGATTGTTCTCCTTGGATTCGGACTCCGAGCAAGGAGCTTATGTAGATGAAGATGATGTCAGGAGCGTTAAAGAAGACAAGATGATCGACCACATTGAGGATGCAAGCCCAACAAGCAGACAAGCGGACCCTGAAAACCATGCTTTTTCTGGAATTGGCAAATTTTGAGGTAATTTCATCGACTTCACACTTTATCTTGCCTCAGCGGTCAATACGTGGAAGAATAACCGTGTATGGTCAACTATAAAGGGACGTACAATGGGAAGGACTTCTGCTATTAATTTAATACATACAAATAGAGGACCAACACGATGTCGCAATGTTGTCTACAACAAAAATTAAGCACAGATTTGACGGCACCTTAGATGCAAATACGAATGGAGACACCCACTTTGTTGAGGACTGTACGTGACAATATACCAAATATTTAAAAAAAATCTGGTACCGCTATCTCCAGAGATTACTAATGATGAGTCGGAACTAAAGAAACGACGCTATTGCGGACTTTATTCATATAAAAAAGGCGGATGACCAAAGCGCAGCTTACCAAAAGGCCATATAGGGAGAACACAATATTGATATTCTTCAAGACTGTCTTTATAGACTGTTCTTTTCTATTTTAGTAATAAAATATTATTACTTTATTACTAAAATAGAATTTAATAAATTTTTGAAAATAATGTAAAACTAGTAGATTTTTGTGATAATTATCTAATATTAGAAAACAAAATAGTTTTTAATTTTTGTTGATTTTTTTTCCTTGATTCAATGATAATTCTGTGATTGAATTAATAAAGAGTATATTATCATTAAATGTATTTAATCTATTATATATAACTGTATTTTTAATAACTAATGCAAAAAAATATTGTTAACTAGAAAAGAATAGGAAAACACAGCAATTTTATTTTTACACGTCAGTTTCACGTATGATTGGGCTTTATAGCCAGTGAAATATGATTGAGCTTCTAGGGTTAACGAACTTTGTGATAAGTGCTGCCTCTGTATAGGCACCTAGGAAGTTTTCAGTTTATTTTTTCACGTCGGCTAACTGCGATTGCGGTTTACGGTGGCAAACAACTTTTGAGACACTGGTCGGCTCTATAGCTCTACGGATAATACCTATCGGTTGGATGATAATCCGTGGGCTGCAGACGCTTCAAAGATTTTCTAAGTTTAAACTTCCACTACTGGCGGATACTGCACTATTACCTAGCCAATTCAGTTTATTTTTTCCGTGTAAATATGTGACGAGCTCTGGTTCAGAAGTTTTCAGACCGCCCGAAGGCCTGCAACATGGTCAAACCATTCTTATCCTGAGACAAGGGCCGGGACCTACAGCGTTACGTGCCCGAAACACGCTAATGTAAATGCCACACGCGGTCACCAAATGGTGTCCTGTTTAAAAGATTTCTTAACTTTGCCGACGGCAACTACACTACCTTTTGTAGCGGAGTTTGGCATTATAAATCAAATGATGGTAAGTTTATAATGCAATGACGAACTCACGCATCAAGACGGCTTGAACCCCTAGGCCCTAACTGATAAGCTAATGGGCACCGTTATGTGAATGTCAGGACGGAATGAGGTACTAAAATCGATAATAAGTAACCAATACTTTTACAACAGGTGTCCAAGTTGCCACCACAACTTTCAAACATCACAAGAGTTGTACGAACATCAAAGCAACGGTGGTCGTTCTGAGGGCAAAATTCTTTGTCCACGGTGTTCAGAGCGCTATCCCACGTACCACGAACTCGGAGCACATATCATAACACACAGAGCTGAAAGGCTACAGTGTGACTATTGCGGGAAAATGTAAGTATCGCTTTGTATTTATTAGTCTTTAAAGTTTAGGCCCTATAGTCTGTTCAAGATACGAAAAAATAAAAGGTAAACAAAGAAACCAATGATTTTCAAACTTAATAAGTTAGCACGACAACCGATCGGGATAGCCCGACCTAATTAAAAATGGCCCCGTGTCATGCGAAATGGTTACTTTGGGTGTAATGCATAAGTTGACAGGATAACAAATATATTGACATTTTAGAATCATTGGCTTTTTAGGTTCTTTATCATGTAAAATAGTTTATTCATATAACTCATACATTTAAAAAAAAAAAATGTTATAATAGATAATTATGAACAATACAGGAAAAATAATAAATAGGTATGCTGTACCATTTATAAATTGAAGGGACAGGCGTATTTTTTAAAACTAACTGAATCTTTCGCTTGGAGTATTTAACTTAAATCTACTTTTGTTGCGAACGAAGGCGACATTATAAGAACCGTTTTATTGGTTTGTTTACATTTAATTTTTTCGTATCTTGAACAGACTATAGTAATAGATCGCTTACGACTGCTGCCAATAAGGTAAATATGAAAAAGTGTAAGTAGGTACAGCGTGCAACAAGTTATTTTGAACGATACAGGTAGGCACCTACCTACTTCGGCAGCGCAGTATCCTAACTAGGTTGGAAGGTAATCAGGAACCCGTTTCGCTTGGCGACTGAAACGGTGAACACGCGTTAGAAAACATTTCGTCTGTCTTGCAACCAGGAACCTTTTTTTTTGTAAGAAATGCAGAAATCTGACGGCGAGTTACGAGGGAAGTTAGGTTCAAATGTGGTTTTGTACATAGGGGAAAGTCGTGATCATTGGACCAGCGTTTTCATTGGACCACCAAGGTATTGCCAAAACTATCCAAGCTAGCAACACCCAAACTAGTCGAAACGAGTCCGTGCTGGCTCAGTTGGTCCCCTCTCTAACCTCAGCGACGCTGCGGAACTTGGCGAGGAGTTACGTGTGTGATTGTATTTGTAGGCGGTCAAAATCTTATTATATGACTCGGAACAATCTGATGTAACTATCATTCTACTCATATTTGTTTGTGTGCACTGGTATGAAATATAAGATAGTTTAATTGTGATTCCATGAGTGTTATTCAATTTTGTCTAATCATGTCCTTGTAAATTTTAGATTTTCTTTTACGAAACGAATACCTTGTTGCTATCAATGGACCATAAGAGAGTTCCGTCGTTGGACCGGTCCAAGCATAGCAACTTTTTATTGATTTTTTTTACTCACGTACTAACGTAGGCTCAGAGTAAGTATTTCAGTGATTATGAAAAAAAGCTCTTGAAAAACATGGTAAATTAATAATTTCAGAATTTCGTCATATAAAAGAAGTACTTAATAAAAAAGGCTGGTTTAAACCAGCCTTTTGTTTTTTGAAAGCTATATATAAAGCTATATTTATGAAGCTAGTAGAATTTACGAAGTCCCGAGAGTAACACTCAAACGAAGGTAACATGGAGTAAACCAAAAAGCCCAAGAAAACGCCAACTACAATTATAGCACAGTATAAAGACATACAGTAGTTTGACGCCTTTGATCTCGTAGAAAAAGCCGACAACGTCTAGACAAGGGTAAGTAGGCTAGGGCTGCCACATATAAACAATACCTACTTATTCAAACACCGTCTATTTATTTTAGAAAAATATTACAATTGCTACGCTACATGAATAATATAGTGTAAATCACTTATCTATACATATAAATAAAATTGGAGTATCTGTTTGTAATATTAAAATAACCACTTTTTACTAAATGCATATGGATGTATACACGGTACATACACCGAAATGACATTTTTTTAAATTTTTGTCTGTCTGACTGTTTGTTCTCGCTAATCTCTGGAACTGCTGGACCTATTTTGACGGGACCCTCACTGGCCTGATGTACCAAGGTGTAACTTAGGCTAAAAATTAACCGGGTACGCGAAGAAGTTACCTCAGGACGCGGGTGAAACCGTGGGAAACAGCTAGTTTATTATATTACAATAATTAACGATAAATAATTATTATAAAACACGTTGCATTTTTCGTGCGGTGACAGATTTGCATACAAAGTGTCAGTCAGCACCTATTTCATCCCGCAGGTGTCGTGGGAGGCGGTTAAGAATATAAAGCATTTTTCGTACAAACCAAGTTAAAGCGATTGACATAGCGGTGGTTTAATGGGTGGGTAACCTTGGGATCAGCTTGCAGAGCCTATGTTATCGATATGAAGTATTTTGCAGATTTTTTTCGTGCAAACTACGTTAAGGTAAAGCAATAGACATCACGGTCATTTTATGGATGGGTGTCCGGGCTATGAGATTACGGAGAACATGTGTGGGGTTTATAAAAGGGGGCCAAAAATATGGTTATTTTTGAGCTAGGATGCGCCGTTACCAAGATACATAATAATATGTGATAAGTATTTACCTAATGCGAAGGTACTAGGTACTTATTGAACGAAATTAAAATCACACCAGAATCGAATATTACCTTACAACGCATATTTTCTTACGTCTGCCATGTTGTTTACGTACAATAATTGCTACTTTATTCTGTGATTTGGCCAGACATGAGATATTGTAAAAAGTTAGTAGATTAGTAGGAATGTGCACATTATTTTAAGTGTTTATAGGTACATACATTTCAAAATAATATAAATAAATAAAATTAATGAAATTTTCTTTTTTGATATAAGTAAATTGATGAAATCGCAGATTTTTTAAATCCTTATTTATTTAAATCTTTAAACAGCATAAAGAATTTGAATGTTTCACAGCACAAGTCGTATGCACCATCTTAATTAATATTCATAAGCAAATAAATAAGTAACGAATAAAAAACAAGCACGTGCCAGCCCCCAAAAACATGTACCTAGTTAGGAACTAAGGCGATATACGTAACTAGGTACCGCTCTTCCCGCGTCTCACCTCTTGGCCCCCGCACGATTGACCCGTCTAGACGCGTTCGTCGAACGACTGTATGGATTATTTGACTGTGACTATAGCTTGTTTGGTTGTCGTAAGTGTATGAGTGTTGTGTCTCTCCTCGTACCTATGCCATTATTTAATCAAATTGATAATTCTAATAAGTTACTTGGATTGGACCTCTAGAACAAATTTCTCGAAGTCCATTGACGGCAACCTAGTGGTTCAATGAAGGTGCCTTTGGTCCATAGAAGGTAACAGCCAAAGATTTAGTTTCCTTCGTTTATACGAAAAAGTATAATCCCGAATTGTTTGTGCGTTTGATTATTATAAATAAAGGTCCCACGGAACAAAAATAATAAACTGCTTTCATTTTATCACTTATATTTTTTAAGATATGACGTTGTAAAGTTAGGTGGTCCATTCATAGCAACCTTCCCCTACCACCTAGAACTTCATCATTTTTGATTTCGGAGAGAGCGACATTTTCGATTTTGAGCATCAAACCTGCACAACAGCCAAACGATAAAGCACAGCCAGTCACTCACATTTATTTTGTCTCCCACTTTTACGTGTGGTTTTCAATTACCCAATATGTATTTGCAGCGACGAACCATCTTTGAACTAACATCCTTATTCCTTAAATAGATTAAAACACCACCATCGCAAGAAAACTATCAACCGCATGGAAGACCTCATACTTTGCTCACAATGCGTCAGAACATTGAGGGCTATCGAAAGACAAGAAAAAGAAATTGTGAGTACTCCTACTCTAAATAGCGCAGAACTTCGTAATGTTAAGATAATGAAATCTTTGTGTGGATTGTGTGTTTAAGTAATTCATGTCCATAAACGTGTTGTCAAATTCAAGAGTATTTTTATTTTCGGTACATTTATTCCAGAAAGAGAAAATAAAACCTAAGAGCTCCGACGCACTCACGGCGCAAAGGTATCAGAAATTCAAACAAGCCATGGGACTCTCTGGTGACGAAGATGGTTCCACAGATTAAAAATATGACAAATAAAAATAGTAATTTAAAAGTACTCGACCTAAAAATATTAGAAAAATGTGTTGTTAAATGAATAAAAAGAAATTTTGGCAATAATGCGTTTATTCATAATCTTATTTACTATTAAGTGTACTTTACAATACATAGAAGGCTTAGTCGAGCCTTCGTTTCTTGACTAGTGAGCCGAGGAGGTCTGAAATGGCTGGCAGGTTATTAGTTTGGTCATTAGCGCCAGTATTCAAGTTGGACAGAGGGATGTTTAGCTGGTTCGATGAGCTCTTCTGTTGTCCCTTCATGTTTCTGTGCTGCGGGAAGCTTGGCATCAATTTTGGGTCACATGCTGCAAGAGGAACATGAATTCATTGACAGTAAAATAAAGAAACATAGAACTACATTAGCTATGTAGTTTCTTAGGAATCACACAGCAAAAGAACAATGCCCATTTCTGGCCCAGTTTGGTACTCATGAACAGCACAATAGAGTTTCAATTTGTTGTTGAATAATGCTTTTTATTTATAACTTAAATTTATAGGCTAAAAGTGTGTATTTTTAAGGTAGGTATATATGCAATTAACGAGAAATAAGTTCGATTTTGAACCAAATATATAGATTAATAACCTATGTTCGAAATCTATTTCATTTAAAATCTGCAAAATAGTAACACTTCTTTTACTTATAGTAAATTTAATGTCAATAATGCCATTTTCAATTTATTTAGTTTGTTATTTGCTCGTGCGCATTGTGAATATTTATTTGTATGTTTTTGGATCTCTTTTACGACTTTTGGCTTTTGCTTCGAAGTTCCACCCTTACCAAACGATTAACCCATTCCTTTCTACTCAAAACAACAAAAACATGTTTTTTGAGCATATAAAGGTAATAAAATTATGAATGTGGCGGACTTTTAATAAATCTCAAAATTCTAGTCTAACACTCTTTTGTCTAATGCAATAACAACTACTACAATTTTTGACTGTCCACATCTGGGCTGGCGTCTCTATGAAAAATGGGCACTGTTCCTTTAGTTGTCGAATTGAGAACCTACTTTTTTTTGAGGTCACTTTAAAAGTGAGTCAACTAAAATATAATAATTTATCTGTGACTGATAGACACATACATAAGCAGTTATTGATGAATTTGGATAATCACACCACTTCATATTGTTGATAATTATAATATTATTTTGCCTTCACCATTATCTAAAATGGTCACTGAGAGCAACAGCTAAGAATGTAACGAATTATATAATTATGCTGCGTATGCTGCAACTTGCTCAAGTGACGACATGCGCTGATAACGTTAAAGTTTACCTTACAAGCGCATCTATCGTTTTATGTTATACGTAAATACTACGATATTTTGCATAATTAGTATTTACCATAATTAGTGTACCACAGAAATCTCAACATATTGCTGTAGTCCCAGCTATATTGACATTCTTTGTTATCAAGTGTTTTCAAAGAAGCGTCGCATCGGAATAGAGAAACGTGCGATTCGTCAAGCAGTGCAAAAAATAATCTCCAATACTTACGCAGCGGCTGCTCTTTGAAGTACGAGCTCTGTAAGCACTCCTCAGCCGTGGCTCGCTTGTTCGGGTCGTACATGAACAAGAAGTTGAGCAAGCGCAGTCCGGCCGCCGACAGCCAGGGGAACCGCTGCTTCAAGTTGTTGTACGGCTGCTGTTTCAGTGTGAAGTTCTGTAGCGCCGGCAGTGAACTGAACTCGGGCCATATTGCGTCGGATGGCGTGCCTGTGAAGATAGCTTCATTAGAATAGAAGAACAACCTACATGACTATATACTAAATTAATCTAAGTAACTGCACTACAAAGTTCGGCACATTTCCGCCTATTGTCTTTTACACTAATACATCACTTAACTTATCAGTCTTATCACAGTTCAAAAGTTATTTTGTTTTTAAGTCATTCTTCGGACGTTCTCCTAGTGTATCTTAACTACAAGAGACAGAGAGACGGAGAACAACGCCAGGGCCGCCAAGGCCGCCAACACCGAACTAAACTGGGACCAGACCCCACTTAGAATCGGCACACGAAATCCTTAAGGACTGCGGTTCTTAGTTTAGTTCGTAGGCGCCGTTGGCAGCGCTGGCGTCGTTCTCCGTTTCTCTTGCTCTCGTAGTTAAGATACAAAAGGAGGAACGTTCCGTCTCTCTTGCACTCGTAGAGACAGCTGTCACAGCGCGACTGCCACGCCGCCAAGCGGCAATTTGGGTCACAGAAAGTTGGTCTTCAGAGCACCCGTAAGAAATGCGCCTCTATGTAAATATCTGAGCTCTTTGGCCAAGGCATGTCATCCATCCGTCACATAATGTTCACCTCATCAGAGACGAGATTAAATTCAAATTCGATATGCCATGGAAACAATTACTTACGTATTCATGCGGTACACACACGTTAGTTACGTACATACCTATGCCTACACGACACGCGGCGATGCCACACAACAGGCGACGCTTATGTAATTTTTTTCTTGATTAGATTTCATCAAAAAGAAAACTCATAACAAAAATTGTTGCAAAGTAATGCTTACTGTGTAAGTTATACAAATTATATACTCACCAAGCAAATCAACAATAAGTTCTAGCTGCTCAATCTCAGTTCTGCCGGGGAGGAGAGGTTTATTAGCCAGCAGTTCGCCGAGGATGCAGCCGGCGGCCCACATGTCCAGCGCTGGGGTCTGACGCGGCGACTGCAGCAGTAGTTCGGGGGCTCTGTACCATAATGTCACCACACGAGGCGTGGCGCAACGGGCAGGCGCGCCCAGCCAACGAGCCAGGCCGAAGTCAGCTGTAATCAATCATTTATAATTTGATGTAAGTATTTTAAAACCAAAATGCAGTAAATGACAGCTAAATATCATTACATGACTCTAATCAAGGCCGTAGCGCGTTTAGCGCTGAATTTATTTCGTTATGTGCGTCACCAGACAAATTCGTCAATTTCATGAGATTATATTAAACTCTTTGTGAAGTTTTCACCTGCCTCTTGTCTACTGCCTCAAATTTCAATGTGGCAGCAGAGGAAATTATATAGACCATAGCTTTGCCTCTAGTACAGGTTTGCCAATTCTTGACAATAACAGAATTGTAAGTTCACCTTTAATAGGAGTTAATTCAACTGCACGGTTGGCATAGTGATTTAAGCGGTCGCACAGTGCATTGAGCAGAAGACAAAAATAAAAAACATGACTATCTATTTCCCCGAAATTGTGTTTATTTTTGTAAACGTCATTAGTTATTAAAAGACTCCAAGTAGTTAATAATCTGTGGTTTTATGTGTTTACTTAGTTTTAACTAGCCTTATTCAGGTATATGAATTGTAAAAAAATAATCACTTAATTATCATTCAATGATTGTTATTTGTACGAATCGCACATTATTAAGAAAGTTGTACATTATTTGATAACCAATTATGGAGATCACATGGCAAGGTATGTCCTTTCAAATATTAATATAAATAGGGGCTTTAATGGATCTTAAATATTTTTCTGCATGTCCTTTATCTAGCTGTCTAAAATTCCTTTATCATTTATGTACTTATTATCAAACTTTGATGAAGGTTTTAAACAAAAACGTCAAAAAACGTGTTTATTATTTTGCTTCTAATTAGTTGTACCTTTAATGTTGTTTCATACTAACATTCATTTGTCTGCGTCTATTTGCGACTAATTTTTTATATTATTTTTTTCAAGCAGTGACAGTTCTATAAAAAACTCTGATCTTCTTGATGTATGGATAGAAAACGAAAAAAGTGAAAAACAAGCTGCTGTTTTTAATAAAATTAGTTGCCTAATACAAGCGCATAAGTAATTAGAACAAATACGAGACGAAATAATAACCGCAAGCAGACTTTTTTCTGTGCAAATGAGCAGAAAATGGAAAGAAGTTTGTCGAAATCGCCATAGACTTTTACAACGATACAAGACTTGGTTGCAGCAGAAGATATTGTTATCACAGTGTCTACAAGCTAACAAAGCGGACCATGAACAGCCTGGCCCTAGTCGTCCACGTGGCCGGCCACTCAAGCCTTTTGCAGAAGCATCTTTTAAAACAAAAAAAAAGAATTTAAGCTGAACTCGCATTTAGTAGAAGAACATTCGATGAGATACGTTTTGCTGTGGAGATGGTTGATAGTACGATGATTCCAGATCAGACTACTACATTAAATCCACATCAAGCGCTGGCATTGTATTTAGATTTAGATTTATCGGAACATAAGTATAAACTTTTAAGATCAGTGGTGAATACTGTACATACAAACCGCTTTTCGAGTTTGTATCGCTTGAATCAAATCAAAAGTAGTCTCCTCCCTTCATCACTTACAGTTACTGAAACTGCAGCTGAAACTAACCTACGAGAACTTCTTCAGCTAACAGCTCGCAGTAGGTATCCTTAATATCACCGATTTAGAGAAAGAGTAAAGACACTAATCGATTCGAACTGATTTGCAAGCGGGGTTTCGAAGGCAGTACTGGTCATAGCCAAAGCAAACATAAATTTACGGATGCTTCAAACACTGATGAATTTTCGGCCATTTAGGTATTTGAGGATGCACTTGAAGCGAGACACAAGGAGGTAAGGAAACATCGCTTATCTCACACTTGAAAATGCTCGAGAGTAGACTCGAATAAAGACCTTCTGAGGACATTGCTGATGACTTCTGAACCTCTTATATCAAGCAAAAGGAAAACTATCACAAAAAGACAAAGCATACATAATACAGAGGTTCTAAAATAGGTATGTCACATAACAGATGCGGCATCCACTTCATACAACTTGGATATTAATTTACCTTTTGCTCAAGAATGTTCAGATTCAGCCTAACTCCAAATCGTTTTTTATGTTTTTTTGTTAGATTATAGATAATAGATTATTTTTTAATAATAAATATTTATTTTTACCACATATAAATGGAGATATGATTTTTGACCCACTTTCCTCAACATTCAATGCACTGTGGGTCGTCTCGCCGCTTGACACTGCGCCGTGTGTTGTGGGTTCGATTCCCACACGAGACAACACTTTGTGTAATTTACAAATTGTTGTTTCGAGTCAGGGTGTTCATTGGGTCCGTTAGTTGTCTGTTTGTAAAGTCCTCCGCGACACAGGATTTAGTCCTAATGCAGGAATTGTCTTTTAAAAAAAAAATTATTTTCAGTCTTGAATGAGCCAATGATTCCAAAGATAGGCAACCCAACATTTTCATTCTTTTTATAAAATGAATGCAGTACTCACCTATTTTCACACATCCTTTATCTGTAAGTAGCAAATTCGATACCTTCAGATCTCTGTGCACTATAAAGTTGGAGTGTAGATACTTGAGTCCTTTCAGTACTTGCAGCATCAAGCATTTGACTTGTGACTCAGTGAATGGTGAAGACATATTGTCCAACAGTGATGCCAGGTCTTGTTCACAGTACTCCATTGAAAGGAAGATACTGTGGAATTAACAATGTACAAGATTGTAAAATGTGATTTATAGAAGAACTGGAAAAAAATGGCCAGTAGTTATGAGACAAATTGACCATAGAAAATAAATAAAAATGATGGTGAGTTGGAAGTTGTGTGATAAGTTGATTATTACACTGCCATTACATGATGATACTTTGCATATTGATTGGATAAGCATTTAAGTAGAGTATGCACTTTAAAGTGTGCAATATTAAATTCACCTAAGAAACATACCAGTTAAATCCTATCATGCAAATGACAATATTGGATCATACCTCTCTAGTGAACGGCCGACTAACACTTCCTTTAACTGTACAATGTTCTCATGTCTACAGGCCATCAGAACTTGGATCTCACGGAGACCGCTCAGTGGCAGCCCATCTTTTTCCACATCCATTCTCACTTTCTTCAGGGCTACGATGTTGTTGTTTAACTTATCTTTGGCTCGGTCTGAAATAAATGCAACATTTATTTTTATTTCTGAATATCAGCAGTACTAACTACTATGTAAAAAATTAGTATACAAATCAACCTATTTTTATTTAAATCTCACAGTTTGGGCCAATGGAAGAGATGGGATAATGCGAAAAATGGCAGCATTCTTTGCCAAAATTGCACCCATACCAGAATTAATATCAACCTGGATAATAAGAATAACTTATTATTTATCAACTTACAGACTATGCCATATGTGCCTTCTCCAATTCTGTTCAATTTCTCAAATTCACCAACAAATCTGCATCTGCCAAGCTAAAAAAAAATTATTATATTATATGACACGTAAGAAATTCCCATAGCTTCTAATAAATGATAAATATGTACTTTTTTATAGGAGCACAAGAAACCCCGGCATACATATACTAACAAGTTGTATTTTATTTCAACATCAGATGATTAAGGATTAGGTTATAATTATTTACATACAATATCCTTTTCAGGTATTTCCATGGTCTTCCCGGTTCTGAACGATATAAGAACACCTTTTCTAGCGGCAGGGCCCGTCGGGTCTGGAACATCTTGACTAGGAACTGGTTTTTCAGAATCTGAAATGATTCCTAATGAAAATTCGGCAAATATTCAACATCTCGCACATACATTTACAATATTGTGGACATGTTTGAATTACTTACTTTGCGACATGCTTCTGTGTATTATTAAATTTACTGCCTTCAAGTTATTTTCAGGTCGATAGAGTTTCACAGATCACTACTAAATAGAGAGTTATATTGGAGAACTAAATGATAAACATCAGTAATATACAAACAGAAACAAAACCAAACCGCTTATTTTTTTTTTTTTTGGATTTTATGACCTGGTAACTGGACCTTTAGGTCAAACGAAACCGCTTACCGCATCGAACTAGTGATGTAAGTAACTAATTCATAGTTTGAACTAATTTTACTCGATTAACTTAATCGAATTCAAACTCGTATATGATAAATCGTCCTTGCGCCTGCCAGTTCCATAAGTGATTTTTGTAAGGTTTTGGGAAACAACAAAAAACATGTTATTTCATTGAAAATCAAAATCTCTGCAAAATTATTGATGCCACAGCATAGACGTTTATTTAATATATTAAAAAGATACACATGTTGCCAAAACTATCAGTTACCTATTTAAGGAGCTAGAATTTTTTAAAGCATAAAAGTGCACATAATTGGTTTTTGTAAGGTTTGCAGTGAGACACTGGCAACAGTGATTTTTGTAAGGTTTTGGGAAACAACAAAAAACATGTTATTTCATTGAAAATCAAAATCTCAGCAAAATTATTGATGCCACAGCATAGACGTTTAATTAATATATTAAAAAGATACAAATGTTGCCAAACTTATCAGTTATTTAAGGAGCTAGAATTTTTTAAAGCAAAAAAGTGCACATAACTGGTTTAGAATGGTATAAAATAATGATTGATGTGCAATATTACACATAAAAGATTTGGCTATGTGACACTTATAACTATTTTAAGGTTAACATTATGTGATCTTTACGTTATCATAAGTATAATAATACAATAAAATGAGTAGGAACTATTAGAAACATATATTTAATATACTTATTACATAGAATATTTCACAATTATTGTATTCAATATCAAGAGATCAGTGGTATACTTAACTTTAGGTGATTATTTTAACATTCCACTTATTGCCATCATTATCACAGCAATAAGTTAAAAAATAAACTAAAAGAACTAGTAAGAGAATGATTGGAGTGGTATGCTTGAAAATATACCTGTGATTGAGGGGTTAATAAATGGCATGAAGAATGTAAAAGCAACGGGGCCGGATCGAATACCAGTTGTGTGAAATGTGGTAGATACCTGCAGTATCTTCCACATTAGACTTCCTTTCCGTAGATGGATGGAAGTGGTTAGTAATTTTTTTATTCTTCCATAAGTTGTTGGTGGAAGAAGCCATACCTGATGAATGACGTAGCAGTTCGCTCAATCAAAACAGAAGTGATGTGCTGGAGTGTAACAAAGAGTATACAAATACTATGGAGTGTAACAAATATAGAGAAATAAAGCTAATTTCACATAGTATGAAAGCTTGGGAGAAAGTGGTTGAACGAAGATTGAGAGAAGAGAGTGTAATTTCAAAAAACAATCTTGTTTTATGTCTGGTTGAGGAACAACAGACGCCATTTTTACGTTTCAACAAATACCATGCGAGAAATAAAGAAGTGCACACAAAAACTTACACACGTTTTTTGTGGATCTCGAAAAGGCATATGATCGGGTGCCCCGTGGGTTTTGTTGTGGGCCTTTAAGAAGAAAGGTAGGCCTAGGAAGTATGGACAGTTCCGAGCGATGTACAGTAGATACACAACCCATGTCCGGGCTATAGCGGCCAATACCGGCAACTTCAATGTGGCTGTAGGCTTGCACCAAGGGTCGGCTCTCAGCCCGTGTCTCTTTCTGCTAATAATGGACGGTTACGGCGGACATACAGGCAGAGGCCCGCTGGTGTATGCTATTCGCCCACGCCATTGTTTTGATTGCCCATAGTGGCCTTAAAGTCCAGAGCAGACTGACAAAATGGTGGCAAAGACTGGATAGTGTAGGCCTGAAACTTGAAAGTCAGTAAAAGTAAAACTGAATACATGTTTTGCGGCTTCAGCGGTCTCTTCAGTCCCGTGCCTATATCCCTTGCTGGAGTGCCTATATCGGTCTGTTTGCCTATAACTTGTAACCCACGGATGCCCCTTAAGTTCAAGGGCAAAACTTACAAATCTGTTATAAGACCAGTCACACTGTATGGATCGGAATGCTGGGCCGTGAAGAAGACGGATAAATGAAGATTGCATATAGCAGAGATGAGGATGTTTAGACGGATGAGTCAGGTGATGGATAAAAAGAGTAATATCAGGGGGAGTTTTAAAGTTGCATCGGGGCAAGAAAAGCTAAAATGAAATCATCTGTCGTGATATGGGCATGTGAGAGTAGGGATGAAAATCATGTATCAGGCAAAGTGATGAACATGCGAGTTGAGGGACATAAAGCAAGAGGGAGACCAAAGAAAAGATGGATGTCATGCTTGACACAATGTCAAGCATGACATGAATGAAAAGAGTGAACGTTCAGATAACCTCTGATAGAGGAGCATGGAAGAGAAAGACAATCTGCGCCGACCCTAAGTTGTATGGGAACAGGGCAGACAGAAGGAGAAGATTGATTCTCCTGTCTTTTCATCTAAGTAGTAATTATCTTCATTCTTCATTGGACATCGTTACTACAAGAACTATTGTATAACAGAAAAGTAATGAACAAAGCAGTGAATAAATTTTTCACCTTACGCCTATGTGAATGTAGCGAAAAGGCCAGCCCACATATTTTGACTAAGGTGTAGAGTTTGTGAAGTAAGGCCTTGTAGAGTTAGGGAGTGTAAAGTTAGAAGCTTGGCCCTACAGATAACTAACTTTTTGACAGTGCGAGTCATGGTCTCGCTTTGGCAACATTTTACATGAAAATGTTTTTGGTGGGATATCTTATATTCAATACTGTCCGAGATCTTAGGAATACTACAATCAATTTCTCGTTTATGTTTAAAAAGATCTATTTCTGATTTATCTATGAAAGAATCAAGAAGATTTTCATACGTAAAATCCTACAATTCTTCAAATATTATACTACTTTCCATCTTTTCAAGCCTTGCGTAGGATCGTAACTATTCATCATCATCATCGTCCTAGCGTTATCCCCGTTGCACGCAAGATTCTCGCTTTGGAGCCCGGGGTCCGCTTACTAGTCTAACCTATTTGACAGAATATCAGCTTTGGGCGTAAGATCGTAACTATTGGACGTAAATAAATCAAGCACATTTAAATCTATATTTTTATAATTAATGTCAATTCCTTTAGCTAAATTGACTAATATATTCTGTCGTCGTTAAGCTAGCTGGTTTGAGTGTACATGGGTTGAAAGACATCGACTGAAAAAAAACACAAGGTGTAGGTACATTATAATCCCCCCCGTGGGATCTCCACCTTGTCGTGGTGGGGGGGCTCAGTAACCGTGGATTGGTCACCCCCGGTGAAGCTAAGAGGGATCCAGGAGGGGACGCTCCGCGTGGGCTTGGAGGGGCCTGCGCAGGATGCGTCCAACGGTGCGGGTGCGGGGGACACTTCTGCCTGTCCCTCGCAGTCGGTTGTGGTCGCGGGAGGAGAGGCGTGTCGGTGTAGCGTTGCCGCGCGCCCTATCCCCCGCGACCAAATGGGGGCGCACCATCGTTGCGTCGCGGTGGGGCCGCAGAGGAAGAGGAGATGCGGTGTTGCGTTGCCGTCCTTCCTATCCTCTGCGGCCGCTGGGTGTTTTGGCGGCGGAGCAAAACATCTTCATCCGCCGCCAAGGGGGTTTCGTTCGGGGCCCGCCTGACCATCTGGCGGGCCAATACCCGTCGGGGGGTAGCGAGGAATGCTTCGGTGAAACCCTACCCTCCGACACATGGGTACATGAGGATTTTCCCACACGACACCAAAAAAAATAAAAACAATGTACATTATTATGCTATTACCCAACATACATTAACAGAATATGTACATTTACTACATACTCCTCAGTTTATGGCACGTAGACACTTAGACATTAAGTAAATATAGGCTTTCGGCCTTATTACAAAAAACTGAATAAACCTTAGCTTGAACCAGCAGAGATGTAAGTGCGGTATTATACCATTTGTACTGAAATGTATAAAACGAAAAATACTGTATAATACGGTATTATACCATTTACTACGGTATTTTATGTATAAATCAATTCTTCTATATTTTTGAAGTAAATGATCATAGAAATCATTAAAAATACTGAATACGGTAGAATTGCACAGGAATACATACATACATACATAGACTCACGCCTGTTTCTCCGAAGGGGTAGGCAGAGGCATGTTAAACGCCCACTATTCGCCAGTGTTTTGATCCCACGTAATAGGTGGCGAGCCTATTGCCGCTTATCGGGATATTTTGTTTGCCAGAGCCTCGGCCGTTGATCGGCAGGTGCACCACTTGCAGGTGAGGTTGGCTTGGGACCCTAAGTTCTTGGTGGGAACCCTATATTGCACAGGAATAAAGCAAGAAATTATATTTTAAGTTTGTATTATTAATAATTACGGTTAAGGTTTCGAAATACGTCGCCGTTTTTAGGGATTGTGAGTGATTGGAGGGGGAGGGGGGAAGGTCTCGGAACCACCCCTCACCATTTTCACTTGGCGGAAATATATTGGTTTCCTCTGAAAAAAAAACTCCAGACATCGGTGTGTATGGCATTGCCAACTTCCACATTTTTCACACTAGTTTAATAAACTAAGGTTGGAGGATATATAACCTATTTTCGGATTAACGGTCAAAAGAAAACCTAACATAACCTATTTAGTTACTTAATACAGTCGCACCCAAAGAGATTGAATAATATACATAGAGACCGTCCTAGTACTCCCAAATTGAACACAGTCAACTGACGTGTAAGATACAATTTAGACAATATTATGCCATCAAATTATATAACCTTAGTGATTTTTTCTTTTATAACAGTTCTATCATGATTTTGAATTTAGTCGTATAATATTTATATCGACTTTTCAAGTGTTGTAAAAAATCTTATCGATATATCTATCCACCGTATATTTTTACCTCGTTATTTTTTAGATTATATGTGCACGTGATAAAGATTTATAAAATAAGTGGATTGCTGCAGTATGTCGTGGAGAAAATTGGGTGCCTAGAAAGCACCATAGAATTTTTTAGTTTAAGTTCCAAGCATTTTACTGCGGAATGTTTTTATAGTAATAACAGATGGCTCCTCCCTTCTAAACATATCAGTGTGAGTGCTTAAATAATAACTTGCTATTATTTAAACTATCAGCAACAGTAATGAATACCGAAGCTTGTTAGAATCCAGCATATTAAAAAAAAATTAATGCACCTATAGAAAAAATCTGATCTTTCTTTACAAAGACAGTAATATTTAAAGGACAGTAATTTGAAGGTTTGATAAGAATTGTCTGCTTTCATAGTCACGACTACTGAGTGGATATGCATCAAAATAAGGGAATCTTCATTTGAAAGAAATTTTGTTAAATGTCATCTACCCAGAGACAAAAACTTGGTTGTTCTTGTTCGACTAATGGACTAATAATGTGCCGATCCCAAGATAAAATCGAAGGGCTAGTCTAGCCACAATTTTTTTCTCTCTAAATATTCTGTGTGTCACATGTATGACCGAAAAGTGTGCGATCCCGCACATACATTTTTTACACATATATTTGTATTACCTACACTATGTAATGAGAAAATTTCAATAAAGTGATTATTGTTAATAACAAACCTTTGGGCACTATTCAAGGTTTTGTCTGATTTATCTATTTTAAGTAAATTTTTATGTTTTCTGCTTGAAAAAATCCATGTCGACTATCTCCTATCCTTGTAAAGAATTAATTTGGATATGCCATTCTCAGTTATCATAATGCTTAAGCTATGAGTTTTGCTTTTATCTTAATTATTTGCTTTCTCTAATAAAAATATGTTATTGAGATTAGAGAGAGAGTAGGGGGTGATGATTTATTTATTTATTAATCCCACTTACAGCTTTCATTACAGCTGAAAAACTAACTATAAATAAGTATAAATAAACATTTATGCCGAGGGTGTCGTATGAGGCGACTAAGAGAAACAAGAGAAGGAAATCTCGAAATAAAACCCTATACGAATACGTCTGGCTAGTGTGGTATTATAGTAGGCCAAACCTCCACCACGGAAGGTTAAAGACCAGCAGTGGACTTGAAAAGGCTGTTGATGCGTAAAGAAAAATACCATAAAAATTAGAAAATAACGCCTCGAAAGATTATGTGCTACTGAGTACCCATTTGAAACAAAAATATATACGTTCAGTTTAAAAATGCAAGTTTGTGTAATAATTATTTAAAGACTGTCCATCAACTAGCGTTCTGACTGCTGTGGACATAAATTTACGAAATTTAAAATGTATAACATATAAATAATATACTTTACAAGTCCGTTTGATTTTGAACCTATATTGAAATTTTAATCGATATCGATAGCGGATTTGCTCAGTCACTATTAAATAAAAAAGTTACGATATTTGTGTTCAAATTGTCTTTAGCCCTAACTGACAAACATAGTGCCTTCTTCTTCTGGCAACTCGAATTTATCATATGAGTGAAGAGTGTAGCTATATTCAATTTGTTCTTAAAAATATCGTTCCTTCCATGCTTCAGTTATTCTTCTGTGGTCGCACCTAACCCTAGGTACTCGAAAGCAATGAGGCACAAATTTGACATTAGCTGTCAATATAATTCATACAAGATGGCGGTTGCGTTTCGCTTCACGTTTTTCACATTAAACCTAAATATCGCTTTTATTGATTCCACTAGTTTAATAAACTGAGTTTGACGGAGCCCTGCTTGGCAGGGCTCCTATTTTCGGGTTAAGGGTCAAAATAGAACCTAACACAACCTATTTAGTTACTTTCACATAAAACCTAAAATTACGTTCCATTTTTCATATTTGAATGAAGAGTTTTTGGAAATTGTTTAAAAATAATTAGACGAAACTCCGGCAGCCAAAATTACTTTTAGGGGATTAAAACTAACTCCCTTAAGCCCCCTACACCACCAATACCCTCAAATTCGGGCGACGCGTTTCGAAACCCGACCCATAATTACTATTAGCTACAACAATATTACCATAAAAACAAGGTCAAAATATGATTTAAAGAAAAACACGTAACATTTTAAGGTACATACGTTAGAGCAAAGGGGTCCTTAAAGTTATTTGAATCATCTCTCTATTTATTCTAAATTACATTATGTTCCTCTCTGCGTGGAGACACGTAAAGCCCGAACCTTAATACAAGATCCATAAGAAAAGCACAGACGTGGCCCATGCCTTTTGTCTTCCTAGTTCGAAAACTCGAGATTTAGAGGATCTTCTACCTCCATATCTAAATCCTCTTGTGTTGCTACGTTCTCGGTAGATGACGACGCAGTAATGCATTCTAGCAACATACTTTCAGCTAAATCATCTTCATCACCACTTTCTTTAACTTCGAATGTGCTGTCAGGAACACCAAGATTTGTGTAAATCGAGACCAATTTAGAAACACGTGATTTATCTACGTGTTTCGACGATACGAATTTCGGGCTTTGCAATGAATTTTTCCAAAAGTTAAAATTCCAAAATTATTAATTAGTAGGTAATTCTAAAACAAAGAATACAATCGAAACTTAAAATATATTTAATGTTTTAAACTAGAACTCGTCGCAATATCGCAGGGTCTTATAAACTGAATCAGAATATAAAATACCAATAATACCGTAAGTTATAATAAAATACCGGTTTAATACATAGCCTTTTGGTATTATACGGTATTTTTACAACACTCAGCACTATAAAGGCCAAGTCTTATAGCTGAGCAATGATGTAAACTTGTTCTTATTACAAAACATATTTGAGTCTCGGCTTTTATGATACCACCATACCACGTATCTCTATGTACCTACCACGTTATAAACTAACTCAAAATATCAACCACAATAAAAACAATTCTTATTCGTTCATCATGACATCATTCACTCTTTACGTTCCGTATTTTTATCATAAAATATGTTTACTTTAATTGATACTGATTAGGAATTATAAAGAGGGTACAAACGCCCTAGAAATTTGATTATTTACTATAAATATTAATAATCACTAGTACTACTCTCTTGGTGCCAATTTCTCTTTTTCGAGGATTATATTTTGTAATGTCATCTGAACAACTGCTAAGAGCGCGTTACGAAACGGAGTTCACTCTCGCGAAAGTACTTAGGCTACATCCATGTTTAGTTTGCAAAGACGTGAAACTTCTATTTAAATTATCTATTAAAATATTTTGTTGAAGTACTGCTACGATGGAAGAACAAAAACAAAAAAGGCAGGTTCGGACATGTCGACAGTTTTCATTGCAAAAGTTTTTGTGAATCTATTTTGCCTAAATAGCTCCAAATCTTCAATATCTTCAATAACGACTGAGTCAAACATATATATGTCGATTTCAGCAAGCTATTTCACGGAAAACAGTTACAATATACAGGGCCGGATTTAGAGGAATGGAGGCCCGGAGGCAACGAAGGTGTGGAGGCCCCAAATTATTTTCCAAATAAAAGGAACTATTTCTCTGAGAACTATTTCAAAAATTCACTTTCAATTTCGTGAAATTTATTTCAATTGATAAATGTACTTTTTTTTTAAATTTATAATACGTATTATTAAAAACTAAATGATGGCGGCCCAACGAATTTTTTTGACGAAAAGTTGCGAACCCGCTGAACAAATACGGACTGGGGACGGAACACTGGTGGATCTCGACGATGACAGGGAAAGGTTTTTGTTTGCGTCAACAGCGGCCCGAACTACGGAATCGGCAATTGATAACATGTCTCGTAAATAATAATATACGCTTCTGGTGATCCTTTGGAACTTAAAGCTCACCAGATATTCAGTTCGTGGTACACTGTCGAAAGATGCAAATTTAAACCAACTCATTGCCATGGTTAGGTAACTGGATTTGTAATATTCTAGGATTGTTTTTGCAGCAGCATATTAATTTACAGCGTGCATCGCCTCTAATTGATTTAGAAATATCCGAATCGCAATCTTTCAGTGAGAGAAACGCGAAGTTGATCGATAATTTGGACAAAATCTGACACTTTAACCTGGTGACAGCTTCACGTCTTGCGCCTTCATGTCATAGAAGGGATTTAACGATTTAACTTAACAATTTTATTCTTAATCTGGTGCGTCATTGAATTTGTTCGTCAGTGTTGGGTATTTGTTTAGCATTAATATTTAAGAAATGATCCTTTTTGGATTCGACTAATTATTTCAATGACTCCAATGCACGCACAGCAGGTTCAAGAAGCATTTTCGGATGTTACATGTTTGTTGGCTAAATTGCTCTAAGATGTCGTTCCAAAAGATGAAAAAAAGCGTTGCGAGACCACTCCTAAAATATGTGTTATTTCTCAAGATATACTTTTCTCCTTACGAGCAGAAATGCTGGACAGACAACTCAAACGACACGATGTTCGACTTAAATGACATTGACCTTGGTGGCTGCAACTTTACATAACCAGCACGTATCGCTACTCATAAGCTTGATGGTCCACTTCTTCTTCAAAAAATTTTCAGACCAGATTCTGTATTATTGTGTATTTCTCTGAGAAACGAATATCAATTCTGATTCAAAGAGAAAAATTGTGCTGCAGACACTCAAGGATTAGCAGATTTTCAAGTTGATTGAGTAACCCCAACATCTGCATGTGCATCCCTTTGTATATGCATTCGTAATTGCGGCATTATCGTCCGATTGACCGCGACAATCAAGGATGGTTACCTTTAGGTGCAATAGGTAGCCTACCTTTAGGTAACCATCCTGGAATACAATTTTAAATTGTAATAATGCTTTTACTGTGGCTGCCCCAGTATGATCGCAACTTTGCTACGATTTCATTGAGCGATCCATGTGTGATCTCTTCGTCACCCATCGAACTTACTGGTTCTTCGCCAAGTATGGAAAAGAGAAATCGACGTGAAGGCTTCTTTTGTTTGCAAGCTGGTTTAAATGAGTTGCCAAGATAGCACCGTAGTCACCTAGAAATTTCAAGATACCCAAAAAATTGCCGTTTTACGGTGATCCAATGATTTCCTCGTCTCCTCAGAAAGATTATCTGCGTTCAGCAATGAATTGTATTGTACTGACGACAATTTTATGATTTTTTCGCCAATACCTATTTGTTGTGCTTCTTGTGTCGCCAGCACTTGATCGATCTAACCCGTTACTTCTCCCTATTGCACTCAGTCTCCAAACCATCACTGAGTCTAAATGAGACTTCGATATCTCATGCTCGGCATAGGCGCCCCGTAGCATGCCTCTAGAAATTGAAGCCTTCTCTATTGAGCTTCGTTTTTTGAATGGACATTAATGTATGCGTGCACCCATAGTTGGAGAAAACCAAGGCCAGATTGATTGATACTCTCTTAATTTGATTCCGACATATAAACATATTCTTTAACCATTACCGAACTAAATTTGTATAATCTTGCGAATGACTTTGGAAGACTGAATTCTAAACTAAGATTTATCACAATTTTGCAGTTTTGTGGTACAAGTTATTTTATAATTCAAGAACAATATTGTCACGTGCAAGTAGTTTTAATAAATACGTGTTAATTATGTTTGAAGAAAAATCAGTGAAGTTTGGACATATTTTTATCTCTTGTGTGGGGGCCCCTCTCTTGTGGAGGCCCCGGGGCCATTGCCCCGAGGTTTATATCGAATAGTGATCCATGGTTTTGCGATAAACCTCATTTTGTAATTACATTGTGGTCTAAACTATTGTTTTTGCTGCTTTAAGCTTGGTATTAGCCTTAAACCGTCTTTTGTAATAAGGCCGGTGTTTGCAAATGTAGTTAGGTAGGTAAATGCGATCAAAAGTTACGTGAAGAAATAACAAAAATCCTAAAACAATCACACACTCAAATACTCAGAAGCTTTTATTACTATTATCACATTTATCATTAACATTATTTTTAGTTTTTGTTATAATATTCTAGTAATAAACTGAAAAATATACGATAGGTACTTAGACATAGTATTTTGTTGGTTAAAATATTGTTTAGGAACTTAAATTGACAATTTACTGATGAATGGTTTACATTATTAAATAAAAAACAACATAATTTAAGGAAATTCAATACGTATTACCATTTTTATTTAATAAAACTATTTTATAACGATGTTTACATCACAACGCGCAGTCACGATGCGCACAGTTCTGGGTGACTAAAGACGGAACGCAAATCCTTTATGTGCATTTCTGCACATACCGTTTTTTCTAAACGGTCAAAATACATAAGGTATTTGCAATATTTGTTTCTAGCTGGAATATCACAAAAAGGATTTTATCAGCACATACAGAACTAAGCGGAGATTATGTTTAGCGAAAAATCGAAAAAATGAAAAAATGCACATAATATGGAATTTGGCAGGCGCAACGACGAAATTTATGCTAATTTTTTTATTGAATGAGACGTTCGGCACTTCGAATACCGAGCACAGATTACTTCATTTAAACTACGTAATACCGAGTGGCCTGTGGCCGGGACCGGTGTCGAGTTGCCGTGATCGGTGGAGTGGAGTGTGGCTGCGAGTTGCGACCGATGCGCGACGCGGTCACTCACTCACTATGACAACATGTCTTCATGCCACTACAACACTTCCATACAAATGAATTGATACAAAACTTATTCAAAATCATTGTTCAGCTTATCACGAGGCATCGGAAGCTAGGGACGGTGACCCGTTTGCGCGATGCCTTAGATTAAAGAATAGTTACCTACTAGTTAGACAAGATTTGAGTAATTCAATTCGTGTCAAATAGTCAGAACATCTAAAACAAACATTTTAATTAACAGGTATCCAATACCTATGCCTAGCTAAGAGCGAGTGAGTCGGCCAGCTCCTTCGTTCATTCAACATACTAATATTTCTAAGTAATAAAATAATAAATGCATGTCATCATCATCCTCCTAGCGTTATCCCAGTTTTCAATCTAGGGTCTGCTTACTAGTCTAGCCGGATTTGGCTGAGTATTAGCTTTTCCTCGGAGCGACTGCCTGTCTGACCTCCGCAACCCAAAGAGATAGCGATATTCCATGGTTTAGACTAGTGTCAGTTTATTTAGAAGGTGCTGACGCCCTATAACGACTGCCAAAGATCTTTATGACAACCAGGACCGACAACGGCTTAACGTGCTCTCCGAGGCACGGTACAACCGTACAAGCGATAATTAACAATGCAATATGCACATAACTCCGAAAAGTTATTGGTCCGCGCCGTGGATTCGAATCCGATACCCTCTACTTGGCAGTCTCTTGGTATCTCCACTAGGCTATCGCTGCTATAAATAATAAATGCATGTAACGTGTCTGTTATTTTGTGTCGGCACATTATAATCCTTCGATTCACAGAATTAATGATTATGATGATGATTCGACATTCGTAAGTGCAGGTGCTTTCTATCATAAAAATGCAAGCATAAAACTTACATCGGAACATTTCCTGTCATTCAGTACTGTAACGTAATACTACACGTATTGCGTTATAATATCTCGCAGGCGCTTAACGCCAGCTTAGCCGTTCGCAATATTACCAAATATGGTCATGTTCACTAGCCAAAGGCAGTTGTGAGTCATAGGCCTATATCTATATAAGATGGGTGCGCGATCTAAGTCGATCACTTGCCCTACACACAGTCTCGCTGATGGTTGTAGTGACTATTACTACCTACTATTATTACTATCCTACTTCTACTGTCCCGCTGGGGGTAAGCATATTCTAGTTGTCTGTGTGCCTATACGTTCTGTCTGTAGTATCTGTGTCTCCTAAACATAACAGCTGATCTAGGGACCGCCTGTTCCTGACCGGTTGTTGTGTATTCTCTATGCTGTTTCCAGTTCTTCCTACGGGCTACGTTCTTCCTACGGGCTCACTGCACCTGTCTTCTCTCTACGGGCTACAAGCCACGAGCTGCTGGCGCCGTGCCGCTACTAGCCAGCTGCCACCCAAGCCTCCGTTCCTGCCTACGAGCTCCTACAGCCAGGCCACGGACGCCTGAGCCTGACCGCTCGGCCCACATCGGCTGCACCGCCTGAGACCCCGTTCAGCCTGAACCTCGACCACAGAGCTGCCTACGCAGCGCACCTTGGCCAGCTCATCGGCGACCCTACGAGCAGCTACCCTGCGAGCGTCGGAGAGTAGCAGGAGTCTACGCTCCAACCCTCAGGCCAGTGCTTACCTAGTTCGGTCATACTGTATGTAAGCGGTAGTGAGACATAATAAAGAACCTGTTCAGCCTTGCAGTGTTTCTCTCGAACCCCGACATCCTACCTGAGATCCTCCGTCTCAGTACTTACGCTAATTTGCAGCTTATTGCGTAGTTTGGTAGAAAGTGTACTAAGGGTGCACAAATTTAACCTAAATCGCTGAACGATTTAGGTTAAATTTGTGCACCCTTAGTACACTTTTTATTTATCAAAACTCGTTCGGCAAAATATGGTAAGGGTGGAGCCAGCCTAGTCCGAAGACCGCTTCGCTAGGAATTATTTACATATAAGATAAGGGACCGGGCACAGGCAGTCTGTGATTCCTGAGAGCCTCACCCAAAAGTTACTTATTTCTAGAAACAAAAGATAAGAACTGAGAACTTTTCTCAAAGATGTTGCTTCAGTCTTTTACGCATAAACATTCCTACAGTTAATTCATATAAGTAGATAGGTAGATTTTGACCATAATCCATATTCGGATTTAAGTACACTCAATAAAATATATTTTTCACTGTTGTGTTGCATTGCATAGTATAGTATTCTTTTGAACTCGGTACGGAAGACTAAAACAAAACGTGAAGCTTTTCAAGGTATTTAAATATCGGCAACCAAAATCTCGATAACTCCCTTGTTAATTATTACCACATCACTAGTGTTGATAATTTACTGTCAAGTGGAGTCTGGCGGGAACCTTAAAAAAGCGCGGATCAGAATTTTTTTCAATTTTAATTTCTGATTAAATATTCGGTGGTTTTTACTTAGAAGTTAATAAAAACCATAGTGATAGGTGTGCAAACCCGTGGAAATGGTGGGAAATGAGGGGGGCGGGGATAACCCGCCCACCTCACATAAACGTCCTCGGCCTGAGGCTGGAGACGGAGGAAGTGAAAAGGACTATGGTAATGGCGGCGGCGGTGAGCATTTTGACTATTCACCGTATCTTAAACCAGAATACAAAAGAATTTATCCTGAAAATGCCACTTGTGTGGACTTTAAAGTGTTTATAGAAGCTTCCAATAGCAAAGATAGAATAGGCAATAAGAGCCCTATCTATCTGAATCATATATTTTCTAGCGAGATAAAAGGGGTGACGGCTATTCAAAGAATTAACGCCAATAAAATTGCAATAATATTTAAACAATATAATACGGCCAATAACTTTATTAATAACAGCGCTTTTCTCAACAAACATGGCTTGAAAGCATTTATTCCGGCTGCGCAAATAGAAAAAACAGGCATAATTAGATTTGTACCAGCAAACATTTCGAACAAAGAACTATACACAAAACTATCATCAATTTATGAAATAATAGCTATAAGAAGATTCACAAAGAAGGTAGGACAAGAGCGAATACCACTACAAACAGTTAGCATTACTTTTCTATCGAATATTCTTCCAGACAATGTACAATATGATTTGTTTTCATACCGAGTTTTTGAATATATACCCCCATTACAGCAATGTTTCCGTTGCTTTAAATTTAACCACTCCGCTAGGATATGTAATGGCAAACAAAGATGTTCCATTTGTGGAGGTGAGCATTTATATAAAGAATGTGATAGACCAACAGAGATCTGCTGTTGCAATTGCAGCGGGCCTCATCTTGCAATTTCGAGATTATGTCCAATTAAGTTAAATAAAATTGTAGAAAAGAAAAATAAGATAACATATGCAAGTGCTACAATTACAAAACAACACTCAAGTAATAACATTGAATTTCCACCCTTGCCACCTCCAAAAATGAAACCAATTAACACTGTAAATAAATCTGTAAATAAGTCTGTACATACATCTGTAAATAAGTCTGTAAATACATCTGTAAATAATACTGTACATAGTGTAAAGAACTCTAGAGATGTCTCTCCTAAAGTAGACATCAAAGCCCAAATAGTTGCCAACAACGATGTACTTAAGGCCCTGGTACAGACGTTGGTGGAACTGGGTAATAAGGGCGATAATACGCCTACCACTGTAAATACCATTAGAGAAACACTTATTAAAAACCTCAAGTAATGGATCCAAGTCATACAATGTCTAAGCTACGTATTGCTCAATATAACATTCAAAGTGCTAAAAATAAAAAACCCTTACTGATTCAATTCTTACAAAAACAAAATATTGACATTTGCTTACTTAACGAAACATGGTTTAAAGACAATAGTTTTAGAATACCTGGATATACTTAATATTTATAATAAAAATTCTAAAAATACTCATAATGGTGTAGCAATACTAATTAAGCCATATTTAAAGTACAAAGTTTTAAACACTAGATTTTATGAAGAAATTCAATTTATCTACGGTGCATGGTAGCTTGACTATTCTTTGTGTATACTGTCCTCCTTCTAGTAGACATATACGGATCAATAGATTACGTAATATTATCAATGATCTTCCAAAGCCTATATTTGTCAGTGGTGACTTTAATGCACACCACATCGCTTTTGGTTGTCTATCCACTAAGAGCAGAGGTCAGGATTTATTTAATATCATTGATGACTTGGATTTATGTATATTAAATGATGGTAGTTTTACAACTGTTAACAACCCGAGACGAAATCCGTCTGCAATTGATGTAAGCTTTATTAGTGCTAACCTCGCATCAATATGCGAGTGGTCTGTACATGATGATGCCATGGGCAGCTATCACTACCCAACAATAACAGAGATTTCACTGCATATAGATAAATATTATATTAATCCTCCTGTTGATAGGTTTATATATAACAAAGCAGATTGGAAAAAGTTTAAAACTATTTCTAAAACAATATTTAATGATTTAGTTCTAAAATTATATGATCCTATTTCAACCTATAATGATTTTTGTTCTCGATTGGATAATTTAAAAGTTATGACAATTTCTAAACTTAATAAACCAAACAATTTCAAAAGTAGACCTCCAGCTCCTTGGTGGAATTACATTTGTGAAAAAAGTGTTATTGCCTCTTACAATGCATTGAAACTATATAGAAGTGATCCTACTATGGAGAACTATTTAGATTATAAAAGAAAGGATGCACTTAAAAAAAGAACCATATCAGAACAAAAGAGAATATGTTGGAATAGCTTATGTAACACTTTTAATAGAACTACTCCTATTAGTAAGATTTGGAATCTTCTAAAAATGTTCAAAGGTATAAGAGCTGGTAATAAATCATATAAAGATGAGTTTATTTCTCAATTTCTAGATAAATTATCTGACAATAGCAATCTAAATAATATTAATAGTTTAGGCAATATTTTCGAATTAAATAATGATAATCCAAATTCAAAATTTTTGCTAGAGGCTTTTACATGGTCTGAATTTAAAATGAGTTTGTTATCTCGGAAAGACACTACACCTGGTTTAGATGATTTCCCCTATTGTACTATTAAAAATTTAGATGAATCAGCACAAAAAATATTTCTTAATATTCTTAATTTACTTTGGCATTGTAAATGTATCCCACAATCATGGAAAACACAATGTGTCATTCCGATACTCAAACCAGATAAACCTCTCGAGCTTGCCAGCTCTTATAGACCAATATCACTGTCTTCATGTCTAGGTAAACTATTTGAAAACATGATTAAAAATCGTTTGGATTGGTATATGGAATCTAACGGCATCATTCCGCATGTACAATATGGATTTCGTCGAGGGCGAAGTTGTGCAGACAGCTTCACTTCCTTAATTTCAGACCTGAAACATGCAAAAGATAATAAGTTACACACTGTTTGTGTATTTTTAGATGTTCAGGGTGCTTTTGACAGTCTAGATCCGGCTATACTTGTACCAGTTATGTCTAGGTTAGGTGTGCCTGGTCAACTATTTAAATGGATATATAATTTTCTGGATAGTAGAACACTTTATGTAAGGCATAATAATACATTGCATGGTCCAAAATGTGCATCTAAAGGTACAATGCAGGGTGCTACACTATCTCCTTTGTTGTACAATATATATACAAGTGAAATCTGTAAATTTGTAAATAGTAATGTAGATATTTTGCAGTTTGCTGATGATATTGTTTTGTACAGTAGTAATTATAATGTAGAAATTGCAATAGACAATATTAACAGAGCATTGTCTCAAATATTTCACTATTACAATGATGTGTTACATTTAAAAATTAATCCCTCCAAAAGTAGTGCCATGATATTTGGAAATGAGAACACATATTCAAAAGTAATATATAACGGAGAATTTATAAATCCAGTGAATGTTAAGAAATTTTTAGGCATAGTATTAGATAAGATATTAACCTTTGAGGAACATATTAAAACCATATCAAAAAATTCTCTTAAAGGATTAAATATAATAAAATGTCTTGCAGGCGTTACATGGGGAGCTGACCCGAAAATATTGTCAACTTTGTATAAAAGTATAGTTAGAAGCCATTTTGATTATAGCTCATTAGTGTATATAAATAGTACTCATGTAAATAAACTAGATCTATTGCAGAACAGGGCTTTGAGAACAATTTCTGGTGCAATGTGCTCTACTCCCATAAGGGCCATGGAAGTGGAGACTAAAATAATGCCCCTAATTTTGAGACGCATTCTACTTGCAGAGAGATTCTGTCTTAAATTAATTGCTGCAGATAACAAGAAAATAATAAACAAAATAGTACCTTCTGTATGTAGAAATCCTGGACCTCTAACAACAGGCGAGATTCTCTTAAATGGTAAATCCCCAACATTGTCCAAAATATTGCTGGAAACAGAAAACAGTTTTACTGGTATTAGAAAACAATGCCCATGGCCATGTTACTCCTTCTCTTATCAGTGTATCACACATCCCGTCAAAGAATTGCAAAATCCCATCAATAACAATTTAGATATGTTACAGTTTATGGCAGATAATAAGAATTATTATGTTATTTACACTGATGGCAGTAAAGGAAGTGATCATGTGCGTGCTGCTATATATGATCCACAAATTCAATTCTCTCAAAGCTTTGTTCTACACAATACATGCACCATATTCACTGCAGAGGCATATGCGGTTTATCAGGCATTAAAACATATTCGCCAAATTAACAATAGCAAATACTTTTTGATTGTTTCTGATTCACTGAGTTTGATTAAAGCCTTAACTAACCTTACAGTTTCTTTTAAGACAAATTATATTCTATATTTCATCAAAGAAATAATTTATCAATATTACCTCAAGCACAAAAGCATTGCTTTTCTGTGGGTACCTTCACACCGAGGTATCTATGGCAATGAAATAGTTGACAAAACCGCATATGAAGGTAGTAATGCTATTGATGTTAGAAATGCAATGGACATTCCTATGACTGACTTCTTGCAATGTATTAATGAAAATGTTTGTAACTTATGGTTAGAATTGTGGAAGAAAGACCAAGACACTAAAGGAAAATTTTACGGCCGTATACAAGAAGAATTACCTGTTAGACCCTGGTACAATAGATTGAAGGAAGCCAGCCGAGACTTTATCACTACGATAAATAGATTGCGCTTTGGCCATAATACTGCTCCGTCACACCTTGCTAGACTTGGCATTATTACAAGCAATATATGCCCACATTGTGAATCTCAAGAAGGAACTCAAGGAACCGTTGCACATCTTATCTTTGACTGTCAAAACTTCCTGCTTGACAGATTAGTGTTGGCTAGTGAACTCAGTGAAGTGAACATTAAGTGCGATTCTTTCTCCCGCCCGCCGCCACTCGAAGAGTTATTAAAAGACAAAAATACTTACAAACCGATATATAAATACATTAAAAATACTGTTAAAACAATTTAAAAATTAAGTGAATGTGCAGTGTCCGTTAAAATAAAATAAGATTTGACCTAAAGGTCCAGTTACCAGGTCATAAAATCCCAAAAAAAAAAAATACTGTCAAGTGTCATTGTCACATGTGTCAATATTTTTAAAAGTTACTCAATCGTAATTTACTGGATTTCATTTATTTTGTTCAATTTAAAGTGCATTCTTGTAAATAAAATAATTATTAATTTTTAACTTAATAAACGCTCAAACATTTTGAACTGCATCAATGGCATCATTGGGCAAATTTTGGCGGACCAATGTGTAAGGCATTTTGTTTTTAACTACCTCTGGTTTTATCATTTTTAATCATCCATAGTGTTCCATGGCATTTGTGTTTGCTAGACGATAAGCATGGTCTCCAAATATCGTCACTATTTTAATAATAAAATCATAGAGGGCCGCCAGTATTTTTTATCAGGTTCTACTTTGTGAGGTTATTGCTTGGACACCTTATTTTTATAACGGCAATCCACAATTTCCCGAGCTTGGACTGTTGAATAAATGTGTACAAAATGAATCTGTTTTACCTGGAAATATTTGTAAACGTAACCTGAACTATGTATTTAATAGATATCCAGATGGATCTCAGCTTTGATACATCAGCTTTAACTATCATTACTAAACTTGTGTTGCTTAAAAATATCAAATTGTTTTGTTTTTGTTGTAGTTGATGCACTGTTTGCTTTCACCCATATATACCAGAAATACATCCATATACCCAGAAAAATATATGAGAATTAAACAAAATGAGAGTGGCTAAAAATATTATCAAAACAAGGAGTCATGTTTTGTGAGTGAAACATTGTCTAACAATATTTAAATTCATAATCATTTATTTTTTAGGTAAAGGTTTCGAAATACGTCGCCGTTTTTAGGGGTTGTGAGTGGTTGTGGGGAGGGGGTGAGGTCTCGGAACCCCTCCTCACCATTTTCACTTGCTGGAAATACTTGGTTTCCTCTGAAAAAAAAAATTATCTCCAAACATTGGTGTGTATGGCACTGCCAACTTCCACATTCTTCACACTAGTTTAATAAACTAAGGTTGACAGAGCCCTGCTTCGCAGGGCTCCTATTTTCGGATTAAGGGTCAAAAGAGAACCTAACATAACCTATTTAGTTACTTATTACAGTCGTACCTAACACCTAACCCTAGGTACTTGAAAGCAATGATGCATAAATTTGACATGAGCTGTCAATATCAAACATACAAGATGGCGGTTGCGTTTCGTTTTTCACATAAAACCTAAATATCGCTTTTATTGATTCCACTAGTTTAATAAACTGAGGTTGACGGAGCCCTACTTTGCAGGGCTCCTATTTTCGGGTTAAGGGTCAAAACAGAACCTATCACAACCTATTTAGTTATTTTCACATAAAACCTATAATTATGTTCCGTTTTGCATATTTGAATGAAGAATTTTTGGAAATTGTTTAAAAATATTTAGACACAACTCTGGCAGCCAAAATTACTTTTAGGGGATTAAAACTAACTCCCTTATCCCTACACCACCAATACCCTCAAATTCGGGCGACTCGTTTCGAAACCCAACCCATTTTTTTATTCTAAGCATGAATCTCTAGATATAGTTTTACCTCAGCATGTAGTTCACATTTCTTTTCTAATGTTGATAATAATTGTTCATAATGTATAACAATAGTATACTTATGTATAATGTAATTGCCATAATTCTTTGTTGCAG
Source organism: Euclidia mi (assembly GCA_944739405.2). Classification (NCBI taxonomy): domain Eukaryota; kingdom Metazoa; phylum Arthropoda; class Insecta; order Lepidoptera; family Erebidae; genus Euclidia; species Euclidia mi. The sequence goes on from OX123189.2 coordinate 35,778,975, forward strand.
TACTCAGTAGTGACACCTAAAACAACATTATTTTGTAACTGAAAACATGGAACTATGTAGAAAGTGTATAGAAGATGGTACAAATATTGTGTTATAATTAGATCATTCAGGCTCAATACAAATAATTAAATACTAGTTAATTTGGTTGTGGTTTCGTTTCATTTGGTTGTGGGATGAGCTTTAGTAATGTTATTACTTATATGCCTTGGCCTTCCTCAGAAATCACACTATAATTTATGTTGACAATTTGCTCATATTGACACTTGGAACTTGTGGGAGTGACAGAAGAATGCACAAATATTGTCAGTTACATGACCTCAGAAACTCTTGTTACCATTATTGGAAGCCCCTAAAGGCTTAGTTTTTTTTTTTATTCAGGATTCTCTAGAACAAAAAATTAGATTCACTGCTGCTGGTTTCTCTGTATTTATGTTACGGTTTGCATGTTTCACCTCTGCATGAGGCATCCTCATCCTCAGAACCGATGGGCAACGACTAAGCCTAGGGCCTCAGTCGTTCCCTATCGCTAAATATAAAAGTATCTATAAAGTGTTTCTTTTTTGTTTATTGCCCAGAAAAAGTTTGTAAAGCTAATTTAATGTCCTATAAACAAATTTCAGGAAAAACTTTGGCGTATACGAAAAAGTATTACCAGTACAAATAACTCGTATGAGAAAAGTTCCTGATCACATAACAAAACCTGATTATATACCTGGAAAGAAAATTATAATACCAAGTCAACCAGAAATTAAAAATATTAACCAAATAAGGGGAATGAGAAGGAGTTGTAAACTGGCTGCCAATATTTTACAACAGTTAAATAAATATATACAGGTACAAATAAATCCTTTTGTAATGGCTTCCAACTATGTAGTTGAAAGCCATTACAAAAGGATTTTTTTAAACCTTAGAACATAACTATGTACTTATGTTCTAAGGTTTTCTTTCGATCTCTGGTGCTTCCGCTATGCTGCGTTTTGCTATGTGTGCTCTAATAGCGCAGTGGCAACGCGCGTTTGCGCGAGTAATCGCTTCAATATATCCAGGAATTCTATTGTTTTCATTGATTTTGAACATTACATAAGGAGGTCAGTCATTGGTTTAGCAGTTATTCGAGGAGCCCGGCGACCGACGCGCGCAGATACACGCACAATGATGGGTGCTTCGATCCGCTCAAGAATTTTGTAGTTTGGATTGATTTTGGACATTATTTAAGTGTGAACTAAGTCTGTAATAGTTTCGGCATAATTATGTACGCTGGACCTGGTACGATTTCCACGAGTCGACGCCGAAGCGTATTTTGCTCTGTCCAAAAGATATTCAGCCTTCTAAACAATCATTATCGTCCTAGCGGTATCGCAGTTGCATCCAAGACTCCTCACCTTGGAGCCCTAGTCCGCATACTAGTCTAACCAAGATTTGACAGAATATCAGCTTTTCTACAGAGCGAGTGTCTTCTGACCTCCGCAACCCAAAGGGATAGCTATATTCCCTGGTTTAGATTAGTATCCACTTGTTTGAGGGTATTGACTCCCCTTAACGACTGTCAAAGATCTTCATGACAGCCGGAACCGACGGTTTAGGCTGCGGTTCCCCTGAGGCGCAGAGCGGAGACGTGCTGTGCCGCGATTCACCAATCACATGGCTTGACATCCACATCTCTTCTATTTCAAGCCATGTGACTGGTGAATCGCGGCACAGCACGTCTCCGCTCTGCTCCGCTGCGCCTCAGGGGAACCGCAGCCTTAGGGAGAGCACGGCGAGGCACGGGGCAAGCGATAATTTACAATTTAATACGCTCTTTAAATTGTTAATTATCGCTTGGCGATTCGAAAAGTTAGTGGTGAGCGCCGTGGATTCGAACTCAATATTCCCACTCGACTATCGCTACCGGCTTCTACACTATTATTTAAGAATAATTGCGAGATTAAATTCTTGCTTCGAATTTACACTGTCTAAAAACATTTTAAACGATAATGATCTCTATTCCCTTGCATTAAGCGCTAAGTGACAGCTGTCAACAGTGTCAACCAGACTTGTGCCTCGTGCCGGCTAGTATTAAAACGCTTCCGTTTATTACAGCCTGGTGTAACTACAAATGAAATCGATGCGTTCGTACATGACCTCACAATAGAATCTGAAGCGTATCCCTCGCCTTTAGGTTTCAATGGATACCCGAAGAGTGTGTGCACATCAGTAAATAATATTGTTGTACATGGCATCCCTGATTTGAGGCTTCTTGAAAACGGTGATATTGTTAACGTTGACATAACGGTAAGTAGTAAGTTAAAGTCTTCTGATCACTTGTACAAAAACCCACAGAATTCAATTCCATTAAGTACCTATTGTAAATGGATCTAATTATATGAGAGATGAGACGTGGTCGCTAACTAAGGGCCTTATCAAAAGACTCAAAGTCATTCAGTCGTGAGGGCGATGGATGTTCGGAGTTTATTTGCGAGATTGAATCAGAAATAAGATGATCCGCAGGCAAACCAAAGTCACTGAAATAGCTCTCCGAATAGCCAAGCTGAAGGGGCAATGGGCACTTTTCTCGAAGAACCGATGAGGGAACGGTTGAGGCAGGGGGGTCTAGTCTAGAATGACGGCCACGTACGGTACGGGACGACGGCGACGTAGCAGGGGTAGTCATCTCGCAAGGCGGACCGACAATTTGATTAAGATCGCATCGGTTATGGCTCTGCATAGGTCTGTATGGTGAGCCGTGGGTGGGAACTATGTCCTCCAGAGGACGCCTCTATGCTGAGATGATGAAAAGATCTTAAAACAAATGCACAAACATACCGACGTTTAAGTAATGGAAAGAAAATCTCTCTAGTTTCAGCCCATGGTTTAGGTCTAAGACATTCAAGTTTATTTTTAATTTCTTAAGTACCTACCACTTAAAGGCATATATTTATGTAGGTAAATAGACGTCGTGACTACCACTAAGCAAGGCTAGGTTTGCCATCCGAGAATATTTTAATGTTAAAGTGATTATTATGTTTACATAAAATGTTTTATGGCTTGATTCATAAGACTTTGAACCAAGGCAACGACAAAATTAAATTGAACACATTTTAGTATAATCATAGACGGATCTATCTACACATCATACAGCAATTATAAAACCAAAATCTGCTTTGTGCAAAACCTATATCATCCAATATTAACAATTTCAGGTTTTCTTCAAAGGTTTTCACGGAGATTGTTCCAAAACATTTCTCGTTGGCGACGTAGACGACAAAGGCTTGGAACTTGTGGGAGTGACAGAAGAGTGTTTAAATATTGTAAGTTATAATTTGCATGCTACAGGTACGGACATATGGAAGACGGACGCAAGACATCCAGACTGGAAAAGATTTGTGGTTCACACAAAGTGTATTGGGTATCCCTGACTGCTCACTTCCAGCGTGGACAAATATTCGTGACACTAACACTAAGATTTAACTCGTGTTTGAGTCTTCTTCTGAATACGTTCGTAGTGTTCTTCAAATGTCATATGACACATCAGTGGAAATTACGTCACCTTTAGCACAGCGCTGAATCTTCGGTCGAGCGTCAGACTCACATCGTTCTGAATTTTCGGTCGAGCGTCACATCGCACCATGAAGTTATAGTTATACATGGAGACCGCACTTCGAATACCTACTTGAAGCTCAAGTGATGTATCGCTATCTCGCTCACTGTGGTCATACCATCTCTTTTCAACCAACCACTGCCATATTGACAAGATTTACTTGACATATGGTGGCCAATGTTGCCACATTACCAAATCCTTAGGAAATGGGATTATAATTCACTGTCTCGCCAACCATGATTATAAGCGTTCGAGACCTACAATATTGGGCGTTTTAACAAGTGATTGGATTTCAACTCTTGATTTAAATACACATTAATTGACCGTGTAAACTTCTGATTTGCTTAATATGTCGGCTCTTTTTAAGAGCTTACTCGGAGATTTTAATAAGAAGATAGCAATACTAAATCCACGCTAAAATGAGAGGTCAGACCACAGAGAGTGAGATAGAGAAATGTAGGTATTTGACTCAAGGCTTTGTTGCAGCTGTGGCCTCCATGTTTATCTATACCTTCATGCATCGCACTGAACGTTGCGTGAACGAATGTTAGCCGCTGTCGTCACAAAATGCTGACTGTTCGAGCGCGTTTGGTGTGTTATGCCTCCTCTACACTACTCGCAAAGTTGAACGAAGTTAGACAATACGATAGTGTAGACAGGCACTTCGGCTTACCTCGTCAAACTTTACCTCGCCTCGGCCAACTTCCATTTGTTGTCGGTTTTTGCGCCCGAGTCAAAGGGCCCGAAGTTGCACGAAGTGCGTTTACGAAGTGTCTCTCTATACTACTCGGCCGACTTCGTTAGAACAGTGCGTGTAACACGATTATGAGCAATATAAAGTGCTCACAGGAGCAAATTATTTTGTTCCTCGAATTTCTGCAAACAGAGACAGTTATTTGGGACATATCTCTATGATTATCTTTATTGTCATAAAGATAATCATAGAGATATGTAATGTTATAAGAAAATAATTTATCATCCATCACAAACGTGCGCAGGCTATCGGCACCACAGAGCGAATGAGCTCCTCGCGAAGTTGAACGAGTGTGTAGTGACGCACTTCGGACTTCGGCCAAAGTTTCTCGAGTACTTCGCCAAGGAACTTCGCGAGTAGTGTAGAGGAAGCATTATGCCGAACGATATTTCAGTCGCTTCAGTAAGGTTCGGCGCGTAACTTCAGCAGGGGTTTCGTTACGTAAGCATAACTTAGACTTAAAACATAAGTCTCTTTGTCAGATGTCTGGTTGACAGTACATATAGCTTCTGCCTAGTTTAGGATCAGATGGTCTTGAGTAAATTGTTCCTGATTATTATGTTATTATTTTTTCAGGCAATAAAAATATGTGGACCAGGAGTGCCATTTACTGAGATAGGGCAAAAAATATACAGGCATGCCAAAAAGCATAACCTAACTGTGATACCTTCAGTATTGGGACATGGTATAGGCGAATACTTCCATGGGCCTCCCGAAATTCACCATACTCGTAAGTTTTTCAAAATAAAATACACTAGCATACCATACCGTAGAATTAAGAGTAACAGACTTCGCGATAACTTCAGAACTCTAGAAAAAGAGAGAACAATAACAACATATAGGGTATCTCCTTCGCATGATTTGTCATAATTATATCACAGCTTTCAGAGAGAAGCTCAATATTTTTTTTTTTTTTTTATTATGTACCATACACATTGGGCTGGCGTTAAGCACTTAAGCCATACAACGAATGCAAGCCAATATACTCATTAACAGTTGGTCTTACTGACGCAGCTCTGCTCTTCCTATTCCTCACTCGCGAGAGAACTTTCCTGTAACAGCTCGCGGAATATTTTTTTTGGGAAAGTTCCCTATCTCCCTCACATTCCACTACTGTATCACTGTGTAGCTTTGACACACCTGAGGTAGGTACCGGTAAAAGTTAACTGATTTGGAATCTGCAACAAAGCGGATGTTAACGGCATCTAGCAGAACATCGAACAAATTCTGCAGTGTCGCTAGGAAAACTTTATGTAGGAAATCTAATAAAATCATCTTTTATATTCCCAGTGAATGATTACCCTGGTACAATGAAGCCTGGCATGACGTTCACTATAGAGCCAGCTCTAACACACGGCAACGAGAACACAGTTCTACTCGAAGACGAATGGACGTTGATGACAGAAGATGGAGCCAGGTCGGCTCAAATGGAACACACAATCCTCATAACGGAAAAAGGCGCAGAAATCCTGACCAAATAATATGTGATATTTATTTTCTAAGCATTTCTTAAGTGAGTATGTAGTTTTTCTACATAGATGACTCACAAAATATCAAAATTTTTCATTAATAACATCTATTTACTATGAGAGTGTAATTAACATTACCGGCAATGAAATGCATGAACAAATTTGTCGGTTAGCAATGGACAGTAGTGACCGCTTTTAGAAAATGTTTGCAATAATGTTACCATTTACGAACAACTCAGCATGCGACCCTTTCGTTTACAAGGTGATGAAGTTGAAAGAGTCAAAATGATTTACGATTTTAAGTCTATAGCTTTTGTTACCATATTTGTTTAGTTGTTTATCTACTGTTGTGTTGTGTTGTTCTGTTCAATTTATTAGTTCACTACCAGTGTTGCAGTTTTAACACGGGCTATGATTTTATTTATTTTAAAATGCTGTGACAAGACCAAAGCTGTTGTTTTCCTGACGTTACATAAATCGACCTTTTGATATATGCGAATGCAACTTCAATATTCGATCTATACTTTTATTTTTCTCTTTCTCGAAATCCATGAATAGATACGTAATACTTCATCAATCCCTTTTCGGGTAGTCGTTGATAAAAATAACGAACCTATCTGATGACAATTTGCAAATCTGTATGACATTGTACAGTTCGCAAATATAAAATTAATTTAAAATTTAGATGCCACGACATCGAAATTTAGTGTAGCTCTCCCTATCATTAGTGTATCGCCAAATAATCAGTGTCAATTTGGATCAAAAATTGGATGCGTTATTCAAACAATACTTTGGACTCTTGTAGCAATGTAAATAAAAATTGTTCAAAAGTAAGTTTCTAATTGTTGCAATAATTAGTTTTTTATTATATAAGGGCGTTTTTCAAAAAAGATGTACACGTGACGAACCGGAACAATTTTTTATTTTATAGAAATGTTACCGTTAATTTTTATCTCATTCGATAAAATATACTATAAAGAAGTAAAAATTTAAAAAAATACATCAGTATTATGCAAAACAACGTGATAATCTTTATTTTTACGGAAGAGGTAACAGGAACGTGCTCCGGTTCGTCACAAAGGAAAAATGTAAATAAAATGAAAAACATGAGTGAATATGATAATTTGTTTTTATTATTTACTAAATAAACCTTCAAATCTTTGAAACAAAACACCTAAACATAGATAAATCACTATAATCATCGCTTAGCAATCATTTTACTTTCGAGATCGTCACAGACGGAACTTTTGACCATTAAAACATTACATTTCTACCTACTACTTAAAATGAAATGGAACGCGATTAAAAATAATATAAACAGCAAATTCAGCCTCAATCACAACTACAAAAATATTATCAATTAACTAAATATTTATCAAATAAGATTAGTTTATTGTCTCAGTAAAAATATGGGACAGTGACTATCTGGAATTCTAAGTGACTAACTGGAAAAAATTAAGCTAAGTTTACACAGAGTAATATTTGGTCGAACATTTCTATTTAAACAGTCTTTAAATTAATAATCTAAAGTAAAAACAGGTTTCTTATATCTCTTGGTCTTCTTGAGGTACACATTTTACATATTTTGAACACAACTTTTTAAATTTTGGTATTTTTTACTAATTTTAAATAAGTAATACCTATTTCCATTCCAAATAGCAATTACCCTCACGACCAAGCAATCAAAATGAAATAGATGCAAGTAAAATTATTCAGTTTTCAAATGTATTCCTAAGTTATATTATTATTATAAAAAAAAAAATAAGAATCATTCATTATTGAAATTAGGTTATGTTCATTGCTATTTGGAATGTAGTTAGTTACGTATCGCTTAAGGTTCTAATCAGTCTTCGAAACATCTATCGCAAATATAATCAATAGCTGGTTGGTTGCAGCATGATCTGCATACCCAGTTTTTACAAGCAATACACTTTGTCATGTCTGTGATCACATAGAGTTTACGCAGTTTACACATATGGCATGTAAAGTTTCTATTAATTATAGTTTTTAGTGACGTATTCCTGTATTTTTCTTCTTTTATTGGTAAAAGTACTTTTAGCTTTTTCTTTGACGGATCTGTATCTGACGCCAATGTATTATTCTTTCTTTTATTCTTATTTTCATTCTCTTTTTCTTCTGTCAAACAGCCTACGGCGTCGTATTTTGTCAAGCAGTCTACGGTATCTAAAACTAAATCAAACCCCGGTTGAGGGTATTCTATGACACTTTCAAAAACCTCTAAATCTAAAACATCATCCACTTTCAAGTTAAGTCCCATAATGGAATCAGTCTGATTATCATTCTGGCTGGGCGAAGCAGTAAGGTCAACAATATTAAGGTCACTCTGGTCTGTTTTACTGCAGGCCGCAATATCAGTTATGGTGGCGATTCCTCCACCACTTTCATCGCAAGGTACATTTTCGAGATCAATGATCGAGACTGTTTGAACGTCGGGGTTACTCTGATCGTTTTCAGCAATGAAAGCTGCGCTTTCACTGATATCCAAAAATATTTGAGGATCATGACCACCCTGGACAGTTTTATCGCAAAGAACAATGTCGTTGTTGTTCGAAACGAAGTTGGTTGTAACGCCACGGCTTTTATTGCAAGGTGCCATATCGAGCCCAACAACAGAGACAGTTCGACTCCGTTCAGAATCAAATAAATGAGTTTCGGGATTCAAACAATTGCAAAGCCCGCGTTTATCGCCACAGAAGCAGCTTAATTGCCGATGCATAATTTGACCGACATCGATAGATATGATCTGGTGGAGTTTCATAGTCTGCGGGACAGCTTTAAGATCTCTTGGAATGATTTTGTTCATATTTTCGATATCACTATCAGAGACTTTGAAACATTTAACAGATTTCATGCTGGTTGATAAATGTTGATACGCATCATCTGCATTTGTCACATCATGCCCATAAGCCACACGTCTATCTAACTGTCTTTTAACTGCACCCCCAATGCCATCTGCGACTCCCTTACCATGTCCACTTTCCGAAAATGACCAGGTAATATACTTCAATTTCAATTTGGTTGTAAATAAGTTAGTGAGGTAAAAGTTCTTTTTCTGTCTGTATTGGGATGTGGGGCCGTCAGAAAAAAAATGGATGATTTCAATTGTTGGGTCTGATTTCTTTACAAACTGTAATATGGGCAAGAGATGTGCCCAGATGGCATTGGGTTCGTGACATGTATTATCCGATATCGTTACAAACGATTGCGATTTATCAATCCAATATATCATTCCACAATGGAGTGTTATACTATTTTTTGATGCTCCAAAATGCATCGATTGGATCTCGGCTCCCAGTTTGCAGTCGTAATTCTCGGAAAAGTCGATTAAAATAGCAATTTCTTTAATGGCCAAATTTTTTATGCAAATCTGGTATTGCCGCTGCTGCTCTTTCCAGTTGTAGTAGTGTCTCTTAAATTTTGAAAACTCAGCTTTAAATTCTGTCACTAGGTCTCGAACCTTTCCTTTCTGGACTTGCTTCACAGTCTTTTTAGTAGTAATACTTTTTTCCGATTTTTGGTATGTATGCGTAACTCTATCCCATCTAAACCATGTAATTTCGTCTTCATTTTTTTCTTCTTTGAATTGCAGGCTTCGGTTGTTACAATTTACACATAGTTCGTACATGCAAGCATGCAAGTTTTTGTCACAAACCGACTTATCAATAGTTTCTTCGAGGTTTTGACGTGACAACGTCTTATAAATTGGTTTGCCGGGTGACACTTCAAGAAACTGCGTTACGCTCCGCTCACGTTATGCGCTCACAATGAGAGCGAGTGAGAGGCACGCGTCCCGCCTAAGAGCGAGAGAGACAGACATAAAAAGTGAAAGGCACGCGTCTTTCATCCTTCTTCCTACTATACGAATGAATATTCACATTAAAATTATTTTACCACTCAAACGGCCGGTTTCTGAATTGAGAATTTCAGCTTACATCAGTTGAAAATTTCTGAACTAGTTGAAGTCAACTTGAGTTTTTCCTGTTTCACAGGTCAGAGTGATATTTTTTCAAAGCACTTTCATTTGAGTTTTCTTCAAATTATGAATAAATTAAACCAAACAACACTAGTACGTTCCAATACAAGTAAAAAAACCGGTACTAACCATAAATTCGTATTAATTAACATTTTACAAAGAAGCACACTTGTCAGTTAATTATTTTTATAAGGAAACAAATAAGAAGACGAAATAAAGTTGTATTTAAAATTATTTCAACGTTTATTTTATTTTAATGAATAGTTTGTTTACTTTGTTCAATTCGGTATCTTAGTGAAAACGGAACGTGTATGTTATGTCAAAGTCAGTTTGTTTTATTTTTAATACAAAATATTTGTGGCCAGGTATATTTGAGGTATAATTCTATATACCTCCATGGCGGCCACCATGGAGGTATATAGAATTATACCTCCTTGGAGGCCACAGCGTAATTATTTGGATTAATTTAACATGGAAATCTTTTATTTATATTTTCTATCCCTTCGATTTGTTCCTAATAATGTTGTAATCTATTTGTTCCAAATATTGAATAGGCTTTGAACCTTTTTTCTATAAATTCTGTTTAACGGCCTTCTTGTTGTGTAGACGTCAGTATGACGTAGCCGCTGCTTGGCAACGGTAGTGTGGACATTTTGACATACTGGCTGTCATATTACTCGTGATCACGGGTTAAAAGACCAAAGTAGTATAATTATTTTTTTCTCAGTTTATCAGTGCTAAGTGAGGTTTGACAAATGTCAAATGTTTTCAGAAACGCGAATATAGAGTTGATATGGAGTTGATCATGAATTGATCATATGTTGTGTCAAATTTAAGATTTTACAAGCACAAATACTCAAAAGGTGTCAAAACAATTTTTTGTGAAACAGAAAATTGATTAAGTGGTATATAATTAGTGTTTAAATTGTTCTCAACGCGAAATTCTCAATTCAGAAACCGGCCGTATGTCGTTGTCACGTAAAACTTTCGCCCGTATACCGACTTTACAGGCAACCAATTTTTTATAGTCTATTACATTTTTGTTTTTTAGAGCAATGAAAAGATACTCCATGTTGCTATGCTTAACGCACATACAAGTATCTCTGGTTTTGGCCGTAGGTGACAAAACGTAATACGGCTTATAGCGAAATAAAGTCGTAAAGCTGTGCGTTCCTCCTTCCTTTTTATAAATTTCATATAAATTCTGTAATGTGTCAGTTAAATATCTGATCTGCATCTTCTTCTTTCCTCTAGTTTTAGTTTCCCGTTTTCCAGCTGTATTTCGGCTTATGTCATCTCTTAAATAAAAATGCTTTATTTCTTCTTGAATTTTCTTGTTCAACACAATTTTTTTCTTACTTTGTCTTATACGGCCTTTTAGTCCCAAGCACGTAGCAATCGTTTTGACCGATCTATTGGTTTTGACCACTTGGTTTACCGCGACAGATTTAAGCAGCCTTTTTTCTGGTAAAGAATGAGCAGTGCAGTAAGTTTCGCGTAGTGACATTGCTAAAATTTCTTGCCGCGCAGTAAGTTTATCTATAATTTTTTGGAGTTCAACAACTTTTGCCTCATGAGCTAATTTTTCACGGTAAAGTTTCTTGCGAATTGCTTCATTTTTTACTTTTAATTTGCGAATATTTTCTAAAGCTCCTCGATAACTCCTACATATTTTTTTGTAACGAATTTTTAAGACAGGAGCTGTGCTGTTTTGAGACTTAGATGAACTTGGGGAAACTTTTTGATCTTCGTTTTCTTTTTTATTCTTTTTTGCTTTCTGTTTTTTCTTTTCTTCCCTCCATTGTTTTCTTCTACATTCTTTATCTTCTTCTGTCAACTCACTAATGGTTTTTCGACTCTTCTTAAGTCGTTCTAAGTGCTTCTTCCGTTGCTCCTCAAATTTTTCGGGGTTTTGTTTCAGTTTCTCCCGGTATCGTTTAGCTCTTTCTGCTGCCGTGAGGGCCATGTTTACTGAAATGTAGCAGACATACTTAACATACATTGTATCACATTATATACTTAATATTATAAAAATACTCATAACCTAGTTATTGTATAAGGTGTTTCAAAATTAACCTTACAAACTTTAAGGAGTGCTTTAGACCATCGAACTGTATAACTTACATGGTACCAACTATGAAATCGCGTAAAAAAAGCAGCTGTCCCATACAGTTTGGAACAGTAGGTATTAACTTTAGTATGGAACAGCTGTAATTTTTCGCGGTTTCAAAGTTCAAGTCTTAAGTTTCAAGGTCCCATAATAAAAGTTATTCTGTTTGATGGATTGTTTTGAAACACCTTACAAACACAGTGTCCCAAAATATTGTGTCCTACAACCTACCAACAAATATCATCGCGCTGTTTCAACAGCTTCAACATAAAATCTTGCTGTGCAAAAAGTGCATTGTTAATGATATTTACTCTACACTAGCGTGTCGTACCTAAGTACATAAAATCTCAACCAAGTACCATATTTGTATTCTACGTCACGATCTACGTATATTTTAATTTTCATCCAAATTGGTTCAAAGGTTTCGAAGATTAGCGGTAGCAAATATCCAAATATCCAATCTTTCATATTTATAATGATTGAAGAATTTATTTATTTTGATTCCTATTCATCTATTTAAATGTAACCCCAGCCTAATAGTTCCGGTGCGTCACAAAACAATTCCGGCTATACAATACGTGACGAATCCGATGTGACGATTTCATACCAACAAAACTTCTAACAATAATTCAAGCTGTTGTGTCCATTTTATGACTACTTTCGACTCGTTTTACAATAATTTATAAACAAAAATGTAATTGTTTTACGGCAAATAACTTGGAAAGTTGCTACATACCTCATTAAATCCTGTTACTATCTGGAACTCCAATTCAGCACCACCGTAACGCGTCCACTTTAGTCACAGATTTTGTTGACACTGAGGTTTGCTTCAAAATGGCGGTTATACCACAGACAAGAAAATGTTGCCAGAAATGAAAAATAACCATATTTTAGGGTAATATTGCGTTGAAGTACTGAAAAGTTTACCGTGACGTTTGCCGGAATTCCGGTTGTGTCATATTCCTGGGACAACAATAAATATAGTATTTTGAGCTATTAAAGCCCAAATTCGAAATAAAAAGCTCGAAATTGTATTTATAAGTTCAACATACGTCTAAAGTGTCTAAAACAGTAACTCCATTTAATTTAACTAATCTTACATGAGACTTCAAAGTTCCAAACATGCAGGTGGGACATGCATATTTAGCACTCTTTTTAATGTTAATTTTATGATATTTTAATATCAGTGATAGTTTGGTTGCATATTATAGTCATTTTTATAACTTAAATATGTAACTATTTAATAAATATGCAGTTTATTTGCGTACGGTGCATACAAAAATGATAAAAAATTGCTAAAGTCAGGGGACACCCAAAATTTGCAATGTACATCTTTTTTGAAAAACGCCCATAAAAGTTAATGTCGATGTTTTTAATTTATACCTTTTTGTCTATTTATTTGTAAAAGTTTTAATTTTATAATATTATGTTAATGTTGCCATATTTTTGTTTAATAGTTCCAGGTATGACGAATGAAATGTGTCAATAAAATAAAAATACCAAATAGCGTGTAGTGTTTCTTTTATTTTGCTTTGATAAATCTTTAAATAAAACATGTAACTTGGTACATTAAAAGCACAAGCACAATAATTATCACTCATAGTTGTCAGTCAATAGATAAAAACTTTGAAAGGCGTAGAAGGAAGGTATCGATTGAATCTGTAACATGTGGATAATAATGTAATAATGGTAAATACTGGCTTGTATCATTTTCGTAAGATCCAAGATATTATCATAAGCGGTTTTGATTTCCACAAGCTCATTTTCTACCGTCTTGGAATAGAACGGAAGCGACTTTTCGCACCGTAATTGTACACAGAATAATGAACTTTATGACTATGGTAAATAAGACCCATACAATTCGACGCACATCTTACATTGGAATCCTCGCGCATTTTCGAGTATTCCTCTCCGATGGTTCGTGTACTATTGACATAACGCTCAATATTCTATGCACAATTCTATTGCAAAAAGTTGCTTACCTTCCATTAAGCGGCGGTATAAATTGTGCCTCACAGTAACGTTGGGCATTGGACCGAGCGAAATAGACGAATCTTAATATGATGTTACAGCTTGAATGACATGAAGAAAGCTTTTAATAAGAAACCAAAATCCCCTTATGATCAAAAATATTTGGTGCTCTTAAATGTTACAAGCCAATATCTATTGTACTAGGACAAAGGCGTAACCAATGGGACATAAACACACTCCCAGTAAGTAAATATTCGCTCTACGCTCCGGGTTCCACCGCAATCAGTCGAACGTTTTGGTCCCATAAATTATCCAGCTACGCCTCCACATCTAATGCTAGTGTGACATGTGATTTATATTTAGGAAGAAGAATTCATACAAAGACTACATATTAATATCTATGACAAATCGAAGGGTAACAACATTACACTAGATAGAGAAGTTTTCACAAATCAAATTTGAGGGACTTCAACAATATAGTAAAAACTCTTATTTAAAAAAATACTTAACATTGACTAGTTGATTGTAAAGTTACGAACACAGACCAAGAACCCTGCAGAAAGTATTAATAGGTTATGTATTAACAAATAAATGCAAGTTATCCATATTGTTTACAACAGCAAAATTATTTACCAACTTATATTATAAATTCCTTTTCTGTCTATTTTAGTAACCTTAAGTGTTATTAAGTATATGTATAGTATTTAAGTAGATTATATTCTTATTTCTTATGTATAAAAGAGAAAATGTAAAGTACAATATTCATAGTGTAAATATATTAGGTAAAATAAATATTTGAAACTTTAGATAAGATTTGTTAAAATCGCATAATTAATTAAACAATGGATAGACTTAACAATTTAAACAAACTAAATTCACCTCACAAGTGAATAATACAATGGATTAACCCTTATCGTAAGCAAATATTCTTAAATATATTTTTGGTATTTTTCATTTAATTTGCTACATGGGTGCTAGGGAAGAATAAAAAGAGTGTATAAAAGTTGTTACAAAATTATTAAATAGTTTAACAACATACAAAAGCTACTTGCGACCATATACACTACTATAAAGTTACTTAAACTTTAATATTATCACTCAAGGTAACACACAATCCGTAAATAAGGATTACCACCTCAGTCAAAATGAGAATAAATACCATCTATGTATAATACGATTATCTATGCTTCACAATAACGACAAATAGAAAGAAATATGCTGAACATCAAACACTATTCACTCTTTACTCAATATAAAATTTGAAACTTCAAGCACTAGCCCTTGATTAAATTATCTACGCTTAATATATCTATCTATATATCATGTATTAGAATTCAGCTAAATTTAAAGGGAATAGAAGTGCCCTGAATGTTTACATAACTTGCTATATTGAGTAGTCAAAATTATTCGAGAAATTGTATCTCCTAATATTCTTATGCAGGTTTCTTGCTTTATTCATAACTAAATATTTTATTTTGGATGTAAATAACTACTATAATGTATAATTTCAATAAAATCACCCAGATGACCTACATAAGAATATTTTAATCAAAGCTTTATATAACTGGTGACACTGTAGGTAATTTTAGTGCGTTATCATTTCATTGTGTTTTAGAAAAAATGTCTTATTGTGCTTCAAATTTTTAAAGGATCATTCCTATATCATGGGAACAAAATGTAATTATTACAAACATAATCTTACAACTAATAAAAATCTAATTTGCTATACACCAACAGAATGCCCACTGTCAGTCTGATAGATGTTCAACTACACAATCTACTAAGACTTCAAAAGTACATATCCACTTCATTTGAGTGGTGTTTGAGCATTTGGCCGACATAGACACGCTAAATTCATGCTACGTCATCAGTATGGCACTATGATTTCAAATAATTCCATAGTATAAGGGGACTAATTACTGAATAAAAATAACAAACAGATTACTAAAACATAATCAACTAAAATATAAACCAATATGATCATGAACTTAGGACTAAAACAACATTGCACTATCTAAAGATATCACCATTGTACTACTTGTTTTTATTGTAGAACCGATGCACGAAGTCTGTTAAGTTGAAGACTTGGCCAGGTCCCACACCAAAGTCCATGTTGATATATTCATCCAAATTATGTGAAGAATCTGAAAATGATACAATTAATCATGTATTTAAATTACGAAAATGATTTAGCCAATAGACTGTAATAACAGTCCACTGCTGGATGTAGGCTTCCCCCTTGGAACGCCACAAGATCTCCCGTTTTCGCCATACAGCCATACAACTCAAGACGTGGCCTCCTTTCAAGAATCTGCTTACTCTACCGGCAATAGGTTCTGGGACAGATATAGCCCCCTTGGACCACATTGGCAAATGAGATTCGCAACCTGTTGCCAAAGAAAAAGAAAACACGACTACATAGGCTGCACTAAAAGTAACGGGAATGAAATATTTCCACTGTTCCTGTCATATTAAAATCTTTTTAATTGAAAACTCACAACATTTATTTATTTAAAAAAAGATTCTCGGTCTTGTCACAAGGTTTTGTCAAACTTGTTTAGTCGTTGAGAAAATGGAATTGACTCGAGAAAATTCAAGAGCGATGATTTATTATGACTTTCGAAGTGGTTTAACACAAAAACAGTGTGTTGACCGGATGATTTCTGCATTTGGTGATGAAGCCCCATCCAAAACCAGAATTTATCGCTGGTTTGCTGTGGATTTCAATGTGGACGTGTCAAGCTCAGTGATGATCCCCGTCAAGGTCGTCCAAAAACTGCAGTCACCCAAGAAAACGTTGATGCTGTGCGTAAGCTGATTGAGGAAGATCGACATGTGACATACCGCGAAATTCAGGCAACTTTAGACATTGGCATGAGTCAAATACAAATAATCTTGCATGAACAATTAGGTGTAAAAAAGTTGTTTGCCCGATGGATACCGCATTCGCTCTGTGAAGAGCAAAAAGCGGCTCGCGTTACTTGGTGCGTCAGAACTCTCGAAAGATTCCACGCAGGATCCTCAAATGCTGTATACAACATCGTATCAGGTGACGAATCCTCGATATACGCGTACGAACCCAAAACAAGTAACCAGTCACGAGTTTGGGTTTTCGAAAATGAGTTAAAGCCAACAAAAATTTTTCGTTCACGGAGTGTTGCAAAAGAAATGGTGGCCACGTTTGTCTCCAAAACCGGCCATGTTACGACCGGACAAAGAACGGTTAATGCAGAATGGTATGCTAGCATTTGTTTGCCACAGGTCGTTTCTGAACTCCGTAAAGAGAACTGCAACCGCCGCATCATCCTCCATCACGACAATGCGAGTTCTCACACCGCGCACAGAACAAAACAGTTTTTAGAGCAAGAAAACATAGAATTAGTAGACCATCCGCCGTATAGCCCCGACCTAAGCCCTAATGATTTCTATACTTTCCCTAAAATAAAGAATAAATTGCTTGGACAGAGATTTTCATCACCTGAAGAAGCTGTGGACGCCTACAAAAGGGCCATTTTGGAGACCCCAGCTTCCGAATGGAATGGTTGCTTCAATGATTGGTTCCATCGTATGGAAAAATGTGTCAAATTTCGCGGACAATACTTCGAAAAGCAATAAATACGTTTTTAAATAGTAATGTTGTGTCACTTCCTTGATTCCCGAAATTTTCAGTGCCGCCCTCGTAGTTGCCAAAAACGATAGATTTTTCTATTTCGCAACTAGTAACCAACAAGGAAATATTAATATGTTCAACCCACAAACTCTTCAGTTTGCTACAAGTCTAAACTATATGTCAGTAATTTCTACCTATAATTATTTAATTACTCATATGGAAGTAAAGCTAGGCATGCCGAGTTTGGGTTCATTTTGTTTGTACATAAGTGACCCTACCACTGGAACGTATGAAGTAACCTTCCAGGGTTATTCGATGACTCTTGTTGGTACTCATATGGAAGTAAAGCTAGGCATGCCGAGTTTGGGCTCATTTTGTTTGTACATAAGAGACCCTACCACTGGAACTTATGAAGTATCATTCCAGGGTTATTCAATGACTTTTGCTGGTACTCATGTGTGAGTAGAGCTAGGCATGCCGAGTTTGGGTTCATTTTGTTTGTACATAAGTGACCCTACCACTGGAACTTATGAAGTAACCTTCCAGGGTTATTCGATGACTCTTGCTGGTACTCATATGGAAGTAAAGCTAGGCATGCCGAGTTTGGGCTCATTTTGTTTGTACATAAGAGACCCTACCACTGCATTTTATGAAGTAACCTTCCAGGGTTATTCAATGACTCTTACTGGTACTCATATGTCAGTAGAGCTAGGCATGCCGAGTTTGGGTTCATTTTGTTTGTACATAAGTGACCCTACCACTGCATTTTATGAAGTAACCTTCCAGGGTTATTCAATGACTTTTACTGGTACTCATATGTCAGTACAGCTAGGCATGCCGAGTTTGGGTTCATTTTGTTTGTACATAAGTGACTCTACCACTGGAACTTATGAAGTAACCTTCCAAGGTTATTCAATGACTCTTGCTGGTACTCATGTGTGAGTAGAGCTAGGCATGCCGAGTTTGGGCTCATTTTGTTTGTACATAAGAGACCCTACCACTGCATTTTATGAAGTAACCTTCCAGGGTTATTCAATGACTTTTACTGGTACTCATATGTCAGTACAGCTAGGCATGCCAAGTTTGGGTTCATTTTGTTTGTACATAAGTGACCTTACCACTGGAACTTATGAGGTAACCTTCCAGGGTTATTCGATGACTCTTGCTGGTACTCATATGGAAGTAAAGCTAGGCATGCCGAGTTTGGGCTCATTTTGTTTGTACATAAGAGACCCTACCACTGGAACTTATGAAGTAACCTTCCAGGGTTAATACGAGTCGAAAATATTAAAACAATTTTTTTGATTAAACGCGTGGTTATTGAATTATTTAATTTTAAAGATTTTTTTGTATGGAAGAAAACAATAAAATGCGAATTGTTCGTAATTCTCAAACTATCTCAAGAAAACAATGAAAGTTTATGATAGAAGATATTTTTTGGCTTTTTATACACTATATCGCGAACTGCGTTTTTGTGCGTTTTGGCGGTAATCATTTTTTTTATCTTTTATTCCACACCACCCAATGAGGTTAAAGATTAGGCGCGGTTTTTTTATGTGGTATCCCCAGTAGGCCTAATCCACTTGCCACACTTGAAAAAAATCATCATTAGTCATATATCTAAAACATTAAAAATTAATTAGACTACCCTGATTTTGTAAAAATTCCGAGAAAGCATAATATTTCGTGACCTGTAATGGGTGGTGTGGATATTTTATTGTTTCATTTTTGTTGTATTGATTTATTAACAGTGGTAGTATTAAAAATTCGATTTCGTTTTTTTTATTTTCCACTAGTTTCATACAAACTTCAATCAATTTTATCTCGGTAAGTATGTACTTTATCAAAAAAGTCAAAGAATAAAAAATATTGTTTTTATTAGTAGAGTCCAAAAACAAGTATCTTAGCCCCTAAGTCCACATTTTGATTTTTCAGCCCACCGTGCGGCGGTTCTGAGGAGTCTATTATAATCGAACATAAGTGAACAACCGTCGCAACGGCTGTTAAGAGACGTCTACGGTCGTTCGTAGGAGGTGACGGCCGTTCGGCGAAGACGACGACCTTTCGGAGGAGTCTATAATCGAACGTAAGCAAACAGCCGTCGTAATGACCGTTCGGAAGAGTCTACAGTCGTTCGTAGGAGGTGACGGCCGTTCGGAGAAGACCACGGCGGTTCGGAGAAGACCACGGCGGTTCGGAGGAGTCTATTATAATCGAACGTAAGTGAACAACCGTCGCAACGGCTGTTAAGAGGAGCTTACGGTCGTTTATAGGAGGTGACGGTCGTTCGGAAAAGACTACGGCCGTTCGGAGAAGACTACGGCCGTTCGGAGGAGTCTATAATTCAACGTAAGCAAAAAGCCGTCGCAACGGGCGTTCAAGGGAGTCTACGGTTGTTTGTCATTTGAAAAATTCAGCTGCGGTTTACTTGTTATCAGGCGTAGTCAAGCCGAGTAATGTGGAGATACGCACTCTTGAGCCGATTCCATAGCAAAGATAGCTGGAAACTCTAGTTTTAAGCAGCTTAAGGCGACTCCGTCTTTTCCAGACGGTGTTTCTGTCTCAGAGGCGGACCAAATTCGACGACGTACTCACATTAATGTAGTTTTTTGAGAAGATACAGAGACGAAATAAAGAATTCATACATTGCATAGCATTTTCTTTGCCATCTCAACTGTACGAAGCTAGTAAGACAATACAAATCTGTACTTGTTCTTAGTAATTATTTTAAAATATTGGTGAAATGTTTTCTGTGGTCCCATGATCATGGCTGGGGAAACTTAAGCCATCAGGACAAATAGAAAGTAGGTATGTCTTAATATTTCCAAATAATTACACATGTGATTGGGAATCAGTCTTTAGAAAAAGTTATTCGAATTTTCTAGAAAATCCAATTACCTTTTTTTGTGATAAATATCAATTTTACAAACAATATTAAAAAATCTAGACAAAAGTACTAGTTTTTGTGTTGTTGCTTTCAATACAGGTCAATTTATAATCTAAAATCTGAAATGTTTCATGTTATCAAAATTGTAACAAAAGCTATTGGCCACCCCTGCCCTTTTAACCTTAATAAAGCTTCATACAGTAGTTTCACATTACAAGTATTGATATTCTGGTAGCTGGAAACAATAGCAACCCACTGACCCAATTTCCATAGAAAAATAAAATAGTGTTGATACAATTTGTGAAAGTGCTTGAAACATGAATACTGATTTCTTATAAGCATTGTTGATGTAAGTGTAGCACAAGTCTCAAGTATTTTGGATGTTTGCCAGACAGTAGCCAACATATCCAAGGGATGAGACACATAATTTTAATAAGGTTATTTGTATACATGTTGGATCTCAAATGAAGGCTAAGAATATTAGACTAGAAAATAGAGATATTTGTATGCTGATATCATAAAACTGATGGAACATATACAGAGACAAACATTTTGTAGCAGACAGTAGGTATAGGGACACAAAGAGCAAAGTAATAAAGATAGTTCATGAATATTTAATTTAAAATTTCAAAGGCTGATAGGAGCTGAAGAGATATTCTAAATTACACTCTAAGCACATAAAATTTAAAATTTTGACTGTTCACATTGGGTCCATTTTGAATATTACATGTTTTTTTCTGATCAGGAGTAAGTTAATAACCAGTAATTTGCTTTTTTGGCAATCTTTGATTGATGCTATACTAATACCATGTAAAATTATGCAACAAAACAAATTAAGCATGTATATGGTGTAATAATGAATAAATCCTTTTAATTTACTTGGTGTTGATATAGCTGGGTATGGAGGTGGAGGTTTGATCCATGAGCCATCTGGTCGCTTCATATGGCGACGGTCAGAAGCAAACTGTTGGAGAAACTGCTTTGCAGGCACTACACGAAAGAATCTAAAAAAATAGATTTATAGTTTTAAACTAACCCTATCAGAATTAAGTATAGAATTTTGTATTGTTATCCATGATTTTAAATTTAAAAATATTTTTTATTACCTGTGGAAATCTGACTTCAACACTTGATCTGTGCGAAATGTCTCAGTAACATATTTATGGAAGAATGTTGGAAATGGTAACTCAGAATCCAAATCATAAACAAGGCATGTTGTAAAGTCCCATGAGTATAGAAATATCACATGATAGTCCTGAAAGAAAAAAGAATATTAATGCATGATTGTAGCCCAATAATGTGTTTTAAGAGCAAAGCTGTTTATCATTTTATTTGGTCTAATATACAACAATAAATATTATTGTTATTGTAACTTCTTTTATAGAATTTGTCATCATGGTAAGCAGTTATATTACTTGGTAGGCATTTAGCTGTTACAATGGACTTAAACAAATTTATTGTTTCATTTTAAGTAATTATTTATCAATGGTAAAATATGCTAGCTGGATACAATCTTAACAGAGTTCATACTAATTTTATTTAATTGTGCAGCTCATTAAATTTATGCAATATAAACATAATAAATGTAGCGTGCATGATTTTTGTACACACCCATATGACGAGACGGTCCTCCTCGCGCCCAGCCCTTTGTTTCCACAGGGGCACCGTGCGGCAAGGGTTGGAAATGAAAACAACGTAACATCTATCAAATTCCTCCGGAATTCTTATTGATAGATCTTGACACAGTTTCCAAACGTTTTCTTCGCTGAAGAAAAGAACACAACAAAGGCACTAGATAAATATTTTTAATTACTCTGCGTATATCGTGTCTATATAGATAAAAAATAAAGCTTACCAATAACAAGACACATGTGAACACTCATCTCGTTTGGGAAACAAAGGTTGGAGTAATTTATTACTCCTTTTATTATTTTCATTGTTACTCAAATGAACCTGTGCATTGACCGACATTTTGACAGCTACCTAGCTCTTGTCTGCCTGCCTTTTTTTGTCCATTTGCCGTGCTTCTGTTTATATCTGCTAATGTTGCCAAGCTGCGAGCCAAAGAGATTGGATGGTGCCCATACCATAGAGATGGCCCATACCTACTAGTCCATGTCCATAGACTTCAAATTCTCTTTCATGAAACACACTGATTCGTCCCAAATACCCACAAAATACCAGTTATGGGGTGAAAATGGCAGACACATTAATTTAAGCATGTATAAAATCAACAAACATTACAAGAAAATAAAGAAAGTAACAAAGCTACATTACCTATTTATAAAGTCAAAAAGTTGTTAAAAACGAATGCGAATAATCTGGAATAATACGATAGAGATGTCGAGAATATCAGTTACAGATAATACAGTTACTATGCCTTTAACTTATTTTCTCTATTTCATTCACTCGTGTTCTTTTTTATCATTCATCTGAATGATTGACTAATGACTAAAGAGTCTATAAAGACCATAGAGATATTAAGAATAATATTAATATCTCTATGATAAAGACTGACATTTTGTTTGTGGTTGTGGAACTTGTGGACAGCTGGCTGAGGCTTTTTGTTTGAAGCCAGCATTATCTTTTAGTTGTTTTCAAAGTTTCTTTCGTATTGGTAGAAGAGAGGGCGGTGCGTTGTCCTAGGTTTCGGCCGGACTAGCGTATCGTCCGGTCTTCCATAGCAGTAAACCTAATAGGTAATTGCGACTTTCCACACATCCATCCCTGCTGGCTTTGATATAATATTAATTGAAACAACATGACCCGTAAGTACCTACTTCTTGAATACATTACCCTAAGCGTAGATTATAATATTATTTTGTTGTTGGTCATTACAATAATTAGCTTTACATGGACCTGGAAGGATCAAATTCCATAGAATGTTCTAGATTGCATCGTGTTCATGCTATCCGTGACACGAGTCAGTTTTTAAGTGACGCTTTATAATATGAAAATTGATTCTGTCCACTTTGGCGAATCTATTACTCGTGTTTTGATGACTAATCGCGCAATTTTAATCTACCGAGAGCATGCCATTGTTGAATAATTGACATGACACAGTTTTTACCACGCATGTTCATGAGGTGCGTATACCTACATTAGATCTAATTTCTTACAGGTGGTAACCAGAGAGATTTGGCTCGCGCCAAAAACCAAAAAAAGCAACAGGAGATGCAAAAGAAAAAGAATGCTAGTGAAAAGACTGGTATGTCCCTACAAGAAAGGAAACATAGGTATTTATATTTTATTGTGTCAACTATGAGATCATTCATTCAAGTATTGTGATGTTATTGATGGTCTGAACAGCAAAGGAAATCAAAGTATGAGATACAGTGCTAAGTTACAGCAAGATTGCATTATGTAGGTATTTATTTACCAAGAATGACAACAAACATTTGAATCTAGTTATCAATATTAAAAAAATATATTTATGTACCTATTGAGCTTTGTACTATCTAGTAGTATCTAGTATCTACACATTATACTTACTTAATTGCAGTTAATTATACATAATAATTAACCATTAAGTTTCCAGAACTTATTTAACTAATGGTTGGTTATTGTACACAGCTAAAACAATTATCTAATGTTCTAAGCAAATTCATGTACAGACCACTGCATGTAATCTTTGAACTTCATAGAAATGTAAGACTAAATACATTTTTGTTTTGTTTTAGAGATGCTGAACTAATGAGAGAAAAGCAACGAAAAAAAGAAGAACAAGTAGCTGCAAAAGTAAATAATCATAAACAAACAGCAAATTAAAAAACAAAATAAAAAGGAATGAATCTTGACTGCTCCATATTATGTATAATCACATAACATTTTGAGCTTGCCCGAGGAGAGCGAGAAATTGTTGACGTGATATAAGCAATCCTATATTTTAGATTAACATTAAAATCTTTGTTTTAACAGAGCCTAATTTAATTATAAACCTAATACACAGTTATTGTCTTGTTGAACGGTACTTGTGATCTTTGGATTTCATGAAAGAATGATCTGAAATATTGCGGAGATGTATCTGTTTCCACAGATACTATTAGCAAAATGAATAGATTAGTCACAAGATTAACTGCATTTATGCAAATCTTAATGTTAATTTTGACTGAATAGGTTTGTATGTATACTCAACTACCCATTTTTGTACAATAAAATTTTAAAAGTACAAACGGTATTCAATTATTTAAAATTTGCCTGTTTTAGTTTATTAAAACATAACATTTCCTTTTGCACATACATAATTATGTTTTCTATACAATACCTATACATACTTAAAAATATGTACAAATGGGTTGAAAGCTTTGGAACACATTTGTAAGTTAGGTATGTATAATTTCAATAATACCTGCAAGCAAATTTCTATTCACAGAATAGCCTAACAATGCCCTATTGATTACCTTGGGTGGCCTGACCAATGGGTGGTCTTGCTGGTCACTTTGCAGTTGTCATGCACAAAATTACTGGTGTATGACTTTTTTGTAAAAGAAACTTACCTAGGTATGATAAGATTAGAGAAGGAAAAATAAAGTGTATTTTGTAAACATAGCAGTATTTTATTTTTTATCATAATAATTAAAAAGTATTGCTCTTTAGGTATTCTTTACATAGGTAAGCAATATTTAACTAACAACGAGCTGTCTGCATATTGGCCGTCGCGGCACGGCACGGCATGGAAAAGGATTTTAAAGGTCAGGTGGGGTAAGTGAAACATACCTTACTTTTAATTTTACAAAATGATCCCTAGCTCAACAAAAGAACTCATTTTGAACAGCGATATACACGCAAACTATACTTCCCTAAATCGAATTATTGCCAGTACTAGTCGACCAAGCCAACTAGACGAATGTCAACGTGACAAAATTCAGCATAATTCAACAATTATAATCCAGAAATTATTTATCGTAACGTGCGAACGCGGCGTGTGAACGTACAATGCGCCTGCAATTGGTACTAGGAATTTCTGGATTATAATTATTGAATTATGTTGAATTTTGTCACGTTGACATTCGTCTAGTTGGCTTGGTCGACTAGTAGTCCCCTCTAGCCCTGTCCCCCGGGGTGACAGCTGGGAATTGTCTTCCCAGTTGTCACCGGGGTGACAATTTGTGCCGACTGTTCCCTTTGAAAGCTGACTAGAGGGGACAAATGGGAAGTCTTTTTCTCACTTGTCACCGGGGGGGTGACAATTGCTACGATTCCTTCCCAGAAAAAAATGTTATTACCATAGATTTCAGCTTTTTATTTAGTAAGTAGGTGGTGCAGATTCAAACACGGAATATACTCATAGCTATCATCTTAATATATAAAATCCTTGCGTTACTGACTGACTGACAGACACGCTACAGCCGAAACTATTGGGCGCAGGAAGTTGAAATTTGGCATGTATGTTCCTTGGGGACCGTAGGGATGCACTAAGAAGGGATTTCCCGAAATTCCCACGGGATCGGCCGAAACGG
Source organism: Euclidia mi (assembly GCA_944739405.2). Taxonomy (NCBI): domain Eukaryota; kingdom Metazoa; phylum Arthropoda; class Insecta; order Lepidoptera; family Erebidae; genus Euclidia; species Euclidia mi. The sequence continues at coordinate 35,804,809 of OX123189.2, forward strand.
GTGAATAAAAAAAAAGCAGGCGTAGCTCCTGGCGTCCTCTAGTATCAAATAAAAACAGACTATGGTTTTGTTTCACTTACCCCGAATATGGGGTAAGTGAAACTATCGACAGAATATCTATAAATATTAAGTCCATAGATCTAGTTTAATGACACAGATGATAACTCATATTGCTTTACTATCTTTAATATGAGTCTTGGTCCATTGGTATTAGATCCAATTCTTAAAATATATTGAAAAAACTTTACTTGGGGTAAGTGAAACATAGTCATGGGAGTCAGGGGTAGTAAACAAAAAAATCTATTTTTACATGTGTCTCTATTGAATAACGTAATGATTGTAATTTATATCAACTTACATGAAAAAATATTTTATATTACATATTCAGTCTGAATTTAAGTATTACCGAGATCACTTTGCTAATAACAACGTGGGTTGTACCGTCTTTGGAAGTATGCAGTTTCTCCACGATGGCTAACGGCCATGAAAGCGGCGGAGCATTATCATGTACTATGACGACCAACGTACCCTCCTGTATAGGGGATGCAGGACTATTCCATTTGGATCTTGCCTGAAACTGGTGGAGATATTCCGCACGCCAGCGCCGCCAGAACGACTGCACTAGTTTATCCAGCAGAGTATGTCTCTGCTGAGCAAGCTTGAAGAGTCTGCTTCAGGAGCCGGAAATGACGATAATGGCACTGTGTTCAGAAAATGTGCAGGGCTTAACGCGGATGGTTCTGCAGGGTCACTACTCAATGCCGTGAGCGGACGCGAGTTGATCAGCGCCTCGACTTGTGCAAGGACAGTTAAAAGCTCTTCGCAAGAGAGGATCTGTTGACCTATAACTTTAAAGAGATGCGTTTTAATTACTTTGACCATGCTTTCCCAACATCTACCGAAATGTGGTGATGCTGGCGGAATAAACTTCCAGTCAATATGATTTATGGAAAGTTCTTACTGAAGACGAGTACGATATTCTTCCCTGAGAAACTTATAAAGGTCGCGTAAATAAGAGCTTGCGCCCACGAAACAAGTGCCGTTATCCGTGTACAAACACTGTATAGGGCCACGTCGTGAAAGAAATCGTTTAAGGGCTGCCAGGAATGACACCGTGCTTAAATCCGTCGCAACTTCAATGTGCGTAGCGCGCGTCGTTAAGCATGTAAAAATACATAGCCAAGCTTTACGGCTTTTAACACCTCGACCACGCACTGGCGTATACTGCAGTGGTCCTACGTAATCACAATCGGTATGTGTAAACGCTTTATCAACCTGATTGACGCTTTGGAGAGCTTTGGAGAATGAAGGTATGGTATGTAGAAATGATATTCTTGACTCCAGGATTCAGAATAATTTATTGGTAATTTAGTGCTGTTTATATACAAAATGTACAACTAGGCTGAGCCAATCCAAATGCAGATAAATAGAAATGTAAAATGATCAAAACAATCAACCAATTAATTTAAAGTACAATCGGCCAATAATATTTGAGTTGAGTTTACGTAAGTAATCCGCCAGGTGGTTCATACGTCGCGCGAGCGTTTTCCCGCGCAAACGGGAACATACTTATACTGGTGGCATAAGCGCGGCGGCTCCATTTGCCGGTCACTCGTCGAACGAAGACGTCGTGCGTTCGCGCGTCAGCGGGCACGGCGCGCGTCGACGCAATAATATTTGCAGAGCGAAGATTTCTTGAAATCGTCAGCGTGTGCATCTTTGAGTTTGCAAGAGAACTCTTCTTGTTTCTATTTAACGTTGCAAAAGTCTATAAAACTGTTCTTTTCAGAACAACAACAAAAGTCCTTGGACAGTCCTTGTCAGGACTATTATCACTGTTTCTATTTAAACACTTAAGTCCTTTTCAGGGCTGTGTGTATCCATGTTTCTATTTACACATCACAAAAGTCACTGTAGGGGCTGTTAGGTATAGGATAGCTACAGTACTCCCCTTCAAGCGAAGCGTACCGGCAGCTTGATGGTGCGACCGGAACGTGTTGTTTTGATGTCCGTTTGCGGCGGCGGCGTCGGCGTCGTAGAGTTCGCCGACGCAGGTATTTGTTGTTTGGTAAGGTTATAATGCGGTAAGGTAACTTCGGTATCCTTGGTAACGGTAAGGTTATTGGTTTTCTGGGTAATGGTAATGTTGCTTGAAGGTAATATGTTGTTATGCTTTGCTGGTATATTATCACTATCTTCTAATACGACGTAAGCAGGTTTCAGTCGATCGATTGAAATGTTTGCTTGTCGGTCAGGTAATTGTACACAATACACTTTGTCTGTTCGGCTTATAACCTTGTAGGGTCCTTCGTAGGGTGTCTGTAGTGGCTTACGAACTGAATCTACTCGAACGAACACGTGACTGCAATTGAGTAGGTCTTTATGCACGAAAATATTTCTATTATTATTATGATGCTCGGTGAATGCTTGAGGTTTGTTGGTATGAATGATTTCACGTAGCTTCTCGACGTAGGTATAATCCATAGCTGTAGGTGTGTATGCGCTTGATGTGAAAAAATCTCCTGGTAGGCGTAAAATGCATCCGTAGGTTAATTCAGCGGGACTCACGCCGGTGTCAGTGCGCAGAGCGGCGCGTAATCCCAATAATATTGTAGGTATTTCGTCGATCCACGAGCGCGTGTCGGTGAGCTTTGCGCGTAATGCATTTTTGAGTGAGCGATGCCAACGTTCGATGATTCCATTGCTTTGCGGGTGGTAAGGAGTAGTTCGATTTTTCTTGATACCCATTAGTTTCATGAGGTTTTGAAATAGTTGGCTCTCGAACTGTCGACCTTGATCTGATGTTAGTGTAGCCGGGCATCCGAAGCGAGTTATCCAATGTTGATAGACGATGTTCGCTATTCGATCAGCTGTTATTTCCTCTGTAGGTACGGCCTCAGGCCATCTCGTAAAACGGTCATGTTAAGAATCGTTTATAATATCTATGGTTCACCCATGAACAACCCTAGATTTACTTGTGTCTGTGAACAAGACTATTGCTCTGCTGAAGATTAAAGATGGTGCCCAATTAAGATCTTTCTTTTATTTAATTATCAATACGCTTCCACTGCGCCATAAAATGACGACAAATGTTAATTTTCCTAAACTAGAAGATGGAACAAATTTCTCGATATGGAAATTTCGCGTCTATACATTGCTGGAAGAAAAAGGCCTCGAAAAGGCGCTCAGCAAAGACGCCATCATGGACGCCCTGAAGTCAGACGAAAAGATAAAAGAAATGGACGCAAAGGCAAGAAGTGTAATTGTACAATGTACATCTGACAAGTTTATTGACATAATAAGGGACTGTACAGCCGCGGCCCAGATGATCGCTAAACTGGAAGAAATTTTTGAAAGAAAAAGTATTTTCTCTCAACTCTACTTAAGGAAGAAATTGCTGGCTCTCAAATGCAGCAATAATGAAAGCCTGCAGGACCATTTCATGAAATTTGGCAAGATTGTGTCAGACTTAGAAGCTGCCGGTTCATCATTGAATGAATGTGACAAAGTTTGTCACTTATTATTAACACTGCCAAGTGAGTACGATACTGTTATCACTACATTAGAAACTATCGACAGAGAATTAAGCCTAGACTTCGTAAAATCTAGAATACTAGATGCTGAGTTAAAATTTAAAGGTCTAGAACAACCAAGCACAAGTTCAGGTGCTGATGTGCAAACATTTTTAGCCTGTTTTAAATGTGGAAAGAATGGGCATAAAGCATATCAATGCAGGTATGGTTCATGCAGAGGACGAGGAACTGATCGAGGTCATAGAGGACACTACAGAGGGGAGCAGCATACAAACAGAGGCCGGAGTTCTTTTTCAAGATCGCGTGGAGCATCATACCAACGGGGACATACAGCACATATGGATATGGCATTTACAGCATTGTGTGCAGGCGATTCTGACAAGACTGTGAGTGATTGTGTGCGTTTTGTTGTTGATTCTGGAGCCACAGAACATTTGATCATGGCTAAATTTATACCATTTTTGACAGAAATGCATAGTTTAGATAGAGAGATTAATATATTTGTTGCCAATGGACAGTATTTAACAAGCACTAAAAAGGGTAAATTAAAGTTAGAGTATAACAACATAAAAATAGAAATAGAGGGACTTATTGTAGATGGATTATCACACAATTTACTATCAGTTAGGAAGCTGTTAGAGAAAGGTTTAAAAGTACAATTTTACAATGATTCTGTTTGTATTAGCAACACTAACTATAGAGTTACTGGCAATATTAAGGGTAGGCTATATATAATTGAAATGAAACTTTTAAATGATAAATGTATGATTTCCAAGGATCTATGGCATCAGAGATTAGGGCATGCTAACAGAAATCAGCTGAAGATGATGAACCTTCCCTATAGTGAGATACCATGTGAGCCGTGTATGCAAGGTAAGTCCACACGTTTGCCTTTCCCTCAAACTTCAAAACCGCGTTCTCATAGCATAGGTGAGTTGGTGCATACTGACATATCCGGTCCTGTCACTACTCCTACTTCTAGTGGAGAGATTTACTACCATACAATCATTGACGACCATACACATTTTTGTGAAGTATATTTACTAAAGAGAAAAAGTGAAGCAACTGATAGGCTCATTGACTATATCAACAGAATGGAAAGACAGACAGGACATAAAGTAAGAAAAATTAGAAGTGACAATGGAGGTGAGTTTAAAAATGTCAAGCTTCATCAATTTTGTAGGGAAAGAGGTATTATACAGCAATTTACATCACCATACAGTCCACAGTCAAACGGGGTAGCAGAAAGGATGAATAGAAATATTTACAACAGAGCCAGGACATTACTAGCTGAAACTGGATTACCAAAAACATTATGGGGTGAAGCAGTAAGATGTGCCGTTTACCAAATAAATAGATGCCCATCTTCTGCTATTAATTTTCAAACACCAGCAGAAAAAATGTTAGGAAACAAGGATTTGACAAAATTAAAAGTATTTGGATCGAAGGCTTGGGTACATATACTACCGAAACAGGACAAACTTATTGAAAGAGAAAAAGTCATGAGATTTGTGGGATATAGTATGAATGGATATCGCTTATGGGACTCAGAAACTAATGAAATAATTGTATCAAGAGATGTGAGATTTGACGAGAAGCAAATCAAATATAATGATGAGAAAGATAATATTAAAATTGATAAAACATGTGAGCAAAGATACTTTGATGATGAAGTAATAGAAAAAGAAGACACCAAGAAGGACGAAGAAGATGACCAGAAAAGAAGGAAACCCTATCAGAATGATGTAGAGAAGTATCAAGAAGATAGTGAGAAAACTGAAGAAATAGGTCAAGGAATCGAAAATGTAGAGAACAACCAAGAAACAAAAGAATACACTACCAGATCAGGAAGACAAATAAAAAAGCCAAAGGGAATACTAGAAGATTATGAATTATACACAGCATATTGTTTACTATCAAGAGATCCGCAAGACTATGAAGAAGCAGTCAAAGATAATGATTGGAAAAATGCAGTACAGAAAGAATTAAACTCACAGGAAAAATTACAGACATGGGAAGAAGCTACATTGCCAAGGGGACACAAAGCTATAGATACCAAATGGATTTTCAGAACAAAACAGGATGGCACTAAAAAGGCAAGACTTGTAGCAAAAGGCTTTCAGCAAAAAAGTCAGGATAACCATTATGCCCCAGTAGCTAAAATATCTACCATTAGATTAATGATGAGCTTAGCTGTAAAACAAGAAACATCACTATAGCAGTTAGATGTTCCAACAGCCTTTTTACATGGGAACTTAAATACAGATGTATACATTAAATGCCCAGAAGGAATGGAAATTACAGAAGGAAAAGTTCTAAAGTTAAAGAAGGCATTGTACGGATTAAAGGAAGCACCTAAATGCTGGTATCAAAGATTTCACGACTTCATTACAGAAAAAGGATATACACAGTCAAAATATGACTCATGTTTATATGGAAAAGAAAAGAATTGGATATTATTGTATGTTGACGATATTTTATTCCTCGGAAATGACCATAATACTATAAAAGATTTAGAAAAGGAATTTAAAGTAAAGAATTTGGGAGAAGTATGTAACTACTTGGGATTAGAAGTAACAAGAGAAAAAGATAGACTGGAATTAAGACAAACTACAATGATAGAGAGAATTTTGGAAAAATTTAATATGCAGGATTGTAAAGGAAGTAAAACTCCAATGGAACCTAACTTCAATGCAAAGATAGCATCACCTTCGGATGTGATTGAAGTACCTTTTAAGGAATTGATAGGTTCTTTATTGTACATTTCTACAAATAGTAGACCGGACATCACATATGCGGTATCATACCTGAGTAGATTTCTCGACAAGCCCACACAGGAATTATGGACAGCAGGTAAGAGAGTCTTACGTTACCTTAAAGAAACATCAAGTCAGGGGCTGTTATATAAGAAGACAGGTGATTATACAAAGCTAGAAACTTACTCGGATGCAGACTGGGCAGCAGATAGATCAGACCGGAAAAGTACCAGTGGGTGTGCTATCTATCACGGTGAGAATTTAATTACATGGTTCTCTAGGAAGCAGACGTGCACAGCTCTCTCAACGGCGGAGGCGGAGTATGTTGCAGGAGCGCATGCTGTGAGTGAGCTTATGCACATAAAAGGGGTGGTCTCTGATTTCTTGAATGATAGGAAAATTTCAGCTCACTTATTAATAGACAATCAAAGCACTATCAAGATTATCAATAATCAGACAAATACTAGAGCTTCTAAGCATATAGCAATTAAATACCATTATGTAAAAGATCTTATACAGAAGAAAATAGTGTCTATATCATATGTACCTACTAATGACAATATTGCAGATATTTTTACCAAATCTTTGCCAATCAGCAAACATGAATACCTTTGTAATAAGTTAAATTTGATTTGATATACCTAAATATTTAAAAACTAAACTTTGTGTACCCAGACTACTGTTGAATGTTGTTTACCTACATGTTATATTTTTTGTAAAACTATACATAGAATTGTGAATGTATAGAGTGGACATATTGTCACAGAGATCATAAATGTTAGAGTTGTCACTACCAAATAAATATAAATGTTAACTTTAAGCAATTTAAGAATGTTTCAGTGATTATAAAAATTCTGTAAATTGAGGGGCTGTGTTAAGAATCGTTTATAATATCTATGGTTCACCCATGAACAACCCTAGATTTACTTGTGTCTGTGAACAAGACTATTGCTCTGCTGAAGATTAAAGATGGTGCCCAATTAAGATTTTCTTTTTTTTTAATTATCAATAGGTCAATCATAGTTACGAGATATCGATGACCTTGAACAGTTGTAGGTAGCGGTCCAACGATGTCTATGTGTATGTGTTGAAAACGATCGGTTGGCGGGAAAGATGCGATGCTTGAATGGGTGTGACGATGTATCTTGCCTTTCTGACATTGAATACAGGTTCGCGTCCAACGGCTGATATCTGCATTCATTGAAGGCCAGAAGTATTTCTGTGTTGTGAGCTTGCGAGTTGTACGGGTACCAGGATGACTTATGTTGTGAACATTGTTGAAAACTTCTTTTCTGTATGGCTCGGGGATGTATGGGCGAATATGTGACGTAGATGTTTCACAATATAGTTCGATGTCAGTATTAGGTATTGTTATTTTCTTGAGCGCGAGGTGATCGTCGCGTAGTAATTGTTGTATAGTGCTGTCTCTTTCTTGCGCTGTTGCTATGTCGTTGTAGTTGATAGCGGACGGGCAAGTTATGGTTGCTATGCGACTAAGGGCGTCTGCGACGATATTTTGTTTACCGCTTACGTGCCTTATATCGGTGGAGAAAGCGGAAATGAATAATAATTGTCTCGTTCGCTTCGGTGTCTCGGTGGTGGAGTTGATCTTGCTCATTGCGAATGTTAGCGGCTTGTGATCGGTGAATATAATGAGATGACGTCCTTCGAAAATTTTTCGGAAATGTTTGACGGCCATGTAAATAGCTAGTAATTCTCGATCATAGGTAGAATACTTCAGTTGCGCGTCGTTGAATTTCTTAGAGAAGTATCCGAGCGGCTGCCATGTTTCGTTTAAGTATTGTTGAATTACGGCACCGGCTGATGTGTCCGATGCGTCACAGAATAGAGCGAGTGTTGCGTGGTGAGATGGATGAGCAAGTAAAGCTGCGGTGATGATGCTTGCTTTACATTGTTCAAAGGCTTGTGTTGCTTCGTCGGACAATGTGATTGCAGTTTTATCTCGTTTCTTCACGTTGTGTAGGTATGAATTCAATGGTGCTTGTAGTGAGGCGGCGTTGGGAATGTGATCGCGGTAGAAATTTAACATTCCTAGGAATCTCCGTAGTTCTTCTATTGTCTTGGGTTTGGGGTAATCAGTGATAGCTTTGATCTTTTGTTCGGGAGGCTTGATACCATCTTTTGATACATGATAACCGAGGAACTGAACTTCGGACTTGCCTAGGTTGCATTTAGCGGGGTTGATGGTGATACCATGTTCTTCTAATCTCTTCAGGACGGTGTGGAGGTGTTCTCGATGCTGGGTCTCGTGTTCCGAAGCGATTAGTATATCATCTATGAATGGATATACAAAATCTAGTCCTCGCAGTACTTCGTGAATGTAACGTTGAAACGTTTGTCCTGCGTTCTTCAAACCGGGACACATTCGCGGGAATTCAAATTAACCCATTGGTGTGATAATAGCGGTTTTCTCGATGTCCTCTTCTCTTATGCTCAGTTGTTGGTAGGCTCGGTTGAGGTCTATTGTTGAGAAGATAGTCTTGCCTGAGAGATGATGTGTGAAATCTTTGACGCGTGGAACGGGATAGCGATCGGGTTTTGTGATAGCGTTGAGTCGCCGATAGTCTCCGCAGACTCGAATGTCACCATTCTTCTTCGGGACGATGTGCAGCGGTGATGACCATGGACTCTTGCTTGGCCTGCATAACCCTTGTTCAATCATATTTTCAAACTCTTTCTTCACGATTTCATATCGGTGCGGTGGTATGGGGCGAGCGCGGCTATGTATTGGTGGGCCTTCTGTTTCAATGTAGTGTTGCACGTTGATAGAAGAGCTTAACTGCATTGAAGTGAGACGTGTGATGCCGGGATATTGCGCTAAAATGTCGTGATACGACTGTGACTTGTCGATGGTGTACACTGTAGGCATGTTTGAAATGCGAACTGGGGCGTTGACCTTGAGATTCGTGACGCCGTCGATCAATCTCTTGTTTTTCAAATCGACGATAAGTTGGTGATGTTTGAGAAAGTCAGCGCCGAGTATAGGTCTTGAAACGTCGGCGACAATGAACTTCCATTTGTATGGGCGTCGTAGGTTGAAGTCGAGCGTTAATGTTTTCTCACCGTACGTAGCTATAGTTGTGTTGTTAGCCGCATATAGTTGGAACGATAGTGGCGTTGCGACTTGTCCTTTCTTTCTAGGTAGTACGGATATGTTCGCACCCGTGTCGACCAGGAAAGATATGTTGGAGTTACGATCTGTTATGTATAGGCGGTGTGAGTTTTCGTGAACGCCAGAGTCCGCCTCCGCTAACGTTCGGCCTAGTTTTCCGACTTCTTATTGAATGTGCAAGGTGACGTGCAGTGTCGAGCTTGTTCTTTGAAACGTCGATGATAATAGCAGAAAGGTAATGGTGATGAGTCTCGACTGCGTTGTTGCGATGGACTTCGGTTGTAAGACGGGTAGCGGTTGCGGCGGTAACCGTTGTATTGGCTGTGCGGTGGTCTTGATTTCAATTCGGCTATTTCTAATGATAACTTGCGTAGTTCGGTGACAAGGAATTGTAGGTCGGCTGTCTGAGTTGGTGGTGATGTCGGTGAGGTTATCGTTTGGACGGCTGAGATGTGAGGTGCAGCTGGTGGCGTCTGTTCCATCATTTTGTCGGCGAGTAACGCTAACTCTTCTAACGACGACTTAGTTGCGAAGGTCTCGCTGACGGCAAGCACAGAACGTATGTGTGGTGGAAGGTGGTTGGTCCACATGAGTCGCAGCGTACTGTCTGGAACTTTGTCTGTAGCGAGGTTTCTCATACGCCGGAGTAGTTGGGTCGGCTTCTGATCGCCGAGTTCCATCTCTGACAGCAGTTTTTGGAACTGGCGGCTGTCGGACTCCTCATAGGCAGATATGAGACGCTCTTTTATCGCCTTGTACTGGTCTTGCTCTGGTGGGTTGTATAGAAGGTCGGTGATCTGCTCGATGTCTTGGCGTTCCAGCTGTGCGATTACCATCTGAGCGAGCTGGGCTTGGCTTTTCTTCAGGTCGTTGGTGGCGGCTTCGAAACTGATAAACCACAGACGTGGTCGATCACGCCAGAATGGTGGGATAGCTTGAGTGACGGTGTTGATACTGTTGATGGATGTAGAGTTGAATGAGCTGGCCGGGATAGAGTTTTCTTGTTGAGACATGATTGAAACTGTAGAGACTTGTGGAGCAGGGATTCGTCGACTATGTTTGTACTGTTTGAATGTAGGATGTTGCGGTTTTTCGGTGGCTTGATGGGCAGAGCTTTTCCGTTCTTGATTTGTACTTCTTGTGTTCCGGAGAGGGTCACCACTTTGGAGAGCTTTGGAGAATGAAGGTATGGTATGTAGAAATGATATTCTTGACTCCAGGATTCAGAATAATTTATTGGTAATTTAGTGCTGTTTATATACAAAATGTACAACTAGGCTGAGCCAATCCAAATGCAGATAAATAGAAATGTAAAATGATCAAAACAATCAACCAATTAATTTAAAGTACAATCGGCCAATAATATTTGAGTTGAGTTTACGTAAGTAATCCGCCAGGCGGTTCATACGTCGCGCGAGCGTTTTCCCGCGCAAACGGGAACATACTTATACTGGTGGCATAAGCGCGGCGGCTCCATTTGCCGGTCACTCGTCGAACGAAGACGTCGTGCGTTCGCGCGTCAGCGGGCACGGCGCGCGTCGACGCAATAATATTTGCAGAGCGAAGATTTCTTGAAATCGTCAGCGTGTGCATCTTTGAGTTTGCAAGAGAACTCTTCTTGTTTCTATTTAACGTTGCAAAAGTCTATAAAACTGTTCTTTTCAGAACAACAACAAAAGTCCTTGGACAGTCCTTGTCAGGACTATTATCACTGTTTCTATTTAAACACTTAAGTCCTTTTCAGGGCTGTGTGTATCCATGTTTCTATTTACACATCACAAAAGTCACTGTAGGGGCTGTTAGGTATAGGATAGCTACAACGCGCTGGCTAGGAAGATCTGCCAAGGGAGGGAAAATCGGACGCGGACGAAATTTGAAACAGACGTTACATTTATGTATTGTGTGACGAATTATTCGTCGAGCAGTTAAACCCAATATTTATGCCTAAGTAAGGACATAAGCAACTCTGGACCAGCATGGAGATGCTTCTTGTGATAAAAATCAACAAGAAGGTCGACAACATGATCAGGACGCGGTAGAATGCAAGGATGCTTGTAGTTATAAGGTTCATCCGAATTTGACAGACGACCACCAACGCGTATGACGCCGTGCTCATCGAAAAACGGCTTGAGCCTAAGAATAGCGGGAGAACAAGGTACATTATTTTTCAAATTTTGAATGTCGTTACTAAAATGAACAGCCTGTACAGCTCGTAGTAACTTATATTCTACAAATTCAAGGTCAGTACTTGAAACAAAAGTCCCATTAGGTAGGTGCCTAAGAAACCTACAGACATAAACGATGGCGCGGAGTAACATAGACCATGATGACATGCGTGGTGCGAGTGCATAGATCGGAGATTCAGCAACCTCAACAATTACGGGATGAGAAAGAGACTTCCGTTCGGGTACATCCTCGTCCTCTGCACTGTGGTCAAAGGGTTGCATGGGCCACTCTGACGGATCATGGGAAATCCAAGAAGGTCCACGATGCCACAATGAATGATGCAGAAGATTAAGGAGTAACACCACGAGACAGGCAATCAGCGGGGTTCTCAATACCCGCGACGTGATTGAAACAAGTAGCAGGAACAAGTTCAATTAATTTACTAACGCGGTTGGCGACAAAAGTCTGCCAGCGGTGAGGAGAAGAATAAATCCAAGCGAGCACTATTTTGGAGTCAGAAAACGCGTATATTTTATTGATAGGGTAGTGGGGCAAAACTGTGTCTTGAACCTTGCGGAGCAACTGAGACAGCAGAAGAGCCGCGCACAACTCCAGTCCCGCAACCGAAATGGTTTTAATAGGCGAGACCTTGGACTTGGCACAAACTAACTGCACCGAGTAGTTAGAACCAATGCGGACTTGCAGATATACGACTCCGCCGTAAGCACGCTCGCTGGCGTCAGCGAAACCTATTAAGTTGATGGTACATCCATCTACCAACCCAAGATGACGCGGAATAGTAATTTGATTGAGCGCGGTAAGCTGAATAAAAAACTGGCTCCAAGCGGCGACAATATGGTCAGGGGGTGTTTCATCCCACTCACACTTTGATAACCAAAGTTCTTTCATCAAGAGCTTGCCGTACAAAATTGTGGGAGCCACAAACCCATTATGTCCCATAGTCGAGCCACTGTGGACAGCATAGTGCGTTTGGTGCACTAAAGGTCAACGCTCATTAGAGCCACCCGGCACCCACTCCGCACGGCGTCCACGAGTGGACGTCGCGCGGTCAATCAGCGGACCGCGCGCCGTCAACGAGTGAACGCCGCGCGGTCAACGCGGCGACGAGCAGCCAACGCGCGGCAAGTATGCGAGCAGCGAGTTGCCACCGAGCCGTCCACGCGCGGGCGGCGGGTGGACCACCCGCCGCCCGCGCGTGGACGGCTTACGACAGAGGCGATCCGGTGACGCTACGGAGTTGATGTAGTGAGCGCATACCCATACAAATCCATATAAAGAATACTAACCGCACGAGGCGAGGCGGTGCGGAGTGGGTGCCGGGTGGCTCTAATGAGCGTTGACCTTTATCATCTGGCGGTGAGACGTCAAACCGAAAACTATCACAGGATTTGTCCCAGCGTAAACCGAGAACTTTATGCGGTAGGTACAGACTTCTCAAACTCAATGTCCGGAGAAGCTTTATGAGAATCAGGTATGCGTGCGAGAACCTCCTTAGAATTGCTTGTCCATTTGACAAGATCAAACTGGCCTCGCTTGAAAAGCTGAATAAGCTCTTCACAAAGCGAAATTGCTAGCGGAACGGATATGACACTACAGGCGATGTTATCCATATATAAAGCGGAAGTAGCAACAGCTGCTGCGGTGGGAAAGTGATCGCCTTCATCAGCGATCAACTGGCGAACAACTCGTAACGCGTGATATGGGCTAGACTTGAGTCCAAAACAAACACGACTGAACCGATACACGGATATAGGTTCCTTATTGTCAAAACGATAAAAAATCTGTTGAAATCTACGGTCAGATTCGCTAACGCCGATATTGAGAAACATTTGGCGGCAATCAGCTGACAGAGCGATTTGGAAAAGACGAAACTTTATTATGATGTTAAATAAATCACTCTGTAGATTAGGGCTGGCATGCAAAATGTCATTAATCGACTGACCCGATGTAGTCCTACAACTAGCATCTAAAACCACACGAAGTTTAGTAGAGGTTTTATCTTCGCGAACTACGCCGTAATGCGGGATATAATATGAGGGAAGAGAATTGCCCTCGTTGTTTACAACTACACTCAAAAAACCTTTATTTAGGTAGTCACGAATGACGTCATTATAGGCGCCGCGTAACTTTAGTGATGCATCAAGTTTACGTTCTAAACAATGAAAACGTCTAAGCGCAGAAGCGTACGAGTCGCCTAACGAATAAGGGTCACCATAGAATGGCAACGCCACAACGTATCTGCCACTGTCGTCAACAGTGGTAGCGCGGAAATGTTCTTCACACTCGAGATCCTTACGGCTCATCGAGGGCGGTGCGGTAATCTCTTCAAGCTCCCAAAATCGCTTGAGAAGAGAATCAATATTATTTTCTTGAAGAACAGAACAACAACAAGACGTAATATAATGAGAAGTATGTAACGTAGGTACGGTACCCATAATCACATACCCAAATACCGTCTCAATAGCGGGCGGTAAATTATATTGCTCACTACGTACAACTTTTGGTAGTAACAAGTGCGGCAATATTGAAGCTCCGATCAAAACATCAATGTCTGCCGGATTGGCAAATTCCGCGTCTGCTAGCGGCAATGTCTCGAGATGTGTGAGTAGCGATACGTCCACATTAGCGTTCGGCAATGTGTCCGTAATACGCTCCACGATAAGCGAAGAAAATTTCGTGTTTTGATAGGGATTAAATTTTAACATTTAATGTTAAAATTAATATCCCTATCAAAACACGAATGTATTTTAATATCTACGGTACCTTTGCAATGTTTTTCTGACCCTCCGATCCCCTTGACTACTAAGTTAGTATTTTTAAAGTTATCCCACAGTCCGAGGCGTTTGAAACAATCACAAGTAATAAAGTTACTCTGTGATGCGCTATCGAGTAAACAACGAACTATGTGCGGTGCGTTATTAATATCATAAACGATAACTTGCGCTGTTGCTAATAGAACCATTTTGGACGCCGTACACTGCGGTTTAGCATCGCGCTGAGTATGACAAGCGCGCGAGGGTTGTCCGCGTGTGTGCGCCGCCAGCGCAATGGACGTCGCACACAACGATACCTCGCCCTGAGACGCGGAGGGGGAAGCCACCGTGGTACAAGCGGCCTGCACCTGCGACGTAGGTAGGCTAGAAATTGGGTCAAGGTTACCGGATTGACCCGACAACGGATAACTTTGATCAAAATGTAATAATGAGTTATGTAGTTAATTACATGAAGGACACTTCGTCTTACTAGAACAATCACTCGTTTTATGTTTTATACTTAAACAATTAACGCAAGCTTTGTTTTCTTTTACACATTTGAAACGAGCAGTCGGATTTAAATTATTAAAAGCGGGACATTTATAGAAATGGTCGTGTACTATATTACTGCACAGACACTTCTGTGAATTATTATTATTAGATTCCGAGCATGCTACGTAAGATTGCGGATTAGGGACCGAGTTATTATTTCTATTTCGCGATTTATTCGACTTTTGTTTGCTATTATTATTATTAGACGAGCTAGATGAACTAGACTGCGTATTATGAAATATTCGACACTGATCTTTGATGAAAGAAATAAAACTATCTAGTGTAGGTATTTTATGATTACGTTCAGTCATCTCGAAAGCACGAATTGTTTCAGTGTCAAACTTTTTTAAAGCGAGTTGAAGAAACACAAAGTCGGAAAGATCTTTTAATTTCAAGTTTTTAAGGGAACTAACTGCGGTAACAAAGTTGTCTATAAACAGCTGGAAATTCGAAACAGACGCGACACAGGACAATTTAAGATTTAAAGCTTGATCAAAGTAAGTAGACGCTAGAACTCGAGTATCTTGATACCTATCAAGTAGTGACTGGAATATGACCTGATAATTCTCAGCACTGGGTGTGACACCTGCAAATACGGACTGGGCCTTCGGTGACAGCTTACCTATTAAATAGTACAACCTGTCAGCATCTGTCAGAGAACCATTATCGTGCACTGTAGACTTAAAAATCGCATAGAATAACGGTCAATTTCGTAAATCGCCATCAAATGACATAAGCTCAATTGGCGGTAATCTCGGCGCTCGAACCGCCGGTCCGGCAGAAACGGGCTGTGCGGAATATTTACCCTCCAATTGTGATTGTATGCGCTTGATGATACAATAAAGATCTTCGAATGAAGTGTACGCCTGATAATTCGGCTGTTCATCAGGATTAATAGAAAGCAATCTTGCGTTATAATCGTCCAACAACTTATGAAAATCTGTTCGAATATTATCTACTGTCATATAATAACTAAGAAATGATTCCCTATTAATATCGGAAGTAGCGGCAGTTTTTGAGCGGTCGTAAATGTTTTGAATAAGCTCAAATAAAATATTACGTTTAGCTTCCAAGATTGTCAGCTCTTTTTCTTCCGACATGCATGGCTTCTTTTGTTGTGCCATGTTTACGTAGGTATAAGCTAATGAGACCGAATCAAAATAAGAATACCTAAAGTACCTATTATTTTACCTAAGTAGGTGTTTATGCGGTAGTTATTCGTAAGTAGGCAACAACTTTAAGGCGGTGGAACTAAAAGGTGCTTGAAATATGGAATTTACAAAACAACTATGATAGTTCCAGTAATAATAATTGGGTAGATATATCAGATTAGTAGGTAGCTACATAAAAGTATATTACCTACTGAAGCGTGTGGAAGTAACCACGTAATGGGTATGTAAATGGACTAGGAGTATAGCTAGGTGCTATAACTACCTAGGTAGGTACTTCTAGAAGATACCTACGCGAGATAAACGAGAGGTTACATATAAACGCAAATGAATCAGGCTCGAAGGACCAAAAAATGGTTCGGCGTTGCCCCGAAAGTATGTAGGTACTAGGCGATTTGGTGATATGGAAAAATATTAATATTGTGGACTGTATAAATTGGGACTAAATCGCCCGCGGGTGTAGTGGAGCGATCTGTGCAGCTTCAGGCTAGATCCAAATGGAGTGATCAGTTTTTTTTAGCCTGACTCACGAAGACGCCGGCGGCCGCCATTTTGTCAAGCAGAGAAGAGTGATTTGCGGGGTGGGGCGTGCCTCCTATGAATTCCAACAGTCATAAGATCGCCCGTTCACCCATCTTCTAGGCGATTTACCAGCCATTCTTTATACAGTCCACAATATTAATATTTTTCCATATCACCAAATCGCCTAGTACATACTTTCGGGGCAACGCCGAACCAACAGTTTTTACGCAAAATCAATAATTATCCTAATCTAAATACCTAGTTTAGTTCCGGGTAACATACTAAAAACTATTTATTTTTTCTATTAATGCAAGTCGTTTCTGCCACTCGCCGGCCGCTACCGCGGCACCGCTCGCTTCGCTCGACGGCTCGTGCGTAGGAGGTCACAGTTCTAACCTAACCTAACCATGTTTTTAATAATTAACCTACTCTAACAACTTCCATAAATAAACTAATATCACCAAACGTTTATTGTCTGAAGATTGTTTGCTGTTTTCCTGGATGGTAGGATAGACGGTATGGTAGGTACCTACTGGGTTTTACTGGGTTTACTGGGTACTGGCAATTGACGAGGTACTTGTTCAGACGACGACGTGACGAGTATAATAAAACTATTCTTGAAGATCGGTATCGGTAATTGGTAATAATTTATTTACAAATAGTGCCAAGCTATATACAAAAATTTACATTCAGAGAGGTTACTGGTGGCGATGAGCACAATATCGATATTGGCCAATAAAAGGAGACTTACAACTAACGGTTCTTACATGACTACATTATTATAACTAGCTATAAACACAATTTGATTTACATCGGTCAACTCACTCTAACTAGCGCTCTGTCCTTCATGCACACTTTATAATAAAGTGGCACACTGAACAAAACTCGGTGGCCGCGACATTAGACGCCAGTCATATGTAATGCGTTGGCGAGGCAGGTGGACGGCGCTCGCGCTCGCGTATGCGACGCGATGAAGCGTTATCAGCTCTTATCAGTTATCAGCTATCACATTTAGCTGTTGATTACGCTGCGTAGGGTTGTGCGTACTGTGCAAGTAGGTATGTGCACGTAATACGCCACACTGTAATAAATCATTTGATTAAAGACCAAATGCCATAATGACATTATACTTAGTAATATTTTGCTAAGTAAAAATTTTACCAAATGAAAATATGCGTACTAAAATCATTCGAAATGTTGCAATGGTATAAAAAAGATTGCTAATATTTGTTTGGGTAATGAAATTTTGGCAAAATCTTTTCGGCAAAACGGCAGGATCCCATATTTATTTGTAGACATTAAGACGGGTTCCTTTGTTTTTGTACTCATTCAATGTAGGTACATTGCCATAAGGTCAGTCTCTGAAGGCGTTTATAAATTCTATTACGAAATCGTGACTACAGGTTCGCAAATCTATGATTAAAAAAGTGCGCACGTAGGTAGGTAGTACCTACCTACGTGCACACTTTTTTAATCATAGATTTATGATAGCGAACAGACGTACCTACTAGGTACGTCTACGTCGTCTCTAGAATGTCAGAAGAAGCATGATTGATTTTGTAATTGTAGATGAACGTTTGAGAAAGAATGTGTTAGATACAAGGGTGTTTCGAGGGATCGGCATCCACACAGACCACTTCTTGGTGATGAGCCAGATAACTGGGCTCTTTAAAGGATAGCGACACCGAGAACATAATGAAAATAGGGTCTTGGAAAAAATAAAAGTAGATAATCTGCAAGAGAAATATGTGAAAGATGAGTATTCGCGAAGATTGATAGCAAGATTTGAGAGGTTCGATGGCATAAATGATATGGAAGAATTATGACAATATTTTAAAGAAGAGATAGTATGTGTAGCGTCTGAAGTATGTGGTGTGATCAAGAGAAGGAAAATACGAAAGGTTAAGAATACATGGTGGGACAAGGATGTACAATCAGCAGTGTCAGAGAAGAACAAAACTTGGTTAGATTGGTTGGCTGCCAGAGCAAATGAAAGAATGGGAAAGGCAACGAAAAAAAGTGATGACATAGATGAAGCAAGAAAGGAGTTTGTTAGGTCAAAAAGAATTGTGAAAGAAATTGTTAAAAGGAAAAAAGAGGAAAAGAAAGATGAGTTTGATTGATTGAAAGAGTTATATCTGAAGATTTCCGGAGAAACATAAAGCTTTTTTGGAAATCCGTTCGTGCAGTTCGAGGAAGAACTCAATCTTCAGAATACACGTCAATCAGAGACAAGAATGGAAAGATACTGAATGGTGAATCATGCGTGCTGAAGAGATGGAAGGAGTATTTTGAAGGTTTATTTGAAAGAACGGCGATCTCTATCGCCGTTCTTTCAAATAAACCTTCAAAATACTCCATTCATTTCGTCGATCGATGTCTCTACATCGATCGACGAAATGAATGGTCATAAAAGCAATGATGAAAACGATATTGGTGTGGATGAGATTGTGACGGTGTTGGGAAGTATGAAATTAGGTGAGGCTGCAGGATATGATAGGATTACAGTTGAAATGCTAAAGGCTGGACAGGGCATCATAGTTGGTCAGCAGCAGCGCTTATTTAACTTGTGCTGGAGCAGCGGCCGAGTACCTGATGACTGGGCCACAGCGGTGGTTGTGCCTCTTTATAAGTGAAAAGGCTCGCAAGGAAGACTGCAAGATTTTTTTTGATTGAAAGAGTTATGGAAGTAACCGACAAGAAAATATGGGATGTACAAGCAGGATTCCGAAAGGGTATGGGGTGCACGGATCAAGTCTTTTCCTTGCGGTGCATAGCCGAAAAATTCTTGGCAAAAGGTCAAAAGATCTATGGCGCATTCGTGGATTTGGAAAAGGCTTACGGTAAAGTGGTGAGGAATGAAATGTGGTCGGTACTGTTGATGTATGGGGTGAACAGCAGCCTCATACGAGCTCTGAAATCCCTTTATGAAGATTCTAGAGCTTGTGTGAGGATAAATGGGTCGTCACGGATTGGTTTACCATCGAGACAGGTGTTAGACAGGGATGTGTAGCGTCGCCGTGGCTGTTCAACCTCTTCATGGACAGTTGTTTGCAAGATTTGAAAAATAGTGACTGTGGATTAATGATGAATGAGTTACTTGTCAAATGCCTCCTATTATGCTGATGATCAGGTTATAGGTACTTGCGTCTTCAGCGGAGGAGTTGCAGGAGATGGTAACAATCATGCATGTTGCGTTGGAAGGAATTAAAGTGAATGTAAGTAAAACGAAAGTTATGGTTTTTGAAAAGGAGGAATGCGTTACGGCTTGTAATGTTGTGATCGATGGACAACGAGTGGAGCAAGTGAATGAGTTTGTATATTTAGGTACCTTGTTTACAAGAGATGTTAAGAATGTAGAAGATATTGAAAGAAGAGTTAATCCAGGTAATAGAGTGAATGGAGCTCTGAAGGCGTTTATGAATACAAAACGTGTCCAAAAAGGCACGTTTGGCTGAGCATAGAGGGGTGTTAGTACCTACTCTTATGTATGGTAGTGATAGTTGGGTATGGCAGAAGAGTCATAAAAGTAGAATAAATGCTGTAGAAATGAGAGCACTGAGAAGTATCTGTGGTGTGGAATCAATTTCTGTAAATACCTACTTTGACGCAATCAGTCAAATCTTTTTTTCGAATAATTTATATTCAAATGTCCAGTTGAAGAAGATTCCTGTGATTTTAATGAAGAGACCAATGATTCAGCACATTTGAACAATTTATGCAAATCCAGCAAGAAGAGGTCTTCCTCTTCTTCTTGCTGGATGTTCATAAATTGTTCTTCTTCTTAGAAGAAATCGAAGAAGACATGACTGTTGAAGAAGACTTTCAAGAGTAGGTATGAATCTGATTAAAATGTCTAAAGAAATCAAAACAATAGTTAACCCAATAATCAATAGCAAAATCAATAATCAATATCAATAATTTTTATTTTTTTTTATTTATTTATTTAGGACCACCAATGATTATAACAACAATACAAATTCAAATATACTATGTAAGGTGCTGATTGTCGGTTGCATAACCTTTTGAGGTAGCCACTGCATGCACCAATAAGTGAGCTTAAAAAGACTGCTTATATAACTACTTGGTAACAATTCGAAGATAGGTATTTTTTAAAAGATACATAAAAACTAAGTAAATACAATCATAAATCAATATCTAAATTATAATCAATGCGAATGTCAGTATGTAAAACCGCTAGATCATAAAACTAAAAGCCAATTAATCAATATGAAATCAAAGTAATCAAAAATTTATATATATAATCATATAATAAAATATAAAAATTTATAATAATACTAAAAAATAGAAACAAAATCAAAATAACATTAATATAAAATCAAAATAAAAAAAAACAATTATGTAATGTCAAATATATAGAAACAAAATAGGAAGTAAAACAATCAATCAAATATTCGAAAATTCAAAATTAATGTTAAGTCATCAAATTAAATCTGTTGTTAGCAATAATAAGTGATAAACTTTACACTAGCCGACGCCTTTTCGGAAAGAAGCCAGCGAGTCACAGTAGATATCCACTGACGAGCCACATGCGTTCATAAGTCGACACATACGTGGGATCAGCGAACACTTTCCAAACTCTGTCCTCCTAAACGGAGCAATTTGAAATCGGGGATTTCTAGAAGGGACCCTAAAATTAATTCTACTTAATAGCTTTGGGTAGTCCATGTGTCCTCTGACTATCTTGAACAGAAAAGTAAGGTCCAGAATGTCTCTACGCTTAGATAAAGATAGTATTTTAAAGTAACGAAGCCGCTCGTCATAGGTCTTCAAAACATGAGACAACCCACCGCCACGACACAAATGCCATAAAAATCTCTTTTGCAATCTTTCCAATCTAAGGGAGTGTATGGAATAGTGCGGTCTCCATGTCTGACTGCAGTATTCTAGGATACTTCTCACTATGGTATTATACAACAATATTTTAGTAGCGGGTCTCCTAAATTTCTTGCCATTCCGTATCACAAAACCCAGCATTCTAGAAGCCTTCTTTACAGTTAGTTCTATGTGAGGAACAAATGTAAGCTTGTTGTCCAGAATAACTCCTAGGTCTTTCACTGTTTGCACCTCACACAGACTGTTCCCTTGTATGTGGTATGATGAAGCGATAGGTTTTAATTTTCTGGTAAATCTTATGAAATGGCATTTTGAGTGATTTACCTGCATGCCATTCACTACACACCATTTGTCTAATTGGTCCAAGTCCCTCTGCAATTCTATCACGTCATTTGGAGTTAATATTACTTTCGAGACCTTCAAGTCATCCGCGTACATGTAAGGTGTAGAGTAGGTGATACATGAAGGTAAGTCGTTAACGAAAATATTAAATAGAATAGGTCCTAGATGCGATCCCTGAGGTACACCAGACGTAATCACACATGATTTGGATCTATATCCATTGACAACTACGAAAAATTTTCGCTGGTTCAAATACGATTTTAGCCACGATAGTAAAGGGCCCGGGTAACCGTACCGTGCCAATTTTTGCAACAGAATATGATGGGATATCCTGTCAAACACCTTATTCAAATCTGTAAGTATAATAAGGTAATATCTAGAACTTGACGGGTATTGTTCCCTTATATTATTCTAAAATTGTCATGACAATTAGTGGAGTAGGCCTACAGGGGAAACCACGGAAAAAAAAAACGCGCTGAGTACACTACCTCACAGGTGGCGTGGACATGTGTGCATATCATGTATGATGTGACTCTTAGAACCGCGATATCTCAGGAATGGTAACTCTTATGCTCCTGCTACACCTGCGTCTTAACGCATCAATTACCGCGTTAATTTAGGCGCTACGTAAATGAGGCCAGCGTTTTAACGCGTTAAAATACTAATTTCCAATGTTATTTTTTAACGCGTTAACTAACGCGTTATTTGCCATTTCCATTAATGTTAACGCTAACGCAGGTGTAGCAGTAGCATTAGGAAAAAAAAATTCCTACCATTTTTGTAGAGAATTTTAAGATCTACAACTTTGGTTAAGGTTTTATTTTGATAAAACTTACCGGTTTCGACAAAAATCCAAAAACCTCAAATTTTGACGTTTGACCCCGAATAACTTTTGTAGCACACATAGGATCGATGGTGACTTTTAAGACTTTATTTGTAATGGTAAACCCTAGCTCTCCATCAATATTTGGCTCTCCGGCAATTTTTGTTATTTCAAATGTCTATATTGACCAGACTAATAAGAAAGCGCGGGAAACGTGCCGTGCGTAGACGCTGTCGGGCGTGCGGCGCCGGCGGCCCTCTGTCGTTTGTACCGACGGCGGTACACGAAGTAGTAGGTATTTATCGCGCGAATTTGAGCCAGTGACGGGTCACGGGGGGCTTGGTATCGGGCCGTTTTGCTCCCATCCAGAGAATTAAAATTGCTGCTGTTAGGGCCGGCGCACAAATATGTACGTTACCTATATATGTACCGTGGTCGTTAGTATTGCAGTCAGTCCAGGATCTAAACTTGATTTAAAAATGATGGATTGGAGAGGAAAATGAGGGAATTGGTAGGAGTCACTTGCGCTCGTACCGTCGATTTTGACTAAAAGCAATGCACCCGCAGTGGCTTCGATCTGCTCAGGAATTATGTTGTGTTAATTGATATTGAACATTATTCTAATGATGACAATGTCGATAATAGTAGATATATCGATCGTCGATACCTAATGTAGATTTAAGTGAGCCGGCCACTAGAACCGGCCCTTTCATGACTGTCGGGCTTCTTTGAAAATTATCATTGTAAATGACTCAGGTGTCTATGGAAGGCAACATTTACGAATAAGTAGAAAAAAAAACAAGGATTTATGTATTTAAAAAAATCGTGTATTAGGTATGTTAACATATTTTCAAGCTACGGATCGAATCCCTATACCTACCTACTGCAATTTGAATACATGTACAATTATTTAACATAAATATTGCCTTTATAATCTTATATTGAGTAAGTACTTATATCGGAGTTTAATACATTTGTCTCTCTTTACATCTCATAATGTTGTAATATACCTGTTTAGTAGTAAGTAGCTTCTTATAGAATAATCCACCAGGAACGGAACATTATACTTAAACGAAAAAAAAACAGGAATAAATATAAACTGCTTCATTAAGCATTTACTACACAAGATATGGGACTGCATTCGAGTTAAAGGTAAACAGAATTAAAATTAAACCATATGACATAAGTAGGTACATGAACATGAGCACAACTAAGTTTGAAATTATTATAATACTTGTTTAACACAGTTGGGAATACTTTCAGCAGCTTGTACGTACTAGTTGGGTGATAGGTATCCTTCTCACTATCGGCAAATATGTACCGGAGGGCGCAGAACTTTGTACTTTTCGGATTGTATTTTACTTAAACAAAATAGGTAATGTGTTTACTAGCAAATAACGAATCACCTAATAGGTTTAAAACCTAAAATAATGTAACAATATTAAACATGTCAATGACTAGGGGGTATAAGTAGCATTTACACTTAAGTAACTTATACACACAACGACGGGTTCCTTCTATTTGGCTGAATCTTGATACTCCGAAATTTATTCGGCATAACACACTTGGCATAATCTTCTTTAATCGAATATTTTTAAGGCATAAAAATTATTTAGCATAACTATTGATTGGCAGAATGTTTACATGTCCGAATTTGCCATACTTTTAACATGGCAGAACTTTTGACAGAAACGAATCGCCGCAAAATCGACTTTGCGTCGTCGTGTCTGCTCTGCCCCTAGAGTGTAATTTAAAATCGCATAAGCGCAGAGGGGTAGGGCGGCCCGCGAGCTGAGGAGCAGCCGAAGCTGCGGCGGTGAGCGTTGAAACCATCTGCGCGACAAGCTCGCGTGGGGCCGCCCAAACACCGCAGCGCCGCAGCCGTGGCCGAACGTTGCTTGCTGCATGCCTGCTTTTCAATTATTATGGACATGAAAGAACAATGGCCACTTCTCATACATTGAATGACCTGATAATGAATTATTGCGTATATATATAAAATGTACGAAAACAAGTAGCTCTATGATCAAGAAATTATACTGTAAAGACAGTTTTTCTTATAAAGGTATAGGAATTACATAATACACCGAAATTAGTTCGTATTAATTTGACAGATTCTCCCATGTCCAATGACACCGGCAGCGTCTTTACGTCAAAAACGTTTCGTTGCATCCTTATCCAATGTTTTCAATGGCAGAAATACATTTATATTTATCTTTTTATATCTTTTAACATAATAAATACATTCATTTATGAACAGCTTTTATCAACTTGATTCAATTTATATATAACATTAAGTTTTCTCGAGGTTTTCACAAAACCAGTTGATAAAGATGTGGTATAAGTGAAATGGAACGTAGCTAAACAAGGAAGTATTATCGGGCACAGATAATATAACGATGCAGCGAATAAAAATATTATGATAAGGATGCGTTCACGAGTTCTAGAACATCTTTACAACCCAAAACTTTTCTTTTTACCTAGACTTTTATAAAATATAATTGTTAGTAAAATCATTACACTAAAAATAACCTTAATTTTCAAATAAGTTTTATCTCTATACATGTTTAGGTCAAAAATGGCCATTCTTCTTTATGCCTAAAGATGATTCGGACAAACAAAATTATGAGTTTCAAATTTATGATAAGTGAGTGTATGCCAAACAACTTTCTGCGAAATGAAGATTATGCTATGCGTTGTTATGCAAAATAATATTATGACGAAAAAGTTTGCTGTAAAAGTAGACCCCACAGCGACAAGTCAAGCTATACAGTTGCAGTTGGATTTTAAACCTTATTTCCTACGCCACAAGAACGGTCAAAAGCCAAAGTGTCTAGCTTGACATGTTGCAGTGTTACATAATTAAAATATTGCAATCAGATTACAAAGTATATCAATTTATAAAATATTTGCACATAACTCATGCTAAAATATCAGCAACTTATTTTTATTATCAAAATTTGGTGGTAAACATATAAATACCTACATTATCTATTTTAATATCAAAATACAATAAAGACCTAATATACTGCACTTCGTTTCGCGTTAACAGAAGAACAATATTCTGAGCTTGACAGCAGAGATAACATTATAAGTACTTACGTATTATTGAATTAGATCTTTATATTAAGAAATTTTATCAATGTCGAGATAGATTTTAGTGATAGTACTAAGTATTTATAACTGCGGATTCAAATAATAAAATGTTACTTTCTAACAAGCAACTGGGGTAACTTTGAAAAAATAATAACTAATGAGCAGGTTATCTTTTGTGTTTACTGAGATACTGTAAAAATAATATAATAATAAATTCCTTTTGGCTAAATAAAATAGAATAATAAATTGTCTTACATTTTATTATTTTAGGTTATTGTACTCTCTACTACACATGAAGGTTACTTCCAACTTTAATTAGCGAGAGTGCATGTGCTTAGTAATTACGATAATACATGTGTTTTCAGTTACTGTTTATTAGTAATCAGCGAAGCATATAATTTCTTCGAGTAATCAAGTCCCGCGCTTTAGACAAGCTTGTTTAGTAGGTGCTTTGTAATTGTGTTTAGTGATATTGTTGAATGCCCAACATCTCAAACGCCATTACTTCAAATTTGAGATGTTCACAGCAACTAAATGGCATTGGACATTATATATACATTAGAGCTAATCATTCACACCTATACCAACCCGTTTGGCCAGCGTGGTATAGGAGGCCAATTCCTCCTTTCAAAGGAGAGGCTTAGTCCAGCAGTGGAGTGTTAAAGGCTGATGATGATAAATCATTCACAAAAGTTATTAATAGTTAATCACCTGCTCTCGCACTAATCAAAGAGAATTAGCCATTAGCTAAGTACAACACATCTATACTAAAGATTATGTAACGGGCCTGAATCGTGTTAACTGAACGAAAAGAAAGATTAAATACCTTTCTATTTGCCCCGAAATAATTGTGAAGACCAAGTGAGAGTAGGTTCCGAAACCCGCACTTCTTGGAAGCAGCGCTGACGAACATCAGTCATCCCGTGACCACGGCTGGTGTAACCCATGCCGAAACGTCGGGACAAATAGAAAGGTATTTCATATTTCTTTTCGTTCAGTTAACACGATTCAGACCCGTTACATAATCTTTAGTATGTGTACAAATCGTGGTAGTTTAAAAGTAGTTATTACACATCTAGTATAAACTGACCTGTCTCTACCACTACATACCCGTCGTAGAAAATCAGCAAATCAGCTTATACCTACGACGTATTAAGACCGAAATATACTTTGAAAACAGAAATCCACACGATGCGACTGACAAAAGTTGAGTAAAATCCAATGGTAATATTTTCTACTACTCCCACGGCTGCGCCCGCGGGATTACCTTAGGAATCTAAACATTCCTTAGAAAAATCCCTATGTAATGGTTAAATAAAACCGCACACAAATTAGCTTTTACAGTTTATCGCATTCAAACAGACAGGACGAAAAAAGGACTTCATTTTATAGTAAGTATAGATTAATATTGCAGTATGCACACCCATTCTTAAATAACAACTTCTGGTTTTGCAGGCCTTTGATGGTGTCCATGTTCAAAGTATATGGTCGGCTTAGTGAGAGTATTTCCTACGCATAAATTTTTGGACATACAAACAATCATTCATGTAAAATCATCACAAATTCTTAGAAATCATTGTTATCCGTTTTTATGTAGGCACTATAATAGTAATATTCTGCTTCAGAAATTGTGTGCAT
Source organism: Euclidia mi (assembly GCA_944739405.2). Lineage (NCBI taxonomy): Eukaryota > Metazoa > Arthropoda > Insecta > Lepidoptera > Erebidae > Euclidia > Euclidia mi. Next base: position 35,832,170 of record OX123189.2, read on the forward strand.
TTATTATTAATACTAACTAGCTGAGCTAGGTAACAACGTTAAATGTTTAGACGCAAAGACGCTAATTATCACACTAGGACAAAAATTAAATTTGCTTTATAATACGGAATATAATTCTTGAATCGTTTGGTACATTTAGTAGCCTGCTATAATGCTTTTAGAGTTCCGTACCTAAAAGGTAAAAAACGGGACCCTATTACTAAGCCTCCGCTGTCTGTCTGTCACCAGGCTGTATCTCATAAACCGTGATACCTAGCTAGAAAAATGAAATTTTCACAAATTATGTATTTCGGTTGCCGCTATAACAACAAATATAAAAAATATATATTAAGGGGTGGTCCCATAAAAAAACGTGTTTTTTTTTCGTATTTTTTGCTCAAAATTAATAACTGTAGCAGGTAGACGCTTTAAATTTTCACAGGATATGTAGTTGTATATTACCTTTCAAAATAAATAATTAAATAAAAAAAAGTAAATAATAAAGGGGGGCTCCCATACAACAAACGTAATTTTTAAGCAATTTGTTACTCGATCTTAATAAACAGGTAGAAACTTAAAAAAATATTTAAGTATACATACAACAAACGTAATTTTCTTTTATAGATGATGGTACGGAACCCTTCGTGCGAGAATCCGACTCGCAGTTGCCCAATTTTTTATAACTATTCGGCTAGTGTGACAATTAACGACTGTAGTATATGTACTAAAACGATACACTATGGTGTCGATAGATTGAAAATCAATTACAAGAAACATTCACTTTTCTCATTATTATTCTAAAACTAATTTACTCATAAATCAATACCAGTATGTAATTGGATAATTCTTTGTCACTTAGACGTTATTGCGTATTAGCATAGATAATATAATACTATACTAGTTCAGATACATGGTCACGAACAAAAATCTGAGACCTTTCTAATTGTGGCTATTCGAGTGGCAGTTTTTTTTGCCGACAAATCTACACTAGATGGCGACAGTGGACGCCGGGCAAACGCCGACAACTTTTCGTTACAAAATATCGAGACCTTTTTATCTTCTAGGGTTTTATAAGGCCAAAATATATATTTTTTAATATTAGTGTTTTCTATACTAAATGCAATATAGCAGTCGAATTTACTCGAAAATAGTGCAATCTTGTGATACACTTTGACAATAATTTGTTGATTGAAAGGTAGATGGCAAATTATTGTGCTCGTGGTTGGCACTGCTGAGCATGTAAAATATGGACCATTTCAAAAATCTATTAATGCAATGAAACAGTGTCAAATGTTATTAACGAGCCAAAAATGATTTACGTTTCATTTTGTTTGCTCAACTTTTACTCAAATCTTATGTTCATTGACCATCAATTTAGAAATCATTCCCCGTAGCGCCATCTGTGATCGCCTTTGAAAACTAAAAATAAAAGTTCGTATTGGGACCCCATGGTATTAGTGATCCCAAGACATTTTCAAATCACGTATGACTTTTTAATATGAAGGGTACCTAAGAATGTACTTATTTTGTCCAAGAGTCTGTTTATTGAACATATTAAACATATTTTGATACACTGAGAGTGTGGCAGATGTTAAAAATATTCTGGCTAGATCTTTTAGGTGTTGCCGAATTGGATACAATCGTCATGTTTCTTATAATTAATTGTAACATTATTAAGACTTAAAATAATATATGCTAATAATGGAAGAAGAGATTTGCTATTTGTTTATTGTTGTACATGGCCATTCAAGAGACATTTCTTTTCAAATTCCTCTCTTTGCCTATACAGCTCCGTGACTAAGTCTTTGATAAAAGGGTGGTTAAACTTGCCCTCGGTTGCTGTGAAAAATTCTTCTAATTTCTTTGGTTTATTTTCGCGTTTTTCATACTCGAATGCCTGTAGTATCATATCATAACGGTCTAAGTCTTTAGCGAACTTAGCCTCTGGTGACGATTGATTTTCATATTCCTGAAATAAATAAAGATTATGGTTAAGTGTATTTATTACTTTGATATGCATTTTCAGGTCATGTGCAACAAAGTCATTGATAAGAAAAGTGTATTATCATGGGAGTGCATATAGTTACTAGAGTAAGTGGACTATACTGATAATAATTAGTTACCAATACTACTAATAGTAATCATAACTTTGATAGCATTGTAATCTAAATTTTACGCTTTCTAAGGAGTATAGTAATCTCTCTTTTTTAATTTCTATTAACTAAGTATCAGGTGCCTGGCACTGTCGAGCTGTTATTTACTACTTGGTTGGATTATATTATGTATATCTGGAGTACCTACCTACATGGTTTAATTATTCCAACGAAAACAAATGAAGGTGATATAATAATATGGGAAAGTGATAAGATTTCAATAATAATCAATTTGGCGCATCAAAATGTACTCCCAAAACAAACAGAATTTTAAGTTGGGTACATAAGGCCATTCTAAAAATCTAGATTTTTAAGCAAAAAATGCAGCTATGGCCGAGTGGAAAGACCAAGTGCTACGCAGAGGGTATCGGGTTCGAATCCACGGCACGCACCAATGAATTTACGAAGTTATGTGCGTATTACATTGTTAATTATCGCTTGATTACCGGTGAAAGGAAACATCGTGAGGAAACCTGCGTATCTGTCTGTGTTGTTCTCCATAATGTTCTTGAAAGACATGTAAAGTCTGCCAACCCACACTTGGCCAGCGTGGTGGACCATGGCCTTACTCTTCTCATAGTGAGTAGAGGCCCGTGCCCAGCAGTGGGACAGTATATATGGCTGATGATGAAGTTTTTCTAGCTATCCCTATTTTATCGCTAATAATTAATTTTCTGAGGTTAATGGTGAACCTAAAATACTAAAGCATTTATAATTCTAAGCCATTTAAGAGATGTTTAAAAATACATAGATTATTATTATATGTGTTAACTTCTATAAGAGAAAGTTTATTTTCTGTTAGAATGAGGTTTAAAATGTTCATCAAAACGAAATACAAAAATATGATTTGCCTTTTGTAACAGCATAATAATCAACCATGGAGGCAAGTAAGTAGCTGCAATTGTGACATCTTGAACAAAGTGAATCATAGATATGACCAATTGCAAATTTTTTTTTTGGTTGAGCATAATTGGCCTTTGGAACATATATTATGTGCAGAGAGGAATCCAGGGGTTAGGGGTTGGGTTGAGGATCTCAAGCCGACTCTCAAAAGACTCGGCCTTCTCCCATGACATTCCAATGCCTTTTTACTTTATAAAAAGCCACCGTCACCATACTGAATCCACCATTATTTATTATAATTGATTTAACAAAGAAATATATACTAACCTTGTACAAATTGTACATTCTATCGCCGGCTATGCCCGTGAGCTCAGCAATCTTCTGCATAGCCACGTCCTCTTGCCTGTGCTTTTCATCTGGTGACACACCACAGTGCGGCGTGATGTCACCAACTATACACTCGGCCAAGTCGTGCACGAGAGCTGAAGTTTTAAATAAATACTGATAAATAACTAAGTACAGGTATTGCATAACTAGAACACGCAAATTTTTGTTAATTCCAGACTACTGGCGATACAAAGATTATCCGCGCGCCTCTAGCGGCGAAATTAGAACTTGTCTAAGACCGACACTTTTGAAAGCTTTCAAAAGTAGTAGTGATCTGTGTAAGTGACGACCTAAGACAATATCTAAATTTCGCCGCTAGTTAGAATCTTAGCATTGCCAATAGAAAGAGTTCTATCAAGAGAATTTTCGGGACACTAGCATGAGAAAGATGAAAGAAAATTAAATGACAGGAAGCAAATTACTAAGTTTGTTTCGGCTTTTCTTCTCAAGAGGTCATTTAGCTAAGAAATGCTGGCGTCATCTAGAATAGGATTTCGACTTATATAAGTGTTGTAAACCTTGAAGCTCGTCTACTGTCTAGTATCTAACCAAAATTATCGGAATATCACCTTTTCTACTGAGCAACTGTCGTTTGATCGCCATAACCCAAGAATGAAGGATCACTGACAGTCAACAGAAGCAACTCCGACCTTCCTCAGGCAATCTTACATCAGCGCACAGAATTGTAACTGTGCATCAGCATTACATTCTATATTTTATCTGTATCTCAATTAATGTTTTAATCGCTTCTTTACAATAACAATAGAGTTCTTGTACTCGCACACTAACTGCGCTAAACGGGTGTCAATGGGATTTCGTCACGCGCATGGACATGTGGATCGTAACAACAAACAACAACATCGGCTACAAGTCAAGTTATATAGTTGCAATACGATTTTGATACTTATTTCTTACGCCATAAAGTCAAAGTGACCTCTTTGCTTAAAGTGTGGCCGCTTGTCGCCTATAATATGTATAAATTTATATATTTCTTCTAAGTACATCTATGCATGTCGAGTTCTAACAAACATTGCCACAACCACTATGTAGACTCACACTACCTATGAGACCTATGAGACTTAATTTGTTTCTTATTTTTATAGTATTTTGGAAGAGCAGGGCGCGTCCATGGCTCCACTTGCTTGTGAAGCTCTCTAGCTACAGGTATGCTTGTGGTCTGTCCTTTGACATACCATGACAGTTTATGTATTAGTTTTTCAGATTGCTGAGCAGAGCAAAGGGCCGCTTTCCGGGTCTTCCTTATAACAATAAATTTTGGAGGCATTGTAGAATTGTCTCTAAGTATGTAATTTTACTCAGAATATTTAAGGCTGGCCGACCTCACATTGGGCGACGGCGGCGTGCGCTCGGCGTTCACTCTGTAGTAGAAAGTGAACGGCGGGCGCACGCCGAACGGACGCCGAGCGTACGCTCATGAACAATGTCAGCGCCAGAAGGGCTGCTACTGTTTTTTGTGTTTTAATCACTGTTTCGGAGACAGAGAGTTTGACACTATACATAATTATATAAAATTGCTAGTGCCCTTTAAATAATATGTCCAACTCTTGTATATTATGTCATACATACAACAGATATCTCGAGAACAAGGCAAATACTGTATTGTAAGTATTTGTTTCACAACAACTATGAATCATGCTAGTGTAAATGAATGACCACAGTATCACATTCTCAAGTAGTCATCGAAGGAATAATAATAAAATCGACACATGTATTGACTGTTAATATGAGAAAACAATGTTCACAAATTAGACCTTGAGTAATAAAAGAAGAACTTTGTTGTTCTTTTAAATTTAATAAAGACAACAAAACATCTCTTTACACTAAAGATAGGCAGGCTTGTATGTTTATACAAGTGCAAAATTATTTCTGTAATACTGAACTAAAAGAGTATATCTTTAAACTATATAATCACAAATTAAATTCTTTGCATTATACATTTACTTCTTTTTCTCTTTACACCACTCTAAGGTAGACTGGGAGATAATGCCCATGTTATGTCTGCATGCATACACTATGTGTTAAGCATATTAAAGTTTAAAATAAATGTAACTATTCCTGTTATACCTGTCGGTATGGTAGCTAGAAACCCTGAAAATAATGCCTTTTCTTTTTTTCATGCTGAGCTGAAATCTGTGTTTTCAGTACCCACCCAGGAAAAAATCTTTGTGCGAATGAGTGCAATCATTTGGTCTGTCTTGATATAATTTATCTATAATAAGTATACCATTTCAGAATATAATATAATTGTGGTAATCGATTATTTGGGAACTGCCACAAACTTGAATTGGGTTTATGGGAACCAATATATTGTGATAAAATCCAAAAACAGTAGTTTAATTTAAAATCATTATGTTTGAGAGGAGAAGAATATAGGCCTCTCCAATTCTTGAAGAGGCTTATATCCAGCAGTGGACTATGGCAGGCTGATGATGATGACGATGTTTGTCTGAACTTTCAATAATTCACAAGTCTATAATAATTTGCTCAGTCTGCAGTGCGTTCTGTAGCAGAATTATATTATCATAGCATTATCACATGTGTTCTGTAGTCATTGATTGATTACTAAGGTTGGAAAATTATTATTGGAAAATTATTATAAATAACTTATCAACTAAATAAAGTATTTTATACTAATTTATTGCCATCAGTATGTAAGTGAAAGTTTTACAAATAAAGTAAATGAAAAAGAGAAAGAGCATATTTCACTTTTTCTTTGACAGGCAAAAAGCTCTCTGCTATACTGACACTAAAATATAAGAGTAATCAATTAGCAGAATAGAGTGTAAAATGATACTAGGTACAAATCCTTAATGTGGGAGGGACCCAAGCATTCAATCAATAGATAAAAAGATAGAAATAACTATTTGTGGATCACACAAGGTATTGCCTCTTATGAGGATTGAAATGGCAACACTAGGCATAGTGCTAGGTGATCGCTTAACCTCTTGTATGCCAGAAAGCCAGACACAATTAAAAAGCTATTGTGTCTTGCATGGATCCGCGTTCAGGACATTCAAAGAGTTAAACCACACACCATCCATGCAGAGATAGATTGTTTTAGATGTATAAAATAAAGGGTGTTGAGCGTTAGTGTTATTGCTTGCAACAATTACAGCAAAACTATTGCTTGTTGGATATAACCACACCTTAGAGTAGAAAACTATGTATGAAATAAAATATATTTACCAATTTGAAGACATCTAAATCTATCAAGATTTGTGGGGTTATTTTCATCAGTGAGCAAGAAGGTCATAAGTCCCATGCGGTACATGTGGCCAGCTATGGATTCACATTCATCAATATCACAAAGAACCCATCCAGTCCTCTTTACATGCTGTAAAAAAAATACATTTAAAAAAAAGAAGGGAAACATATATACACAAATCCTATCAGTGAGTTTGTGTTTGGGTAATCAATCACACATCCTGTGTTCATAGTAGTTTTTAGACAGTATAAATTCAGGCTGATAATACATGCAGGATTAGTTACAAAAATATAATGAGAAAGCAGACTATCATGTGTAAGTGGAAGACCATAAAATAAAATAATACATATCTCTAAACTGTAGGAAATAAATTAGTTATTACACAAACTGAACAGCATATTGAATTGCTCTTCAGTTGAAGGTTAGAAGATTATTGATTATTTTGATTAGGAGAAATTGTATAGCTTAAACCGATAGTTAAGTAATAAATCTGAGCATTCAATATTAACAATTTATTGTATAATCTTCGGAAACTAAGGTTAGCAATAGCGAACTAAATAATGATAGTTTTTTAATAATAATATTGTGTTTACCTTCAAACGACCTACTAATTCAAGGAACTCTAAAATTTTTGGTGTTTCTATGGAAAGAGCCATTATTATTTGTATTATATTCTTCTTGTGAGTTTCTTTGTTTTAATAAACTTCTTTTTCTTCCCGTTCTTCGTATGTAAAATTCTATTTATTCGATCTTTTATTACGTATAAACAAATTGAACAATCAGGAAGTAATAAAGGACACACGTAGCCGCTCCTTGTGCTATAAAACATAGACTAATATATTATACATAGACTAATATATTATACCTGGAAATAGACTGGCAACTTCGACATTTTAGGCGACGTAAGCGCCACCTTTTTAACCTACAGGCCACTTTTTGCCGTCTGTTTTACAAAAAATGCCGCTAGAGGTCGTTTATGTTAGTCAAGTATTATAATTATAGTCAAAATTATTTTGGAAATATAAATAAAACAATAGAGAATGCTTATAAGTGACGTTTATTTTCCAAAAAATCACAATATTTACAGCAGTAAGATCACAGTAAGTTATGCTAAAATCACCAAATAAAAAAAATAATGATTGATATACCCATTTATTAATTTGTTTATTATTTTATTTATTTAACTTTTCTCATTTATTTAATTTGTTTTGTATTAGTCTAAGAGCCAGTGTTACGCAGACTCACGGTATAGTAGCAAAGTTCATATTTTAATGCTAGTTAAACTAATTCATCTGCCGTAGATCAAATGGGGTTCACTATTACCATAGAGGGTTCCTTTAGGCGTGCCTAGAAGTCGAAAAGCATGAAAATCGACTTTCAAAACGTGTTCACAGCATGTCTGCCGTTTTGATATCGTAAAATATATATCTTTTTAAAACTTAAGGCGCTGTCCTAAGCGACTGTTTTGGTAAATGAGGGGGTGAAGCAGGGGAGGTGAAGGGAGCTTAGCTCCGTCTACTGCGGGGCGCCCCCCTTCATTTTCGTCGCGTGCGGCCGTATTCTGGCGACATCCGTATTCCAATATTTCAAAATCGCAAGCAAAACGTTTTAGCATATTGAATTGAGATACTGATATTAAAATTTAATTTACATACATCAATCTGTTTGTACAATATAGGCATAGCGCAATTTTTGTTCTCAGTGCAGCCATGAGCAAAACTGGTTTACATTAGACTTATAGGTATTAAATGTTGACGAAAGTAGGTAAATACCTACGTGCCGTAAGATGATAAAAATAATTAAGTCAGTTCCATGTATGGAGAGGCCATTATTATGTTTGTTTTGTTTTTGTATAAAAATAGTGAAGCAGTTCATAGAATACCTACATCTAATTCCATTCCTGCCAGTTTTCAAATCTGTTTTGCAATAAATTGGCTGTGACATACGGGCGGACAGACAGACAGACATTGCGAATCTATAAGGGTTCCGTTTTTACAATTTTTGGCTACGGTACCCTAAAAACACAATACTGCTCTACTAAGCGCAAAAGCCGTATCTCAACTAAAGCGAGTTACGAGATAATTGAAGTTTAGTAAAAGTTGATTTCTTTTATTTATTTATGGATGTTTATTGTTATTATAGGTATAATTATTATGGCAAAGGTTTCGAAATACGTCGCCGTTTTTAGGGGTTGTGAGTGATTGGAAAGGGAGCAGGGGAGGTCTTGAAACCCCCCTCACCATTTTCACTTGCCGGAAATACATGGTTTCCTCTGAAAAAAAAAATCTCCAAACATCGGTGTGTATGGCACTGCCAACTTCCACATTCATCACACTAGTTTAATAAACTAAGGTTGTCGGAGCCCTGCGAAGGGCTCCTATTTTCGGATTAGGGGTCAAAAGAGAACCTAACATAACCTATTTATTTACTTATTACAGTCGCACCTAACCCAAGGCACTCGAAAGCAATGACGCACAAATTTGACATTAGCTGTCAATATGATCATTCCAAGATGGCAGTTTTGCGTTTCGTTTCACGTTTTTCACATAAAACCTAAAAATTACATTTGTAAAACTGTACTAAAGTATAAAAACTATGTTCCGTTTTGCATAATTGCCGAAGAATTTATGAAATTTTGGAAATTGTTTAAAAATATTTAGACGCAACTCCGGCAGCCAAAATTACTTTTAGGGGATTAAAACGAACTACCTTAAGCCCCCTACACTACCAATACCCTCAAATTCAAGCGACTCGTTTCGAAACCCAACCCATTATTATTTTTCAAAATAGATGAAACATGAAAAATATATGTGGATATACCTTATTCATGAGATACTGCTATGTCGCTTAGAAAATTATAGAATTAGAACTCGAGTTACTGCTTTTTCGTTAGCTCTCGTCATACATGTTTGTATGGAAAAATATAAAAAATTTCTTTCGCTTCAAATATGTGTTGTTTCAAAGAAAATAAATATTAAAAGATATTTATTTATATTCATTTATAATTTATTAACGAAATACAGAGTTTACAGCTCATCAAAAGTTAGCTGTCTGCTACAACCCGGCAGGTTTTCTTTATTCTCATCGAATGTTAAAGGCAGTGTGTGAGGAGATAAGGCTTCAATACTTATTATTTGCTGTTGTTCACGAGGCACAGTTTCATTTACTTTCCTTTTACGGCTTGGTATTGTAGAAATTTCAAGCACTGATGAAACATTTTCCTCTCCGTGATCTCGCAATGCCATCCCTTGAGCTTGACGAGAATCAACAATTTTAGGCAACTGCCAATTCATATAAAACGCCACAAGCTTCTCATTCAGAAAACATCATCTCTTTCTATAATTTCTATTTTTAGTGGTATACTTTCGCCACTCCACACAGCAAATAAACACTTTTGTTTGCGTGTAACGTGGCGTTGCCCCTGAATTTGGTAATAACAATTACAATATTTGTTTAGACTAGTCAGTTCACTTTTTCATCATGTTTCCATATTTGTATTTTATTTGCTCTTATACTATTCTCCAGGCCATTCTTATAGGCAACTTTAGAACATTAAATTTCCACAATCGTATTTGGACCTATTAATCCATCTGGCGTGGCACCAATAATCGAATAATCCACAAGGCTCGATTGTTACATTTTCTTGCTTCGCAAGTTGTTGCAAAGCCAGTTGTTCATTTTAGATTCCATGCGCAACTGATTTTACATTGCAAATATTTTATTTGTACAAAATATTTTTTACTAAGTTGGCTTTACTGCTGTTATCTCTTCTTTTTACCACTATACAAAAATTTCAATCTGTCAACATATTCTTACGCAATTCGAACCAGTCACTGCTATCCCTCTTGTAATTTTTGCTTATCACTACGGAATTTAAGTCATTAAAAAAATTGTTTGGCATTTCTTGGCTAGCTCTTGAACAGATCGTGTTAGGAATTACTGAAGTCAAATGTGTGTAAGACGTCGCAGAACTGTTATCTTTAACTTCACTGTAATTACAATAATGATACTTAGTTAAGTACTTTATTATTAAAAAAATACTATATCTTGTGTTATAGCAAACAGAGAAGTTACCTTCTTACTTATAAATGATTGATTTTAGAAATTAAAAAGATATTAGATGTACTAAGACATACCTAATAGTTTATGAATAATCAAAGTTTTACCCGATTTACCTAAAAAGGTTTATGTTCAAAACACAATAATACAACATTCGTTACCGCTTGTGTGCGGATTGCGGAGCGCCATATTAGCGCTGTCATCATTATTGTTCGCCGTGGCGGCATCTTAGCGCTCCAGGCGCTCTGACAAGCTAATGAATTTGAAATATAGGTACATAAAATGATTCGATTTTATGTTATTACTCTTTCAAAAATTGAAAACTGTGGCAGCTATGTATTGTGAGAATAATTTATATATTTATATTATGCATAATCGATAATATATAAGTAACATAGTTAGTCATAAAAGACTGTTATAAAAATAATTTGTGTAAAAATGTTACATATTTCATAATCACTTGGCCATGGATGAATTTCTATTTTATTACGACGCTTTCTTGTACAAATCCTTCGTAGAACTTCATTTCTCTAATTGTCCATATTTTATTCTTCTAATTATATATTTATAAGCACAGAAACAATAACACATTAAACGCAACAAGAGTATAAACTTAGGTCCTAATTATATGTGCCCATAGTTACATGAAAAGCCTATTTGATTCAAAGTATTCAGTCTATAACATAAAACATGAAATTACGAATTCAAATCGGCGTATTATAATAACAAACAGGTTTACGTAAAATTTCGTGCAGCGGAGACGCAAGCGACATGACCTATCTCTCACAGGGCTCATAGCCGAATGATGAGGTCTGGGCGGGGCGTAAACTAGCAACTGATACTCAGTACACCGCTTATGCTAATAAGGTTTAAATTGCTGAAGCGTTTGATATTGATGGGATCTACCGAGCGTCAAAATCATAGACGTTTGGCAGATTTTATTTAATTTTACAAAATATACACGTATAATTTAAAAATAAATAGGGTAATTCTTTAGTTCATTAGATTTCCTACAATATTATCAAAAAAAATATGACAGCTTACGATCAAAATATTGCAAACAGTGAGACGAAAGATTATTTTCTGCCTCGATTTTGTGATTTTTTTACCGTGATTCTATTTTACGTACATGAAAAATTCTTTCAAAAGTCTTTTGTTCAGACTTTTGACTTTAAGCTCTAATTTTTGCTAGTTTGTAATATGTACCGTTATGGCTAGATGCGCGACGAAAAATTAGGTGTTTCATAGCTTCTGAGGTATAACAGCGCCTTAATGGCAGACACTTGTTCCGGTTCCTACTATATTTTATATAATATCATAGTTTCGAAAATTTCATACAATTTGTGTTATTTTAGCAAAGCTAAAAATTATATATGTTATTTATATTTGGTTCTCTTTCACGGGTATTATTCTAATTTGTTAGAACAATAATCGGCCCTTTGGCAGGCGTACACAGAGACATAGGTCTAACGCGCAGAGGCCCTTTGAGAGTTTTAATCTAGAATGTGATGGGACACCTACTGAGGAGCCTCCATAACTGCACTATTAAGTACAGTCACGGGTTAGCCGCAACAGGGACTATTGCTACTTTTATGGAAACTAATTGAAGGGGTAAGTGGACAAAGGTGTTATCTGACTAAACTGAAAAAATCGAGTTTGTAAGCTTTCTTTTCATCTTGTAGTACATTTTTTTGTTTATATCACAGGATGAATCTAACTCATGCGTCAGTCTCTTAAATCTTTAAAATTGCGCAACGGATTTTAATGTGTTTTTTTTTAATAGATAGAATGATTCAAGAGGAAGGTTTATATGTATCATACATACATAGGTAATATTGCATTGCACCCGTGCGAAGCCGGGGCAGGTCGCTAGTAATTTATAACTCTTAATTTCAATTAAAAAATATATTTAAAAACACTGTTCACATGTATTCATACTGATTCGCTGTCATTGCCAGTAAGAGTGAGAAAGTCAATATCCTGTATCTCCATTAGCATGACTGCGAAAGTATTATGTAGTCTGCCTGCATTTTAGAACCGACCTATCTGTCTGTTTTTTTGATATACATGTATAATAATGATGTAAAAACATATATAAATTGCAGCTTTGCTAAAACACTAGTTATCTGCGAAATGAAGCGTGAGAAAATCAAAATCATGCAACTTCAATAGCAGGACTGAACCAACCCATGGGTCTGTTTTTGTAAATATATGTTTATAATAATAATAATATAAATAACGTGTATAATTTTTAGCTTTGTTAAAATAACGCAAATTTTATGAAATTTTTGAAACTATGATATTATATAATATAGTAGGAACCGGAACAAGTGCTTGCCAAATATATATTTTTTTTCTTTAAAAAAATATATATATTTTAAGATATCAAAACGGCAGATATGTTGCGAACACGTTTTGAAAGTCGATTTTCATGCTTTTCGACTTCTAGGCACGCCTTAAGGAACCCTCTATGGGAATAGTGAGCCCCCATTTGATCTACGGCAGATGAATTAGTATAACTAGCATTAATATGGAGTTTGCTACTGTACTCGTCTCTTTGATCCTCTGCTTTTCAAAAAAACATTACGAGCTGAGTTCTTAAACATATCATCACTGTCGTAGGTATACGGTGGTTTTGCCAGTGAGTAGGTGGCCAACCTCCTTGCACCAGTTGTAAATAAAAAAAATAATATTTTTATTAATTATGAATTCTTTCATTGTCTTACCATGTACTTCACATTTGAGAAAATTTAAATTTATATTTACACTAACCACAAATTTTATATATTCCATTTACTTTTCTTTAGTGGCACTGGTTTTTAATATGGTATAATATTATGTAATATTTTCAACTTGTGCAAAGAAGTCAAACAAACACCTAGTGGGATAGCAGAGCCATCTTTTATTTTCGAATTCTTTAATTTTTATATATTTATGGAAACTTTGCAAATCTTCTGTTTCCGTGTCTAATTTGCATACTGCACAGCTCTTATAGACTGCTGTTTTGGCCTTTACTGCTATCCAACCACTACAATAACCAATTGCTGCGCATTTTTCGACGCTTTTTTGTCTTTATTATTTATTAAAATATCGGTATCTAGATCCGGTATAGACACATGGTCAAAATATATATTTATTTGTCTCTCTTCTAACAATGGTGCCTCTCCCTCAGCAATAAAATCTTTAAACGATGCCAAAGCGAAGCCATCGTCTGCTTCGCAATTGGAACCAACCGCGTGAGATTAAATTATTTAAAATTAAGGTTTTATACGCTGCTACAAAGTGAGAGGCACCTGGCATTATATTGCCGTGACCATGTGCACATATGGCAACGCAGAAATTTTCCAAAGCGCCTTGGTTGAAATTGCGCAGTAAAACTGAATTAATGCCCTTTCTTTGTAGAAAAAGGGTAATATTTTTAAAAGATTCTATTGTTTTAACCCAGCTCATTAATGAAGGCACAACTCCACCCCTTAGTGGAGTATCAAATTTCATGGATTTTAAAATAGGCATACTTTTGTTCCATAAATTTCTATGTGGTGATTTTGGCGTAACCGCTGTTCTGTGAATTTTTCCTCCAATTGTCTGGTGGTAACTGCCGTTGACGCTGTCGAATAATTCGTCGAAGAAGATGAGTATATCGGCAGTTTGTGTGCATTCTTTGGGCATGCAACCCGATTCTGCAACAAAACAAAATTACTTGATTGTAATATGTTTTATACATTCTTAATATTTCAGAGGCAACGATAACCTAGTGGAGAGACCAACAGACTGCCACGCAGAGGTCTCGGGTATGAATCCATGACGCGCACCAATGACTTTTCAAAGTTATATGCGTATTAAACTTTTATTTGTCGCTTGCACCGTGCTTCGGAGGGCATGGTAAGCCGTCGGTCACGGCTGTCATTAAAAGATCTTTGACAGTCGTTACGGGGAAATAGTACCCTCGAATATCCTGACTCTGGTCTAAACCATAGAATATACCTTCGGGGTACAGATGTCAGATGGCAGTCACTCTGTGGAAAAGCTTATATTCTGTCAAATGGGAGCCTAGAATTGTTAAAATAGTCTATTTTGCACATACATTAAATTAAACTAAACAAAATCTCACATACCTGCCATAAAGCCCAAAGCTGCACCAACAGATTTGCTGAACACTTGTGTGCAGTGTTTCACTTTAATTTTGGGGATCAGATGCGGCACAACATGACAAGCAGTTAATTTTGGCATAATTTTAACTCCCTTATAGCCAGGTGAACATTCATAAAGAAGTTGTATGTGTTCCCATTTCGCAATGTTTTCTTTTCCCTTCATTGTAAATTTCTCATTAGGTGGTCATACAATACAAATATTTTATTTTGCTGTTATAAAACAGCCACCAGTGTACTCTTTATCATTTCTCACCATTTGCATTCGAGTGTCTGCAATCAAGCTATTTATTGCCGCCAAATTTGTGGCGCCTTGGTCACAAACTGTTGTGACAACGTGTAGATTTGCTTCCGTTAATTTCTTCAGGACAGTTTTAATTTGATTTTTTAGCGACAATGTTTTTGTGGTGCCAGCTGAATAAGAAAACCACACTGGTTGCTTGTATTTTTTTACAACTCCCCTTATCATAAAGATCAGGACATGGTCACAAAAATTAGGTTGTCATTCTTCTCCATCATTTACGAAACCTTCTATTTCATCTTTGGCTGCATTATATATACAAAAAGCACCAAAGGCCATTTCATCAAACACCAAGGTACAATATCTGTGTTTATCTGGCATCTTAGCCACTCTCTTTTTTAAATGATTATAAATTCTTTCATTGCAGCCTGGTGAAAGGTTTATTGATTCCAACTGCTTTTTGTGAGATCGCCTTGAGGGTAACACTCACATTCTTCTAAGAATTCTGTAGGACTTGGGAGATGGCTTGTACAATGAAAGAGCCAATATCTTCTCGTCTAAGGAAAATCTTCGGCCTTGAGACTTCTTACCACCTTGGGTTATTTGCATCAGAAAGAAGGTTCTACCATTTTCTGACATTTTCGTTGTTAAAATGTTGAATGCCCTTGTCTTCGATACATTCTTTGCAAATTTGATTTCTTTCTAGATTTTTGATTTAGATTCTATTCATGCCAGTTTTCTTGCCAAGTTGCATATTGATTTTTTTATAGCTTTCTTCACCTCTGCTTGTTCAGCATGAGATATCTTGTATGAAGCTGAAAACAAAATAATTAACATTATTATTATAGTCTGTTTCTGCTGGAAATCTCTCTCTCGCAATTTGCTACAAAGTGTTCTTACTATCATACAAATAGATTAATAATGGTCAATCTACCCATATAATAAATAAGAAAGTGTGGTTGTTTCTTTGTTTCTCACACTTTCATGTCTCAACTACTCAACTGTTTGTCATGAAATAGGTATTGCATATGTCGTCAAAGGCACAGATAACATTGATTAAGTACAATCAGCGACAAAGGTCGCTACACATTTACGAGATTTTAAATGGTTTTTATTGCCCAAATAATTACAATTATTTTCTAAATCTGACAGCATTCTAAAACTGAAAAAGCTTTCTATACGAAGAAAACCTGATTTGATCGTAAATAATACCTACAGAATAAGAAGTAGACAGTTTTGATTCATAAACGGCCGGTTGGCGTAGCGGGAGTGTAAGCGACTGCTACGTCAAAGGTCGCGGGTTCTATTTCCGTTCAAGTCAAACAAACATTTGTGTGCATGAACATAGATTTTGTCTTGGTCTGGGTGTTTATATGTATAATATGTAAGTATTTACAAAAAAAAGTATATATGTATGTTTATCCATTATCTAGTACCCATAGTACAAGCTGTGCTTAGTTTGGGACTAGATGGTGTTGTGTGAATGTGGTAGAATATTATATAATAATAATATTATTATAAAAATCTATCATAAATCTATGAATGTGTAGCAAGTCATGTCATTGACTGTACCTCTCATTCAAGAGTAAGTGAATAAACTACTCCACTGCAAGATTTGCTAATGTATCAATGATTCTTTATTAATATTCAGAATTCAGCATCACTAAACTTTTAAATATTAAGTATGTAACCAGTGACCGTGACCAGATTTGTGTTGGAGTGAGATTTAATTTTGATGCCTCCCTAGCTCTAAGCTTTCGAGCTAGCAAGCCCCATAGTCTGCCACAGCCTCCGCTCCATTCACCATATGGACAGACTGGCCCTGTTTATAACATTCTAATATATAAAATTATTATACCTGTTTTGCAATGCCTCTTTTAAAGTTAAGTTGATGGCTCGGATATTATTGTCTGTGACATCAATGCCTGAGATCGCGAAGGCATTGGGTTAACATCAAATCCTGCAGTTGCATCTAATAGATTTTCTCCTTGTGTTGAAGTTGCAGAAACAAGGGGTTGCTGACTAAATACAGTGGTGAGTTTATGAGGAGCTGTAAATAAAGAAGGAAGAACTATTAGCATATTTTAATCACTACTGTACTCTCTGATGATTATTTGTGAAAAAGTCTAATATTTATTTGATTCTTTCATAACAATAATAGTACATTGTGTAGCAGCATAGACAATAATGATACAATAATTACCTGGAAGATGCAGTTGTGGGACAGCCATTTTACTGAGACGGTTGCTCAGAAAAATAACATACTCAGGAAAGTGTCTATGACATAGGTGCTTTGCGATTTTTATATATGGTGTTATTATCCAGGCCAATTATTTCACCACCAATCCTTAAGACCCATGTTCTGAACCGCTCAGCATCATTTACTGGATCAGGGAAGCTGTGTACATAGATGTACATCTAGAACCAAAAATAAATTGCTGAAATACATCATAGATCTCAACTTAATCTAGCGACTAGTGAATGGCCCAATCCAGCTAGTACCTTTGACATATCAGACCAACACACTTTAAAAAAGATTTACAAAAACATTCACAAGTCAAATAAATAAGTTGTTCATACAACGGACAAGAAAAAGTTTGTCATCTTATGATTACTAAATAAATGGGCTTCTTTAGAGTGGGGCCTTCAGGTAAGAAGGGATTGTTACACAGGGGATAACAACACTAGCAGATATTATTACGAATACCAATAATGTTCATAAATTGTTATACTAGTCTTAATAACCCATAAAATATTTAAGTCTATGTCATTCTTAGTACCCATATTTATTTTTTAAGTTATGCTGGTATAATATATCATATCCTAGGCTATACTATAGCATACATTTTAATTTGTTTTTAAAGTACTTCCAAGTTTGTATGTAAACTTGTGAGGATTAAGAGTATTTATGCCCCCCAGCTTATCATACGAATGCTTTATCCACGAACGAGTGAGTACAATTGGATAATATCTTAATATATAAAATCCTTGCGTTACTGACTGACTGACAGACACGCTACAGCCGAAACTATTGGGCGCAGGAAGCTGAAATTTGGCATATATGTTCCTTGGGTACCGTAGGGGTGCACTAAGAAGGGATTTCCCGAAATTCCCACGGGATCAGCCAAAGCGGGTAAATTTAAAAAGAATGCAGGCGTAGCTGCTGGCGTCCTCTAGTTTGGTATATTTATGCAGGTTGTTAAGGATTATTACATTGTTATTATGGTTTCAAAACTAACTTCAGTTTGTTCCTAATATATAAAAATTGCATCCAGAATCAGTTATTTCACTTTGCTTTTCAAAACTGACTTAAAGGTTTGTGCGAGTAGCTGCGAGAAATCATATAGCTTCACTTATAAACAGGTGTAGATAGAAGAGTTTGTTACATTACTTACCATCCTTATTGGTGATGGGGCACATAGGTACACAGCACTTGTTCCTAGACATTGTTTATACACTTTTATATGATATGGTCCAAACTCCAAAACAGGAGGGCCTAAACTTTACACGGAGAACAATTCTCGACGTATAAAACACTAAAGACGGTAATTGCTTGTTTTTGTAATATGCACGGAGGAACTGACGCTCAATTCAACGCGAATATCACTAAAAGCAATACAAATACACCAAAACACAAAAATATTTGCGCACAAGAATTTAAATAACCCGGCAGACGTTATTTTTGTGTAATGACAATTATGACAGCTCTGTGACATAACTGAATAGAATTGAACAGAGTAACAAATCCGACTTTCTACCATTTTGTACCATAATATTAACAATAATATTAAAATAATTTGTAAAGTAAATATTTCTTACACGATTTACACGATTCATGAAGTGTTAAATCTAAGTATAACTATTTCAAATCTTATATTCCTAAGTTAATGTCGCTAACATTAATATGTGCTATAAGTCGAAGGTGTCATTTAAATAAATAAAAACGACCAAATGGAAATGTTTATTTTTCATCAATAATGTATCGAAATCCGTGTACTCACGAACATTCACGAACGAATTTTGTTACGTGTGCACAATAAAGAGGGAGCTGGTTTCAATGATTTTACATGAATGTAGGCAAGATTCCGACGCATGCTATAAAACCCAATGTACTAGTGATGGGTACCTCACTCATGAGTCGCTTCAAATGAGGTCCTCATCGAGACGAAATGAGGGAGTTACTCGTTTTTCAAAAATGAGGTACCTCACTCGACTACTCGTTTGAAACCAGAGGACGTAAAGTAAAACCAACTCATTCGTTTACGTATTTGAAGTGTGAATTGTGTGAAAGATCTCGTGACTCGTGATACGCGCTTCGCGATGCGACTCGCGAGTGAATGAGTGAGTAAATCGGAATGTTAAAATTGCAAATCGATTTGAAACAATATTGTTTAGCGCATAGGTTATACAACTGGTAGTTTAGCGTATGGTCTGGCGAGAATGGCGTTTATATGCAAAAAGTTTGTTACTGAACAATAAAATATTAAAACTATTCACACAATACGTACGTACGTACGTATATAATATGATTATTTTGTATCTACATATGCATAGGTATCTGTTGAATAAAACCTTTAGGTAAGATGTTATTTATTTAAAGAAGGGATATCAGATGCACTAAAAATATATAAGATACATACCTAAAATAAGATAAATATACTCCTGAAGCATAATGTTATTTGTTTGATTTGATAGCGTTCATCC
This sequence comes from Euclidia mi, assembly GCA_944739405.2. NCBI lineage: Eukaryota > Metazoa > Arthropoda > Insecta > Lepidoptera > Erebidae > Euclidia > Euclidia mi. Next base: position 35,851,910 of record OX123189.2, read on the forward strand.
ACAGATATATAGATAGGTAGGTATAACATCTCATCCCATCATTGAGCTACGAGGTCGTGAGCGACGTAATTTTGTGTGAAACTGATTAAGTACCTAGTAGGAAGGTACTGCAGGTAGATATAGTAAGTGGCAAATAAAACACCAAAGTAAACTTATGTTAGTTTTTATATTATTTAAAAAAACAAGAAAGTATTTAAGGAATAAATAATTAAAAAAATGAATCGAATGGCACTATTAGGTGGTCGAGAAAGAGAAGTGGTTGCCGAATAGGCACATTAATGCTACATATTGGCATTTAAAAATAAAATAAGCCTGACTTTGTTACCGTCTAATCGGTTGCGCCTATCGGTAACCACGTGTCCTGCCTTGGAAAACACCCTTTCAGAGGGAGTAGAAGTTGCAGGTATGCAAAAATGTTTTTTGCCAACGTCATATAAGCGTGGATATGTGTGCCTATTCGTAAACCACCATACCAGTGGATCATTATTTTTTCTACAGATAAGAGGCTCGTCCAAATATTTTCAACCTCAATAATTGCCGCCGCGGTCGGGTTCTGTTTTTTAACAGCGTCTATAACTTTTGAGTCGAAGTGGTCCCATATAGAAGGTTTTTCTATTGATGTAGTAACCCTGGTAACGGTAGCGCTCGAATTCGGAACTTCGCTTTGTGCTAAGTATGGTTCTACGACATTAGATTTAGCCGCTATGTTGTACAAATATCTTTTTGCACTGTCCATGCTGTTTCTTTTAGCCTCAGGGAAACCATACGTTTTAAAACGAGGATCTAGAAGGGTACTCACAGCTAATAATTTATTATCTTCCATGTTTTTAAACCTGGTTGATAGGTCTACGATAAAATGGTTTGCCATATCCATCACATTTTGTGGAATATTTTCCTGCTGCATAAAATTTTCACACTTTTGCATTAGCAAATTCGCTAAAACTATTATTTGTGATATGGTTATGTGTTTATCTGCGCTCATTATTTCGGTAACTGATTTGAAATGACGCAATAGTTCGCAACTTTTTGTTAAAATGTGTAAATCCTCGGGCGTTAAATTTGGTGTATTTGGATAATCGGTCGCTATTGTTGTTACTATGCTTCTTCTAATGTCTAATATGCGTTCGAACATGTCGAACGTGGAATTCCACCTCATCACAACGTCTTGTTTGACTTTTAATTGATTATCACCAAGCTGCTTTTGTGTGGCTGTTAATCGTTCACTAGCCAACACACTTGTTTTAAATAATTCTACAATAGTTTTCACTTTACTTTGTGTCTCTTTTATATGGACTATTCCTGCCTGAACAATCAAATTTAGCGTATGTGCAAAACAAGGGACTTGTCTCCATTGCAACAATTGAATAGCTGCTTGCATATTATATGCGTTATCTGTTGTGATCGACACTATCTTTTCCGCAGTATTCCAATCGATGCAAATTTTTTTAAGCAACTGTAACAAATTATGTGCTGTATGGCGTTGTTTGTCTGGTATGCACTCCAACAACACCGCCTTAGTGGTACCATTTAAAACAAAATGAGCCGTTAAAGCAACATATTGCTGGTGCGCAGCAGATGTCCAGGCATCCGTGGTTAAAGCTATGTATTCTACATTTTCTAAAGTTTTAGATACATCTTCTTGTATAATATTATAATATTTCAATAATATCGCATTTGACAACGTTTTTCTTGATGGCAGCTTATATGATGGTGACAAATCTTGAATAAATGATATGAATGAATCGTCCTCGACTATTGTAAATGGCAAATAGTTTTTAGCTATGACTTTTAGGAGGGCTTTATTAAGGGATTCGGTTTTCTTCAATGATAATGGCTTTGGAAAATAATCATTAATTTGATTATGCCGGGCTTGAGGGCAGCAATGACTTTGAAACGCAGCAATAGCAGACGGCACCAGTTCTGTTGTTGAAATGGTATCACCGGAACAGGCCGAAGATGATTCAGCTTGAGACGTGGACGGAATTGCAGTTGTAGCGGCACTATTAATGTTATTAGGCATATTATTATCTCGAATGCCGGCCAGTACAAGCGGATGCGCAGATTTTAAATGACGGGTTAAATTATAGGGTCCTGCACCTTTATGTGACAACATTTTCATGCAAATTGTACATTTGGCCTTGTGATCTCCCAATTGCGTAAAAAACTCCCACGTTTTCGATTTCTTAGCTGGTGGAGCCATAATCACGCCAAAAATAAGTAAGATAAAGTTATAAACCCACCACCAACGATATTAATAATTTAGTTCAACAATAATAAAATTGTCCAACACCAAAATAAAAACAAAATGAGTAAGTACTTAACACAAAAATCACGGTTACCACAAACAATTCAATTCGATAATAATTGCAATTAGAAATTGTCAACAACACACCTTGAAGGTCATAGGTCATATTTAATTTGATTTCTTGAAAAAATCTACTTACTTATTGCATTTTTATCGATTATAATACTGAACTTTAATCCTTTACGCATAAGACATACCATTGGTAATCAAACATAATTGTTTATTTAATTTTGGCGCGCACTGAAATCATGAGTGAAAGATAGATGTGTGTGAGAGAGATGCCAATATTACCGATTACCGGCCGCGCCCCGCGCTCGCTTGCGCTCGATGTATTCCCGCCATCTTACCTTTTTAAGGCAGTAACACACGTTACTCGATTCCATTGGGCGAACTATCCAAGCCGGCGATCGGTTCGACAATTGGGCGAACTATCCTAGCCGGCGATCGGTTCGACATTATTATAATTTTATTTTAATGACTGACGTTAGATTTACATTTACACGAAATAAACGAACGTACGACGCGCGACGATTCTATTGCCCTTAGGACATATTTTAGACGAACTCAATTACTTTAAGCAAATGAATTGTATATAATTAAAATATGTGCAGGTAATAAAAAATAAAACAGGTTTTAAGCAATTCACTCTAATTTATATTTTACTTCGTCTGAATAATAAAATCAGACTAATAGAATTTATGATTACATTTAAAAAAAATCTACTTTAAATAGTTCAAACAAAGCGTCTTTAATTAAAGCTTTCGTGACAAAAAATTACTTAAATGAAAAAAAAAACTTTCTAATAATCGATTGTTACCAGTCGATTTTAAGGATGTTACGTTGGAATGAAAACATGTTTTTTAGGTAGCGCAGAAAATCTGACCAAATCGAAGCGTGTGTCCCAGCCTTTAACTGCGCTCACAGCTATATGGCGCGGCCGCCGCCGCCGCGAGGAGCCGAGTGAGCCGACTCGCAAACGGACGGAATCACCCGATGCGGCGGCGAGCCGCTTCGGCTATCTTCGTGACTCGTGCATCGCACGAGTTCCTCACCTCAAATGAGGTGTACCTCGTGAGGACCTCATGAGGGAAAATGATGTACTCCCTCATCCTTATTTTAAATAGACGAGTTACCCATGACTACAATGTACTCTGTGTATAAAACCACAGTCAAATAATCCATACAGTCGTTCGACGAACGCGTCTAGACGGGTCAATCGTGCGGGGGCCAAGAGGTGAGACGCGGGAAGAGCGGTACCTAGTTACGTATATCACCTTAGTTCCTAACTAGGTACATGTTTTTGGGGGCTGGCACGTGCTTGTTTTTTGTTCGTTACTTATTTATTTGCTTAAGAATATTAATTAAGATGGTGCATACGACTTGTGCTGTGAGACATTGAAATTCTTTATGCTGTTTATAGATTTAAATAAATAAGATTTAAAAAAATCTGCGATTTCATCAATTTTGAAATGTATGTACCTATAACCAATTAAAATAATGTGCACAGTAGGAAGGTGTCCTACTAATCTACTAACTTTTACAATATCTCATGTCTGGCCAAATAACAGAATAAAGTAGCAATTATTGTATGTAAGCAACATGGCAGACGTAAGAAAATATGCGTTGTGAGGTAATATTCGATTCTGGTGTGATTTTAATTTCATTCAATAAGTACCTAGTACCTTCGCATTAGGTAAGTACCTATCACATATTATTATGTATCTTGGTAACGGCGCATCCTAGCTCAAAAATACCCATGTTTTTGGCCCCTTTTATAAACCCCACACATGTTCTCCGTAACCTCATAGCCCGGTCACCCATCCATTTTTTCACCCACAATTTGCACGAAAAAAATCTGCAAAATACTTCATATCGATAACATAGGCTCTGCAAGCTGATACCAAGGTTACCCATCCATTAAACCACCGCTATGCCAATCGCTTTATTTTAACTTGGTTTGTACGAAAAATGCTTTATATTCTTAACCGCCTCCCACGACATGACGACACCTGCGGGATGAAATAGGTGCTGCACCCGCGTCCTGAGGGAACTTCTTCGCGTACCAGGTTAATTTTTTGCCAAAGTTACTCCTTGGTAGCCGTTCCAGAGATTAGCGAGAACAAACAGACAGACAGACAAAAATTGTAAAAAATGTCATTTCGGTGTATGTACCGTGTATACATCCATATGCATTTAGTAAAAAGCGGTTATTTTAATATTACAAACAGACACTCCAATTTTATTTATATGTATAGATAAGTGATTTACACTATATTATTCATGTAGCGTAGCAATTGTAATATTTTTCTATAATAAATAGACGGTGTTTGAATAAGTAGGTATTGTTTACATGTGGCAGCCCTAGCCTACTTATCCTTGTCTAGATGTTGCCGGCTTTTTCTACGAGATCAAAGGCGTCAAACTACTGTATGGTCTTTATACTGTGATAAAACTATGAATGAATTTGATTTGACATTGATATTTGACAGCTGTCTATTGAGTATTGCTAGTACTATAAATGTCAAGGAGGAATCAAGGAGCAATAATATTCTTGTCTTTGGCTCAGTAACTATTTTTAAATGGTAGGCCCTGGGGTAGGACGTAATCATAATAATAAAATTTGACACTAGAGTTACCGTACCTGAGGAGAACGTTGAAGATGTAAGAATACATGTAAGAATAGCGAGGTAGTGCAAGCTGTCAAACAGCGGTACTGCCCTATATGAAGCCCCATTGATGATTCCACTGTGAAAACGAAGAGGTCTGAGAAAGCAAAAATATGGGTTACTTAATTGTAGATCTATCAAACATTAAAATTGTTGATAAGAGTTCTCTTCGTCTCCTAGGTTCTCCAGTATTTGAAGAATCTTTTGATTCTGTCTTAGAGGAAAAAATACGAAATTTTAGTGAAATTTCAGATCGCCTATTCAAAATTAATATTCATTCGGCACATACTATTATCCGATATTGTCGCTTCGTCCCAAAATTCACTCATGCCTTAAGACCTTCTCACCTTTGAAAAAAAAAAACACCATTAGAACAAATCGACCAAATTATCCAAATCATTTTGAAGAGTAGGTATATTAAATGTGGACTTGGACGACCGAGCCTGGCTACAAGCGTCTTTGCCTATACGTCTGGGTGGGCTCGGCGTTCGCAAAATTTCTAGTGTCAGTTTACCGGCGTTCCTACCTTCAGTTTATAGCACGGAAGAGTTAACTAAGAAAATTTTATTCTAAAACAATAGTTAACTCAGAAGTGCCGTGCAAAACCGAAGCTATAAACGCCTGGAAAATAGCTTGTCCAAGCATTGATTTGCCCACCAACCCCCTCTCCCAAACACAGTGGAACGTGCCGCTCTGCAACTTAGTACAAAAAATTCTTTTGTCTACAGCTCCTAATGTGGCAGAGCGTGCTCGCTTACTGGCAGTGGGGGAAAGTGAATCCGGTCTTTGGCTTCAGGCACTACCATCGTTCAACACAGTAACCATATTGGACGATCGGACGTTCCGTATAGCCACTTGCCTTCGCTTAGGTGCTCCGTGTGTTTCTCCGCATCGATGTCACTGTGGAGAAGACGTCGATAGCCTCGGACACCATGGGCTATCCTGCAGCAGAAGCGCTGGTAGAATTCCTCGACATGCCCATCTAAAAGTCATAACTCGTCGTGGTCTTGTCGCGTCTGGCGCACCAGCTGTACTTGAACCAAATGGTTTGGTACGCGACGACGGCAAGAGACCTGATGGTATGTCATCGTTGTCCTGGAAAATGGGTAGGCCTTTGGTGTGGGACGCAACATGCGAAGACACCCTCGCGCCATCTCATGTTCCAAGCACGGGAGGCCATGCTGGCGCTGCTGCTGCAACCGCGGAAACCCTCAAACGGCGTAAATACCGTAATTTAGCCAGTAGTAGTATTTGAGCCGTTTGGGGTGGAAACGCTTGGCTCATGGGGTCCGAGCGCTCGTTCCTTATTTTGAGAAATATCTAAACGATTATTCGACGTCTCACGTGACCAAGAGGCTGGTTTATTCTTTGCTCAAAGAATCAGTATTGCCATCCAGCGTGCCAATGCTGCCAGCCTTCTGGGCACGTTACCAGATTGATGCGGAGGCATTCTACGACGCCTAAACTGTGTAAACATTTTTACTGTTTAATTGGTTTTTTTTGTTTATGTACATACACTCTAGTATTAGTAGATTAAGTTTATTTTCTCATAAAAAGTTAATTAGGAAATAAATTGTTAAATATTGTTAATGTATTCAAATAAATACCTTTAGATCTAGTTTTTGATTTTACTAATAGAATATGCATCATAAAATTCCTTAACATTGTCAATTGGGAACAATAATAAGATACAGTCATGGTCATATTCGCGAAGATTCAAAATGAATCAAATGCAGATATTAGGTCTTTACCAATGAAATAAATTAAGCGAATTTTTTTTCTATATTTTTTACTTCTATTAATCAAAGTTATCACCCATGCAATCAATGTATCTTTATCAACGCATTGGTAGCTTATTGATGCCCTTCTTGAAGAAATCAGCTGGACGGGAGGCAACAAATTCTTCAAAAGCATTTTGTACTGCCTCTCGGGTATTGATTTTTTTTCCCGCTGACGACGGAGAACTTCCAACCCCAGCTCTTGTAGCTTGCAGTAATGCTCTTCCCGCTTGGTAAGAAGCTGTGATGAATTACACCGTTGTTAGACCACCAAACAGTGAGTCAGTGATCATCACTTTTCTAGGGGTAAGTTTTCGTTTAGGCCATTGTTTGGGTGCTGAACCATGGTCCAACCAACTTGCTGAGCGCTTACGATTGTCGAACAGGATCCATTTCTCGTCACAAGTAACAATGCGGTTTCGCCCTGGCGATCACTGAGTTCGTGGGGTACCCATTTGTCAAGCTTTTTTACCTTGCCAATTCGGCGCAAATGGACCAATATTGTTTTGATGCTAACGTCGAAAGCTGCTGCTAATTCAGCCGTAGATTGAGTATCATTAGCTTTCACAATCGCCTTTAATTCGTTATTGTCGACTAAAGTTTTTGGACAACCACGGGGTTCCTTTTTCAGGTCATAATTTCCAGAACGGAAGCGGGCAAACCAATAACGGGTGGTGCGTTCGTTTGTAGTGTTCGCTCCATAAACGTCGTTGATGTTGCGTGCTGCTTGTGCCGCTTTTCTGCCACCATAATTATTCGAATTTTTAACGTATCCATGATGACGAAAAATGTTCAAATGCGATGAAAACGTAACACTAACTTATAAACAAATGACGATTTTAGAAAAAAGATTTCTATGTTTTAAAATAAAATTAATTTGAAATTAGAAATATCACCTAATGGAAGGAAAGAGGAACCCACCACGCACCCTCGGATTGACCACCCCAACGATTGCAATAGAAAAAGGTTGACAATACCGAACTCCACTAAAAGGATAAGGGATATAGGAATGGTATGGGTTTCAGGAAGATACCTGACTTGCAGTATCCCGCTGTATGCGCCGACTATTCTTCGACACGTGTTTCGCATCCTCAGGAGCGATGGGCAACGACTGAGCATTAAGATGGACGCACACCTATCCGAGCCGAACGCGTCGAACGCGTCGAACGAAACGAATTTTAGAATTCTTTATATGAAATCTCATGAAACCTCGCACACTTGTCCGCGTCGAATCGTCCGAATCTGGAAGAACCTCAGAAATCCTCGAAGAATTCGAATGACGTCATCAGATTCGGCGCGGTTAGTGCGGTCGATTCGACCGATGCGCTCGCATTCTATCAGTTGGGTATGACAGAGCAACGCGCGAGTACTATTTCCGCATTGTTTCTTCATCTTCCATTAATAAAGCACTGACAAATAAAAACCTCGTCGAGATCCATCACAATTCACATGTAATAACAGTGCGACAGGCGTAAAGGAAAGGGAAACCATTTGTTCGATGCGCGCGTTTCTTTGGCGCGGTCGATTCTTTCGGCGCGGTCGATTCTTGCTAATGTGCGAGGCCTCCTTGACTTCGATTCGTTCGACGCGTTCGGCTCGGATAGGTGTGCGTCCACCTTTAGTCGGTTAGTCGCGCTGTTAGATAATATTACCGTGACTCGGAGAGACGGCCGACTTACAATACTGTTAGATTATATTACCGTGTCCTAGGCGTTCTAAACCAGTTCGTATTACAAAACCTGATACTCCTACCCACTTTCTAAGTTGAGACTAGCTTGCTTTAATAGTAATCTGTGGATGAAACAAGATTCTGTTTGTTTATTGAAGAAAGTTATAAATTATATTATAATATGCATGTTCTATGAAACTAGCAATAGTATGGTCAGCATCTTAATTTGAAAAAGTAGGTACCTACTAAGATATTTTGAATTAATTTATTACACGAAATTGATCTACAAATAGGTTCACATAATATGTAGAGAAGTGGTATTTTAACAATGGTATCAAATAAAAATATTAAATTTAGTATCAATTTTGTATCTTTGTATGGCATACCGGTAAGTATGGCGTACAAAGATACAATAAACTAAGTATATTATATTATAAAATAAACTAAGTAGGTAACTTAGTTTATTTTTTTAAATTGAACTCAATTACATAATTGACACTTCTTAGGCAAGTATTCCAATAGCTAAATCCCGCTTAAACTTAGTTCAATTCAACTGCACTCTATACGTTTATGCTTACTAGACATCACGGCGTGCCTCCTCACCTTCCAGCTGACGCAAATACTTACCGGCCATGGCTGCGTGTGTGGCCAGTTCTTCTAGGGGATAGGTTGTATGCCATTATTGTGGGTAATAAGCAGTCCCGACCCTGTCGAGGACACGGTGCTGCACACGTTTGCGAAATGCCCGCTGCCGCTTAGGCATCGCAGCGCCGAAAGCACAAGCAACTAGGAAAGTCTTCCCGTCGCCTTTTGCAATAACATTTTAGGACGCCCACATACACTTATTCAGTTTATTGTTGTATTACTGTGGCTGAAAGTACCTACTATTTTCCACTACTCTGATTCCAATGGTTTCAACCAGAAAACAAAATAGCAGGTTGGTGCCGAATCTTTGCCGTACGAAAACAAGTTGATTATATGTCGTCCTATATCATGAATGAGTTAAGTACCTATTCCCATAAAAGCTGACTAATAATTATTAAAACCAAAAACGTTCGAAGGAATACCTTAGGCCACGTTCACACGGCGACCATTCGATTCGATTTTTTCACGTATACGGTTGTACCGTATACAATGCAATCGTTCACACGGCAACCATTCGATTCGATTTTTTCATGTATACGGTAAAAACGTTCGCAAGAGACTCTGCAGCCAGTTGTATAGTGCACGCCATCATGGATCCACGTGTTCCACTACTTTTATACCTATTGGTTTCATAGACGGAGATGCAAGCAGCGTCCTAGGAGGTATTGGGTTCATCCTTTTCTAAAGACTGGTCCTCATCGAGAAAGTAGATTCGAAAATTTTTTCCTAAGCTTCAGAAATGACGAACGTCTGTTTTTTAATTATTTCCGCATGTCAATAACTACCTTTGATGATTTACTATCAAGGCTAGAGAATTCCAGCCTACCGTGTACTGATACAAATATGAGACTCTGCATAAGCACTAAAATGAAACTCTCTATTTGTTTAAGGTATGTATTTTTTATTATTAAGAAAAATATATTCTTACACAAAATTATCAAAATCAAAACAAAGTGAATAATATTGCAATCATCCGAATATGTAATTACCTAGTAGGTTTTTTTATTACGATAAAGTATTAATTTTTATGTTACAATAGACAAATCAAAATGTAGTGAAATCCAAAGTGCAATTCAAATTCAAATTCAAAATCCTTTATTCATTTGGGTCACAATGTGACGCTTATGAACGTCAAAATAATAAATTTATAAAATAATTACTTATAGACTCTACATTTACATTTACTGCCACGTTCGCAAAGCAATAGGTAGAACCATGAGAAAGAACGGGCAATAAAACTCACGGTCACTCTTTTTCATCGCCAGGTTTTGCATAATACACAATTTACATTTTGTAAGGTGCTGCAACTGTTACACCTTCTATATCACTTGTATATATTTACTGTACATAATAATACTCAAGCATAATACTTTTGGTTAGCCTCCTCAGAATAGACATGGTGAAACAGGAGCATCCACTTACATTATATATACCTAATAATGAAGGCAATCCGCGAAAGTGATCAGAACCATGATGGAAATGATGCAGTTTAATATTAAAATCTAATACCAGCCCGCAAGACCGTCATCGACCAGTCATCGCAAGTAGCACCCGTTCACGAGTATGACGCATGTGCCAGCCATCATTCCCTCTCGCCATATTAGAGGGACAGGGATGACCCGACACACGACGCCACCACAAGAAATGACATTTTAGTGAGCATGACGACAACGGTATACGAACCAGCAGTAAGAAACAATCTATTGGTATACTGACCATGACCGCCAATTACCTCCATTTTCCAGATCGTTATTATTAACATAAATTAGTGGAACGCGTGAATCAAGTGAACAATGATATGATCAGGGATAAATAATGTTAAACTACATTCAACAAATCATAAAAATATCCAAATCCTGCAAAAATCATATGTTCACGAGGCATCTCCACTTAACATGTCAATAAAATAATCGTGAGTTAAACTAGCCTAAGCCTATCCCCACGGTGTCTTATCATTTAAAAATTCCTTAATAGTGTAATAACCCCTTTGTAAAAGAAAGTTCCTAATTGTCCGTTTGTATTTGTGCATGGGTAAATTCATTATTTCAAGAGGCAATTTGTTGAAAAATCGTATACCAATCTCCGCAAATGGGTTCTGAACTTTATGTAGACGGTAGTTAGTTCCCACCAGTTTATGCTTATTCCTTGTGTTCACTTTGTGCAAATCACTATTTTTGCGGTATAGAATTAAGTTTTTCTAAATGTAAATTAAGTTAGCATATATATATTGCCATGCAACTGTCAATATATCTACTTCTTTAAATTTATCACGTAAAGAATCTCTAGCACCTAACTTATAAATTGCACGTATAGCCCTCTTTAGAATGACAAAAATAGTCTGTATATCAGCAGCTGTACCCCATAACATTATTCCGTAAGACATTTCGCTGTGAAAATAACTAAAGTAAACTAGTCTAGCAGTATCTATATCTGTGAATTCCCTAACTTTTCTAACTGCAAACGCTGCAGAACTAAGTTTTACTGCGAGACAGGATATTTGGGCGCCCCACTGAAGCTTACAATCTAAAGTTACACCTAAGAATACGGTTGATTCGACTAGTTGAATTGTTTCCTTATTTACAATTATATTAGTAGGAACACTTTTGACATTAGGCAAAGAGAATTTAACACATTTGGTTTAGCTTGAGTTGAGTACCAAATTATTTGTCGAAAACCAATCTAATACTTGTGCAAGAGTGTTATTGACGGTATCAAAGTTACTTAAATTACGATCAACTTTAAAAATTAGTGACGTATCGTCGGCAAACAAAACAATATCACATAAATTTTGTACAAAGAACGGCAAATCATAAACATATATTAAAAAAAGAAATGGACCGAGAATAGAGCCCTGTGGAACGCCCATTCCTACTGGCAAACCTACAGACCTACTCCCATTAACATCTACATACTGAATTCTATCACTAAGGTAGCTGGCAACAAGATTGAGTGCGGTATATCTCAATCATCCGAATAGTTAGATAACGTTGAATCTTGGGAGACTGGACTTGAATCTGCAGGATACGTGTATCTTGTAGATGTATTTCTATTATCTACGTAGCTCGAAGTAAAATATCCCCTAGTATTTAGTGATAAATTTTCAGATTCTTGTGTATTTGTGCTTTTTCATCAGTTGAATAACTCCAAGTTGAAAATCTATTATTTGATGTCCTCTATTCGATAAAATCTCGTATACGGTATACGGGAAAATAATCGCCGTGTGAACGTGGCCTTACAGTTAGTGTTGTTCTCTCTTTCTAGACTTCTGAAAGTAAAGCTAAAGCAGTAGGTATTTCTAAAGAATGGTCAATTTTGTGGAGAATTCACTCAGACCACGTCTCGTTGTTTTTGGGTTATCATACAAAAGTGATCGTGGGAAAGCAAGGCGGACGTCAGTAGGTATATAACCGTATGTGTATCTACACTATCTAACAAAACACTGTTAAATATTTTGTAAAAGTATAAATGCCGTAATATATGGGTTTCGGTCCTAATTACTCTCGTAAAGCCCTGCGTTAAAAGTTTAAGCTTTCAATCTAATTATTGACAAGGGTACGGAAGGCTTCAACATGTTTCGGATAGATATTTTCGGAGTAACCCTGCCGAAGACCGCCACTATACTTTTACTTTTTAAGCCCTTTTCCATCCTAGCGTAAACAGAATACAGACTTAAGTACACAATTCATACTTATTTTCATTTAAAAGTGCAACGAAATATTTTTTGTTACGTTCACCCTGGCATGCTGGTTCGGGCTAAATAAATTATACACCTACACTTTCCTCATGGACAATCGCATGAAAATTTGTTCAGTAGTTTTTGACTTAAACACGGATGCGGTGGAGAACTTTGTTTCATATGTAAGGATACTATTTTATTGTAAGTCTACGCACTAACAATAAAATAGTACCTATCCTTTACAAATATTCAAAATAATTCAGATTGTGACCAATTAACACTGAAACGTTTTCCTGCCGCTTTGATTAATAAGCGGGCTTCAGCATGATCAATGGTCTGGCTAGCAGTACATACTGTGAATTCTAATGGTCCCCGATACCGCTACGTAAATTTAAATTCAATCTCTGTTTCGAACGGTCAGTGAAAATGTGGGAGCCTTCGCTGCCGGTCCTTCAATTAGATTTAGCTTCAAAATGAGCGTTCTAGTCAGTTTAAAGTTCGATAAAGTTTTGTTCGATGTGTGGAAAGTTGCTATTGCTCTCAATGAGTCTGGTGTTTGTTGGCAGGAAGCAGAGTTGGAATGATTTCGTTGCTGTTCGCTCTTTGCACAGGTTCGTGAGTACTATGTTAACAGTTTTAGTGAATCGACCACTTAACGACCCCTTGAAAATTTTCGATGGATAATGCATTTCCGTGTCTGTTGAAGTACGAAGTGTGTTATAACATAACATTCGTCTTCACTAAAACTTTCGGAATTTTGTGTTTTCAGTCCGTGGGTTTAGTGGGATGTTTTTGTGATGAATAATTTGCTTTTTATTTTCTTCTTTTTCTTTTCTCACTTTATTTTACATGTATAAAAACGAATATTTGTTGAAAAAGATCATTTCCTAATCCTGCTAACATTAAAACGTACATTATTTTTTGTAGACATTTGCAGCAGTACCTAAGTACATGCAATTTTAAATTCTTATCTAATTAGTCGTAAGAGGCCTTGAAATAGATACCAGTCCCGTTTTCTAAAATAAATGCCTATAATGAAATAGTTTGGCCTACTTTATAATTATAACACAGTTCATTAATTCGAGTGGTTGTTTTCTCGCTTTAACTAAGTTAGAGTAAACCGCTCTGCCTGTGGGCAACACGAAATATCCTTGTTTTCTCCACGAAATTACCACGGATATTGGCGAGTTACGTGTAGGTATGTGTAGTTACTACACGCTAGATTCAATAATCGATCAATTCAATACCATGAATTTGAAGATTAGAGATGCATATTTGACATTAGCTCCATACAAAATATGTCAAATATGTACTCGTACCTATCTCTTATCTCCAAATTCCGATTACGTTACCGCGGCTCTTGTCATATAATTCAACGTTTGATAGCAATTGCACAAACAATTTTAATAGTAACGTTATATGGATTCCGAATTATCATTTTGTCGAGCATTTAGTAGGTCTAGTGGTTGACTAGATCTACTAATAATATATTCCATGATTACCAGCCAGACTTGAGTTTCTAAAATACGTTTACACATCCAAAGTACCTAGATTATAGATCAATGCCTAGACATCTCAGAGAAATACGATGTCAGGAATTTTATCTAGGATTTTATTCAGAGTGTGTAGTCATGCGTGGCAGCTTACCTACAAAAAGGATAACCTTACCTTAAGGTAAAGGTATAATAAATAGCGCCTTGATTTCAGAACCTCCAGCGATCAGTATTCCAATTTAGAGACTTTCGGATAACAAAGAGATTCCATTGTGCTATTTTAAGACGACTACAATAGGCTGGTCCTAGATCAGATCAGATCACAGTCATTTACCAAAATGTCAAATTGAAATTACAACTACCTAAGTATCTTTGTCTAGTACTATACGATGGCATAGATGCTAACTAAAAGGGATATAGGACATAATTGTATATTTACTTTTCAGATATAAGTTTTTGTGCAACCGGGATAAAGCTAGAATGATGATGTAACCTAGTATCACGTCAAGAATAAAAATTGTCAATCAATGGATCAATAAGTTTGACCAACAGTCAATTGACAAGAAACGTTTGTCTGTGACTTTAAACACAATTATTTCTTAAGAATCTATGCTCTACATTCGACGTATCTTTATAGCAAGCAACGGTTATGTCGGTTCATGTAGGTACCGGTTTTGCCATGTAACTTCAACAAACAGGCATAGTAAGATTGTTTACTATAAATATTTTGTATCTTTAATACTACTTTTGACACGCAATCATTTATAGTTTCATTTGCCATTAAATTCTATTGCAAAACTTTTGAGCACCGGTAAATTATTATAAAACGAGATTATTAAGATTAAAATTTAAGAAGTACCTACTAATATTGAAGCGTCCAAGAATTTTCCCTGACCGTTAACGAGCCACTCGGTGAGTGAGTCACTGTAAAGCTTTTCTATTTAAATAGAAAAGCCCTAGCTCTCTAAATGGAAACGAGATTATTAAGACTAAGACCTATCTTTAAGTACTATAACATTTTAGTGTATAATCATTTTAGCTGATTGTTAACGTGTACCTAACGTGTACTAAGTAGGTGAGTGTCTGAGTTAGTTATTGTGAGGCTTTTTACTATTTAAATTGGAATGCTTTGGCTCTCTCAATACTTACTTTTTGGTATGTTGTCTGCGTCAGATAAAGGATGATATAATGAATGATTTCAGTAGCAAGGCAAGTTACTTAGTTGAAGGGTCCCTGGAGTGGCACGGATTGGTAAAAGCAACATGAACGTTCCGTCTCTAAGTCAAACAATGAATATTAAACGTTTGGCGCTATTGAACTTTCTCAGTGTTTGTGACGTAAACGTTGAAGTACTCATTGAATGTTAAAGTGAAGATAACAATCTATATCTTTGGACCCTCCAGAGAAAGGATGTCTGGCTGCCATAAATTCAACGAAGAAACTCTACGTAGTTTTGAATTATTAATTAGACGTAACACTTATAATATTTTCTAAAATGTCTTGAGCATAATAATTACAGGACCATTTGGATCAACCGTTTAAAATATTTTACGTTTGGTACACATACCATATTGGTATGGTATCAAACATTTCATCAAAATGTACTCTGTGCCTATTACCATTCCCACTCACTTCTAAGAACATCCTGATTTGTAGAATATAAGTAGGTACTTTTTGATACGCTATCAAGATCCCTTTGCTAACGTTTTTTGAGACAATAATGCTACCAGAGACTGGTTAGATTGAGAACGGTTTTACGGTTCAGATAGTTTTATCTGTAAAATCAAAATTTTCTGTGGAAAAGAAGCGTTATTTTAACCTTCGTAGCCTATCAAAATAGTGGCTCACGTTAGATCAGGTATGCAATAGGGTCGAACGAAATTTTGTTTATTTAAATTTTACCTCCCAAACGCAAAATAAAATCAATTCGATCAGCGCTGAATTTATATGAGCGTTCTGCAGGTCATTGATTTTTAGGAGTCATTACCCTCTAGAGGATCCTAGCCCATTTCAGATAATATGAAAATGCAACGAATAACAGTGTAAACTGAAATAAGGTAATAATATTTAATAGCTCTGGGGATTGAGAAATATTCTGAGGTCTCTCTGCGTATTACGGCTCAGCAATTTGATTATCATTATTATTTAGGTTGAAAGCAGCTGTACATTATGTATGCCTATTGGCTTTGGAATATTGGAGTAGAAGTTCTTAAGAATATTTATTACGCCAACGCATACGCGATTCGATGTCTCCATTTTATTCTTTGGATCTTATTTCGACAATTACCATAGTAATCCTTTATTGCTACTAAGTTACTATCCAATACATTTTATGGGAAGCAGATAATCTGCCTTAGATTCAAGGCATATTTGTAGCTGGTTAAACAGAACAGAAAGTCGTTGATGAAAGTTCCTATTTAATTTAATCAGAGCAAATGCAGTAGACTTAAACACAAAATAATTTTAAGTTAAATCGAGATAAATTTACATTTGCTAAACATTGAACACATTCTAAATTAATACTCGGTAAGATTTGTAATTACCTAATTACTCGCTACACATGGCTTTGGTGTGCTCCTAACTTTGTGGGTTCGCTGCGCAGTAACGTTTCGCAAATTGATGTATTTATGTGTTAAGCAGTTTAAATTCTGTTTGTGTAGTCGCTTCGGGGAAAAAGTGCCTTACCTACTGTGGTGATCGGGATTGGTTTAATCGAAACAGAGTTTTCTATTTTAAAGTAGGTTTAGAAATAGAATTCATGATTTATGGGACATATTTCAGAGCAGCATTTTGAATAACTATAGTTAATTGGCTATACCAATAGACTGAGAGGGACTCGAAATCAAACGGCATTGTCTAAATTAAATCAGCATTGTTGTTTGAGTCAAGTTTTAGAACACATTTTAGTACAATCGTCAATCTTAGCAGTATTTGAAAGTCTTCATAGACATTCAAATATCCACAGAAGTGAAAGTCTTGGATGCAACTGGGATAAAGCAGGACTAGATCTATTAACTAGGTATGTGAAAGGACGTAAGTATTTATAAAATGAATAGACATCCTGTTTATCTACATAGTTGTACTTTCGCTTGCGTGCTGCACGCATTTAAACAATTTTATTGGCAGACTCGTTATAATTATGGTAAAATGTAAACTAGACTCGTCAGCACAGGAACCGGTAGGAGCGGTAGGACGTATAGGAGTTTTCACTTATACCGGCCAGTTTATTGCAATAGTACAATCTCAGGGAGAGCAAATGTAGAGCCATTTGTGATTTAATATTTAATCCGTCTTAGAAATTGTGTTTGCCTTTGTATTAAGATTAGGTAGAATTGTTTTAAAGTTCACTACCCTACATTCCCAGGTTATGCGAAAGTTTATTACGCGCTAAAAGCTTTAGGAACGTGTGATAATCCTAAAAGGTTTAGGAATTTTGTTTGAATTCGTATTTAAACTTTCACATAGAAGGAGAAAAACGATTAGATAGAAACGATGTAGAAAGAAACGATTTGGTGTGCTAATACAATAACAAACTGTCAGGCGGTCTCAAAGAGATATTGTATATCTACGATGTAAATAAAAGCGTCGGTGTAGATATCTGCTTGCATAGGTTGTATACGCAAAGTGCGCAAGCGTAGGTAACACGCCCAGACTTCACGGTACATAATAATAACCTTATGAATTGTGTATAATTTTCTGTATTTTATTTGCCTACGACGTTTAGAGTTCCATAGAAATGCAGGCATGCGGCGCGTGTCTTGTTGTCGCAGGGTATACGTTGCACATACACTCATCGAACGCGTATGTTTGACAAACGCTGGTCAGAAATTGCTCTATGATACAGTTTTGATAAGCTCTGTCAAAACGGTCAAGTCGTTTTTTCACGTTGACAAAGCGTTTTTTAAATCCTAAACATCGATGAGAAAGGACATAGCAACTTTGAATCAAGGATGTGTGAGTACTTAGATTAATCAATCTATTTATTATGGTCCGGTAAATGTATTGCTCTTCTTCTTCAATCTTATTAAGATTCTGATTAAGACCAGGCATTCCGAAATATGTTTTGCGTAAGCTCCGCCTTTTCTCCCCGCTAGCGGCCCCGGGCCGCCACCTCACCCCGCAGCTCGCCGCTGCGCGAGGTGAATGAATGTCTCGCTACGCGGGCTTCGATTGGAGTAGAGACGACTTTATGTATTTAATATTTTTTTGTAAGTATTATGAATAGTTATTTATGATATGATAATAAATTGACTAAAATATGCCATAAAAGGCAGTAATATGAATAATTCAATTGATTTATGCGACATGTTGTAGTTGTAGTCAAAGCCATAGGCAGTGAAATCTTGTTTCGGAATGTCTTATTACTAATTTATTTTATTTATATTAATGGTATGTTTCTTTTTATACTACTTTCATACATCAACGGACACGAAATAACAAATATGTGGATCACACAGTGTTATCTCAGGTGGGAATCGAACCTACGACCACGGCGTAATGCCAAGTGCCAAGAAGACCTCTGAAATCACTATGCCTTGCGTGCATATTATGACATAAAAAAGAGAAGTTCTTATTTATAATTTACTAATATCTAATTACAACGGCTACGTTACATTGATATTACAATGTAACTCACTTATTATATTACAATAATCAACGATTATAAAACGGATTGCATTTTTTCTTGGGTTGCGGCTTTGACGTCGTTCCGAAGGTGTCATAGGCGGCGGCTATGAAAATCACGCCTTTTTAAGATTAATTAGGGTGTTTATTTTAAATTGTCTTTCAGGATAAATACCACGTACCTTTATATGAAGTAACCGATATGTCGGCACTGTTGCAAGCGCCATGTTCACGGATGCACATGATGTACGGATGATGTACGGATGTACACGCTTATACATCTACATTTGATTCCTACCAAACGGAGACGCATGTTTTAAAACAGTTTTAAGTTCAACCTAATTACAACCATGATTTCTAGTAATAAAGTCACAAATCGTAAAACTGGTATCTAATACTTACGACCAATCGTCGAAAATTTGCGGCATAAACGGCTGTATCTTTTTAATGCATAGACTTAGAACAGATTTTTTGTCTATTGTCCAAGGGACAGAAGAACTGAGTATTTGGTATACATTTCAGTTTATTACCTTTACGCGTTCCTGAGAAAAAAGTAAAAAAACACGGCGATGTAGGTATTTCGAGCTCGCTCTTATATATCTCCAAATAAATAAAGTAAAAAAAATGTTCGTAATGAATGATTGACCAATATAATTATGATTTTAATTTTCGTAAGACAAAGAGACATACATGTAAACATCTTTATATGTATATTTCTTGAGTGCGTGTGTACGTCACTGAACTCCTCCTAAACGACTGGACCGATTTTGATGAAATATGTTGTGTGTGTTCAAGGGGACTTGAGAATGGTTTACCATGCGCTACCATCGCAGTGTTAAATCTATATTAATAAACTCGTACGAGTGTCTATTTTTTTAAGCCAAAAAAAAAATATTTCGTTTCCAAGGTATTATTTTCGCGTAGTATGACTTGGCATGATGTGCAAAACGAGTAGACTTCGGCTTGATGATGGGTCTTGTGACATCCTGTATATCATATACTAGAGGACGCCAGCAGCTACGCCTGCATTTTTTTTTAATTTACCCGTTTTGACCGATCCCGTGGGAATTTCGGGAAATCCCTTCTTAGTGCACCCCAACGGTCCCCAAGGAACATACATGCCAAATTTCAGCTTCCTGCGCCCAATAGTTTTGGCTGTAGCGTGTCTGTCAGTCAGTCAGTAACGCAAGGATTTTATATATTAAGATCATATAACATATAATATATAACATATAACAAATAACATACAACATATAACATATAACACACAACATATAACATATAACAAATAACATATAACATATAGCACATAATATAAACATATAAAATAACATATAGAATGTAACATATATATGTTATAATAACATATAACTTATAACATAATTAACGTATTACATACGTCATATGACATATAATATAACATATATGATATATTACATACGACTCATGACATATAAACATAGGTATTATAAAGATAAAAACATATAAACCAACATACGGTAGGTATGTTGGTTTATATGTTTTTATAGCCTTCAAATTACATCTAATATGTTGCCCTACAAAGTTCTATATCTTTCACTGAAAGTTCCATTCAAATCTGTTTAGCCATTTCAAGGATTACCCCGAAAAAACAGCAAGACAGACGACTTTAAAAAGAAAAACTTTGGATCGTGTAATATGGTCATATATGTATAATATAATTTAAAAAATGGGCAAGTGCAAGTCTACCTGTTACCGTTAGTAATATTGAGCAAAAAATACGAAAGAAAACACGTTTAATGTATAGGACCCCCCTTAATATTTTCATTTTTTTTATTTTTAGAATTTGTTGTTATAGCGCCATCGGAAATACATAATTTGTGAAAATTTCAGCTTTCTAGCTATCACGGTTTATGAGATACAGCCTGGTGACAGACAGACAGGATCCCGTTTTTACCTTTTAGGTACGGAACCCTAAAAAGACTTAGTTATTTTGAAATCACAGAGATACACTTGAATTTTGTTTATATGTTTAGATTACTATAGATTCATATTCCACACGAATGAAGTTGCGAGTATCGGATAATACTAATATATAAAGCTGAAGAGTTTGTTTGTTTGCTTGAACGCGCTAATCTCAGGAACTACTAGTCCGATTAGAAAAAGCGAGTGCTTTTCAGTGTTAGATAGCCCATTTATCGAGGAACGCTAAAGGCTATGCAACATCACGCTATGAGCCACGGGAGCGGAACAGTAGCCTTAAATAACGCGGGTGTAACCGCGGGCTCAACTAGTGTTTAAATAAAGAAAATTGGCGATCACGGCGAGCAAGTGTGGCCGGTAACCGTGGAAACCGGGCTTGTAGGTATCGAAATTTTGTAGAAAAAAATATTTTTAAAATATCTACATGATAGGAATTTGTGAAAATCTAATACTAAAATAAAAATGTTGATAGTAACATTAATATAAAGCTTATTTTATAATTTTGCATAGATGAAATCGACTCCATAGTTCCCAGTTCTAATACCTACTTTATCAAAATATTAGGTAAATTTAATTCGATAACAATCCTTTGCATATCTCATGATTCTAGCATTATTCTTCAATAAGTCAACTTTCTTTTTATTTTTTAACATAAGATCTCTTATTTACCTTGTTACCAATATTATTTTTTATGTTTTATTTCTTATTTTACGAAACAAATCGTAATAAAAATACCTATAGTTGCGCGCGAACGCGATACACGTCCACGTCGGACGGAGCGCGTAGCTCGAGTGACAAGCTAGCGCGCCCGGCTGAAGTAAACGCTATGACATCAGTAATAACGTTAAATATCGGGTGCGGGCGTAAAGTGGGTCAAACCACTTCAAGCATGGAAAAAGTTGAAAATCTTGTGTTGTTTATTAATATAGTAATATTTGTCCTACAGAAAAAATGTCTTGAACTACACTAAAACGTAGGTTTCTTTTATGTTTATTGTATACTTCAGAAAGAACAGTGAATATTTTATTCAAATATTTTGAATATGCTTTGCAAGTAGTGTGATTTTCAAATGAAAATGTTATCGAGCGAATATCGTCTAATCATGTATCTGTTCTTGAACAAAGAAAGACAAGGGCCTAAATAATTGTTTGCTGAAGTTTCACTTTCCTAGTATCTATGACTGTTTCAGAATATCGCTTCAAAATAGCATAAAATTCGGAATGCCTGCTCTTAACCACATACATACCTACTTGGACAAGTGCGCTGCTAGCGGGTGACCTTTCTGTCAGTAAGAGTTAAAACTTCTTGCTATGCTTTTCTCATTGCGTTGGTACCATACAGTAACTCTTTCTTTGATGGATCTACTCATTGAGATAACACAATGGATCTACTTAGGTATTATTAGCCATTGCTGAAAGTATTAACTTGTCAATTTGCTTCATAAACGATATTATAAATATCTAAGGAAGGAGCATTTTCGACGTCAGTTTTCATAATTCGCCAAACTCAGGTGTCGAAACGTCAAATGCAGTAATTACAAACTGTGAACATTACGTAACACTCAAGTTTTGAGGTGCGATTTAAGATTTGTTTATTTCTCATGTACCTATATCGTCGTTGTGTTTAATAATTTAGAAGTTTATGGACGACCGGTTGGCGGGAGTGTAAGCGACTGCTACGCCGCAGGTCACGGGTTCGATTCCCGCTCAAGTCAAACATTTGTGTGCGTGAACATGGATGTTTGTCTTGGTCTGGGTGTTTCTATGTATAATATGTATGTATTTACATAAAAAAAAGTATATGGGTATATATGTCTATTCGTTGTCTAGTACCCAAAGCACAAGCTTCTGCTTAGTTTCGGACTAGATGGTGTTGTGTGAAAGTGGTAGAATAGAATAGAATTTCAGTGGTCCTGAACCAACCATTTGCTGGGAAGCGGGAATCGAACGCATTTATAACCCATCGGGAATATGCATCGGGAGTGTTTGGGATTATGCAACCATTGACCAAATTCAGTCCAGCAATGTTTCGCTTGAGCGCATAGCAACCAAATGCAAAGAGGTTCACCAGTACATATTTTTATATACGACTACGACCTTCCTATAGCTAAGCCAATGTAATGGTCAAAGTAGGTACGTACGTGCTTACACCTAAACACGTACGGATGACTTAGCCCTAACCCTAATAATGGTTTTTACTTAATCTCTCTCATCCATGACCTGCTGCTAAATACAAAACTTTTAATTGTGTTTTACACAGTAAGCCAGGCTGGGTACTAATCCATCATGTGCGCGGTTACGTTGAAAAGTTGATGGAGGCCGGATTAGCCGGCCGTTTCGACCTAATTAAGGAGTCTTAGGTCCGCCAGTTAGCGCTCCCACAGTCGAGTTTATTATTCAGAGCTTGTGGTTACTACTACAGATATAATTGTAACCTATTTATAGCGGGTTTGATTTAGAGTAGTATTAAAATATTTTACGGCTTTAAGTGAGGTCATATTTATAATATCGTAACAAGATTAAATGTATGTTAAAACTTGACTCAAGCTTGTTCAGCAGCAGACTCAAGCATCAGGGATAAAAGTTGCTACAGGAAGCAACCCTCGGCTAAGCTGGAATTTTGAGAAAGCCAAAGGTAAATGGGCACCTTAGTATGGAATCCATACCCATGGCGGACACAAACGAAATATAGCAGAGTGTATTCATCTATGGCTCTCATTTACTATATATGGCATTAGTCGCATTAATGTGAGCTACGGGAATCTTAAAAAATACAAGTGTTATCTATGAATATATCAATACTCCTTATCTCTGAAACTATTGATCCGATTTGAAAAAATCTTTTTGTGTGTGATAGCCACATTCATGAGAAAGGTTATAGGCTAGGTACTTTTTATCCCGATATTCCAACGGGATCACTGAATGAGGCGGACGAAGTCGCAGGCGTCCGCTTATTAATTGATATAGGTAAGAAAAATAAAATTCTAAATCATCAAAATATTTTTTATTCAATTTGATCCAAAGCAAGCATAAGATCATTTAAAAAGGCAGCGGGTGCGCCAGTTACTTCCTGGTGTATGGCCCAAGACAGATAATAAACAATGCCAGCAATATGGGCGCAGCTATTAAATGTGCGAAAAAAAACCTGTTCAATGTGCGAAAGAGATAGCGTATAACATATCTCTACATTATCTAAACATTAGCTCATTTCGATATTATTTTTATGCCTTTATAAGATGAAATAAAAACCTTTGATACCATTTGGTTTTTATTTAAAGGATCCTGTACATTTTTCTCCGACGATTTTTAATCAAACAATTATATGCAATGAAAGGTCATATTATTCCGCTTTGTTTAAAACTATTTTGGTTAATGTCCGCCACTGTTAGCAAAGCGGGTCAGATATGCCCAATGACCTTTAAGCTCTTTGCGCCCAATAGTTTTGGCAGTACGTTTTCTGCCAGTCAGACAGTAGCAAAAACATTATATATACAGAAGAAGCGATCGAAAGCAAAAAAGAAATAGATACCAAGCCGATACTCGGTTTTATGCGTTATGTATTTTATTGTATGTTGGAATTATTTGAGAAGAGAAGAGCTTAATACAACCAGCGACCGACGAATCAACTGATGATATTCACCAGAATTATATTATTCTCAATCATTTAATTATACCGTTACTAGTTAAAGCTCCTTGATTTTTCAAAAAAAAAAAAACAAATGATAATAGGTACGTAATTAGAAAATCTATACGACTACATATCATGTTGTTCATAGCTCGGTCTGATTGGATGAGCTATCAACGAGTTTCTATTCCTAGCAAGTTTCGAGTGAAGACAAGTGTGAAGCAAGACTACTTGCGTATTCCTGCTTTCTTCAATGGAAGTTTAGCTACGTAAGCGAATGCGTCACCATCACATGCTAACGCGAAAGAAGGAAGAAAGTCTTATACGGCATACTTTTACGCGGCCCCATTGTCTAATGTAAATGAAGTTGTTGAGGCGCATAATAAAATGGATGTTACCGATTACATTATCTTGCAGCTGTCATTCACTGGGCCATAAGTTGACCGTGACGGTTTTAGATTATGAAGATAGTATCGGGTCGTGTCAAACTTAATAAATTTAATATCGGAATTAGTCAATGTGTTGTGTACACTAAACAGTAGCAAAAATTGCAGAAGTGCCAATTTAAGAGCACTTTCATAATTTGTTTGAAATAATTAGTAACCATAATACTAATAACTGCTTTGAATTAAAGGTTTATTTACTGATCTAGACGGTAGCAATGTATTTTTGTGTGTTGCAGGGCAATCCTTCGTTAATGACGTCTAGAAAAAAAAAAATCAGTAATTGGCAGGTGCCCTGTGATAATATAAATTAGTTACACCTAGGGTGACTTAGGCTTTGGGTATGTGGAGCCTTGCATAGCTAGGTAACTATGCAAGGCACCACTTACATATTGCTTTAAGATGTTTACTTCATCCTATACATTTGCCTACATTGCAAGACATTTTATCGACCTTTAACCAGATGCCTTTTTCGTTATCATTTTTATACGTAACGGATGGATACGCAGAAATGCAGGTGCGTATTAGAGCAATCATCCAAAACGTGTAACTGCTAACTGGTGGCTACACACCATATGCCCACACCACATGGCCGGCTCAAAAGGTTAATTTACGTGTTATGGCCTTATGGGTTATTAGTTGTAGCGCGAACATACTGTTTAATGGATAGCAAAACACCTGCGCCATATGGTTAATCAGTGTTTTGTGCCTAACAGTGACGCTGGATTGATATTTGCTAGGCTCATAGATCACATTCCGCCGGTGTACCTATGCATTTCTGCATACACCAGCGACATTCCTGACTAATCTCTTTTAAATATTTTTACCCTTATATCGTTTTTCTAGGTTAGCGCTACGGTTACGATCTTACGACACATTTTAAGAGGGAATAATTACTTTGATAGCCCTGTCGATTTATCTGAGTGAGGATCCTCAGTCTGATCATTTACTAATGCCATCTATATGTCAATTTATCGCCTTGTGCATATTGCATTCGAATGTTTATTTTCACCTTTATGCTATAAGTTGAAACTATTTAGCTGTGTAAATTATATTATGCTTTGAACTCTTTCTAGTTTATATTATTATAACAATATTATAATTTCTCTTTGTTCCTGTGACTCGAAGATTGCAAACGACAATGCCTACTGCCTAGATTTTTCATTACTATATTTTTTTGATAAATACGGATGGACCTGGGATATTTTATACACCTTTGCCGATCTTTTTAGATATAGGTACTGGCTGAAAACTGTTTTGTTATGGTCATTACAAGTATATATTGTGTCTCACAGTTGTGTCGGCGGTGAACTGGGATGCGCCGACGCCGTACGACCCGGTTTGGCTGGCCAGTGTGCAAAACTTCCCACCTGCCGCCGCCATCAACGAGACCAGGTTCTGGTCCTGGGGATGGGTGTACGACTCCGATGTTGAGTTCAGGCTTTTCACCAGGTAAGCGTCGAAGCTATGAGAGTTTTTGAATATTTTAGATCGCCTATCAAAACAAACGAATGGCAGGTACGTGGTTATGTAATAAACCCAGTACCTGCTAGTCTTAAGTATATCGGCTTGTGTGTATGAGATAGCATCATCATCAGCCCTTTATACTGTCCCACTGCTGGGCTCGGGCCTCATCTCACTATGTGAAGGGTAAGCCCATAGTCCACCACGCAGGCCAAGTGCGGGTTGGCAGACTTCACATGTCTTTCGAGAACATTATGGAGAACTCTCAGACATGCAGGTTTTCTCATGATGTTTTCCTTCACCGATAAGCAAGCGATAATTACTAATTTAATATGAACTTAATTTTGAAAAGTCATTGGTGCGTGCCGTGGATTCGAGCCCGAGACCCTCTGCGTAGCAGTCCGTCGGTCTCTCCACTCGGCTATCGCTGCTTTGAGATAGCATAGGATAATGTAATTATGTATTAAGAAAAAGCATTTCATTTTCGCAAAGTCGGTTAGTAAAAAGATTATCTCCTTCTGTTTCCCGACATTCATTCATTTTATTCGTGGTGGCGCACCGACCCAATGTGAGTCTTAGCCCCCGACACGAGATCTCTCCATCTTTTCCTGTCCATTAGATACATTCTTCCAGACCATTTTACGAACAATATATACATATTATCAAATCAAGTAACTCACAAATGACGGTTGATATGAAGTAAAGGACACTTAACAGATTAAGTTAATAGTACCACAAATAAAGTACCTAATACAATACCATTAGGAATCGTGTAGAGGCAAATATTCGTGTATAATAGGTACGTGTAATACGTGCTTTCGACTTGCATGCCATAATATCCGTCGAATAATGATGGCTAGCGATAAGTCATTTATCTGTTCTTAGAAAAACACTGTTTTATAAAAATAAATCGTGGCTTAACTACTTTGTTTTATTGCTTTGTTACATCTGTATTTTGCAAACATGTCACGTACTTAGTAGGTACTTTACGGTTTGTGACATTATGACTGTAATGTGATAAACGTCTTTCACGTTATCTCATCACACTTATAGAATAACTAGTAGAATAATAGGTTTAGGTAGATTTAGGTTTACCGAAGTAGTGCTAATAATATAATATTATGGTAGAGTTTCCTAATAAAATGAAATGTTCTAATAAAACATATCAAGCCGAGAACACCGGGTCTTTTTAAAGTACAAGTAATAATTGTTACTTTTGTTGTTCATGAGATAATATTTCAACTGCGAAGTAAGTGGTTGATCGCAGGCTCGCGAAGGATTTTGTATTGGTAAAAAAAAAAAAACAAGGAAACGAACTTCACTTTCTTCTTCATTTTCGTTCTTTTCCTAGGGTTTCAACCATAGTAATATAAACAAGTGAGAACTTTTTTATTATATCTTTGGTTAAACATACGAGCAACATACGAGTGATGGTTGTTTGGCGTCCAGTTTACAGGTTAATTTAAGTTCGTTTGGCGCTCTTGTAGTATCAAAACGGCGTTTTTATATTAAGATATGCCAATTTATACACCCAGAAGCAATTATTAAAACATGAATATTGAAATATGCTATAAACCTAACGTTTGCTCTACAACAACACTACATAATTTAGTTTCTTAGTTGGGGAAAATCGATATGGCTCGAAGTTGAACTGGGACTGCTCTAGTTACTGCAGCTATTTAAAGACTTAGAAATCCATGAAATTCTTATTAAAGCATAAATTTGCATTAAAGACAATGTAACGGCAATAGACTCGCCCCCTATAACGTGGGACTTAAATATTATGGATTTAATATTACACCACTGCCTACCCTTTCGGGGATACAGGCGTGAGTCTATAAATAAAATAAAGAATAAAGACAAAATATTTTTAATAGACTCACGCTTGTAACATAATCATTTGTGACAATATAATTTGCAAGAAGTTTTCTTAGATTTTCTTAAAATGTTGAGCCGTCATACCCTTGCCAAGTGAGATGTTCTAAAGCGTCCAAAGTTAATGAATTATTCGCCGACACGCGATCAATAATGCCAATTTATTAGTCGTTTGGAAGCTTCAATTTCGTAAGCCTTCGCAACGTTCATTAACGAATTTGCTTATTAACGATAGAACGATTGAAACAAAAATATTATTATTTATGAGTTGGTATATAATTGTCTCATTAGTAGTAATGATTACGTACTTAGATTTATGATAGGCCGTCTATTATTGTACGTGGGTTGTATTACGTTAAATTATAATAATTAGGTAAGTCTGGTTTTGGTTGACATTGTCCCGACGAAGTACGCAGTTGCCTTAATAAATCTTGTAGACTTTACCTTGCTTGGCGATGGGAAATCACACCGATCCGGTCACTGACACCAGAATGGGATAACTGCACCTAAATAACGATACAAACATTTATTATTATCACGTATCTACTGCATACCCGTCACGAGAGTGCCGTTTCAAGCAATTAACTATAGCCAGAATTCAATCCAGACGGATGAACCTGTATATCCATTATCATCTAAAAATTATAATAGTTATTTGTGCAACAAGAGAGCAAAGTTGTTTTTTGTTTCGAGTGCTGATTTTGAGTCCCGAGCAAGCGAAGGATTCTATGATTGATTCACGAGCGCAGCGAGTGAATCAAAGTTAGAATCCTGAGCGTGGTGAGGCACTCAACACCACGAGATACAAAAAACTTTGCTCTCGTGTAGCACACATAATTTTTCACCTCAGCAGTGAGAACACATATAACTTAGGAGACATATAAATTAACAGGAATGGATTGAATTCTGCATAATCACTTGTTGATTTAACTCTTCTGGTGTTAAAGTACAGTCATCATCGCTAGTTTCACGCATCTTTTAGATAATTTTATATATTAATATAATTTAACACGTTACGCTATACCTACTGTATCAGCATCAGCGAAATTATTATTCCCGCTACTTTTTTAAATCGTGTTTTAATACCACGTCCCTGATGTTTATTTTTCAAATGTATCATTGTAGTAATTCTAAATAAAAATGTATTGGTTAAATACTAATTTTATACTATTAATTAGACTTATTTTTATTAAAATCCAATAATAAATTAAACATGTAAACAATAACATATAAAAAAGTAATTTCTTTATTACAAATATATTTTTTTTTGCGTTGCCGTAGGTGTTTTCTTTGAGGTCGAATTCCAAAATCGAATTTCGAATTCGAAGGGGTTTGTTATTTCACTCACTTTTTATATGCTTGTGAAAGAGACAGAGCACAGTAAAATTCAAATGTTTTCAAATTTATGGCTGAACAATGTCAATTTGTGGCACTGAAGATTGAAAAATTAAAAAGCTACTTTTACTCACGCTCGAATCAAAATCGCGTTTTGTTCACTGTTGACTCGCAGCAAAAGTGGCATGTTTGAGCTGCTGAGGTGAAAATAGTTATTTGTGCAACAAGAGAGCAAAGTTGTTTTTTGTTTCGAGTGCTGATTTTGAGTCCCGAGCAAGCGAAGGATTCTAAGATTGATTCACGAGCGTAGCGAGTGAATCAAAGTTAGAATCCTGAGCGTGGTGAGGGACTCAACAGCACGAGATACAAAAAACTTTGCTCTCGTGTAGCACACATAACTTTTCACCACAACAGTGAGAACACATATTACTTAGGAGACAGAAATGAACAGGAATAGATTGAATTCTGCATAATCACTTGTTGATTTAACTCTTTTGGTGTTAAAGTACAGTCATCATCGCTAGTTTCACTCATCTTTTTAGATTATTTTGTATATTAATATAATTTAACACGTTACGCTATACCTACTGTATCAGCATCAGCGAAATTTTTATTCCCGCTACTTTTTTAAATCGCGTTTTAATACCGCGTCTAGTTAGTAGTGATCTGTGACCGCG
Source organism: Euclidia mi (assembly GCA_944739405.2). Classification (NCBI taxonomy): domain Eukaryota; kingdom Metazoa; phylum Arthropoda; class Insecta; order Lepidoptera; family Erebidae; genus Euclidia; species Euclidia mi. Next base: position 35,882,145 of record OX123189.2, read on the forward strand.
TCCCTGATGTTTAATTTTCAAATGTATCATTGTTGTAATTCTAAATAAAAATGTATTGGTTAAATATTAATTTTATACTATTAGTTAGACTTATTTTTATTAAAATCCAATAATAAATTAAACATGTAAACAATAACATATATGTAAAAAAAGTAATTTCTTTATTACAAATATCTTTTTTTTTGCGTTGCCGTAGGTGTTTTCTTTGAGGTCGAATTCCAAAATCGAATTTCGAATTCGAAGGGGTTTGTTTTTTCACTCACTTTTTATATGCATGTGAAAGAGACAGAGCACAGTAAAATTCGAATGTTTTAAATGTATGGCTGAACAATGTCAATTCGTGGCACTGAAGATTGAAAAATTAAAAAGCTACTTTGCCTCACGTTCGAATCAAAATCGCGTTTTGTTCACTGTTGTCTCGCAGCAAAAGCGGCATGTTTGAGCTGCTGTGGTGAAAATATTATATCATTATATAAACATTCAGACGAGTGGCCCCTGAGAATTTAAAAAAAGAAAGATAATATGTAACGCAGTCGTGTGGATCAATGTGCTACAGCTGCCGCAGGAGTCAGATAAGTTTATCAGATTTTTATTGTGGCGGACCATCCTCTTCGCCACCTTGTAGTTCTAGTTTGGAGTTAACGAAGGAGATGTGTGAGTTTTCTCAAAAGTCGTTCAGGCCTTTTAACCAAGGCTATCGCGGATTCCTCGGCGTCCCGTAGCCGTAAGGTCACACGAATCGCAATCATCATATTACGTCAGTGCCCGCCAACGTCGAGATGGTTTTTGCCTATGATGATACAAGAAAAAACGATGTTTTATGAGCTCGACTATTGCAGGGAGTAAAAAGCAATATTATGATTTCAATAATAATTATTTTTATCATGACGGTTCCAGTCACCACCGTCGTCGTTCGTTGAATGCCCTAGAAAATTAAAGCATTGCTTTTAAAGCTTTTAAATGCTATACTTTACTTAGCCGCTGTTTTTAAAAAGATAGATCTCAAAATATTTAACCTTTAACTGCCGACCTATACGTCTCACAGACGTAATAACTTTTAATTTTGAAATATTTCTGAAATCACGCCACCTTCGGCGTCGCCCTTCCCGCTACCTTCCTCCCTCTGCGTCGCAAGCCATCAGGCGACGCTGCGCCCACGGCGAGTGAACACGTCTCCGTATTGGAGCGATCGACGTCTCATAGACGTAAGTACGGTGTTTATGTACTAAATTCCGTACGTCTCTCGGTCGTCACCTCGGTATTCATGTGTGTTAGCTTATAGAGTCTGATGAAGCCAAATAAGGGCGACATCAGTCGTGGCCGATTTTTACTCTTGCTGGCACGTGAACTAGTCCTCCCGGAAATGAAATTACGCGTCTACAATGATAGGATCCCACGAGAACTGCGACTAAGTACGTAAGTACCGAGCGAGTTATTGGACCCGTCGATATGCCCTCCACCACCTAAAACATCAGAATCCAGATACAGGTGTAAGAAAGACATGTGCAATCTGTCCCAGTCGGTTGAAAAGGCGAACGAAGTACTGTTGCTGCAAATGCACGAAACCAATGTACTTGCTGCCTACAAATATGCATTGACTGCAAACGTCCGTAGTGAATGTACCAAATATTCGATGTCTGTCATTATTTTTATTTTTAAACTAAGAAGTAAGATTTATGTTTTATTTTGATAAAAGTTTATAGAAGATAACATATTTTAAGTTCATTTGTTGTTAATTACTTAATATTAGAGAAAAACGAGACTGAAGTAAGTCCTTAAAATTTAGTGCCAAATAATTGTGATCTCTCGTATAAATGTTGATTTTACCTGAAAAATAGCGTGTATTTTTTTAAATTCTGTGGTTTGTTACCTCAAACACCAATCTTTTTAATGTATAAAATAGAAAAATGTAGCATGCAAATACACATTTTATTTCAGTACTTAAAGTTTGACGTCTCTCAGTCGTCACGTCGGCGTAAGTGCTACGTTTAGACCAGGTCGGCAGCTAAAGGTTAAACACCATAAAATCTCAAAACTTTTAGATGTTATGAAATCACCCTTGCTACTTAATAACTGCTGAACATAGTTATTTTTTATAGCTTTATGACAGCAAATTACCGTACGTAGTACGTACTGTTGCCGCCGTGTCGCTGTAGTGACGCGATTTTGTACCTACTAATTTTGTAAACGCGTCCTTAAGTAATTTTATTTGTACAGCATATAAGAACCTTAAAAGAATAAAATAAAAATCAACCAACTGTCTCAAAGTCTATTTTTATCTAGAACGTATCGATGGTATCGAGATTTGTATAGTCATGTGTATTTGTTAGCCATGCCTTAAAAGTTGAATAGTCCGTGCAGAGAAATGAGGTCATTGTGGCGGCCTCAATCGACGGCTGGCTTTTAGTCTGCATATTTAAGTAGCAATGACTAGCTGTTTAGTTAGCTGGCTACAAGCCGAATTTAAGTAGGCATGTTCTATGACTAGTATGGCACTAAAATGCCACAAAATGTAGTAATCAATTATTTCCTTACAGTTCGTATTTGATAAATTACAGGACTGTTAGAATATTTGAAATATTTTTTAAATGTTATTAATAATAAATTTTAAATATCCAGATAAAATGCGAATTACATATTTATAAGATCTGGTATTATAAAAAGGACAGTAGCTTTTTAACAGCCTTTATAAAAAAAATGTATTTGATTATTATTAACATTTGATAGAGTTACGTAATCATTAATTTTATCCCTTGGATACATAGCTGCTTAGGTACGAAGGGCTTATAACTAAACATCGTTATCGAGCGGGTACAAATGGTGGCGCACGACAATAGGGTTGTCATACGTATGCATCACGTAGGTGCATACATTTAATAAGCTTTTTCGATTATGTTATATCGTACAATAACTTTATTTAATTAAAAGATATTATAGTTTTAAATGGTTTTTTAAAAGTATAGCTATATAGTATTGTATTTTTTTTCGTATTGTAATAACTTTTTCACTAATTACTCTTAACTACTTCAATGTAATTTGAAAGTTAAGGCAAAATTATTTTCAAAAATATTAAATAATTATTTCGCAGTCGTCATACATTGGATCAAATTTTTACAAGCATCTTTGTTAAAAATATGTTTTAATTTATTCTTTACTTTCATATTTTTGTTGTAATGTTAAAAAAGTGTTAACATATTTTTAAAATTGGCAACACCAACATTAAGTGAAAAATTAACAATATAAACTTTTCAAATTATTTCACAAGTTTAAAATAAATACGTCTTTGTTATGTCAAATGAAGTCGAAAGGTCATTTTCTTACTTAAAATGTTTTTTTTTCCAGCAGACGTCATAAACTAGCAGAAAACAGTATAAATAAGTTGTTGGTTATTTATTCAAAGTAGACCTAAAGATCTTCAAGGAATATTTTAACAAAAAATATTCAATAAAAAGTAATTGTAAAATATTTGTTTTATTTCAAAATTATTTGTAACGAAAAACCTACATGAATTATTTTGTATTGACTTAGTTACGAGTGATTATTAAAATATAATTTAATTTTGATATTTTAATAAGATACACAAGGACAAATTGAAATATAGATTCTTAACTACATAAAGATATCAAGTAATAACATTAAACTATTATTAAAAAAATATGTGCATGCTATATGGGTACGCGCGGCAACCCTAGGCGTCGAATGCAACGCCACGACCTTGACCCGCTCGATAACGATGTTTACTTATAACATACATAAATACATACATAGACTCACGCCTGTTTCCTGGACGGGTAGACAGAGACTACGGAACGCCATTTGCAACGATCCTGACACGTGAATGAAGCAAGAGAGGTTCTCTTGCTTCATTCACTTCCATCAAGTTTCTCATGCATGCTCTTCTGTTTCGGTACCATAAACCCATGATTTAAACGCAAAGGCACAAAATAGTCGTTTTCAGCTTTCAACTTTTAAGTTTCTCAGTTACTTGTTTCAGAACTAAGTACGAGAAACTGTAAGGCTCTTCTCTCACGAAGCGACTCTCAAGCGATTTGTGTTTCGTATGCGTATCCTACGCATCGCTTGTGAATAGCCGCCATACATATTCAGCTAGTTTCGCACACGATGTTTGTATAATTATAAGCTCCCGGAGTAGTTTAATTAAAATTAATATTATTATGTAACTGCCGAATAAAAGCCATATATACGCCAAAGTTGCTGACTTTCAAATGTGTTATTTGCTAAACGTACCCTTTTTGATAAAATATTCAGCATCGGTTGAATGGCGTAATGCAGGCCCTGATATTGTATAATACAACTCATACTTGTCTAATGACCCGTGTGATAAAATCCACATTATTCCATGCTGACGCTATTTCTCACTTCGTCACACACTCAGCTTATCTATGTTTATAAAACGCCTTCTTATCCTATAAAAGGAAAGCGCAAATTTACATTAAAATTCTTACAGCGTACTTTTGAATATGCTACGCTACGTCATAGTATGACCAAAGTACGGCCTGGTTGTGACCTGCTATTGTTTTCGCACGGTACGTATGTGTTGTAAGATCCACGTGATTCTAATACATTGAAATGACCCATCATGTATGTATATTTTGTCTCCGAAATGTCGTGTTAAATACTAAGTTGTAGAGGTATTTTTTATAAACGTTCTACTACCGTAGAATTATAGTAGTCTAAGCGAAATTGAGCCTTAACTTCCCATAGTGTAACACCTTATAGAATAATACGTACAGAAATATTTTGCTCTTCTTTAGTAGGACCACTATCTTTGCCTTGTTATTCAGACGTTATTTTTGGGGCCGGTAGCACTGTAACTGTAACTTCTGTTTGTTAGGGTTAGCAATGCATGGGCTCTGCCTAATTAAATTTGCTCAATACTTAGGTACTCGTAGAGTGTGCTTGCACAATAGTTTGTTAGTTGTTAGCGCTGTTGAGTCAACAGCAATGTTCATAAGAAAAAAAGTCAGTAAGAAAAGAAAGGAAGAAAGAAAAGCAAGAAAGGTACTGTCAACAATAGCAAAAGTTATGAATCGATGCGATGAGTATGCATTCCATCGATTTATACATTTTATTTAAATCTTACGGAACGTCCAAACATCTCTAATTTCACTAAATTGTTATTTTATTATTTATGTTGCAGACGAAACCCATACGAGTATCAAGTTTTAAAAACTAACGATACAGCTGCCCTGAGAGAATCGAACTTCGATTTTAGCAAAAAGGTGAAGGTGCTTGCTCACGGCTGGCTCAATCACGGGGACGGGCCGATGCCCGAATCGATCAAAGAAGGTAGGCCCACATCTATCATAGAAAACGATCTTCACTACAGCTCCTCTCTGAAATCACAGAGTTCTCTTAGAAATACGATATTTACTCGTCTAGAATGATAATATTGTTGTTTATTTATCTATAACTTTGAACACTAATTGAATAGACAAAATGAAATTAATCAAAATTTGTGAGATATTTAATGTAGTCGCGATAATTTACTTATTTAAAGGCATAAATACCTCTGTTATTCTCCTACGTTTCTACCGGCTTGCAACGGTTTTGGTCGCGGAGGGACTGATGTCAGCTCAGCGGTTATTATTATGCCTTTAAATAAGTAAATTATCGCGACTAAGACCCGCTAAATAATATTGTATGATCTATACAAATCGCGAAAGTTTAAAATCGATTAGCACATTAATAAAATTGTAGTTTTACAAATACATTATTACAAACATATTATTTATAATCAAACATCACTAACACACTTTAGTACCAGCAAAGCTTGATCAAATAAGTATGAGGCACTCAGTCATGTCTTTTGATACCCATAAACATACTGAGTGCTCATTAGGTACTTGCTTTTACCTAACTACAGTCTCTCTGAATACAAAGTAGCTGTCGGTCCCGGGTCTTGCCTAAGAACTTTGGGTCATCTACGGGTGGTCAAAAAGCTCCGACACCAGAGTCCACACACGAAAAAGAAAGAGACAGAAGAATGCAAAGACATTGAAAGTTATTGAGTCATGGGTCTCATGACGTGGTTTAGAATCCTCATTATTAAAATACCAACTTTCACTATTGCTAATGCCAATTTAATTTTGATTAAGAAGTTAACAAAAATCCCAAATCTTATTTCTAAAAGATGAACACAAAATCTTTTAGAACGAAATAGTCGCATTAGTATTTACAAAAAAATAACTAAATTTAATATTTCCTTTCAGCTTACTTGAACGTAAGTGATCTAAACATTATAGTCGTAGACTGGGGTAACGCTGCTAACGTGAACTACGTACTGGCGAGTTACAACGTAGCTTCGGTCGGCCGCCTCCTCACCGAGTTCCTTAACTTCCTGATAACGGAAGGCGTATCGATGAATGACGTGCATCTAATAGGACACAGTCTTGGTGCCCATGTGGTCGGTATAGCAGGCGCCTATATTAAACAAGGACCGATTGATACGATTACGGGTAAGGACTTTAAACTTTTGATGATGTTGAATTGCCTGTACAATAGGCTTGTGTCCGAAAATGTAATTACTAATAGGCTTGTGTCCACTAAGAATAAATCGGTTTGATTGTAGTATCTATAGATTCATTATGATTTTAAGAAGTCAATAAAGTTCATTATTTATTATAAAAAGGTAAGATTAATGTTATTTTTAGGATTCTAAAACATCGATATATAACACTACCAGATATCGTGTCCGCGCCAAAAAACCGTCTGGGCAAATAACGACTCGCTTGACAGCGCGATCGTATATTGTGTTTAGTTGGTTTGAAACACAGCCAATGTCAATAAGTTTCACAATGCCACAATGCCTCAATGCCTGATAAAAAGTTGCAAAAATAATGCCCAAAAATGCAATTTAACGGATGGAGTATCTTACTTTTGGTAAATAAATAAAAAATAAGTTATATTTTAAGCTTAGAATTAACAAATTATATCATATTTTGAACGAAATTAATTATTTAATCCGCCATAAAAAATTTTTTGACGCACATCAAAAAATCTTGACAAGCCACAGATAACAGTGATAACACATACACAAACCAGAACAGTAGATGCATGGAGTCGATTTTTTCGTAATATTTTTTTAATAATTTTTTACCAGAACATCAAAATTGGTTGTTTAAAATTGGTTAAGGCTATTTGAATTATTTGTTGTTTTTTTAACCACTTACACCATCTAGTCCCAAACTAAGCATAAGCTGGTACTGTGAATACTAGACATTGGATAGACATAGGTATATAGCTACTTCTTTTTTTCAATACCTGCATATTATGCATAGAGACACCCAGACCAAGACAAACATTCATGTTCAAGCACATAAATATTTTCGACTGTACTTTTTTGGGTTTGTTACCTCAGAACTTTCGACTGGTTGTACGGATTTCCATTATTATTTTTTAAATTTGAAAGCTTAGTGCTTTCCGTTTGGTATCATTTTAATTCTGTCCAATTTGAAGGTGGTTAAGTTTTTGTTAAAAATAATTATGTTTATGTAATTAAGTTACTATAATGTGTGTTGTGTTTACCTATCAAAGGTGTGCATTCAGAACCTACGTAATTGTAATAGGCCCAATGTGCTTATTAAATGTGTTGGTGAACCTAAATAAATAAATAAAACTGTCATTGTACCATGATGGATGATGATAATTATAAAGATATGGAATTAAGGTGTATTTTTATTTGTCACGTTCTGCGATATCTAGCTTGGTGAGCCGTCGACAATTAATACATTTGAAAACAGGCGTACTTACATTTTTGTGTATAGTGCATTAAAAGTAAATAAACATTATACACAAAAAGTAAGGCTAATCTATAACTGCTATTATATAACGATGCCGCGGGGACCAGATAGTTAAATTATAAGTAATGTTTACTAAGAAACATAGATGGCCGAAACTTAAAAGTAAAGAACCAGTAAACTTAAGTTCATTCATATTTTAAATTATTTTAGTGTTCTGCGCGAGTCCATACATGTCATAGTCCATACCATGTAGTAAAATTCGAATTTGAAATTCGTAAAAATAAGAAAATAAACGAAAATGTCGTTTTTTGTCACGACTGGTCGTAAGTATTACATAACATTTTTATGATTTGTGACTTTATTACTCTGTCTCATGGTTGTAATTTGGTTGAAATTAAAACTGTTTTAAAACATTTGTCTCTGTTTGGTAGAAATCAAATGGCGCGGACAGATTTTAGCTAAGATTTTGTACGTGACCCGTCATCTTGTCCAAGTAGTATTATATATCGATGTTCTAAAACTAAAAATAATGTATTTATACTTGTGACAGTGAACACCAATCAGAGAGCATTACGTTAAACAGTACGTCCGCCATTCATGTTGTTGACGTTTTAATAGTAAATTCAACTAAAACGTCAAACTTTCTACCTGTCAAATCGAATATAACAAAATAAAAGTGGGTACATCTGAATTCTGACCAGACTTCATTCACGGTTTGTTTTGTTTTGGACTTTGTGATATCACTCAACCGCTATGATGGTTTACAGCGTTTATTAGATGTTAAACCGAAATAACTTAATTTTTCTTCAAAAATCGATCAGGAACATTACTAATTACGGGTTTACAAACCTTTTTAAATTTGATGCGAAAACGCTGTAAGCCAACATGGCGGTTGAGTGATGTCACGAAGTGAAAGACAAAACAAACCGTGAATGAAGTCTGGTCTGGTGAACCCTGTTTTAATTTGTTATATTCGATTTGACAGGTACAAAGTTTGACGTTTTAGTTGTATTTACCCATGAAGTTATAGATAAACATGGAGACCGCACTCCGAATACCTACTTGAAGCTCAAATGATGTATCGCTATCTCGCTCACTGTGGTCATACCATCTCTTTTCAACCAACCACTGCCATATTGACAAGATTTACTTGACATATGGTGGCCAATGTTGCCACATTACCAAATCCTTAGGAAATGGGATTATAATTCACTGTCTCGCCAACCATGATTATAAGCGTTCGAGACCTACAATATTGGGAGTTTTAACAAGTGATTGGATTTCCACTCTTGATTTAAATACACATTAATTGACCGTGTAAAGTTCTGATTTGCTTAATATGTCGGCTCTTTTTAAGAGCTTACTCGGAGATTTTAATAAGAAGATAGCAACACTAAATCCACGCTAAAATGAGAGGTCAGACCACAGAGAGTGAGATAGAGAAATGTAGGTATTTGACTCAAGGCTTTGTTGCAGCTGTGGCCTCCATGTTTATCTATACCTTCATGTATTTACCTACTACCAAAACGTCAATAATAACAATGGCGGACGCACTGTGTGCCGTAATGCCCTCTGATTGGTGTTCACTGTCACAAGAATAAATATATTATTTTTAGTTTTAGAGTCCTAAAAACCACATTAATGTTACCTCTTTATAATAAATAATGAACGTCATTGACATCTACAAATAGTAATGAATCTATAGATACTATAAACAATACTATACAATCAAACCGATTTATTCTTAGTGGACACAAGCCTTTTGATGTTACCAGTCTAAGCGCCCGACTCGTCGCTTAATACTGCACCACGATTTGGGTTTAGTACCTATGGGTTCGATTACAGGATAAGATTTTTGAGATTCGCAAATAGTTGTTAATGAGTCCATCGCTTGAATATTGTAAGATCCCTTTTTTTTGGTGGTCAGACTCTTCCTGACTAAAAACCAACCCGTGTTCCTCATGTACCCGTGTGTCGAAGGGTCGAGTATCGCCAAAGCATTCCAAGACCCCCTTGGCGGCGGATGAAGTTGTTGGGTTCCACCGTCAACGCGGAGCGTCCACTTCACCGTGGGTGACCATCACGGTTATTGAGCCCCCCTACCACGACGAGGGGGATTGTAAGATCCCTTGCTATACAGGACTTAAACTGAGCGGGCTTAAAAGAAAACTTGAGAGGTAATATGGAATGTTACCTAGATATCGCAAAATAAAATAAAATTTGTTTCACTTTTGTTGAGCAATATGCATGACTATACGAATCATTATTATCAAAAATTTGCAATATTTTGCAATAAAATCTGCATGTGTGGCGGAATTATTTATAAACTAGACGATGGCCGCAGCTACGCCCGCACTTTTTTTAACTTAACTCTTTCTGCCCAATCCCGTGGTAATTTCGGATATCACTTCTTAGTGCACCCTTGCGGCCCAAAGAACATAAATCCCAAATTTCAGCTTTCTGCGCCTAGTAGTTATGGCTGTAGCTTGTCTGTCAGTCAGTCAGTACCTAACGCAAGGATTTTATAAGATTTGAATATTGACGAAAACTTCAGTAGGTAGAACTCGTACTGAAATTCTGGCTGATACCTATACCTCATTAGGCAAAGCTTTCTAAGCGTATACCTATGAATGCGTGTATCATATTCTAGGATAAGCATGTGTACCTACAATAATGTGTGTTCGTAGTTTTTATTCATCTTAGTGCAACAGCATCAATCAGATGCCACGTAATTTCTCATTGCAACCACTAAGCACTATGTCATAATAATTGCGTAGGGAATTAGTATATAACATAATATGCACGCAGGTATTGGTGTATATGTTTGCTCAGATATCTTTAATTCTTTGACCCTGCCTGCAAATGCTTACTCTATAGAAGCTAGTGCCAATACTAGCAGAAGCGGCATAATTTTAGTACCGCCGCTGTGTTGCTGCTCTCCTAATCATTTCATAATTGAAGTTGAAGATATTTTTAAACATGCCTACCTACCTAACATGTACCTAACTTGTACGCGAAAGTCATTTTAATTATTGGTGTTATTCCATTCAACGAATGTTTGTAAGGTTCAGGCCTAAGAATTCAGTAAACGATTCATAATATAGCGAAAAACAGAAAGAACATTTACCTGTTCTGTGACTGTCGGAGACAGGGGCGTGACTCAATTCGTATCCAGATACAGGCATACACCATACTTAAACATTTTATGATCTTGATAATCTATGCGTGGGCCTAAGAACAATAACATTGTTGTGGATCTTTAATGTGTAATAAAATATGGTCACGTTAAATGGCCATAATGTGCGCTTCGTATGGTAACACTAGAATCCATCTGGCATCCCTTCTCGGCTTTGCATTGATTTTCTTTATGTCCTTTAAATTTATCATGCGTATATCTATATTCAGCCATTAGTAAAAATCGCAGCAATATCTGTTGCGTAGCTTAACAAATATTATCGTACAGACGTGCAAATTGATTTTATATCATGCATAAAAACATATACAAATGTGTATAATAATGCTTGTACCCGAATTCCCGAATGGGTAGGTAAATGTATGTTATTTTATTTTTTATTTATTTATTTATAGCCTCACGCCTGTATCCCCGAAGGGGTAGGCAGAGGTATAAATATTACATTTCGCCATGAATTTTTAGGTCCCACGTAGATAATAGAGGGCGAGCCTATTGCCGTTACCGTACCGTTATTGCCTGGTTTCGCCTTCTTCATCAAGTAGACAGCGCATCTCTCGATGCCAAACTATTCAAGACTGTATTCCAGAATTAACTTCGTAGGTATTTAGGTATGCGATTATATGAATATAACCAAACATTGCCATGTTTGCGCTGTTGCGGCTCGTAGTTAGTACATTGTTGTTGTTGTAATACCTACGTAGCATTTAGTCACCCTAAGCAAAGTAAACTTTTTAGACTATGCCCTAAGCGACTATATTACAGATATTTTCAAGACATCAGCATCGGTTACCGTAGCAGGTTATTTTATATTTATTATGGTAAATAGAATAAAGGTTTTTATTGGAGATCTGTGTCTATTAATGGGCAACCATGATGATCGACCGACGACCTCATACATAATCGTTCTTAATTATGTAGATATTATATGCCGTAGACATTATATTTCTTTATTTTTAAAAATCATACTACTGAAGTATTAATTTTCTTCACCTTCATCCATTATAAACGTACCCGTAATATTGGCCAGCAACAAAAACCAACGAGATCATTTCTGTCCAAACCCCGAACAAAGATGACATATTGTTTTATAATTGCGTACTTAAAGCGAATTAACTGGCAGTTTAAAGTGGGTCGTGCGCCAAATGGCAAGGTGTTTACGCAACCTATTCTGTTAGCTTTTATAACAAAACCGCAGCAAATTAGCTGCCATTGTTAGTTAAATGTTTGTGTAAGTGTGGGCGAACCTACATTGTTTAACTTGGTGACAGAGCGTCGACCGCTTGTGCTACCCGTGCAGTCAAAAGCGTGAAATTCCCAAAGGAATATGCTGAGGTTCTCGGACTGGACACGTTTCTAGCTGTTTCTTGCTATTACTGAGAACTGTATAATTGAAAATCCTGTTCAGTGCTGGTTCGATAGCTCGTATATGACCCTCCTACCATTTGATAAGACGGAGACCAAAATAAGAAAAGTAGCAACTGACTGTCAGTTGCTACTTTTCTTATTTTGGTCTCCGTTTAGTATAATAATGACTGAGCTCTTTAATTAAAATACAGCTTTTTACACTCAGTAATAGGTTTCTAGCTTGCAGAAACAGTATGTACAGATATGTCTACTGAGTTTGAAGTAAAGAAATGTTTCTTTTTAGGTTTAGACCCCGCACTACCACTGTTTACAGTAGGGAATAAAGACGCCCGCCTTGACAAGCACGATGCCCGTCATGTGGAGGTCATACACACTTGCGGAGGCTACCTGGGCTTCAGTTCACCTTTAGGACATATTGACTTCTACCCGAATGGAGGAACAAGGCAGCCTGGATGCGGGATTGATTATAGAGGTAGGTTTATCCCAACGGTAAGCATGTTATACAGTATCACGAATCTCTATGTATGTATAATTTAAACAAAATTAGTGCCCGCGCAAGGCTTCTACTATTGAAGCTAGAAATATGAAATGGTTGGACAGTAGGTTCTCAGTAGATGTAAGTTACCATTAAGGTAAGATTTTAGAAATTTTTCCTCCTAAGAGGTAAAATCTGGGTGTTTCGGAAGGCCATTGTTTTTGCAGCTAGTACTATGAGAAGTGGAGCAACAGCTAGTCACCGATATGAGTAGGTACTTTAAATGGAAGAACTTAGTGTGAGGTAGGTATCTCTAACCAGTTGCCGACCAAAGTTGGTGATTGTACCCAGTATACATTTTGCATAACCACGTTTCTCCACAGTGAAACACAATGGAAACTCTATACGCTATAGAACTTGAAAGCGATATGCCCCTTTTGTCTTACAAACACCTAACTTCATCAAGTTGAAAGGGGCATTAAATACCGACGTCTTTACAGCGCCATAATTTTATGGGAGTGCCTTTTCTATTTAATACAACGACTTTAGTAGTGTGACAAAGTACGGTTTAATTTCATTGTTCCTATAAAGTATTACCTCAAAGTAATATTTCATAGAATTGTAAAAGTAAGTAGATATTTAATTTAATTTTTAATTACAGCACTTAGATTGGACTCACCGTTTCTTTGTTAAAATCTCTCATATTAATTTATGGTAATAGTACGAGTATATAGGGTGAAGCAAAAGTTATAAATATATCTAATGATCGTCTTGCATTGATAGTTATACTAAAAATATGGTTTAAATGTTTTAACTTCTCATATTTCAAACTTAAGATAATTATCATCATTAAAACCGATGATCGTCTTAGCGTTATCCCGGTTGCATCTTATATGATTGTATTAGCAATAAAATTTCCTAAGTATCTAAAATGATATGTGAAAATATTTGATGTTCTTGATACCTTTTTTTATTATACTGTTTTGCTACGAGGTGGAAAATCCCTTCGCATCTCCGGCTCTACGGCAAATTTTTGCCGGAGTAGTGTAGTGTAGTGCACCTAATTAAAATTTTGGCCTACTACACGATCTATAATAAAATGAAGACTACTTATATTACCTGGCTTCGTGAATAAATGTAATTTACTCGTAGCTCATATACAATTATGCTCCCCCGATTTTCAGCTGCTCAGCTAGTTAATTTGAATGGGAAAACGGCATATTTAATACGAAAAAAAGCAATTGATTTTATTTAAGAACATAATGAGCAAAAAAATTTAAAGCAAGTAACTGTACTTAATTTATTAATGTAACAAATAACATATATATATATATATATATATATATATAACAGAATAAAACTACCTATGCAACTATCTAACTATCCTAACCTAACCCAATAAAACTAAATAAATAATAATAACAAAATAGACGAGAAGAAACGAAAAACGCAAACTACGCGGTCGCGGCGTCAAAAAATTACTCCGCAACGCTCTCGGCTGGTAGCGTGCCCAGTAGACTGGCAGCATTGTCACGTTGTATGGCAATGCTGCCATACAACGTAACATAACATAACGAACTATAATTAAATATCACTCTGTATATTGTGCATGGTAATTTCACTGAATATAAACTGTTAATTGCATTAAGGTTAGTGCATGAATATAATTGAGCTGGGTTAGTTTGTAATTAGATGTTAAATAAATGTCATCTGAATAGCTGAAATTCGTTTTCAGCAGCAGTCTGGACAGCTATTTAAATTACAATAATGATTTATATTACATGTGTGTGAAAACGAAATGCTCTATGTTTCACCGGAGCTTTGATTTGATCTTTTTAGGATTTCTTAGTAAACTACAAGGTTATAGTTTCGCCATGTCCATCCGTCCATCTGTCCGTCCGCAGTTTTACGCGAAAACTTAAAGTACTAGTATAAAAAGGGTTTACGGAACGCGGCTTGGTTGCATACGCTTTAAGACAGCTTGCCATTGTGCGTGATATTGCGGGTTTATCACGCTACCTGCCACGCACCGCGTAGTACGTAAGCGTCAGTCGTTGTGGGCCTTGAAATTAGAAGATGGCATCAACGTACGTGACGTTTCAAAATGTAAAGGCAAAGGGCACAGTACCGGTTCTTTGAAGATACTGACTCACGGTGGATCAACCACTACGGACACCTCTGCGTTAACACAGACAAATCCTTTTTCTTGGCGCGTGGATCCGCAATATTTTGCAACTTAAGCAAGCCAGCTTTTGAGCTTAACGATATTAGTGAGCAGCAGTGATGTCTGCTAGAAGCAAAAACTAATTTCATTTTGAAATACATTCAAGCTTAGAAACCAGGCAGCTAATCAACAATAATTATTAAATTCTATCATAACACTATGGCTAATTATTTTCACACACATTTTATGGTTGAGTATAAGGCTAACATAAGGTATAAATTCTTTCCTTGTTGTTTGCTAAGGACCCCTTAAAAGTAGAGATCAAAATATTACACACACTAATTGCAAATGTGTTCATTCTTGTGTGATTACAGGTCTTTGCGCCCACAATCGTGCTCATATGTTCTTCTCGGAGTCCATCATATCGAATACACCGTTCACGGCAGTCAGGTGTAGGTCCTACGACGAACTGTACTATACCGGGTCTTGTAAAGGCACCGGTGAAAAACTTATAATGGGAGGCTTTGACATACATTATGGGTAAGTTTCGTAGTACTTACTCAGTTCTACTTAGCAAGAATAAGCGCTTCATCATGTTGCTCGTCTAGTAACCAAATAATAATAAGTATGACCTAAATTCTGCAAGGCGTGGCAAGGCGTGGCAAATACACCGAGCTGATTTTAAAAATGGCAAATAGTCTTGTGAAATTTTCATTATCTATCTATACTAATATAATAAAGCGGAAGAGTTTGTTTGTTTGTTTGTTTGTTTATTTGTTTGTTTGTTTGTTTGTTTGAACGCGCTAATCACAGGAACTACCAGTCGGATCTGAAAAATTCTTTTTGTATACGATAGCCCAGTTTTTCCGGAAGGCTATAGGCTATATAACATCACGCTTCGACCCTTTGGGGCCAGGCAAAAGGCTAAAAAGATTAAAAGATAATGTCGGCTAATCTCAGGAACTAGCAGTCGGATTTGAAAAATTGTTATTGCCTATGATAGCCCAAGTATTCCGGAAGGCTATAGGCTATATAAAATTACGCCACAACTTTTAGGGGCCAGGCAAAAATAATAAAATGGTCAAACGAGAAGGGGGAGGGTTGGGTCAAAGGCGAAAAAAGGCTAAACGAATAGGATACAATCTATATGGGTATTGTTTTCGAGATTTTCGGGACGCTGATTAATAATATGAAATTTATTTAGTGATCCAAGATGGCGGACGGGAAATCAAAGATGGCGGATGAGAAAATTTTAAAAATCAATATGGGTATCGCCTTCGATATTTAAGGGGGTGGGGAATCGAAATACAACATCTATTTCGTGATCAAAGATGGCGGATGGGAAATCAAAGATGGCGGATGGAAAAAATTTATAAAATCAATATTGGTATCGTCTGCGATGTTAAAAGAGATGGGGAATCCAAATATAACATCTGTTTCGTGATTCAAGATGGTGGATGGGAAATCAAAGATGGCGGATGGGAAAAATTTTAATAATCAATATGGGTATCGTCTCTGATGATTTAAGGGATGGAGAATGCAAATACAACAACTATTTCGTGATCAAAGATGGCGGATAGGAAATCAAAGATGGCGGACGGGATCTTTTTAAAAGTCGGTATGGGTATCGTCTTCGATATTTTAAGGAATGGGGAATTCAAAAACACCATCTATTTCGTGATCAAAGATGGCGGATGGGATTTTGTTTTAAATCACTATGGGGATCGTCTCCGATGTTAAAAGGGATGGGGAATCTAAATACAACATCTGTTTCGTGATTCAAGATGGTGGATGGGAAATCAAAGATGGCGGATGGGAAATTTTTTAAAAATCAATATGGGTATCGTCTCTTATGATTTAAGGGATGGTGAATCCAAATACAACATCTATTTCTTGATCAAAGATGGCGGATAGGAAATCTAAGATGGTGGACGGGATTTTTTTTAAAGTCAATATGGGTATCGTCTCCGATATTTTAAGGAATGGGGAATTCAATATTATATAAAAATCTATGTTTTTTGTTCATCATTTATAGACTCTGAAATGATAAGAGATTAAGCGCTATGTCAATGGTAACTTTGGAAAAGGGGCTTGGAAAAAAGGGAATTAAGTAAAAACTCTTAAAAAGGCGATACGGAGTTCGCTGGGTCAGCTAGTACTAATATAATAAAGCGGAAGAGTTTGTTTGTTTGTTTGTTTGTTTGAACGCGCTAATCTCAGGAACTACCGGTCGGATCTGAAAAATTCTTTTTGTATACAATAGCCCAGTTATTCCGGAAGGCTATAGGCTATATAACATAACGCTTCGACCCTTTGGAGCCGGGCAAAAGGCTAAAAAGGCTAAAAGATAATGTCGGCTAATCTCAGGAACTAGCAGACGGATTTTAAAATTTGTTATTGCCTATGATAGCCCAACTATTCCGAAAGGCTATAGGCTATATAAAATTACGCCACTACTTTTAGGGGCCAGACAAAAGTAATATAATGGTCAAACGAGAAGGGGGAGGGTTGGGCCAAAGGCAAAAAAAGGCTAAACGAATAGGATACAATCTATATGGGTATCGTTTTCGCGATTTTCGGGACGCTCAATAATAATATGAAATTTATTTAGTGATCCAAGATGGCGGACGGGTAATCAAAGATGGCGGACGAGAAAATAAAAAAAATCAATATGGGTATCGCCTTCGGTATTTTAAGGGGTGGGGAATCCAAATACAACATCTATTTTGTGATTCAAGATGGCGGATGGGAAATCAAAGATGGCAGATGGGAAAAAATTTAAAATTCAATATGGGTATCGTCTCTGATGATTTAAGGGATGGTGAATCCAAATACAACATCTATTTCATGATTTAAGATGGCGGATGGGAAATCAAAGATGGCGGACGGGATTTTTTTTGAAAGTCGATATGGGTATCGACTCCGATAATTTAAGGAATGGGGAATTCAAAAACACCATCTATTTCGTGATCAAAGATGGCGGATGGGAATATTTTTAAAAATCAATATGGGTATCGTCTCCGATGTTTAAAGGGATGTGGAATCCAAATACAACATATATTTCGTGATTCAAGATGGCGGATGGGAAATCAAAGATGGTGGATGGGAAAAATTTAAAAAATCAATATGGGTGTCGTCTCCGATGATTTAAGGGATGGTGAATCCAAATACAACATCTATTTCGTGATTCAAGATGGCGGATGGGAAATCAAAGATGGCGGACGGGATTTTTTTTAAAGTCGATATGGGTATCGTCTCCGATATTTTAAGGAATGGGGAATTCAAAAATACCATCTATTTCGTGATCAAAGAAGGCGGATGGGAATATTTTTAAAAATCAATATGGGTATCGTCTCCGATGTTTAAAGGGATGGTGAATCCAAATACAACATCTATTTCGTGATCAATGATGGCGGATAGGAAATAAAAGATGGCGGACGGGTTTTTTTTTGAAATTCGACATGGGTATCGTCTCCGATATTTTAAGGAATGGGGAATTCAATATTATATAAAAATCTATGTTTGTTTGTTCATAATTTACAGACTCTGAAATGATAAGAGATTAAGCGCTAAGTCAATGGTAACTATGGTAAAGGGGCTTGGAAAAAAGGGAATTAAATAAAAACTCTTAAAAAGGCGATACGGAGTTCGCTGGGTCAGCTAGCCTACTTAACTAAAAAGTAATCTGAGAGAGCTGTTCGATTCGATCCTTTCTAAGTGTTCTTCATTTGAATATTTCGAGTACTGTACTTCTGCAGTCTGCAGTATACAAAAGAACCAAATGAAATAAAATTTAAAACGTCTCAGTCTATAAGACTCTTCATTCATCATCATCATCATCAGCCCTTTATACTGTCCCACTGCTGGGCACGGGCCTCTTCTCACTATGAGAAGTGTAAGGCCATGCCAACCCTCACTTGGCCAGCGGCCAAGTGAGGGTTGGCATGGCCTTATATGTTGGCATGGCAGACTTCACATGTCTTTTGAGAACATTATGAAGAACTTTCAGACATGCAGGTTTCCTCACGATGTTTTACTTCACCGTTTAGCAAGCGATAATTTCCAATTTAATACGCACATAACTCCGAAAAGACTCTTGGTTACATACATTATAATAGATCTGTTTAACAGTTTTCCTACAAAGATTACATACTTATTAAATCCGAAACATTTTTGTAAACGTAGAAACCTACTGCGTCAATATTGTAATTAGTTCGCGAATTAGGATGGGTGGGTAAGTTGGTGCTTAATCGCTGCACGAACAGATTTGAAGTGATTATTTAAAGGTTTGACTTGTGACATTGTGTAAGGGCGCTCCGTCCAAGTGGGTTTCCACTGAGAGCTAATTAAAAATAAGTTTAAACGAGTTGAAAATACGCTTATGGGATTCCGTACAAAATCTTTCCATATATATTTACAAATACAAAATTATAAATACAAAAATTTCTCTGTTTATTTTATGTATTCATGACGAAACACATGACTCAATATGGATGTCAGGCTGAGTAAAAATATGTGATTGTGGTCTAAAGATATCCATTGAACAAATAAAATACGTCTTTTATATTTTTATTATTGCTGCTGGTGGCAGACGAGCGAACGGCCCATCTGATGGGAAACGGTAACCGCTGCTGATGGACTTCGCTAATGTCAGGATATGCACAGCAAAGCCGCTGCCTACCGTGAAAGTAATGCTCTCTTTAAATCTCGTTTTAAGAAGGACAAGTCATAGCGCTCGGGAAACACCGCATATTTCATTTCTTTATAAAAGGAATTTCTAAAATTGATTTATAAGAGCGAATAAATAAACTGATTAGGTGGTTTAAAATTAGAAAACTAAAATATTAAGCTCCTGTTTAAAGATTTTTTTGGATACCGATTAATAGTGAAAGTAGCTCTATTATAGCCGATGTGCTTGCAAGCATATAAAATGTAGATAGGTATATCCATCAGGCGTAGTCATAAGGCACACCTCGTTTTGTATTATTAGACAATTTATATCGTTGTTAGCAAATCATCTCATATTAACAAAATATATTTCGTTTTATTTTATAATAATTCTAGTAGACTGCACTAATTAACTTAACACCTAATTCTGTCGATGTTGCCCCATAAAAGTGTTACTAAACCATCACTTGCACTAAACATAATTTAAGTAGAATTTGATATTTAATATACCAATTAATAATCATTTGAAATGTATTACATATGAAGTATTCATTCATTCGCGTTAAACATTCGCCTTAACAACAAAATAAGGTTATTTTAAGTATTCATGAACACGGTTAACTTTGGTCGCTTCAATGTTTAATTAAACAAAGAACACTCGTTTGTTAGGCAGTAACAACATTAGCTTAAATCTTGGACATCAATGCTCATTGTTTCGTTTCAGGAAGGATGGCATTTACTACCTCAGGACAAATGCAGAGAAACCGTACGCGCTGGGGGACCCGGACGGTGGCCCAGCATGAATTACGATAAAATATTAATACCCCGCTTTGCCAACTTCGCCTATAAATTAAATTTTCAAAGTAATTATTACTGAGTGGTCCGTTTTTATACGCGACCGGCGCGGTCCGGTGGCCTTTTATTAACTTTGTGGCTCTAATTTCATACAACACCACCTGACGTGAACACAATGTTTATTGCTTCTATTTGAATTACTGCTTTATGTTACTAATACTCATATGAAATTACCATCTTAAGATAAAAACGCAGCATTTACAGACTTAAAGAACTTCTCTTTAAACAAAGTCTTTTAAATAGAATTTGATTCAGAATCAAAATATCCATGTTCCAAAAGCTTATTAAATGTTTTCGAAGAGTTCTTTATAATCGAAAATCGTTAATATCGCATATTAATTGCTTTCACTGAAATAAATTTAACGCAATACAAAGAAATGTAATTCCTTCGCTTGAAAAATATTGTACCTACTGTGTGTGTAAAATAAAACATAGGTACTGCATTACGCATTAAAGCAATATTTTGCAATCTACTTCAAACATTATTGGGTTTTATTGCTATTAATATTTATTATATGACTTGAAATAGCATTTAAGCAGCATGACGAGAGTTTTAATTTATATGTATGAGAAGTTAATTTTGTTGGCAAATCTCTTTTTTCTCAATTCAAAATAAATGAAAATTAATTCGAACCGCGCCCGTTTGTTTGTTCGGAATAAAAAAAAAAAATTGTCACTGCGGTCATACTTAATTACTATTTTCAGTTGTGTAAAAATAAGAGCATTGGGACCTTAAAAAAACACTGCAATTATCTCATGTCTAGTATATGTCTCATCCATGTCAAGGATCTAACTATGTATAATATTTTTTTTCTTCTTTTACTAGCAACACGCGTATATTGAAGATTTTTTGTACATTAAACGTGCGCATAATTAAATACCATGAACTAAATAAGCTGTATCTGTGCAAAAAATATTATTATGTAGATTAATTGTAATGTTTGTCGGAAGCGTTGTTACACAAAATTGCCAGAACAAACTGAATCTGGGAAAAAATATCGGCTTTCCTTTAATAGTTGGTTCAGATAGTATTAATATAGGATTGAGTCTAGTATTATACTTGGCCCTTGTTTTGTAATAAGGTGTAGGTACTATGTATAACTTTATTACCGTTTTATTTAATATTGATAGAAACATAGAGTGTATAAGACGAAGAGTGCTATTTTATGTGTAATTTTTATTTAATGAAAACCTGCCCAAGCTTATGATCGCCATACCAAAGTCGTGAATATATAGTTGGCAAGCCAAGATAAACCTAGCACACTATGTGTAGGCCGCATGTTGGTTTGACACGCTGTCTGCAAGGTTTCTCTTAATTTGTTCTCTAACAAAGCTGAAATTGCCAAAATATGCAGCAAAATGCAGTTCTAATGTTTATTTACAGTTAGTAGGTAAAGTGTTTATTATCATTTACACACAAAGAGAAAAAGTATCCAGAACACAAAGTGAATGTACATTCGGCCGACTAGATCTGAAATAACTGTATGCACTTCGTTCGTGTGAGTGCGTTAACGTTTGCTTTCGTGTATTGAATTAAGCTTGGCTTCTGTATTCTTATATTAAATTTTATAACATAGTCATGTCGTGGTTACGTAAATTTTCTTATTTATTTATATAAATATGTTTGTTTGACCTAAATAATTATAATTTTTATTTAACTAGACGTCGCCAGCGGCTTCGCCCGCGTCCTATATAAACCTTCCTCTTGAATCATTATATCTATTTAAAAAAACCGCATTAAAATCCGTTGCGTAGTTTTTAAGATTTAAGCATACATAGGGACAGACAGAAGACAGACTATGTTTTGTACTATGTAGTGATGATAGCATAAGGAAGCTGGTGATCCTATTATCTTTATAATAATAAAATATAAATATAACTTAAATCAGTTTCAACTAAGTTGTATTACTTAAGATGAATATTGTATATTTTATACTAAGTAAAAATAAATGCTAGTAGTACTTAAGAATTGCAATTAGCTGAGTGGTTTTGTTTTCCTTTTCCTGGTGTATTTGCGGTATTGACGCCCTACTCAGAGACCTTTTCCCTGCTTTTCTCTGTAGGAGAGCTTATGCTAGTCGAGCGGGCAGTTATGGCGTATCAGTATTTTTAAGAGATAGGGAAAACGAGCAGGCTTATCGCCTAATCGTAAGCAGTTACCGCCGTCCATGGATACCCCGCCAGAAGGAGTCACAAGTGCGTTGCCAACATGGATGGGGAAAATTTGGAGGTTAAGCGCACTAAATGCACATTTAGTATTAAATGAGGTGAAAAGGATGGTTCAGTTTTCAGATCAAGTTCATGGAACTTAGCCACAGCAGTAAGTATTTGCTAGTGATAACACACCTGCGCGAGATTGCTAAATCGCTGATTTTCTTCGACATCTTTACAATAAAAAAATATGGTCAGTGCAGTAAACGATTCATTATGAAATGTCATTTTATAGTGTACAATAAAGTATTAAATAAATAAAATAGTAATAAAATCTCCAGCAGCTTCATGAGGCCTTACTTATGTACATGTATGCAATCTGCTTAGGGTAGGTTTTCAAGGTAGTAGAGCCTTGCTGATTTCAGCATGAATGGGCCGGCTCGACCGGGGTAGTACTCACAGAAAATCGACGTAAAGTAACAGTACCTAAACTGTTGCGTTTCGTTCGGTGAGTGAGAGTGCTGGAGGCCCTATCCCCTATTCCTTCTCCCTCATCCCACTCCTCATCCTGACCGTTTTCCCAACCCCAAGGGGTGGCAACGCACTGGTGACTCTTATGGTGTTGCTTGTGTCCATGGGCGGTGGTAATTGCTTACCATCAGGTAATCCGTCTGCTCGTATGCCGCCTACTACCATAAAAAAAGGGTGCTTGTACCCGGCGCATGTAGCTTGAGCATGTTGAGGCACTTGCGCGGGATATATGCACCGTAAAAATATCGTTTAAAAAAATGTGCGGGTCCAGCGACTCGAGCATGTACCAATGCGAGCCATCCGCGCAAGCTATCGCGCGAATAGCATGCACATGTACCTAGCTCTTGACTACGAACAAATAACTTGTACACACAGCTTGCGCAAGTAGCCCGCGTCTTTACTTGCTCCAGTTATTTGCACCACGTACAAGTACAATCGAGTAACTTGAAGAAGTAGCTTGCGCATATTACTCACGCGTATAACTCGCACCTTTACTTGCTCCAGCTACATGCACCGTGTACAAGCACCCTTACGTAAAATTGGGACGGTTTTAAGTTAAGAGTGAAAGTCATCTATTAGGCAGACAGGCTGCATCGTCAACTACATTATCGCCAAAAATCCGGTGTGAAGGTTTCGAAGCCTGGCACAAGGATTCGTCAAGAATTAACGACACGTTGGAGTTTCCTTCATTTGCCTGTCAGAGAAACACTTTTGATGGTGAATCAGCTCTTCTCGGCCAGTTTTTGTGTCGTGGAGAAACCTAGCTGGGTATACTTCGATGACCGCACGTATTTTTATGATAATTATCTCAGCAGTTATTATCCATGTAATGTGCAGAAGTGTTACATACGATCGGTCGTAAACCTGAATACTATTCATGTGTCAAAAACATATATTAAGAAATGCTTCTCTGTAAGAATTTTCTATATTATGTAGTATTCCTACACTGTGACTGTAGGTCACATGAAATAATAATATTAAATGGCAAAATAAGAAGTAGCGGCGATGGCCCGGTGGTGTACGTAACGGACTGCCGAGACGATGGTCTCGGATTCGATCACCAGGTACCCCAGACACACACGTATTTTATTTTATAATGCATAAATAGTTAAATACCAAATGTTTATCGAGCGCTATTCCCGCCGACAAACTGACTCTCAGTTTGGTGGGTGTAATTATTTTGTAAAGTGTGTTGAAACCAAAAAAGAAAAAAGCTCACCTCTGGCTTTTTGAACTTACGTGTGTATTAAAAAAACCTCGCTTAATAATGAATGTGTCCGGTAGATGCCAATAGGCTCACATAACTGGCGAAAAGTAGGTGTGTTATACACATCTGCCTGCGGGGATAAAAGGCATGAAGTTATGTTATCTAAGGACTAAGGAGTGTTCAATAAGTTTGACATAACAAAATTAGTATATAAATTACAAAACTGACGCTCGGTAGCACATCTAATATAGCGTTGCGTGGGTTCGATTCCCACACGTGACAACATTGTTAGAATGTCTGTTATCTCCTGCACAAAACAAGAATATATCTCGTTGTGGGAGTTTACTATAAACTTCGCACTTACACGGGCTAGGCACACAATAGCGGCTTAAGTAGCTGCCATTATAATGAGAATATTTTTTAATATTAGCACTCTCAGAAATAAGTTGTAGTGGTATAGCAAATCTATTTAATCGACGATTATTTGAATAATTTTCACAATAACATTACAGATTATTAATTTTAACTACCTATATACATTACTATCTTACAAAATCATTATGTCTAAGAATATATATGTATATAAATCTAAAAATAAAAAGTGAAAATATGTACAGGTGTGTTTAGGAGTCGTAGAATGCCTCCGCATCAATATCATCGGGTAACGTGCCCAGAAGGCTGGCAGCATTGCCACGCTGGATGGCTGATTCTTTGAACAAAGAATAAACCAGCCCTCTGGTCAAGTCAGACGTCGAATAACCGTTTAGATATATCTAAAGTTGTAGTTGAATAGGTATGCCTCATTAGTGACTACTACTGCTACAAAGAAACAGCCTTTCACAGTCCACTGCTGGACGTAAGCCTCTCCTTATTTGAGTCACAATTATAAACCCTGCTCGTAAGTTAGTTAAACCATTTTACAGCCATATTAATTATGATTATTTTTCTTATTAATTTCACTTTGCATATATGCCACTGTGAAGAAAGTTTACACCCACACAAATACTAGATACGGTTTAGTTGGCAGTTGGAGGTTAAAATAAACCTCTACCGCCTTATTACAAAACATGGATTAAATATAAATCAAGGTTTAGCCCTTAGCTTACTTGCTTAAAATTGATTTTACGTGCACTATAAACACATTTTTCTAAAACTATTGTTACTAAAATTCTTTGGAACAAATTTCGAATAAAAATCAGTAACTATTTGCCTCAAAAAGTCCTTTTAAAAATTCTCCATTAAGGTCTAAACCTAGTATTATTTTTAAACCATGTTTTGTAATAAGGCCCCTAGTGTTTTTTAAAGGTGTTGCGGTATGATATACTTAGTTTTGGTCCCATACGATGGCATATATGCGTTTATGCATTTACTATATCTCACCTTTTCAATATTCAGCTCTCATAACACATTTCCATCGATCATCCTTAACTGTAGTAATATACATTACCTAAGTCTGCAAGCACATAAAACTACGAATATAAAGAACATAAACGCAAAAGTCGTATCCCAGTAACAGTTGTTAGCATTTTATTCTCATCAATTTATATATTTGAGTCGTTTGCCAAGCTTTTCATGGGTAATCTAATAATGGTTGTGTAGAATTTGTATTCACTGAGAGGATGTTCGCTTGGTACCGGCTGAATATTAACCGGAGCAAGAGAAATAATGTAGCATAAGCCGCTGCAGTGGGACGTGCATGAAGCATGCATCATTGTTATGCACCCAATGTTACGTACCTTTGGCCACGGAAATACAATTGGGGAAACGTTCCCGCATTGTGGGTAGTGATCTGGAAAAATCGTTAACGATTTTTAAAGAATGCACTTTGATAGGTAACAGATGCTAAATAAGGTCGCGACGGTAAGAATGATGGTTGATATATGGATGACTGGTCATGAAGCCATCGCTCGTGTCTAGTATAAAGATTTTTCACAACTGTTTTATGGAAATTGAAATGTCTTGAAACTCGTTTTAACTATAGAATAATAAGACTTGTAGGACTCCAAGGTGGCTGATGATGACCGCTGATACACAAGCTTATACTTATTTATTTTGTAGTCGGTTCCTATAAAAAACATTGATATTGTAAAATATTTTAGTGATTAGCTTCGACGAAAAAGAAGTACTTAGTACTTTTCACGTGTTAGATGGTCTGCGGCAATGTATCGCCTGAACCTTGTATGGCTAAATTAATGGCTAAATATGGTAATATAGCCTACAACTATATTAACTTTAAGATCTACAAATGAACACTCATAATCACGCAGATCAATAAATGAATGACCATTTGTCATGTGAGAACAGTGCCACACATAAGACGATGTGTCAGAAGTCCGACATCAACCGTCTAATTAGAGAGTGTCATTACACATTAAACTTTACTAGTACCTCCTTGATGTGCCTACACTATACACACATCAACAAAGTCTAGGGATATCTTAATCCTAAATTATTTACGAGTTTATAGTTTAGAACCTTGTTAGTTTCCACAAAAAGTTTATATACAGATAAAAACCTCTTTTATTCTATTTTCAAAATTTGAACATGGAAAGAAAAAAAACAAAATAATAAACAAAATATGGCGGCAAATTTGCTAGTAATTCGTTACATTAAAGAAAGTTAAAACTGTTTTATTATAATTATTAATGAAAAGGGTTTTTAATTGTTTTTCTTTTTTAATTTACCGTGACGTACGAACTTTAAAAGTCATGTCACGTCGTCATTTGAGTCGAGATGAAATGTTACGAGCCGTGGGCATGTTAGAAAATGGTGCAATTCAACGCGTCGTTGCTGAGGCCCTACATACCAGTCAAAATGTGATATCAAGGTTGTGGTCACGTTATCGCAGTACTGGAGATGTGGCCGAACAGCACACAGGTAGATATCGTGTTACTACGCAGAGACAGGATCGATTTCTCCAAATGACCGCCAGAAGACAACCCAATATCACAGCGCTGCAACTAGTGCAAAGGCTCCAGGAGGACCACCAGCTGCTGGTAAGCGACCAAACCGTGCGAAGAAGGTTACATGAAGTTGATCTTCATGCTCGAAGACCATTGCGTGTTCCAGCATTGCGACGTGGCAATCGCGGTCGGCGGCTTTCGTGGGCTCGGGAGCATTTACCATGGAGTGACGAACAATGGTCTTTGGTGCTGTTCACCGATGAGTCCCGGTTTGGGTTTCACCCGGATTCACGAAGAACACGCGTTTGGAGAGCTCCAGGGAGAGTTAGCCGTCTACGGCACCCTCAGGAGGTCCACCCATACCAAGGCGGGACAATCATGGTGTGGGCAGGAATTCGTCTTGGCGGACGAACCCAACTCGTTTGGATCCAAGGCAGCATGACTGCACAAAAATACCACGAGGAGGTAGTAGAGCCCGTTATTGTCCCACACAGAACTCAAATAGGCCATGAATTTCTACTCATGCACGATAATGCTCCTTGCCATACGGCGCGGCTGGTATCGACCGCTCTCCGAGAGCACGATATTCAAGTTTTGGATTGGCCTGCACAGTCGCCCGACTTAAATCCTATCGAGCATGCCTGGGACATGTTACAACGAAAAGCTTTGAGAGATTTTCCACCAAATTTGACGACTGAACAACAACTTTACGAACACTTGCAAAGGACATGGGACCTCATACCGCAGCAAGACATTGACAATTTAATTTTAAGTATTAACAATCGATGTCGATGTGTAATCAATGTAAGAGGTGGCAACACTGATTATTAATGATTAGATTTTACAAGATTTTTTGCATTTTTATTAAAATTAATAGTTTTTTAAGAAGAAATGTTTGTTGTTATCATACTAATTTTCCATGATGATTAAAAAAATTAATTTTTTTATTTAAAACAAAAAAAAACACGAAATGTTTTTTATTTTTATTAAAGACCTTAAAATAATCTATGATTCTTCTATTTACTGTATCAGAAAATTCTTCATAGATTTTTAGATATTTGATGAAATATAAAATATCCCTAGACTTTGTTGATGTGTGTATGTATAATGCAAAATGTTACTGATTTAACTTCTGCTACGTAAGCAGCTCTCAAAAACCAGTCACTACATATTATGTGATGAAGGGCAGTAATAAGCTGCATCACACATTCATCAAAAGATAGTTGGAGATTAACAAAAATAAATGGAAAACAAAATTTCATTATTTTTCTCATCATATATAATGTTCGTTTTTATTAAGCTTGTTTATACAGCAACATAAAATGCACACTAATACGTAGTAGGGTAAGGATATAATTTTATACGATCAAATATTTGTTCAAACATTGCTTTTTTTACTGACGAAGTAATAATGTAGCGTCGCGCTATTACCTTTAGAGAACGTCAGTTTTCTCTTATATTTTTCTCAAGAGAGCACATTATTGTTTTGAAATGTGAAAGCGAAATCGCTTTTAAAATTGTGTGCAAAGCAAAAAGTAAGAAAGCATTTTGTATTTTCATTATACTAGAGGAATGTAGATACTTGTTAAGTTCACGCTTATTTGTGTAAAATAGTGTCTGTTGAAGTAAAAAAGTGAAATACTAAATACAATGTGTGTTATTTTACCTATGACAATCGGAAACACCAGCCAGCTAAAAATAAAAATACATAGGTGTAGGTAATAGTATAATCTCTTTATTATAATAACGGTGAGTTGGTTTCCTTTGCATTCTAACCTTTCAATTGATATCAGATTATTTCCTTCGTACTAAAACTCTCGCTAATCCTTTCTACTTAGCTGAGTGGTTGGATTTTTTGTATAAGAGCGATTAACAATAGAACCGTTGAATTTATTAATATGCTTAATTGTGCTACTTTTTAATTTCGGAGCAATTGATTACTTCATTTATTTCGTAAAGGGTGCTTTGAATTGCAGTCATTTTTTTATTCAATAATGAAGTATATACATCTACATTTTTTTTATAATCTATGAATTTTTCTCTTCTTGGTTCCACTAGGCTATCGCTGCCTTTTCAGATCTCAAAGTGATGCTCCTTGGATTCGAGACCTGTATGGCAGTCTATTGGGACACCTTAGGGCGTCGCTGCTAAGAATCAGGAATACAAATTATTAAGAATTTCTGGTTCGCCTTATCCTTTTAGAGGAGTTCGGTATTGTCAACCTTTTTCTATTGCAATAGTTGGGGTGGTCAATGCGAGGGTGCGTGGTGGGTTCCTCTTTCCTTCCATTAGGTTACAATGCTGTGTGAATTTATCGATGAATATGTTATAAACGCCTTTGTATGACGCTTCATATTTAGTACCTATTAGCAATTTGTTTTGAATATTTGGTTATGAGTTAATACTAAAACTCAAACGGTTGAATCTATTTGCGAGGTTTAACTGGTTCGCCATCGTCCGGGATATTGATGGGTAGGTTACGGTAAGTCTAAACTCATCTCTTTCCGTGCTTCGGTGGGCTCTAAACGTCGTTCTCAGCTATCTTGAAATCCAAGCAGAAGATGCTTCTTATACTGACTATCGTAGGAGAGTCTCTACGAGAAGTATTACAGTCAATACCATTAAATATACTGGCGTTAGTCCCAACCATAGAATATTGTTATCGTTTAGGATTGCTGCAATTAGACGTCTGTTAAATCTGATATCTGAAAGCGGACATCGGTCTCAGTACTGAAAGTCAATTTGTTCCTAGGCATACTGCTAGAGTGACAAAAATTATATCAATAAAGAATTTTATTTGGTGAGTACATGCACCACTGTATCGATAACCTCACGCCATTTCCGTTTCTTGAAGTCTGCTTCAACTTGCGATGGATTTTTTTAACTTAACAACTGTAATATTGCAAGACAGCTACTTAGCATGAGTCTTATTTACTTATTAGGTAACCCATCAATATTGTAAAAATGTAACTTTACATTGGCAATTTTAAGTATCTTTCAATTTGTTAACCATCATTCACTTTGAAAGAATCGACACTGACAACCTATAGAATGTTTTTACATGTCATCATCATCCTCTTAGCGTTATCCCAGTTTCAATCTGGGGTCCGCTTACTAGTCTAACCGGATTTGGCTGAATATTAGCTTTTCCACGGAGCGACTGCCTGTCTGACCTCCGCAACCCGAAGGGATGGCGATATTCCATGGTTTAGACTAGTGTCAGTTTATTTAGAATGTACTGACGCCCTGTAACGACTGTCAAAGATATTTATGACAACCGGGACCAACGGCTTAACGTGCTCTCCGAGGCACGGGACAAGCGATAATTAATAATTCAATACGCACATAACTCCGAAAAGTCATTGGTGCATGCCGTGGATTCGAACCCGATACCCTCTGCATTAGGGTTGATGAGGATTCCTCTTCCTCATCCTCATGGTGCGGAAGATCCTCATATTTCTACAATTTCTCCTCCTCATCCTCTTCCTCTAAAATTAAAATATAAAAATTCCTCATCCGCTTCCGCATCCTCCATCTAATGAGGAATTGGTGTCACTTGTTTCACACGAAAATAAATCGTTTGGCATTAATAAATAGCAAACAATTTAAATGTTACTTAGGGCGTAGGCTACGTAATACATGTAGGTTAGGTAGTTTCGTCTTGCTCTCAACAAATTGCGGGTCAACATGTCGAAAGCTTCAACTACTGATTTCTTTTTGTTATATATGTTTTATAAAGATTGTTTTGGTTGACTGGTTTGATATTAAATAGTTTTCGTATACTTAAATATTTCTCTTATTATTTTCTACTTTCCCGTTCCGCTAATCTAATGGTAAATTAATTACGTAGGTAATTCATTAGGTGACTACAAGATTTCTGGTCGACTGCCAAGTCGTTATACCATAGTAAAAGTTGCATAGGTACTCTTTACAACGTTGATCTAATCTTCTTGTATATAGGCATGTTAATATTACACTATTTACATATTTTTATATCTTCTCTGATATTATTTCTTCTTCATCCGCATCCTCTTCCTCATCCTCTTCCTCTTTGTAAAATCCTTATCCTTATCCGCATCCTCATAATTTAAAAGTTATAATTCCTCATCCTCGTCCTCTTCCTCATTTATACATCCTCATCAACCCTACTCTGCATAGCAGTCTGTTGGTATATCCACTCGGCTATCGTGCCATAATTTCTTTATATGTATCACTAATTAAATGAAAGAAAGGCATTCTGGAAATTGTCATTTAATTACTTAGTACAAACAAGACTCACAACATTAATTTATGTTTACTAAAGTTAGCACCTTTGTGTGAGGTACCTGATCGACCGCACTCAAATAGAGGCTATTGAAAAGCTATGAATGCGACGTAGCAAATAGTTAAAGGAATAGTGTTGGCCAGTACGAAACACTCACAGGTCGTGAAAATTTTGGAGAAAAAACTATCTAGTCCATTAAATAAATTGCTCTCGTTTCGAGAGGACGAGAGCGTCTTACAAAAAGCATAATATGGCAAAGTGTTTTCACAGACGCGGAGTTACGACGCAGACTGGAATTTTGATGTCACCACTGCCAGGCCGGGCGCACTTCGCATTTTAGGTACAAACTTACAAGTACCTCGGCCGACCACGTCGACGTGGTTGGATTTAGTAGGTTGCCGCGCGCCGCTCACATTAGACGTCACGCAACGTGTGCGACCGCTCCGTATTCTGACGCGCCGTGTTCATACACTGTTCAAATTATAAACTTAAACGCCTTTAACAACAAAAATGTATCATCACAAGTCTAATGCAAAGTATTGCTTAATTAACTGTGTGTCGAAAGCGACTTGAAAATTTGATTTTATTTATATTCGAGAGCAACTTGAAAATTTGATTTTTTGTTTGTTGAGATATCTCAACGATTATGGTGTCAAATTAAAGATTTAGTTCAAAAACCATTTTATCTGTTTGAATCATGTAAATCGGTCCACGCGTTTAGGAAATAACTAAGAATTTGTATAGTAAAAATGTAAACGACCAGAATTTTTGTGCTTTTGTTCTACTAGCTCCAATAGATGATGATAGGATACTTATAGGATAATTATTTATTATTAGGTACGTGGTCAAGTAGATAGATAGACGATG
Source organism: Euclidia mi (assembly GCA_944739405.2). Classification (NCBI taxonomy): domain Eukaryota; kingdom Metazoa; phylum Arthropoda; class Insecta; order Lepidoptera; family Erebidae; genus Euclidia; species Euclidia mi. The sequence goes on from OX123189.2 coordinate 35,914,551, forward strand.
AATAAATATAGTAGCAGCGCCAAGTCGACAATCCTAGCGCGCCACTCCGCGCCAGACAGCGACAGCGTTATGTGTTAGAAAAGAACGGGAACTGTTAGGTTAATGTCGCATTAGGCACTGAGTGCTTATGCGAGCTGAATTGAACTTTATTGCTTAGTACCAAGAGTCGTAATTTCAATAAATTGGTTCGAAAAGTGAAGCTTCTGTACGTTAGTACTATTAATTATTCTGTGCCACTGCTTTCAACGCGTTCATTATTTGATTACCTTCTTTTAGATTTAGAGATTTTTAATTATTTATTAGTTTTATCTCTTTGCAGATCGAACAAATACATAATTAAAAACCATCTTTAGGTGAATTTGTAGAGCCCTAGTCTATAAACTTTTGAGGAGAAAGCAAATATTTTCAATTTGACTGCATTGTTTTAGATGCTTTCCGCCGAAGCTCTTATGATACAGGAAAAAGTGGGCTTTTTCCATTGTTCGTAGTTTTATTTTACTTGCAGAGGGAGATTTAGAAAGCTTTTATGTAATATACTTTTAATCTGATGTGTCTAATTGTTTGTTGACTCGATTTGTTAAAAAGCGTTTCAAAACCTTATTACATTTTACCAAAACCTTATTATATAAACCATTTTGTATCTGGCATAGTAATAGCTATTCGAAGAATGAGCAAATATACGTACCACTGTAACAGTCTTGAGGTTAGTTTCAATATTCCCCAGCCAAGAATAATGGTTAATATTGTTTTTATGGTAATCCGTTGTGCTCTCTTTATTGCGTGACAGTGTTATTATGTTAGATGTGTGCCATCCCACTTTTCCAGTAACCTATGTAGATTTCGCTTGTTATTGCTGTAATGGTATTTTTCAACTTAAGGCCGTAAGTCGTGTCGGTATTTTAACGACGTATTGATAGGAGAGGCCACTGGTCTAGTTAGTCCGCTCTGGCGATCAGTTTCAGCGCTATACATTTCTTTCATCATCATCATCATCATCGTTCTAGCGTTATTCCAGTTGCATCCAAGACTTAGCCTTGGCAATCCTTGGCGCTCGAGGTCCCCTTAGTTGTTTAACAAGATATACCACAGAACTATAACTGCCGTCTAAATGCTGCAATTTAAAGGGATAGCCACATGCCACGGACTAGACCAGTGTCAGATTTATACAGGGGTACTGACTCTCCATAACGACAGTCTAAGATCTTTAGCCAGGCCGACGGCTTAACGAGACACTGAGTAAGCGATAATTAACTGTGTACCTAATACGCATATAACTTCGTAGAGTCGGTGTTGCGCGCCGTGGATTCGAATACGATAGCCTCACCGTGGAAGTCTATTGGTATTTCCACTCGGCTATTGCTGCCTCCGCTGTACACTGCTTAATATGTATCTGTTTATTTATTGAGAATGGCACAGTGTACTAAATTACAGCAGAGTTGAATATTCTAAGAGGGTTGCTCAGTGAGCGAAACGCTTTATGAGTGTTACCTAATGTTCTACCTATACTTACACAATGTTCGGCATTTAGTATAGCACCGGGCGCTCGAAAACTTCAAAGTGAAGTAAATTGCTCCACTTACGATTTATAAAAATTTCTGTGAACATAGATTTTCAAGTTAATTAATAGATGAGTATAAGGCACTTAGATATTCACAATCAGAACTTTCTTATATATTTAATTGGAATGTCATTATGTCTAACGTTCATATCTTGGCCGACACCATCTATTAGTCATTTTGCTTTGAGGTTGTAAATTTGAACGTCAAAGCAAATTTAAATTACGTTAGATTAATCCCTTAGATATAAACTGCCAAAACATCGAATGAAGTTACTCCACAACAACGATGGCGCTCAATGTTGGCTGTATATTGTTGGTTTCTATTAAAGTTGCTCTTCGGAAATTATTCAAATTATCGCCATTTTGCATACGATGAGTGTAATAAGAACGAGTGAGTTTACACGAAAGTTTCACACGGGAGCAACCACAGTTTGTTGAACGTTTCAACATGTTAAAAGCCACTAACTTTATATTACCCTTTCTGTAAAAAAAACCAAACGTAATTATCCGATAATTACGTGTGTTTTTTTTGCCTGATATGAACATTTACTTAGTTAAATACCGACGAGGGTGAGATGTGTACAAGTATATTTAAATATTTTAATATAGGCCTCGTTTATTATCGGTATTCTCATGCCAGAACATTTCGGTCTTTCTGCGGCTATCCTTTATTTAATAGGATTCGTATATCCTATAAACGTATCACTGCAAATTGTGATGCTGATCTAAGCGTTATAATTCGATTTGCTATACACAGTTATCAGCACTAAGCAAGATTTTCACTCTCGCTATTAACTACGGAATTCAATATTCAAACTATAGATAGATCTGTAGATTTTAGATTCGTTTTTGATATAAGCTCCATACAAAATATGTCAAACACGAATCTCGAATCTCAAAATCCATGTATGGATCGAATATTGAAAATGGCCGTTAGACAACTACTTAATTCTAGAACTAACGTGTGGCGCAAAACAAGATAAGACAAAACAGCTACAACTTCGTTTCTAAATTAGAAAACTAGAATTAGTTTTTTAAATATATATTGTAAGGTTAAATATATTTACGCAATCATTTTGCGCTATTGTATATATTTTTAAAAGGGCAACTGTGTTTTTAGATTTACTCGTCAAATTATTTTAATATATTCTTCAATTATTACAATGGCAACACTACCATTTTTTGGCGGGAAAGTTTTTTACGCGTGGGACAGCGGGGAGCATTCTTGGACACACTTTTTGGGAGTTGAGCGGGCAAAAGTCGGGCGGTTCGAAAAGTATTGTACGGCACCGGATTATGTCGCATGATTGTTATAATCAGCCATTAAGTTGTGTGGTTAACAAGAATAAAAACGATTGCTATAAGGACCTGACGCCTTTCATTACTGAGATATCTTACATCTCAGAAGTGGGACACGAAACCAAAAGTAAGTAAATCATGAATGTAGATGAGAGTATCAGACAGCGCCTGGAAACTCCTCAGCGGAGTCGCTCGCACTCACGACGCCGCCGTACTCGTACTCGTAGCCACATTCGTCGCTTGCTTGAACATGAGCAAGTATTGAGTAACGACCAACGGCGAGTACGCTTGATGGAGCTAGAGCTACGTGAGTGGGAAGAGGGTCTGCGCCGCCGTCGCAGCAAGCAACACCATGTGAAGGATGCAGAAGCGAGACATGTCAGCCGCAGCCATGGCCGCGGCCGCAGCCGTAGCCGCAGCCGCAGCCGTAGCCGCAGCCGGAGCCGGGGCCGCAGCCGCAGCCGGAGCCGCAGCCGGTTGCCGAATCAGGACATTGGAGGTGAAAGCGGAATTCGCGAGAAAAGGTCACGTAGCCCTTCTTTTTCCACTGAAGATATAGTTAAAATATTACAATGTGTAAAGGAGATCTTGCCATCTCAGCCACAAAACCAAAGCGCTCAAGTTATAAACAGAGGTTTCGATAGCAAATTATTATTCCAGAATTTAATTCTTCTGACAAAAATCAACGAATGGATATATGGCTTAAAAAGGTGAACGAGTGTGCGAAGGTTAACGGCTGGGATGAAAAGACTGTCATCCACTTTGCAATGCATAAATTAACGGGGTTAGCGAAGACTTGGTACGAAAGTCTTAATTCTATTTTATATACATGGGAACAATGGCAGATTAAATTCATTAATGCTTTCCCCAGTGAGCAAAACTATGGACAGATTCTAGAGGACATGTTAAAACGCAAAAGCAAACCAAACGAACCAATTGAAAATTACTTTTATGTGAAAGTCGCGCTCCTCAACCAGTGTGAAGTTAGTAATAGGCGGGCTGTTGATTGCATAATACACGGTATCAGCGATTGCACAATGAGATCCAGCGCACTAGCGCTGCGGCGTGACGATCCTGACCAATTGTTAAAATTTTTACTTAGTAACAATAAAGAGCCTAATATTGTATTACCTTCAAATAAGGATAGGCATACTAGTTCAGCAGATGATAAATCGAACAGTAGGCCGAATGCGAAAGTCAATCTCGGCTTGTATTCTTATAATTGCAAATTCTTATAATAAGAGAAAGGTCATCCAAAATGTCCTAAGCCTATAATCAAGAGTAGTCATTGTAATAAAGTAGGACATAAATCGGAGCTATGTCGTTTGAAGCAGGACACAGGGTCAACGAAATCTAATGTATCGGCAAAAACTATGCGCATTTCCAGCTGCAAACCATGTAATAAATTCATGAAAGAAGTGAATGTAGAAGGATTGCTGCTGGATGCTTTCGTTGACCTTATTAGACAGTCCAGTTTATCTAAACTTGGTCTTAGTCATGTTCCGTTGAAAATGACTGGCTTTGGAAACAACCTCGTACACTCTTTGGGTGCAGTTAAGTTAAGATTAACAGTAGATGGCGTAGGTGCTGATGTCTTGTGTAGAGTCGTAAAGGATCATTTGTTAGAGAAGGCCATGCTTATCTGTCAGAATTACTCTAAGAAATCCCATATTGTTATTTATAAGGATGTGAACAAATTACAGTTTCTGCATGTCGGTGAGGAAATGTCTGATCCTGAGTTACATGAGACAGATGACAGATTGAAACGGGTACGTGTGTTGGCTGATAGTAAGTTACAGTCACGAGCATAAATATATTACTATGGGCAGATTAGCAAAAATATCTGACCCAAGAATGAGTTCAATAATATCTGTCTGCACGTACCCAGCAAAAATATCTGATATCATCAGGCAGCATAATGAAATGACATCAAAATTATATGATGAAAATGTCGAAGCATAAATATGTGATGTGACAGGTGGCAAAATGTTATGATCCCTTGTGGAGAGCAAATATATGTTACGTTTTCTATTTCTGTAATTTGCATTGATTCCGCCCTAAAAGCATAAATATGTGACATCAACTAAGTGGCAATAATATCTGACATTATTTTATCTTTAATTTAATTTAAAATTCAGACGAAATAATTAAAGAAATAAATTGTATTTTACATTGTTTAAATAGGGCTATCGTTTTATACTATATTTATGTCCAGACGTTTCCAATATCAGGACCGAATTAAACTATTCATTTTAGTGGGTAGATCTTTTCTATCTGCGACCGCCGAGAATAGGGTATCTACCTAGCCAAATCAGTTACTTTTTGTCATCTGTCGAAACGCTAGTTTTGTATGTTATTATTTTACATACTCAACTGCTGTACTTTTTTTAAGGGTTTTATTTATATAAAATTTGCTGTAAGAGCACAATTAAAATTTAAGGATATTTCGTATAAATATCCTTAAATTATAATTGTGCTCTTGTGCTTTGCGACAAACTTTTTGATAAATGATAATTTGCAATTTACTTTTATTTATTATTTATTTATTTATTATACAGTCCGATCCCCTATAATATAGTAACATCTCAGACCCCCAGATCTTACTTATTATTTTGCTTTTTTTTTGGATTTCATTGGAATGACGATGATTTATCAAACATCAACGTTGATGAATATGAGAATTAAAAATAAATTGTTTTTTTTTTCACAAAACGTCAATAAAAGAATATTTTACTAAACTGATTGCTGTGTAAGCCATAATTTTCCAATTATATCTAAAGAAATACTTTTTCTAACTGAACAAGAGTTTAAATATAATTTTCCTTTCCTCGTAGGTCTAATATATTTTTAAGTTATTCGGTATTTATTAGTATAATAATACTAATAATGCGCGAACGTTTTACTTCATTATTACTGAAGACCCATCATCATCAGCCTTTTATACTGTCCCACTGCTAGGTATGGGCCTCTTCTCACTATGAGAAGGGTAAGGCCACACCGCCACAGTCCTCCACGCTGGCCAAGTGCGGGTTAGCAGATTTCACATTCTTGTCTTTTGAGAACATTATGGAGAACTCTCATACATGCAGGTTTCCTCACGATGTTTTTCTTCACCGATTAGCAAGCGATAATTAATAATTTAATACGCACTCCGAAAAGTCATCGAACCCACGACCCTCTGCGTAGCAGTCTGTCGGTCTCTCCGCTCAGCTAGCTTAAATAATTATCACAAATAATGTCTTTTCGTAGTACTGATCATTTACGTCATCGAACAGCAGCCATGTATGACACACGGATACTATCCGATGCATATATTCCATTCATAGTTCTCGAATAACTCGTGAGTGGTTTAAAAGTTAAATATTCAAAGAGAGGCATTAAAGTTAATCAATTTCCCTCCAGAGAGCCCTGATTTGAATCCCATTGAGAATCTGTGTAGTTCAATAGTTCAACAATAGGAACCAACTCAGGCTGGAACCCATGATTATCTACGTTGTCACACCTTTGACATTTGGGAGTCACTCCGAGGCTCGCAAGTGTGTGCTAATATTAGTCCAAGATCCCAGAGCCGCCAGACCTACGTCATTTTAACAAAGCTGAAATTTTGAGGATTATTAGTATAAAATCTTGTTAAGAAGTATGCCGACCCACTAGCTTGAAAGCCGGTCCATTTCACAGGTAGCGCGAAGTAAAGCTACCAAAAAAACATACTCACCTACGTTAAAGTAGCAAAGCTGGTATTCAAATATAAGTTTAAAAATACTGTCTAAAATTGAAATTTATTATTGCCAGACACCTGCCGTGGGCCATTACTTCTGCCAGACGTCTTAAAGGTTACTTAAAAATGAAGCAAACTACGTCATATTAGCAAACCTAAATTTGATATATGTTACTTAAGATACTATTTTAAGACTGCTCGTACGCAGCCAGACCAATCCGAAGGGCCATTCGTCCAGCCAGACGCCATGAAACTTTCCGTAAACGTAGTTCACATAATTTTTAAGTAACCTTTAAGACGTCTGGCAGCAGTAATGGCCCACGGCAAGTGTCTGGCAATAATGAATTTCAATTTTAGACAGTATTTTAGACACATATTTGAATACCAGTTTTGCTACTTTAACGTAGGTGAGTATGTTTTTTGGTACCTTTACTTTGCGCTACCTGTAAAATGGCCCGGCTTTCAAGCTAGTGGGTCGGCATACCTCTTAACAAGATTGTATACTAATAATCCTCAAAATTTCAGCTTTGCTACAATGACGTAGTTCTGGCGGCTCCGGGATCTTACTCTATATAGTATTACAATGCAACAGAGGCTACAGGACGTAATGATGAAAATGGTGGATTTAGTCGATTTTAATTCTAAAGTTTATAAATTTCCTAGTAAGTTTATAAACTTTCGTAGGATTCTAAACGGGAGATAAATTGAATTATTTTAAGCCCATATTTTGGCATATTTATCAATTTGCGACGCCTCGTGGTAAATTTATAAACTAATGGATATCCATTCGTTAGATTCTAAACGGTTCGGCCAATCACAGAAGCTTCGCATTAATTTTACGCTTCTATAAAATACGGCAAATAACACACTGCTCTCTGATTGGTCGGTCGGTGATAATGAAGGTCGGCATCAGTTCAACTTAATAAGCTATGTTAGGTTTTCTTGTAACACTAAACACAAAAATAGGAGCCCTGCGAAGCAGGGTTCCGTTGACTTAGGCTCATAAACATCGCTAAAGTTCAAGTTTATTCGTTAAAGTGGCGAACAATGGCGGTGAAGAGCAAGGAAAAAAACACGTGACTTATTCAACAAATCAGAGCGAACATGGCAATTGGTTATTGCTTACTTTTTATTTTACGCGTAAATTCGTTAGTTTAGCCATTTGCAAAAATGTGAGCGGAAGATTATAAATTGTAGGGATGTCAGATATTATTGCCACCTAGTTGCTGTCACATATTTATGCTTTTAGGGCGGAATCAATGCAAATTACAGAAATAGAAAACGTAACACATATTTGCTCTCCACAAAGGATCATAACATTTTGCCACATGTCACATCACATATTTATGCTTCGACATTTTCATCATATAATTTTGATGCCACTTCATTATGCTGCCTGATAATATTACATATTTTTGCTGCGTACGTGCAGACAGATATTATTGAACTCATTCTTGGGTCAGATATTTTTGCTAATCTGCCCATAGTAATATATTTATGCTCGTGACTGTACATTGTACTGCTAGTGTTAGGGTTGGAACAGAAACTTCTTTTGTTGGCAAAATAGAGTGTCCGAGTTGTGTAGAATCCGTAATATCGTTAGCAGCGATCTAGACTCGAAGGGCTTAGAGTATATCAGAGAAAATGATGTCCTTAAAAATAATAGGTTGTTTAGGTGTATCGGAGGTGACAGGAAATGCTTGAGGTGGGTGGTTCCAAAGGTTGCAAGGTGGCAGTTGTGCAAGATGAACCACGATGACATAGGGCATATAGGTTTCGAGAAAACCTTAGATTGCATTAAAAAGAACTATTGGTTTGCGAAAATGACGCGATTTGTCAAAGAAATGCAAATACGAGTGGAGGATTATTACATCCCATTGAAAAAGTTGGTATTCCATTCCATACCTTGCACATTGACCACCTTGGACCGTTTGTCAAGTCAAAGAGAGGTTTTACACACATATTGACAGTTGTAGATTCGTTTACAAAGTTTTTGTTCATTAGACCAGTCCGGAACACTAAAAAGCAAAGTGTTATTTGGGTTTTGGAAGACATCTTTGATACATTTAGAAACCCTAATCGGTTAGTGAGTGATAGAGGGTCATGTTTCACCTCTCACTCCTTCAAGAAGTTCTGCCTTGACCGAGGAATAAAACATGTGCTAAATGCCGTAGCCTGTCCAAGGTCCAACGGTCAAGTCGAACGCTACAATAGGACCATACTTGACTCGTCAACGGTACAGAATCTTAGGAATAGTGAAAAGGATTGAGATAACAAATTAGGAAGGATTAAATGGGGACTAAACAATACCTTACAGAAAACGATAGGAAAGACACCAACAGAGGTCATGTTCGGCACGGGGATGAATAGTGAGGTCAAGCCGGCTCTAAATGAGATAGCTGAAGATACACGCGAGATTACTGATCTATCATCCCTTCGAGAAGTAGTTAAACGGAGAATTGATATGGCTCAGGAATCTCAAAAACGATATTATGACCCTAACAGACGACCCGCTCGTGCTTACAACAAGGGTGAACTTGTGAAAATAGCCAAGGTAGCCTTTCAAAACAATGGAAAAAGCACGAAGCTGATGCCGTCTTATGAGGGGCCCTTTAGAATAGTTAAAGTTCTAGGTAATGATCGATATAGCGTGGCACCAATCGTGGGTTTTGACGGAACTAAAGATAAACGAAAGACAACGATTGCCGCAGATAGAATCCAGCCGTGGATTCATGTAGCTTCCTTAGATATTGATGATAATGTTGATACCGCGGCTGAAGATCACTTAGATGATGACGAATATATATCTTAAAGATGTCTGACACAATCGATTTTAAACTTTCGCGATTTGTATACATCGTAGAAATTAATTAAGCGGGTCTTAATCGCGTTAACTTAAATTATTTAAGGTATAAATACCTATTTGTTACCGACGTTTCGCTCGTCTTGCACCGAGCGTGGTCGCGGAGAGACTGATGAGAGCTCAGCGACGTCTTGTGGAAGTGCGGGTTTCAGCACCTACCCTCACTTGGTCTTTATTTAAGTTCGCAATGTCGGTACTCCGACACACTACACTAATGACGTCTACACACTGTTGAGATTTATCACTGCGGCGGTGTTTACACTTGCTGATGACTGGATTCCAAGTGGCCGATAATCTATATCCATCCTCCCGGTTGAAATTGTTATATTTCTTGATTTCTACCGCTTCACGTACTATCCTGGAGTAATAGTGACGATCGGTGGATAAGACTTGTGGTTGATGCAGTTCTATCCAGTGGTTTGGTCCAGACTCCAACAAATGCTCAGCTATCGCCGACTTGTTAATATGTCGGTTTCTTACAGCTGCGATATGTTCCCTTACCCTTTCAGCGATTGTACGCTTAGTTTGCCCGATATATGAACTACCACAGCTGCAATCGACTTTGTAGACGCCAGGTGTTTGGAGAGGAATTACATCCTTTGGTGTACGCAGATTGTGTGCTATCTTAGAGAGCGGACTGTATACAGTCTTGATGGAGTATTTCTTGAGTACTGTTCCAACTTTGTCCGTCACTCCCTTTAGATACGGCATGTAAGCGGGCACTCTGCTTACCCTGAGGTAAGCTGACGCGGAAAAACTTACTCTGTCGGAAGAGGAACGAGCGTAAACCTGAGTTTACGCTCGTTCCTCTTCCGACAGAGTAAGTTTTTCTTGTATCCGTTGCACCTAAGTACCTCCCGAACATGTGACAGCTCACTATTTAATTGTTCGGGGTCACATAAGTCATACGCTCTGTTCACTAACGAGGACACTACGGAATCCAAGTGCCGCGGATGGTGGTGCGAGTTCGCGTTGAGATACCTGTCGGTGTGTGTCGGTTTCCTATACACAGTGTGTCCAAGGGTACCATTATCTCTCACTGTCACTTTAACGTCGAGAAAGGGTAACGATCCGTCTACCTCCATTTCGAATGTGAATCGGATGTTCGGATGTATGGAGTTTAATTTGTGTGCGAATTGTTCTACGTCCTGCTTGTTGCCCTTCATGATGCAGAAGATATCGTCAGTTAACGCGATTAAGACCCGCTAAATTAATTTCTACGATGTCTGACACAGTTTTGCAAAAGTTATTAATATATTGGAAAACGATAATGTTGTTAATTAGTTTCCCATTTATGTGGTCCAGTTAATTCTATCGAAATATTTTGTGCTTGGTACAGATCAAATGCACAGGGAAGTTGTTACGCTCATGCCTTGACCTGGCACTAATACTTTATGTGGTTTTTCGGTTTCATTATTCTAGGGGATTTATATTATATAAAGTATACCTCTGGTTAATTGGTTACAGAATTAGTTGGCTACAAGGATAATTTGGTTACAAGGATAATTTGGTGACAAGGATAATTGGTTACAAAGATAATTGGTTACAAGGATAATTGGTTACAAGGATAATTGGTTACAAGGATACTTGGTTACAAGGTTATTTGGTTACAAGGTTAATTGGTTACAAGGATAATTGGTTACGAGTCAAGAGTCATAAAATTGACCACTACGATAAGATTAGGTTTAAGATGATCTGATTGTAATTCCTCTCTAATTTAAGATTGCTTACTAAATATTGTCAAGGATGTTTTATAAATTACGAAATAAAAGTAAATGTTACATACAAATTGGTAGTCAAACAAAATGGAACTTAATGTATGTTATAAATGATAATATAAAATTGTAATTACGTATAATATTTAGCTATCTATTTTTTTGGTTTTAGGTAAAGCATAGTTTGTATAGATGTAATTAATAATAATAATAATTATTTTTATATACTTTAGTTATATTCAAAGGATGCTCCAATCTGTCAAGTGTAAGGTTCCACCTTGTTCCCGTGTTCCCATGTTTATGAGGGCATACACATTGTCAGGACGGACGATTGTAAGGTTAAATAAATTTACGCAATCATTTTGCGCTATTGTATATATTTTTAAAAGGGCAACTGTGTTTTTAGATTTACTCGTCAAGTTATTTTAATATATTCTTCAATTATTACAATGGCAACACTACCATTTTTTGGCGGGAACGTTTTTTACGCGTGGGACAGCGAGGAGCATTCTTGGACACACTTTTTGGGAGTTGAGCGGGCAAAAGTCGGGCGGTTCGAAAAGTATTGTACGGCACCGGATTATGTCGCATGATTGTTACAATTAGCCATTAAGTTGTGTGGTTAACAAGAATAAAAACGATTGCTATAAGGACCTGACGCCTTTCATTACTGAAAGGCGTCAGGTCCGGTCAGGTCCACAAATATATCTTACAATATATTTGTGCCATGAAATTTAGTTGCATTATGATTTAAATATGATGTCTATTAAATATTGCCCACCAGAGTTGAAGCACATTTGAGCCCTATTTATGACATTTTCCAACACTGCCTGCGATATGTTTCTTATTTCTTGGTGTATATTTTCTTTTAAAGCTGCGAGAGTTAGTGGTTTGTTCACATAACCCGAGATTTCAAATAAAACCAAATTAATTAATTTTGAAGAAAAATCATCCTCTCCAAGGTGAGGCATGAGGTTTTTAAGGCGCTGGCTGTACTCTAGACGATCTCGGTGATCAGTAGGCAGCAGTTGATGAGTCATCTGAGTTTTATACGGAAACATCTTCAATTTTTTAACCAAAATACGCTGCAGAGTCAAATTCAAGTTGTGTTTTTATCACTGATGACACGATTATTCCATGTTCTTGAGGAATAAGGAGGAGGTCCATGATTCTTTTTTTGTGAATTTTACATTTGATTACTACAACATTTTCCATCTTTCTATTACTTCCTTACTTTATGTTTTCAATATCAGAATGACAGATGTCATAACAAAAAAATAAGGAATAATAATAGGGTCATTACTTTTGCGCCAGCCTGTAATGTCTAGAGTCTTCAAAATGCCAATGGTTCAAAATATCAGCTGTGTAGTTGCTGTGATATGGTTATATATTTCTGTACAATATAATATACAGGTTCATTGGTAATTCAACCAATTCCTTGAAGGAGGTTATATTTGAGGTCATTTGCAACAATTTTACCCCCATCAAATAGGGGTCCGAAATGAACGGTTTTTGGGATATCGAGTCTTGAAGATTTTTTGAAATTTTCCACCTTGTCATCAAAATAATCGAAATTAAAACAAATATTCACTTTTTGCTGTAAATTGTTACTTTTTGGAAAGCTTGTTAACTAGCAATTGTTTAAAATAAAAAAAAATGGTTCAAATATATCAAGATTTTAGAAATAAATATAACCTGCTTCAAGGAATTGGTCGAATTACCAATCACCCTGTCTATTGAACGGCCATCTCAACGATTTCCCACTGAACCGTAATACAAAAGTGAGTAAAAAGTATTTCTCAGAAAGTCAGTACACAGAAATTATTCTCAGGTGTTTCGGAGGATTTATTATATTTCATTACTGGAATTATATTTATGGACTGACTAAAACAATTTGACGTAACAACTAGGCTTTATTCGCTGAGCAACAAGCAATAAAACATCAATAAATTTCCAACACCCCGCGAGATACTCGTAAATATAATATGAAACGGTATAAATCGGGCCAATCTCTTGTTTCCGACCGATATAAAGAGCACAATAAAATACTTGATGTTGATTACCTACTGTTACGTTTCAGTTAAGACGTGTTTGACCTGAAGCCGAATGATTTCTGTGTAATGTATCTGAGAAAACATTGTGCTGTTATGATGGTTTGATAGTAAAAAAGTAATATTAAAGGTGAGTTCGATCGTAAAAAGTATAGCAGCCAAAAAAGGAACGTGGACATAGCTAAAATGTTACATTTATGAACACTGTCTCAATGTTCCTCGTGTAATGTTTCGTAGCTTTGAAACAGTGTTATTGTTTTCTGGTATCGCTCGTAAGTTTGCTGCGGTGGCGCACGTGAATAGAACTTCTGCGCAGATAATATTTACAGAGCAATAGCAGTCGCTGTGGAAAACCGTTTATCAGAAAATGTAAACACTTTACGGAACGTTTTAAATGAAGAATGCGAAAATATTAGTCTTTATTGATTGTTGCCTACATGGTACCCAATTAGTGACTTGGCTCACTTGGCCGTAATTAAAGTTAATAATAAATATAATTGTATACTTTGGTTTCAAGCAAGATAAACATTGAAGCTTAAAAATGTATGTTTGCTTCTAGGGTGGCATTACATGATAAACTTTTCTAAGTAATTGGGTTGTTATCTGCATCTGATTAACGCGTCCAAACAAACAGAGAAATAAACTCTTCAGCTTTAAAATGTTAGAACAGATTTCAGCGTGATTCAATTCCTAAAGTTAAAAGAGCCGATCTACATCCAGCTAAAGGTGCTTTCGTTATTATATTAATAAATTCAGAGCAGTTGTTTCACAATCCTTTGGGGTACCCGCTTGATGACTGACGGTTATGAATGTCCGTGAAACTTTTTATTAGATTTTCATAATTAAATAACGATAGTACCTGATTTAGCACCTTATATTTATCCCCGGGCTTTTCGAACAGCAAAAACCGCAACTCATTCTATACTTAACACGTTTGGGATATTCCCGAGCTTTCAGTTTTTCTTTGGCTTACCAACCGCTTGCCTTTGCCTCACTTTTAAAACATGCATTATAAAGTTTACCTACTCCGTTCCGTTTCCCGCAGAAATTACTTGCAAGTCCAACAAATGTAACTATCAAAAGTGTTGAAAATAACTTTGCTTTCACATGTAATAGAATTTTTGTCGCATAGTTAGAAAATAACTTTTAGTGTAAGAGTAAAGACTTAAAATACTATTATGAATAAAATGTTATAATCATTTATACCTACAGGTGCTGGAACGGCGTCTCAATAAGTTGTGTTGACATAGTGAGATCTTGGCTCACCTAAATAGGTGAGAGAGACTTGGTGTAGGGGTCAGAATCTACATTATCCCGGAGGTCCTGGCCGCCTGAATGTCACATACAAACACATTTTGTCATAATTAACGTAAGCCTAGAAGAAGCTGCGTAATTTGATATTTCTATGCCAAAACATGTTAATGGTTTTAAGTCTTTTAGGGTGACGTTGTAACTGTTTTGTTTCCTAATAAAATAAAATAATAATAGGTATAGGATGCGTTGTAAATTATGTATCTCTTTAAGGTCAAATAATATAGCATACCTAATGAAGAAGCCCAATTCCTATATCTTAAATAATGTAGCATACAAATTACGCTATAGATTATAATGATTAAGAATCAATATCGGGTCATTAAATGATAAAATATAGATCATTGATTAACAGCGCTATAATTAATGACTGCATAAATTATAACAAATTGTCAAATTGTTATAATTTATGCAGTCATTAATAAAAAACACGGATCAGGTTTTTTCCTTGCGAAACATAGCCGAAAAGTTTTTGGCCAAAGGTCAAAAGGTCTATTGCGCATTCGTGGATTTGGAAAAGGCTTACGATAAAGTGGTGAGGAAAGAATTGTGGTCGGTGCTGTCAATTAATGGGGTGGACAGCAGCCTCATTCGAGCTCTGAAATCCCTTTATGAGGATTCTAGAGCTTGTGTGAGGATAAACGGGGCATACACTGACTGGTTTACCATCGAGAAAGGTGTTAGACAGGGATGTGTAGCGTCGCCGTGACTGTTTAACCTCTTCATGGACAGTTGTTTGCAAGATTTAAAACATAGTGACTGCGGATTAAGGATGAATGGGTTACTCGTCAAATGCCTCCTTTATGCTGATGATCAGGTAATACTTGCATCTTCAGCGGAGGAGTTGCAGGAGATGGTAGCAATCATGCATGGTGCGTTAGAGAGGAAAGGAATGAAAGTGAATGTAAGAAAAACGAAAGTTATGGTTTTTGAAAAGGAGGAATGCGTTACGGCTTGTAATGTTTTGATCGATGGACAGCGAGTGGAACAAGTGAATGAGTTTGTTTACTTAGGTACGTTGTTTACAAGAGATGGTAAGAATGAAGAAGATATTGAAAGGAGAGTTAATGCAGGTAATAGTCTGAATGGAGCTCTGAAAGCGTTTATGAACAGTCAAAACGTGTCCAAAAAGGCAGGTTTGGCTGTACATAGAGGTGTGTTAGTGCCTACCCTTATGTATGGTAGTGAAAGTTGGGTATGGCAGAAGAGATTTGAAAGTAAAATAAATGCTGTAGAAATGAGAGCACTGAGAAGTATGTGTGGTGTGTCTTTGACCGACAGAGTAAAGAATTGTGTGATACGAGAGTGGTGTGGGGTAAAAGAAGATGTAGTGACAAGCATTGAGAAAGGCATGTTAAGATGGTTTGGGCACATGGAGAGGATGGATGACGATAGACTGACAAAGAAGATATATAAGGCAAGTGTGAATTGAACAGGACAAAGGGGAAGACCTAGGCGGACGTTCTCTGACCAGATTGGAGACATCCTGAAAAAAGGACAAGTCAGAAGTACCCTAACAGAAGAGCATGCATGAGAAACTTGATGGGAGTGAGTGAAGCAAGTGAGGTATGTCAGGATCGTTGCAAATGGCGTTCCGTAGTCTCTGCCTACCCCTCCGGGAAACAGGCGTGAGTCTATGTATTTATGTATGTCAAATTTATCTTGCGCTAAAATTTATGTTGCAGATAAAATCATAACGGCCATTTACATCGCGAGAGCATTTTGTATAGAATTTTATGCATTTAAATTTATCGATACAATATACATGTACAAAGGTACAAATAAAAAAAAAGAAACGCTTGCCTCGTATCTCGGACAGTACATTTTAAGCCGTGAAACTGGCTGTCGTGAAGATCTTTGATAGTCGTTATGGGAGCGGCTGAATGCGGGTGCCTCAAAATCAGTCTGTGTTGTGTAAAGAGACTCGAGTGAGGCTTTTTTCAAGACAGAGGATGTCCCTAGGCTGAGAGGATGATAATGATGGAGTGTCAGTACCCTTTAGCATACAAACACTAGATTATTCTATGCCATGGAAAGTCGCTATTTCTTTGGGTTATGAAGGTTAGACTGCAGTCGCTACGTGGAAAAGCTAAATATTATGTCTCATCAAGTCTAGTGAGACGTCTTGGATGCTAACGAGATTAAGAGAAGTATTGAGATACTAGCTAGCTTGTTTCAAATTTGAAAATAATTATGTTGCAATATGATTAATATATTAAGTAAAGTAATTACCGAAGGATATTTAATTATATCTTAACTAGAGGTTGCCCGCAGCGAGGCCGGCAATTTTTTTGAAATTTCCTGTGTCTCACCGTTCCTGTGGGAATTTAGGGATTTCTCTATTTAGTACATCCTTACGGTCCCCGAGGCACATACATGCTACCTAAATTTTAGCTTCTTGCTGTCAGTCAGTCAGTCAGTAACGCAAGACTTTCATAATTATACAGATATGTGTTCACCTATTGCTAGCAGCGATGGCCCCGTAAGAGACTAGGCTGCTATGCAGGTAAAAACTCACAGACTTTGTGAACTGATTGGTACTTGAGCCGTGCCTCAGATAGCATATCGATTACAGATATAGATCTACATAGATAACGCAATTATCACGATTTGTATTGAAACCAAGCGTGCCGACTTTTTAATACCTACTGTACGAACTGTACCGAAGCGATGCGCGACAGTATCGCTTGTGCGATATTCATCGTCTCCTAACACACATCGTCAGATCAAACGGCCAAAGCAAACGCGGCAACGTAATGTGAATAAAGTTTACTTAACGGTAATTTATAGTTAGGTATATTCTGGAACGACACGCAGCTTGGAATACTTAAAAACAGTTTTAATATGAATTTACGCATAATATAATTTTAAAATAACTTACCTGTGATAGGAAATATGTTCCTGCCTTTGGATGCTCGAAATTTTTGGGCTATTGCAGTTAATGATCACGCAACGAGGCATTTTTTTAGTTTTTTGCGGACGTTCGGCTGCAACAACGGACGCGCGGGGACTGAAGTTAGTGGCAGCCAACCTCGACGCTTGGTCGGGGTTCAGACACGCGAAGTGCATGCATTTGCGTTATCTATGTCTGTGATATCGATAGATGTGTGTGTGCGTCAAGCCATAGGTCCCGATTGCGTTTAGTGGATACTAGGTGAACAAATAAAATGTATGTCTGAGAGTCACGATTAACAGTTACCGACTGATTTGCGGCGGATGATCTGGCAAAGACTCAAATTTACAGACACACTAAAATTATCTAAACAAAAATAAATTGTCAATATTATATCAATTTGGACATCTATTTGGCCAACCTGTTTAACTAGAAAACCGTCATCATCATCAGCCTTTACAACGAAAAGAAAACCGTATCTCATCCACAATATTATAATAAAGTTACGGAGTAAATGCATTCACTGAACGAGTTGTCTGATTAAATTCGATAGAGCACCAATTCTTGTGAGCTCAGTATAGTGAAATAAATTCAATTTATCAGTAGATACACTGATACATCGAATTGTTGCACATACTGTGTAAAACATCTTGTCGTATTCCTATTGTATGCAGTTGCAATAAGATTTATTTAGTTTATAGCTTTTGTACTGGTATACCAGTGTAAGCCATCCTTTATTATAAGAGACATCGAATTAATAAGTTGGTAAGTAGATTATGTAGCGAGTGAACAAGCTACTTTTAATGTAATTTGATACGAATTACTTATAAAGTATTTTCAAATTTTGACGAGATCTAAAATTTGTTGAGGGAAAAGAAAACTTCCTATTCAAAAGAAAGAAGGTGTACTGGTGCTCGGTCTTTTGTTTCTTTTTGTTATACCGCTTTTGTTTCTTGGTGTCCCTACCGCGCCTGCAACAAACCCTCTGCTCTTTAACATACTTCCTCCCTTCCCATATAAGAATGAAAGAGGGCATAAAAAAGGAGGTTTTGAGCCCGCGACGTTCCCCTCAAACGACGTTTCAAATACTGCTATTTATCGTCGGTTTTGTTTTAGAGGTTTTTACAGTTCCTACTTTCAAACCGATATACCAACTCTGCCTACATTGAAGCAAGATGAGCGAGATAGATATACCAAGTTCTATGTCTACAAGAATTAACAAACTAAATTCCGTTCGTCCGATGTGATAATCTCATTACACAATTCAGCAATTTCGTCGTATGCCGGCGGATTATAACAAAATTTAAAAGCTTCCATATCACGTCCGGATCATGGCCTTCTAATGGCCAAGTTATGCTCTTTCTGAAGTGTGATGACGTCACACAAACTTTTGTCCAGCTCGTTTTAGAGGAAATATGTTATAAATTCTACTATCTTAATATATAAAATCCTTGCGTTACTCACTGACTGACAGACACGCTACAGCCCAAACTACTGGTCACAAGAAGATGAAATTTAGCATGTATGTTCATTAAGGAGTGTAGGGTAGCATTAAGAGATTTTTGGAATTTTTTGGAAATTCCACCCCTAAGGGGGTAAAATGGGGGTCAAAGTTTGTATAAAACTTTTTATTACTTTAATGGATTGTCTCCAAACTTTGTATATTTGTTCCTCAAACGACTATAGTGAACACTAAGAATTATTTTTCGAGAAATTCCTACCCACAGGGGGTAAGATAGGGGTCAAAGTGTGTTACTTATTATTCCTTCATTGGATTGACTTCTAAGTTTGTATATTGGTTCCTCAAATAACGATAGTGAACACTAAGAATTCTTTTTTTTTTTTTATTTCTACCCTCAGGGGGTAAGATAGGGGTTCAAATTGTGTATTAAACGAAACTTATTATTCCTTCAGTGGATTGACTTCAAACTTTGTATATTGGTTTCTCTAATGACCTTAGTAAATATTAAGATAATCTTTTTGGAATTTGTTACCCTAAAGGGTTAAAAAGGGGAGTCGGAATTTGTATGAAACCTTTTTATTCCTTCATTGGATTAACTTCAAACTTTGTATATAGGTTCTCAAATGACGTTAGTGAACACCAAGAAAGGAGATTTCGAAGTCACTCCCCTATATGGGTCAAGAGAGGATGTCCCATTTTGTAATATAAAAAATAACCTCAATGGATTCACTTGAAACTTTGTATATCGGTTCCTCAAGTGACGTTAGTGAATTCACCACTACAACGGGGAATTCAAAAAGGGGTCCCAGTTTGTATGAAACTGTTAATTCCTTACTTGATTTTTGTCATCGTCCCTGATGTGCATTTAATTTTCATGAACTTAAATTTATGCGGCTGGCTCTTACCTAAGCGCTCTTCATCTTCACTAACTAAAAAATGTATGATGGTTTTTCATATGACCAATAGAAGCCAAAATACTTAGAACTGTTATTTAGCTATTTTTATTTATTTTTAAGCAGGTAAGCACTTTTTATCGGTTATCTGCTTTGTCCAACTACTGGCCAAGGCTTCTCTCATTTCATTAACCTAAAAATACTAAGAAAGCGTTTTTGAACTTGTATAATTTATATTACATTTTTTACAATTTTGCTGAGATATACAAATGTATATCTCAGCAAAATTGTGTGTGTACTGGTACGGAATCCTTGACTACTTTAATTTTAACTAGCTTTTGCAAGCAGCTACGCCTAAATGAAATTTACATCGTTTGTTGGAAAGTTTTCATGAACCATTAGTAAAATACACATCTAAATCGATACAGCCATTTTAAAGATTACCGTGAATAAATAGACATACAGAAAAACAATCTAAATAAATCTTTGGGGTACTGGTAACAGGTTAGCAACAATATGCAATACAGTTATTTTGAGATTACAGACAGTTTTTTTTTATAGTCTCACGCCTGTATCCCCGAAGGAGTAGGCAGAGGTGTAATATTACACCCACATTTCGCCATGTTGCATATTAGGTACCACGTAATAGGGGGCGAGCCTATTGCCGCTACGCGGCACATTGGCAGACTCCGTGCTGCTACTGAGAAATCGGAAAAACTAAGTAACACTTTTGCCCGACCCGGGAATCGAACCCAATACCTCCCGTTTAGCAGGCGCATACGCTATCCACTGGACCACGGAGGCAGTCAAATATTATTTATTTGTATAATCTCACTCTCTCTCTTCCTCGCCTTATCCCATTTAAACTTAGGACACTGGATCACAGAGGATTTGAGAGACCTTGTAGATATTGAGCGTGAACGGAGAGCGTTATCTAAAAGAGCCAACATGATAGCCCGTAGATTTGCACGATGCTCAATACCAGTTAAAATAACGCTTTTTAAAGCATACTGCAAATCTTTATACACGTGCAGTCTGTGGGCTGATTACACGCGTGGTAGCTATAACGCTCTCCGAGTGCAATACAATCACGCATTCAGAGCGGTGGTGGGGCTGCCCCGCTTCTGCAGCGCCTCGGGCATGTTTGCGTGGGCGCGCACCGACTGTTTTCACACCACCATGCGCAAGCGGTGCGCGTCCTTGGTGCGCAGGGTGCGGGCTAGCTCCAATACCGTGCTAGCAATGATTACAGCCAGACTTTACTGTTTTTATATGAGACACTGCATAAACAGGCATTTAATCAACTATATGATAAATGACAACAAAGTAGTCTAAAAATGAGAACTGCCTTGTTGGTCTCGCGGCATAAATATGCGCGTGGGATTGCGAGGTCTCGGGTTCAATTCCCGAGTCGGGCAAAGTATTATTGGGGTTTTCCGTTAGGAAAATCTCAGTAGCAGCACGGAGTTTGGTAATATGCCCGGTACGGCAACAGGCTCGCCCCCTATTACGTGGGACCTAAAAATTCATTGCGAAATGTGGGTGTAATATTACTCCTCTGCCTACCCCTGCGGGGATACAGGCGTGAGTCTATAAAAAAATGTGAAAGTGTTAAGACAAATGCAGCTGCATTTATGTAAGGAATTTTACTGATAATCTTTTACAAACAAATTTTTCTCCTCATGATCGGTTTAGTAGATTTCTATACATACCAAAGATAGCATCGACTGAAGTTACGTAAGTTACACGTATTAACGTACAAATACGAAACACTTAGTTTCTCGTACTTAGTTCTGAAATAAGTAACGGAGAAACTTAAAAGTTGAAAGCTGTGTAGGTACTACTATTTTTAGCCTTTGCGTTTAAATTATGGGTTTATGTGACAAGTTATAAGCCCTTTGTAAGCAGCCATGAATCCAAGGGATAAAATTGTCAGCCCGGTAGCTCCTGATCATGTAACTCTATCAAATGTAAATAATAGTTTCATTTTTTTTTATAAAGGGTGTTAAAAATCGACTGTCCTTTTTATAAAACGAGATCTTATAAATATATTATTCGCAGTTTACCTGGATATTTAAAAAATATTTCAAATATTCTAACAGTCCTGTAATCTATCAAATACAAACTAAGGAAATAATTGATTACAGCATTTTGTGGCATTTTAGTGCTATACTAGTCATAGAACTAAATATACTTAAATTCGGCTTGTAGCCAGCTAACTCATTGCTACTAAAATATGCAGACTAAAAGCCAGCCGTCGATTGAGGCCGCCACAATGACCGCATTTCTCTGCACTGACTATTAAACTTTTAAGGCATGACTAACAGATACACCTGACTATACAAATCTCGATACAATCAATACGTTCTATATAAAAATAGACTTTGAGAGAGTTGGTTGATTTTTATTTTATTATTTTAAGGTTCATATTGTATGTGGCACTCTCGTGACGTGTATGCAGTAGAGACGTGACAATTATAAATGTTTGTATCGTTATTTAGATGCAGTTATCCCATTCTGGTGACAGTGATAATTTATTTTTGAATAATTTTCATAATAACATTACAGATTATTAATTATAACTATATTAGTATCTTAAATAATCATAATTTTTAAGAATATAATTATATATGTACATAATTCTAATATATATATATATATATATATATATTGTCTAGAATTACCGCAGCCAGGCAGGTATTTTCTGGGTGCGCAGTGGAAGATGTAATACATCTACCTGACCACGATAGACAAGGCACCAGACACAATGCACTGCGTTGCACAGTGATGAATTGAAATCCAAATTACAACTATCAATATTATATTTTACTTACCTGATATCTTTACTGATGTCAGGCTTGAGCTAAATTAGACACATTCATACAAGTATGTTGGCCAAAATAAATGAATGAAGTATCTTATACTTAGCTATTAAGCTGCAAACGCAACATTTTCAAGACACGTTGGCACGTGGACGTCGATACCGGATTCACAATTTTCGCAAATGTCAATCAATAGTTCACAATGTCTTTTATCACTATTTACCGTTGCCAGCACTAGATCAGCCGGCATTCAAGACGGTTTACTCAATTTAATTCAATTCGCGTTAATTCAAAAGGCGATAATTTTACGTACGAGACGACAACGAGGTAATTTTTCAAGAGAAGGACGGAAGTGACAGTTCAGTGTGACCATTGTCAGAAATTTTCAATAGACTAAACAAAATGTTACTCAATCGATCTAATCGATTTGACTTATAATAAAAACTAATTCTATTTCAAACATCCACCCGCCCCGGACCGGCCTACCGGTCCGCTAATCGGTTGGTAGACGTGACAATGTTGCAACCGCTCTCCTCAGAATCGAACCGTCCACCAAGGCCTCAGCAAATCGGGGAACTCCATCAGCCCCAGTTACCAAACGAAGGATGCGCCCCCTGCGCCATCTGAGTGGCGGAAGGTTAGCCTCCTTGATCAAAACGAGGTCACCAATCTTGAGTGGATCGGTCTTGTCGGCCCACTTAACGCGTTGCTGGAGTATGTGCAAATATTCCAAATTCCAGCGTTTCCAAAAGCTCTGAGTAATCTGGCGTACCAATTCAAAGCGCGAGAGACGACCAGGTCTCGTATCAATGTAGGGGTACTCAGGCAAGGCGACAAGTGGGCGACCAATCAAAAAATGGCCCGGCGTAAGGGCCTCCAAATCATTCGGATCTGAGGAGATCGGGCACAATGGCCGAGAGTTCAAAACGGCCTCAATCTTACAAAACACAGTTGCGAGTTCCTCAAATGTAAGGACAGACTCACCGATTGTCCTGCGCAAGTGTGTTTTGGCCGATTTTACGGCGGCCTCAAATATACCACCCCAGTGTGGACAATTTGGTGGGGAAAACAACCAATTTATCCCACGTCGGGCTAGCCTATCACCTATATCAGCCTTGTTGGTTTCAAGGAAATTAACAACGTCATTCAAATAATTATAAGTGCCCTTGAAGTTAGTGCCGCAATCAGAACGGATCAAGGAAGGCAGCCCTCTGCGGGATACAAATCTGTCAAATGTGGCTACAAACGCCTCGGTCGTAAGCGAGGAAACCAGTTCCAAATGTACGGCCTTTGTGGAAAGACAAACAAAAACACACAAGTAGGCCTTGACAGTCTTGCTGTTTCGAAGTGTCGACGTTTTTACCAAAAAGGGACCAGCGAAGTCCGTGCCAACATCGTCAAATATCCTGCTCTCAGTTACGCGATCTGCCGGTAAGTCCCCCATCAACGGATGCATGGTAGAAGCCTTGAGCTTATAGCAAGGGATGCAGCGAAAGACTACACTCCGAATAATTCTTCGGGCAGACAAGATCCAAAATTCGCGTTGCAAAATGGCCAACAAAGCATTACAACCAGCATGCGAATTTTTAAGGTGACGGTCAGTTACCAACAAGCGTACCAAATGACCGTCCTTAGGTAACAAAAGGGGGTGACGTGCTCCGTAAGGGAGGTTGGCGTTCTTGAGACGCCCTCCAACGCGCAAGAGACCCGTATCGTCCAAAAAGGGGTTCAATTTAGATATTGCTCCCGACAATTTCGATTTCCCTGACTTAAGGATAGCAATCTCCTTCTCAAAATGCGCCAATTGCACAGAACGAACCCAAAAGGTGAGGGACTCCTGTCGTTCCTGTGGTGAGAGAAACGGTGTCAGACGTTTCTGTTGTGGGTGCCTAAAATTAAAAACAAAACGCTTTATCCAAGCAGTAACACCTGACAACTTGTCGAGGGAGCTGTAACGATTCAACAGGAAATCGGGGTCGAAGGCGCATTCTACCTTCTCAAGAGCGAGTGTTCGTAGACCCGGCAAATTAGAACTATTCAAAACTGGCGTTCGAGGCCAATCAATTTCTGGTCGACTCAACCATTCCGGACCCCACCACAGCGAATGACCTATCAAACTAGGCGTCAAGCATCCGCGCGAGGCACAATCAGCGGGGTTGAGCTCACCTGGCACGTGTCTCCAAACAAGTTTGACTTCGGATTTTTGGATTTGGGAAACGCGATTAGCGACAAATACCTCCAAGGTGTGAACAGAAGCCTTCAACCAACAAAGAACAATTTGGCTGTCTGTCCAGGCGTAGGTCCCATTAATACAAATGCTTTTACCCAAAGTGTTAGACACGTGGTTCAATAAGCGTACAGGTAGTGCTGCTCCCGAGAGCTCCAATTTCGGAATGGTCAGAGATGTCCGAAGGGGTGCAACCTCGCTCTTCGCCATGATCAGGGAAACCCTCACCTGACCTGATGCACTAACTGTGCGCAAGTACACCACGGCCGCGTGACCACGTTCCGAGGCATCACAAAACCCGTGAAGGGTGGCCTTGTACTTCCCGGGAGGAAGGATGGGACGAGGCAAGGAGATCTCGTTGACGGCAGGAAGTGAGGATACAAAGGAGGTCCATTCCTCAACAAGAGTGCCGTGCAGAGGTTCGTCCCAGGTCAATCCTGCTGTCCAACGCTTCTGCAAGAAGCATTTTGCCCAAAATATGATAGGACAAATCCAACGGTTCGGATCAAAGGTTCTGGCGTCAGTAGACAACACGAGACGTTTAGTCCAAGAACAAGGCCATTTCAAGTCTACGTTGTACGTAAAGATGTCTTGGACTGGTCTGTACTGGACGCCGAGAACAGCCATCATGGCGGGGTTGTCAACAATCTCAAATAGATCTGGATCTTGCTGATGATCCTCTGCCAAGCCTTCCAAAAGCGCTGGTGAGTTGGAAATCCATTTACGCAACTCATAACCAGCGGAAGCCAAAATACCTATCAATTCGTCCCGCAGGAGGATCGCCTCATCCGCTGTGGAGGCGCCCGAGCAAATGTCATCGACGTAAATATCGTCTTTCAAGATGGCGGAGGCTCGTGGGAAACGTAAGCCTTCTCGGTCTGCGAGCTCCCAAAGAGAACGTATTGCCAAGTAGGGGCTTGATCTTAACCCGTACGTATTCGTATTGAGCTCGTAGACGACCATGGGATGGCGAGGAGACTCTCTCCAAACTCAACTCTCTCAGCTGGCAGCTACGGTCATCAGGGTGGATAATAGTCTGCCTGAACATCATTTTTATGTCGGCCACAAAGACAACCTGATGTCGTCGGAAGCTGGTGATGACGTCACAAAGGTCCTTGACCAACTTGGGACCAGAATGCAAGCACTGGTTCAAGGATACGCCTGTTGAAGTCTGCGCAGAACCATCAAACACTGTGCGCAGCTTGCCAGTCGATGGCTTCAATACCGCATGATGCGGGAGAAAGTAATGCTCCACCGAACGCCAATCCAAATTTGACACTGACATGTGTCCCAATTGTTCATATTCTCTCATGAACTCAATATACTTCTGTCTGAGCTCCGGATCACGACCCATGCGACGCTCCATAGTCAACAATCTCTTTTCGGCTAAAGGTCGTCACTCACCAAGCGGAGGCCGAACAGACAGAAAGGGCAGCTTCGTGATAATCCGACCAGAACGGAGTCGACCAGTGTTGTTCTGGAAGAACAGCTCGCACTCCTCATGTTCTGGATTCAAACGGGCAACTTGAGGGGGCTCCTCTACCTCCCAAAACCTCTGAACTGCATCAGAGAGAGCAGAGCCTACAGTCAACAAATTATCAAGTTCGGGTGGAGGGGGGTCCCTAGGTACAGGTCCCATCAAAGCAAATCCAAATATGGTCGGGATGGCAGTCAAACCATTTGGCACCAAGACCCGTTTCCCACCAATCAAAATTCCACCGAGGACATCAGAGCCAATCAACAAGTCGATTTGTCCCGGTGTGTCAAATTTGGGGTCTGCCAGTTCCAATCCCGATGTCAAATTCACCACAGGAGCGGGTAGCTGTTTCTGTGGATGCATACCCAAAATATTCTTCAGCACAATAGCCGAGGTTTTAATCCTCGGGTGTGAAGATTCAACAGGGCCAAACAAAACCTTAACTTGCCCTTCAACATTAGAGGCTACGTCACCTATGCCTCGTATACAATTTGGAAAAGAGCCCATATTTAATTTAACTTGCCCTACCAAATAAGTGGAAACAATGCAACCTTGTGAACCTGTGTCCAATATAGCACGGACAAAAACAGAGGTCCCCGTGGGTCCCCAGACCCTAACAGCAACCGTTGGTAGGATAACGGTCTCAATGGGGGAGGTTGGCGTTATAGGGCAGGGGTCAATGACCTATTGTTGCATACATATATATATATATATAATATAAACGCACCTGCAACGTCGTACAAATTGTGTCTTGTATTTGAAATAGGTACCGCTCCATGCTGTTTGCTACTTTGTTACACGAATTAAAGGAGAATACGTTGTGTTGTGTTGTGTGTCATAAAATATGGTCACGTTGAAAGGTAAAGAATGTGCGATTCGTATAGTAATACTAGCAACCATCTAGCACCCCATCTCGGCTTCGCATTGATTTTCTTTATGTCCTTTAAATTTATCATGCGTATATCTAAGCCATACATTCCTATTCAGCCATTAGTAAAAATCGCAGCAAAATCCGTTGCGTAGCTTAACAAATATCATCGTACAGACGTGCAAATTGGTTTTATGTCATGCAAAGAATTAAAAACATACAAAAGTGTATAATAATGCTTGTACCCGTATTCCCGAATGGGTAGGTAAATGTATGTTATTGCATGGTTTCGCCTTCTTCATCAAGTAGAAGGTGCATCTCTCGATGCCAAACTATTCAAGACTGTATTCCAGAAATAACTTCGTATTTACGTATGCGATAATATGAATATAACCAAATATTGTCATGTTTACGCTGATGCGGCTCGTAATGCAAGTCGATTTCCGGGTTGAGCATTGTTGTTGGTAAAGCCTACGTAGCATTTAGTCACCCTAAGCGACTATATTACAGATATTTTCAAGACATCAGCATCGGTCACCATAGCAAGTTGCTTAAGATTTATGATGGCAAATGGAATAGAGGGTTTTATTGTAGATCTGTGCCTGTTAATGGGCAAACATGATGATGATATGTACCTCATAAATAATCGTTCTTTATTATGTATTATTTCCGTAGGCATACATTATTTATTTTTTTAAAGCATTCTTTTAGAAAATTCATACTGCTGAAGTATTCATTTTCTTCACCTTCATCCAATAAAAACGTACTCGTAATATTGGCCAGCAACAAAAACCAACGAGATCATTTCTGTCCAAACCCCGAACAAAGATGACATATTGTTTTATAATTGCGTGCTTAAAGCGAATTAACTGGCAGTTTTAAGTGGGTCGTGCGCCAAATGGCAAGGTGTTTACGCAACCTATTCTGTTAGCTTTTATAACAAAACCGCAGCAAATTAGCTGCCATTGTTACTTAAATTCTAGCTGTTGTGCCGAAGAGTTCCATTGTTTGTTCATTTTATACACACCTATATTCTGAGTGCTGTTTAAAATATTATATTTTAAATTCACGCATACATTTTTGCCTTTTTCATCTTGCTTCTTTTAAAAACTTACCTTTTAATTTTACAAACATTGTAACATGGACATGGAAATCTCAGCTCTCACCTTCGGAGCAACAGCTATTTGCGAATCGCATAAATTGTCCCGTGTCGCGTGTGGGCGAACCTACATCGTTCAACCTGGTGACAGAGCGCCGATCGCTTAAATACTGTGCTACCCGTGCAGCCAAAAGCGTGAAATTCCCAAAGGTATATGCTGAGGTTCTCGTACTGGACACGTTTATAGCTGTTTCGTGCTATTACTGAGAACTGTATAATTGAAAATCCAGTTCGGTGCTTGGTCCATTGCCAATAAATGGAACTGCTAGCATTTAAAAATACTACAATTTAAGGTAGGTACTACACAGTACCTACTTTATATTATTTTTTATTTTGGACCTCGTTAAGTGCAAAGATGACTAAGCTCTTTGATTAAAATACAGCTATTTAAGCTCAGTGAAAGATTTGCAGCTCGTAGATACAACACAGATACGTCTACCTACTTGTTTCATTTTAGGTTTGGACCCTGCGCTACCACTGTTTACAGTAGGAAATAAAGACAAGCCTAGACAAGCACGATGCCCGTCATGTGGAAGTCAGACACATTCGCGGAGGCTACCTGGGCTTCAGTTCACCTCTAGGACATATTGATTTCTACCCGAATGGAGGAACGAGGCAGCCGGGCTGCGGGATTGACTATAGAGGTAGGTTTATCCCAACGGTAAGCCCAAACAATCCCTAACAATGTATTTCGGTTCAAATATGCTTACTCTCGCAGAGCTTCAACTACTGCTGCAAGAAACATGAGAACGGTGGGTTTCTGTTGATGTCCACACTGGAGTATGATATTTGTAATTTTCTCACACACAAGGGGGAAATAGGGAGAGATTTTTTTACAAAGATTTCGCAGTTAGCTCTTTAATATTGGGAGCAACAGCTAATCAGTATATATGTTAGTATGTACATGCAAAACGTAATGTGAAGTATCTCTAACCAGTTGCCGACTAGAGTTAGTGATTTTACCCGCTATATATTTTGCATAACCACGTTTCTCCGCAGTGAAAATACAATGGAAACTCTATACGCTATAGTGCTTGAAAGCGATATGCCCTTTTTGTCTTAGAAACACCTAACTTCATCAAGTTGAAAGGGACATTAAATACGGACGTCTTTACAGCACCATAGTTTTATGGGAGTGCCTTTTTATTTAATACTAATACTGTTGTGTTACCATAAGATATTAAGTACCTCAAAGTAATATTTTATAGAATTGTAAAAGTAAGTAGGTATTTAATTTAATTGTTAATTAAGAACAGCACTTAGAGTTGACTCAACGTATCTTTGTTAAAATCTCTCATATTAATTTATGGTAAAATTACGAGTATATAGGGTGAAGCAAAAGTTATAAATATATGTAATGATCGTCTTGAATTGATAGTTAAACTAAAAATATGGTTTAAATGTTTTTAACTTCTCATATTTTAAACTTAAGATAATTATCATCATTAAAACCGATTATCGTCTTAGCGTTGTCCCGGTTGCATCTTATATGTTTGTATTGGTAATAAAATTTCCTAAGTAGGTATATAAAATGATATGTGAAACTATTCGATGTTCTTGATACCTGTTCTTATTATATTGTTTTGCTACGAGGTGGAAAATCTCTTCGCATCTCCGGCTCTACGGAAAATTTTTGCCAGAGTATGTGACGTGTGACTACTAAAACCCACCCCAAGTGCACCGAATTAATATTTTTTGGCCTACTACACGATCTATAATAAAATGCAGAGTACTATATTATCTGGCTTCGAGTATAAATGTAATTTACTTATAGCTCATATACAATTATGCGCCTCCGATTTTCAGCTGCTCAGCTAGTTATTTTGAATGGGAAAACGGCATATTTATATACGAACAAAAAACAATTGATTTTATTTAAGAACATAACGAGCAAAAAAAATAGAAAGCAAGTAACATAACGAACTAAAATTAACATTAAATATCACTCTGTATATTGTGCATGGTAATTACACTGATTATAAACTATTAATTGCATTAAGGTTAGTGCACAAATATAATTGAGCTGGGTTAGTTTGTAATTAGATGTTAAATAAACGTCATCTGAATAGTTGAAATTCGTTTTCAGCAGCAGTCTGGACAGCTATTTAAATTACAATTTGATTTATATCAACGAAATATATGCGAAAATGACATGCACCGTAGTGCATGTCATTTTCACATATATCTCGTTGATATAAAAATAACATTACAAAGCTCCGGTGAAACATATTTCACCGGAGCTTTGTAATGTTATTTTTAGGACTTCATAGTAAATTACAAGGTAATAGTTTCGCCATGTCCATCCGTCCATTTGTCCGTCCGCAGTTTTACGCAAAAACTATAAGCACAAGTTTTAAAAGGGTTTACAGTTATCTCGGTACCTAGACGACGGCTTGCTTGCGTACACTTTAAGACAGTTTGCCACTGTGCGTGATATTGCTGGTTTAACAGTTTAACACGCTCTACTACTGACTGCCGGTTGGCGCAGCAAGAGTGTAAGTAATCGATTCCCGCTCAAGTCAAACATTTGTGTGACATGGATGTTTGTCTTGGTCTGGGTGTTTCTATGTATAATATGTATGTATTTACAAAAAGAAAGTATATAGGTTATGTTTATCAATTATCTAGCACCCATAGTACGTACAAGCTCTGCTTAGTTTGGGACTAGATGGTGATGTGTGTATGTGGTAGAATATTATTATTATTATTATGCATCAGTCGTTTTCGTTTCAAAATACAGTGGCAAAGAGTACCGCGCCGGTGTTCTTTTGGAGATACATACTCGCGGTTGATCACCCGCTACATACGCATCTGTGTTGCCGAGATACTTTCCTTGGCACATGGTGCGGTTTCATCCTAATTTTGCGCAACTTCAGCAGCCAGCTTTTAGCAGGCTTCTGAAGTTGCAATTAGTAGTGTTAGTGAGCTGCAGTAGTTACTTCATATTACAATGGGTACAAAAGAATCTCGTCAGCCATTAAAAGCAAAAAACTTATTTAATTTTATTATACTTTCAAGGTTAGAAACGTTGCAGATAGTGAACAATTAGTAAATAATATGCTAATTATACTATGATCAATTATTTACCAATTTCCACCTTTATATAATTTATAAATAAACGGTTTAGTATAAGACTAACATAACATATAAATAAGAACGTTATTAAAATCGTTTATATAAATAAGGGTTCCTTGTAGGTTACTGCGGACCCCTTAAAAGAAGAGATCAAAACATTATGACACACACTAATTGCAAATATGTTCATTATTGTGTGATTTCAGGTCTGTGTGCCCACAACAGTGCTCATATGTTCTTCGCGGAGTCCATCATATCGGATACACCGTTCACGGCAGTCAGGTGTAGATCCTACGATGAACTGTACTATACCGGGTCTTGTAAAAGCACCGGTGAAAAACTTATTATGGGAGGCTTTGACATACATTATGGGTAAGTTTCGTAGTACTTACTCACTTCTACTTAGCAAGAATAAGCGCATCATCGTGTTGCTCGTCTAGGAACCAAATAATAAGTAGGACCTAAATTCTGCAAGGCGTGACAAGGCGTGACAAAAACACCGAGCTGATTTTAAAAATGGCAAATAGTCTTGTGAAATTTTTATAATCTACTTAACTAAATGTAGTTATCTGGGAGAGCTGTTCGATTCGGTTCGATCTTTTTTAAGTGTTCTTCATTTGAAAATTTTGAGTACTTCTGCAGTCTGCAGTATACAAAAATACCTGTCGTGATCGGTCTTTATAATGTATGTAAGTATATAACCAAATTAAATGAAATTTAAAAGGTCTCAGTCTATAAGACTCTTGGTTACATATTCGCAGCAATTCATTTCAGCTATGCTGGGTGTAATTAAATAGATCTGTTTAACAGTTTTCCTACAAAGATTACATACTTATTAAATCCGAAACATTTTTCTAAACGTAGAAACCTACTGCGTCAATTTTGTAATTAGTTCGTGAATTTGGATGGGTGAGTGAGTTTGAGTGATTATTTAAAGGTTAACTTGTGACATTTTGTAAAGGCGCTCCGTCCGAGTGGGTCTCCACTGAGAGCTAATTAAAATGAAGTTTGAACAAGTTCAGAATATCCGTACAAAATCTTTTCGTATATATTTACAAATACAATATTGTATATACGAAAATTGCTCTATTTATTTTTATGTTTTCATGACGGAACTCACGACTCAATATAACAATATTGAGTCTTGTGAGTATTGTGAAGCTGAGTAAAAATATGTGATAGTGGTTTAAAGATATCCATTTTAAAAATAAAATACGTCTTTTTATATTTATATTTCATTTCTTTATAAGAGTAATTTTTAAATTGTTTTATAATAGCAAAAACAAATATACTGATAAGGTGCTTTAAATTTATAAAACTAACGGAATGGTGGCCACGGATGGGTAAAGAAGTGTCGGACGTCCCTTAGCAAGATGGGTCGACGATATTGTTGCGGTCGTGGGCCGAGCCTGGGCTAGATTAGCACAAGATAGAGCGAAATGGCATCAACAAAGAGAGGCATATGTTTAGCAGTGGACAAAGTCAGGTTGTGGATGATGATGATGATGAGTGAAAGTACCTCTATTATAGCCGATGTGCTTGCATAAATACTGAATATTATATACAAGCATATAAAATGTAGATATACCCATCAGGCGTAGTCATAAGGCATAACTACTTAGTTTTGCATTATTAGACAATTTATATTATCGTTGTTAGCAAATCATCTCAATTAACAAAATATATTTCGTTTCATTTTATATTATTTCTAGTAGACTGCACTTACTAACTTGACACCTAATTATATCGATGTTGTTCAATGAAAGTGTTACTAAATCATCACTTGCACTAAACCATAATTCAAGTAGGATTTGATATTTAATATACCAATTAATAAACATTGGAAATGTAGCATATCTGAAGTATTCATTCATTCACGTTAAACATTCGCTGTAACAACAAAAGAAGGTTATTTTAAGTATCCATGAACACGGTTAGATAACTTTCGTTGCTTCAATGTTTAATTAAACAAAGAACACTCGTTTGTTAGGCAGTAACAATATTAGCTTAAATCTTGGAGATCAACGCTCATTGTTCGTTTCAGGAAGGATGGTATTTACTACCTAAGGACAAATGCAGAGAAACCCTACGCACTGGGAGACCCGGACGGTGGCCCAGCATGAATAACGATAAAATATGAATACCCCGCTTTGCCAACTTCGCCTATAAATTACATTTTTAAAGAATTTATGACTGAGTGGTTCGTTTTTATTCGCGACCGGCGCGGTCCGGTGGCCTTTCATTAACTTTGTGGCTCTAATTTCATATAACACCATCTGATGTGAACACAATATTTATTACTTCTATTTGAATAACTGCTAAAATAAATACTCATATAAAATTACCATCTTAAAATAAATACGCAGCATTTACAGACTTAAAGAACTTCTCTTTAAACGGGTCTTTTATATTGAATTTGATTCAGAATCAAAATATCCATGTAAAAGCTTATTAAATGTTTTTGAAGAGTTCTTAATA
Organism: Euclidia mi; assembly: GCA_944739405.2. Lineage (NCBI taxonomy): Eukaryota > Metazoa > Arthropoda > Insecta > Lepidoptera > Erebidae > Euclidia > Euclidia mi. Next base: position 35,948,420 of record OX123189.2, read on the forward strand.
ATCGAAAATCGTTAATATCGCATATTTATTGCTTTCACTGAAATTAATTTATCACAATACAAAGAAATGTAATTCCTTCGCTAGAAATATATTGTGCTTTTGAAAATAAAACATACTGCAATATGCATTAAAGTAAAATTTTGCAGTCTACTTAAAACATTATTCGGTTTTGTTGCTATTAATATTTATTATGTAACTTGAAAAAGCATTTAAGCAGCACGTTTTATATAAAACATAAGTATGACTAGAGTTTTAATTTATATGAGAAGTTGATTTTGTTGGCAAATCCCCAAAAGTCGGCCTACAACAATTTGTTACTTTAAATGAAAATTAATTCGAGCCGCGCCCGTTTGTTTGTTCCGAATGAAATGAAAATTTTATTTTCACCTCAGCAGGGCTCAGCAGCTCAAACATGTCGCTTTTGCTGCAAGACAACAGTGAACAATACGCGATTTTGATTCGAGCGTGAGTAAAAGTAGCTTTTTAATTTTTCAATCTTCAGTGCCACGAATTGACATTGTTCAGCCATAAATTTGAAAACATTCGAATTTTACTGTGCTGTGTCTCTTTCACATGCATATAAAAAGTGAGTGAAAAACAAACCCTGCGAATTCGAAATTCGATTTTGGAATTCGACCTCAAAGAAAACACCTTCGGAAACGCAAATAAAATAAAAATTGGGCAAGTGCGAATCGAACTCGCGCACGAAGGGTTCCGTACCGTCATCTATAAAAGAAAATCACGTTCGTTGTATGTATACTTAAATCTTAATATATAAAATCCTTGCGTTACTGACTGACTGACAGGCACGCTGCAGCCGAAACTATTGGGTGCAGGAAGCTGAAATATGGCATGTATGTTCCTTGGAGACCGTAGGGGTGCACTAAGAAGGGATTTCCCGAAATTCCCACGGGATCGGCCAAAATATTTTATAAGTTTCTACCTGTTTATTAAGATCGAGTAACAAATTGCTTAAAATTACGTTTGTTGTATGGGAGCCCCCTTTATTATTTACTTTTTAAAAATTTAATTATTTATTTTGAAAGGTAATATACAACTACATATTCTGTGAAAATTTAAAGCGTCTACCTGTTACAGTTAGTAATTTTGAGTAAAAAATACGAAAAAAACCACGTTTTTTGTATGGGACCCCCCTTAATATTTTATTTTTTTTAAATTTTTTGTATTTGTTGTTATAGCGGCAACCGAAATACATAATTTGTGAAAATTTCAGCTTTCTAGCTATCATGGTTTATGAGATACAGCCTGGTGACAGATAGACGGACAGACGGACAGACAGACAGCGGAGGCTTAGTAATAGGGTTCCGTTTTTTACCTTTTAGGTACGGAACCCTAAAAAGATATTTGTAATAAAGAAATGTCTTTTTTAAATGTTATTGTTTATATGTTTAATTTACTTTTGGATTTTAATAAAAATAAGTCTAATTAATAGTATAAAATTAGTATTTAACCAATACATTTTTATTTGGAATTACAACAATGATACATTTGAAAAATAAACATCAGCGACGCAGTATTAAAACGCGATTTAAAAAATTAGCGGGAATAAAAATTTCGCTGATGCTGATACAGTATAGCTTAACGTGTTAAATTATATTAATATATAAAATAATCTAAAAAGATGAGTGAAAATAGTGATGATGACTGTACTTTAACACCAGAAGAGTTAAATTAACAAGTGATTAATGCAGAATTCAATCTATTCCTGTTCATTTCTATGTCTCCTAAGTAATATGTGTTCTCATTGCAGTGGTGAAAAGGTATGTGTGCTACACGAGAGCAAAGCTTTTTGTATCTGGTGCTGTTGAGTCCCTCACTACGCTCAGGATTCTAACTTTGATTCACTCGCTACGCTCGTGAATCAATCATAGAACCCTTCGCTTGCTCGGGACTCAAAATCAGCACTCGAAACAAAAAACAACTTTGCTCTCTTGTTGCACAAATAACTATTTGCCACTGCGGTCAAACTTAATTACTACTTACAGATTGTGACCTTAAAAAAAGCACTGAAATTATTATAGTTTTATCCATTTGAAGGATCTACATATGTACCTATCTTCTTTTTTATTCTAATTACTAGCAGCATTGAAGATTTTTTGTACATTAAACGTGCGTATAATTAAATAAGCTTTATCTGTGCAAACAATATTATCATGTAAATTAATAGTAGATGTTTGTCGGAAGCGTTGTGACAGAAAAGTGTCAGAATAATCTGAATTTGAGAAAAAAATTGCAGGTAGTATTAATATAGGATTGAGTCTAGTATTAAGGGGATTACAGCGCTCAACCCCTGAAATTACGCTCGGTTCAAGGAAGTTTCTACAGGAATCCTTTTATGCGGTTGCCAAACAAAAATTATACAAGTAAACTAGATTATATAGGAAAAAAGTTGTATTGATTATAATTTTAATCTACTTGACCAAATTTTGGCAAAAAATTGAGAAAATTGGTTGTTTTGAAACTAAATATCATTTTCTCTCTATAACGGGTAAGTAATTCCGTATGAAATTTACACAAAAAAATGTGTAATACTTAATTTAACAATGTGTATTGTCTAATTTTAAATAATTGTTTTTAAGTTTTGTAATAATCAAGAAAAACCCAAATCAATACAAAAGCCCCGCGCCAGGCACCCCCGCTACGCCCGTGACGCTTCTTCGGGACTCGACAATCAGTGTCTTGACGACTCTTACGACGGGTGGACTGTACGTGCATTATTTCTGCCGAATAGAATTATAAATTTAAGAATTTTGAATTAAAACATATTGTAAATGAAAATAATATAAACATTTCATGCAATTCATAATGTAATTAGGTTCGTAAGTGTATAAAAACTTAAATTTTAATAAAAAAATGTTTTTGAATCAATCAATAGACTATGCCTATTAAATAAAAATAAAGTCGCCGAGTGAAGCGTAGCCAAGCACTCCAAAATTAAAGTACCTAACCTAACTACTAAGTTACTAACTAGTAAAAAATTATACCATCTCTATGACTGTGTTTGTTAGATGCTTTATTTTCATCGAAGTTTTATTTTACGCTTTTGTAATCCTTGCACGATAAAACGAATTTCTTGAGCTCCATGATGGTAGACAAAATGAAAATGAAATGAAATGAAATATATAAATGAAATGAAAAATGATTTATTGCTGCCACACCCAGACCCAAGTATATACATATTAAATTAAAAGAAGGTAAGAACATTAACAAAACTAAAATAAAATATACATATATATCTATACAATACATGGTAAGACCAGGTCGTGGCAGTAATAGGACCCCGTTCAGCATAATACCAGACTTGCTGGCACTGATATTCTACGGGGCCCTACTAGTGAATCACGAAGGTACAAAACAGTGGGTACAAAACACAAGCTAAACATCAATAATTATATTAAACATGTTTACCAGTTACCTACCTAGTGATAACTTATAGCAAAACAAACAACAACAATACACATAGCACGGGTGCGGGCGGCGCTGGCGGAATGGGCGGAGTCTTCATCGCGTCAACCGACAACAAGAAAGAGACATCAGACAACCGAACAGAACGCTCACCGCACGCACAGCGCGCACACGCACTGCGCTGCAAACTCACGACATAGTAGTGCAATATTAAGTACATTACGTTACTGATAGTGCGACAGTTACGTATTTGTAACAGCATTACTGATAAATAACGTGGTACACTATCGTCTTGAAGCTAATGTCACCTCAGTCGTCTTATCTCGTTGACTAGCACTTTCGACCGGTGCGCGGCGTAGTAATCAAGTATGACAAGTTTAGTTAGTACCTATAACAAATATACAAGGGAATACGCACTCGACACAGAGCATGATGGCCGCACTCCATTGGTAAGTGTTTATAAAAGTTTACAGTAACTACAAAATTATACCAAATAACATTAGAATAGAGAGAAAATAATTATAAATAAATATCGTGTCAGTTACAAAAATTTCCTTAAAAAATAAGTGAAACATTTAACATTTATGAACTAACTACTACTATTACACCTATCCATACTGAAAACGAATGTACATATTTGTTATACTTACAGGTCACCCCGCCCGCCTGCATTGTGATGGGAAAAGTAACCAACGCTCCCAGTAAAGAAGAAATAGGTCAGTCAGCACAGCCACACGAACACCACGGACGTCCGACAACCAGCCATCATCATACATCAGCGGCGCAATGCTATTTAGTAGTAATATTTTTATTTATTTTTTTGTTTCTGAGTGGTAAGGACATAATCAATCGAACTGCCTCGCTTGCGCAACACACACTCACACACATACACCATACACACACACACATGTAGACACAAGCAGTACTTATACACGACGCATCGACGCGCGACGCTACTATATAAGTGACGTGTTCAAATTTACCATACCTAGCTTCCGTTGTGTATTAATAAGATACCTTTGCAGATGAATTTTGAAGGTGCTAATTGTTTTTAGGGAACGTATAGGTGGGGGTAAATTATTCCATATTTTCGCAGCGGCATAACGGAAGCTACCTCTAAATGCCGCTGTTTTATGAGGTAATATAGAAAGTTGTTGCGAACACTGTCTGCTAGCACAGTCGCGTCTACTAGTAACCCAGCTGATCTTGTTAAAAAGATACACTGGCTGCTGGCAATTAACAACACCAAACATAAGGGATGCCAAGTGTAGCTTGCGCCGTGATTTCATTTTCAGTATCAACCTATTATTAAAAAAAGGTGTAACGTGACTTCTACGGCCTATTGTGAAGCAGTAACGAGCGGTGGCATTCTGGACTCTCTGGATCAACCGATCCGTACGAGCTAGCAGACGTGGTCCATACACAGTGTCCGCGTAGTTCAGTTTGGAGAGAACTAAAGATTCCACCAGTCGTATTCGCAATTCTTCGGATAAATATGGTCGCATTTTGTAAAGGATACGTAACCTGTAAAAGGTGGACTCGAGGAACTGACTTACCTGATGGTGGACCCCGAAGGTAGGTAGACCTCAGTCATGGCACTACGTAAACATAGTCATGTTGGTACTCATTTGAAAGAACTTCCGGAGATTTAGGTGACTGTGAGGAACTGACTTACCTGATGGTGGACTCCGAAGGTAGGTAGACTTCAGTCATGGCATTACGTAAAGGTACATATTGGTACTCATATGAAAGAGCTTCCGAAGACCTAGGTGACTGTGAGGAACTGACTTACCTGATGGTGGACTTCGAAGGTAGGTAGACCTCAGTCATAGCACTACGTAGGTAAACATAATTTTTGGTACTTATTTGAAAGAGCTTCCGAAGACCTAGGTGACTATGAGGAACCAACTTACCTGATGGTGGATTCCGAAGGTAGGTAGACCTCAGTCATGGCAGTACGTAAACATACATGTTGGTACTCATTTGAAAGAGCTTCCGGAGATTTAGATGACTGTGAGAAACTGACTTACCTGGTGGTGGACTCCGAAGGTAGTTAGACCTCAGACATAGCACTACGTAAACATACATGTTGGTACTCATTTGAAAGAGCTTCCGGAGACCTAAGTAACTGTGAGGAACTGACTTACCTGTTGGTGGACTCTGAAGGTAGGTAGACCTCAGTCATGGCACTACGTAAACATACATGTTGGTACTCATTTGAAAGAGCTTCCGGAGACTTAGGTAACTGTGAGGAACTGACTTACCTGTTGGTGGACTCCGAAGGTAGGTAGACCTCAGTCATGGCACTACGTAAACATACATGTTGGTACTCATTTGAAAGAGCTTCCGGAGACCTAGGTAACTGTGAGGAACTGACTTACCTGTTGGTGGACTCCGAAGGTAGGTAGATCTCAGTCATGGCACTACGTAAACATACATGTTGGTACTCATTTGAAAGAGCTTCCGGAGACCTAGGTAACTGTGAGGAACTGACTTACCTGTTGGTGAACTCCGAAGGTAGGTAGACCTCAGTCATGGCACTACGTAAACATACATGTTGGTACTCATTTGAAAGAGCTTCCGGAGACCTAGGTAACTGTGAGGAACTGACTTACCTGTTGGTGGACTCCGAAGGTAGGTAGACCTCAGTCATAGCACTACGTAAACATAGTCATGTTGGTACTCATTTGAAAGAAAGCTCGAAAGAGATCTCGTTGAGTCCTAGGTAACTGTGACTTAGCACAATGCAGAACCACCATTTATACTGAACTAATACACTCCTAGAGTACTTACCTGGTCATCATCAGACCTTCAGAAGGTATTCTGTAGTAGCACTCTTAATCATTCAGATATATGTTGAAAACTGGGTCTTTCTAAGTGTTTTAGTTATTGAGAACCGTTGAGTACTTACCTGGTCATCATCAGACCTTCAGAAGGTATTCTGTAGTAGCACTCTTACTTAATTATATCAATGTTAAAAACTGAATCTTTCTAAGTGTTTCAGTTATTGAGAACCGTTGAGTACTTACCTGGGCATCATCAGCCCTTAGAAGGTATTCTGTAGTGGTACTCTTACTCATTTACATATATGTTGAAAACTGGGTCTTTCTAAGTGTTTCAGTTATTGAGAACCGTTAAGTACTTACTTGGTCATCATCAGACCTTCAGAAGTTATTCTGTAGTAACACTCTTACTCATTTAGATATGTGGTGAAAACTGGGTCTTTCTAAGTGTTTTAGTTATTGAGAACCGTTGAGTACTTACCTGGTCATCATCAGACCTTCAGACGGTATTCTGTAGTAGCACTCTTACTCATTTAGATATATGTTGAAAACTGGGTCTCTCTAAGTGTTTCAGTTAGTGAGAGCCATTGAGTACTTACCTGGTCATCATCAGACCTTCAGAAGGTATTCTGTAGTAGCACTCTTACTCATTTAGATATATGTTGAAAACTGGGTCTTTCTTAGTGTTTCAGTTATTGAGAACCGCTGAGTACTTACCTGGTGATACCTAGTACTTACCTTACTGATTAACGGTATATGGGTCATTCTTCAAGGCCTTGATTTTGGTGGTCACACGGCAGTATGTCAATAGTTATTGAAGTTATGGCTTTAAACTATTTTTTATATCTTTCTTTATGTAATACGGCAACCAAAAAAACAGTTTTACTGATATCGACCAACAATAAAAAGCCGATATCTAAATCCAAAGACTGAAAACGGGGACAATATTGCTGTTCTCCGCATGTCACACTCATTGTGTAATTCAAACAATCGTGTATAATTTTCTATTCCCTTTACGAATTGCTATGTATTATACCTTAAAATATTTGTATCGGGTAGTAGTTTTAGAAATAAATATGGACTTACATAAATGTTATAATATTTAAGAAATTTCATATAAAATGTATCGGTCACACGATTTTGGCACTCGTGTGAACGCGTGATTCAACCCTCAATAATTCGACTATTGAATGACTTTCGGCATCTTATTTGTATTCACGCGCATCACCAGTCAGCAAGCGACGGCCGAGGGAACCACACATGATTCTCGATGGCACATACGCGACAGCAGGGGTACGTAATTATTTCGTCAATATTTTTTTTACCTACGTAGGTAAGATTCGTGGCTACTAAGTTTTAATGATTCATAGGATTCTCAACAGTTCTTATTTATTGTAATAATAGTCTGAATAGGTAAGATTGCCATAAGAGTTCTTGAATTACGATAATGTTTTACTGTAAATAGTTATTTAGGAATTACAAAAATTTCATCAGATTTGTGGCATCAGATTCGTGTTCCCAGTACCATGAATCTGACTCATTGAACCACGAATCTGATTAGCAGCTTTTTAATACCGTGTAATTTCATTTTAAACGTTATTTTACGGTTTAAAACTACTTAAAGCCATTTAATAAGCATTTTTGCGATATTTTTTTTTAACTTACCGCCGTAAATGAAAACGATATTGGAGGAGGTGGATTGTATTATTTGATTTCTTGTTGTCTTGGTGACCTTTTAGTTAATACTTTGTTTAGATGGAACATATAGACGACGCAGGCTGTTTTTATATCTATAACTCATTATGTACTGTGTAACATGTATTACACTTATCAATAAAACTATCTTTATTACAGATCAATCTAGGTACATCTAGTCAAACATACCGCGACGTAGCCAAGAGGAGAAACTAGATCTTTCTTTGGCGATCCATCCAGTTATAATCCAACTAAATTCAAAATTAAACATCTGGTACCTAGATGATGTAACCCTAGGCGGTGACGTAGAGTCTGTGTACCAAGATCTAGCACTTCTGAAATCAATTTTTTTATCCATAGGCTTAGAACTGAATACAAACAAATGCGTAATTTTTATTAATGACAATTTAGATAAATCCTCTATTCTTTCAAAATTTCAATATTTGGCGCCCAATATCACTCAAGTTGAAAAAAGTCCTCTTCGCCTCCTGGGGTCCCCAATTTTAGACGACGGTTTTGATTCCTTTATACAGCAAAAAATTCAAAATGTTAGTGAAATTTCTGACAGGCTACTCAAAATTAATATACCTACATTCGGCTTTCACTATTATTCGATATTGTCTTTTTGTCCGTAAATTTACGCACGCATTGAGGTATTCACTTTTTTGGAAAAATCCAACTCCACTCATTCAAATTGACAAAATATGTAAGTATGTATTTATGTTAATCTATTATTTTGTGTGCATGTAAAATCACTTTTTTTTGTCAGTTTTGTGTTATTTTTATTTTGCCTTAATTCTTTTAGTTGCTTGCCTCCGTCCGTGCATCACTTATACAGGGTGACCAACTGAAAATCAGCGCTGGGTATCCTCCAATCAGGGCACCCAGCTAATGCTGAGCTGGTAACCCTTTTTGTCTGCGTAAGGCATACAGATTTATATATAAAATATTTATTAATTGTATACCTTCCTCTAACGTGTAAGTACTTTTTTTGTCTTTTTCTTTCTTGCATCACTGTATGTTTTTTGTGGACAAAATAAATGCCATTTCATTTCATTTCATTTCATTTCAAATTATACAGAATACCCTGAGTAAAATTTTGAATGTGACCCGGAACGACTCGGTGTTTCTACAGGCGTCCTCACCTGTGCGCTTGGGCGGCCTCGGCGTTCGCAAAATTACCGACGTAAGCCTGCAAGCGTTCTTGTCATCCGTCCACAGCACTGCAGAATTGACTAGGAAAATGTTAGCTCCCACACTGGTTGATTCTGAGGTGCTGTTTAAGACCGATGCCTTGAACGCTTGGAGAAATGCTTGTCCAGGAACTGAGTTACCCCGAAACTTATCCTCACAGAGGCAATGGGATGGGCCGCTTTGCAGCATGGTACGAGAAAATCTTCTCAATACATCGTCCAAAACTGCAGAGCGTGCTCGCCTGCTGGCTGTGGGAGAATGATAATTGGGCCTCTGGCTCCAGGCACTGTAGGTACCTCCAATTTAGGTACCGTGTTAGACGATACGACCTTTCGCTTCACTACTTGCCTCCGTTTAGGTGCGTCATGTGTCTCTCCCATCGTTGTCACTGTGGACAGGCTGTCGATAGCCTTGGTCACCATGGCCTGTCATGCAGCAGGAGCGCGGGTCGTATTTCACGACACTCCAACCTCAATGACATACTGCGCCGTGCTCTTGCAACAGCTAGCGTTCCAGCCCAACTTAAACCTCAAGGCTTGGCACGCGACGATGGCAAAAGACCAGACGGGATGTCGTTACTGCCGTGGAAGCTGGTTAGGCCTTTGGTATGGGACGAAACATGTATCGATACCCTTGCGCCATCTCATCTTCCCAGCACAGCAGGTTATCCGGGCGTTGCTGCTGCTACAGCGGAGACCCTCAAACGGCGCAAATATGTAAATCTAATAGGAGATTATGTATTTGAGCCATTTGGGGTCGAAACATTGGAGCCATGGGGTCCAAGTGCGCGATCACTTTTTAGAGATCTGGCAAAGAGACTCATAGACGCCTCGCGTGACCAGAGGGCTGGCACGTATTTGGCTCAAAAAATAACTATAGCCATACAACGAGGCAATGCTGCCAGTCTTCTGGGCAGGCTTCCAATTGACTGTGATGAGTTTAATGACGCCTTCTAAATTAAAATTTTTAATTTTTCACTTGTAACTATATATTAATTAGTTCTTTTTAATTATTTTAAGACTTAATCTAATTATATTTAAATAATTATTGGATAATATGATCTTTGATTAATGTTTAAATAATTATTAATCAAAGACTTAATAAAATGTTTTTGTTAGTGAAATGCAAAAAATACTGTGATTTAGTAAGCTGTGCTAGATATTAATCAAAAGAAGAGTCAACGTTATATTCTTGTTGTATTTTTTTTTCAATCCTTTTTTATGCCAGTGTGATTGTAATTAATAAGACTTTTACTTTTAATGTTACGATAATCATAAAGACTGATTTACAAAATAGCTAGTTACTTTTATCAGACAATTATAAAGTAACACTGTGATGTGTGAGCTTATGCAAGATTGTAATTATACTGTACATGTTACATTTGTATTGTAACTTGGGAACATCATAAGTCAGTATGATTGTAATTATTGAACAGTATATTTGTGTTAGTTATTGAATTGAAGTGAAGTCATGTTAATAATTGAAATAAATATTACTTTTTGATTGTATTTGAGATATTTCATTAATGTTCAAACAACCTTACTATCTTAAATGTTATATCAGTGTGCCTATTGACATTGCAAATCTGAAAACATTAATATCTCATTGGATGATGACTATAATATAGACCTTCATCCTTTATGTTTGCTTAGATACGATTAGACCAATAGCTATGCAAGCAGTAACGTGTAAACTATTCTAAAGTGTGTATTTCATAGGCATATCACATAATAAAAATCTAAACTTAGATGCTTGCTTGATCTTACAGCTTATGAGTCTGTTAAACGAGCTTAAGCTGTTGATTTTAACATCAAATTTTATCATGTCAGATTCGTGGTTTGCTACGTCAGATTCGTGGCACCAACATTTTTAAAAGTGAATATTTTCTTTATTTGTCGATCGATTTTGGTGTAATTACACCATTTGGTTTGTATTGTTTTGAAGTTTGATAAAAAGAAGCCAATTTTGTAAAAATATGAAATAAAAAAAATGCCACGAATTTGATGCGAAGAATCTTGCGCGAAGAATGACCCATATGCGAGTCCAACATGTATTCTGCGATTATAATATTCGGTCCGCCACTAAGCAATAAGCAGGATTAGCGTATTTATTTCAAAACGAAATGTGAGCAATAAGTAGGTAGATACAAGCAATACATATAATATAATTGCAAATGTACTGCCTCCCAGAGAGCAAATAAATTAGGCATATACTAAAACAACATTGCGACGCGTCTGTGATCTTGCCTAATCATCAGTTGATTTTGTTATAATATGATCCTCTGTTAGTAGATGGCGCTTTTATTTTAAATACTGTTACAAAGCTCAGATCGTCAAGGTCATCGGGCAATGTAATCCCCTTAAACTTGGCCCCTTATTTGTAATAAGGTGTTGGTACTATGTATAGCCTTATCGACGTTTTATTTAATATTGATAGAAACATAGAGTGTATAAGACCGCCATACCAAAGTCGTGTACCTATAGTTGGCAAGCCAAGATAAACCTTGCACACTATGTGTAGGCCGCATTTTGGTTTGACACCATGTCTGCAAGGTTTCTCTTAATTTGTTCTCTAACAAAGAAATTGCCAAAAGATTGCCAAAAAATGCAGCTGTTCCATACGAGATTGTTTGCCTGACAATATAAATCATTATCATCATCATCAGCCTGTATCATATGAGCTCATTAGCGTGCCTAAGTCCAGCGGTGGATAAAATTAATGGAATAGCTGATGTTTTTCGCAATTTCGGCAATGTCTTAATAACCAGTACCATCAGCCCCTAAAAGCTGGTACCCATATAGCCAAGGGCAGCGCGGCGAATTTTCTACCGTCAAACTATGACCGACAGTGTACTCATTTTAAATAATGTCCAAAATCAATTCACTAAACAATGTTTAAAAACGCACGCATACACACACTAAACTATTATGTGATAATTGATAATGGACTACGAGCAAAAAATAAGAACAACATCAATAATCGTTTGAGAGCGAAAAATGCTTTCCGCTGCATTTCGCTATATTTTTTTTACACAGAAGACTACTAAATACTAAGAGGTTTGCATTATACCAAAATAAACTTTGTGTAAACGATAATGGCGCGGCGGTCAAACGGTAAAATCTAGTTATGCTGTTGCCAATACTGTAAGATTCATGATCCATCAGTTTAAGGAAATACTTTTTTTACTTTGAATTACGCATACTATCTACTACTCATATATACAGCATACTATCTATGTTGATTTACAGTTAGTAGGTAAAGTGTTTAATCATTTACACACAGAGAGAAAAAGTATCCAGAGCACAAAGTGAATGTGCATTCGGCCGACTAGATCTGAAATAACTGTATGCACTTCGTTCATGTGAGTGCGCTAACGTTGGCTTTCGTGCATTGAATTAAGCTTGGCTTCTGTATTCTTATATTTTATAACATAGTCATGTCGTATTAACGTAAATTTTCTTATTTATTTCTATAAATGTGTTTATTTGACCTAAATAATTATAATTTTTATTTAACTAGACGTCGCCAGTGGCTTCGCCCGCGTCAATTATACATATAAACCTTCCTCTTGAATCATTATATCTATTAAAAAAAACCGCATTAAAATCCGTTGCGTCGTTTTTAAGATTTAAGCATACATAGGGACAGACAGACTAAGTTTTATACTATGTAGTGACAGCATATATTATAAGGAAGCTGGTGATCCTATTACCTTTATAATAATCTTAATATATAAAATCCTTGCGTTACTGACTGACTGACAGACACGCTACAGCCGAAACTATTGGGCGCAGGAAGCTAAAATTTGGCATGTATGTTCCTTGTGAACCGTAGGGGTGCACTAAGAAGGGATTTCCCGAAATTCCCACAGGATCAGCCAAAACGGGTAAATTTTAAAAAATGCAGGCGTAGCTGCTGGCGTCCTCTAGTAAAATATAAATATAACTTAAATCAGTTTCAACTATGTTGTATTACTTAAGATGAATATTTATTAAAAGGATTGTATATTTTATACTAAGTAAAAATAAATGCTAGTAGTACTTAAGAATTGCAATTAGCTGAGTGGTTTTATTTTCCTTTTCCTGGTGTATTTGCGGTATTGACGCACCTACTCAGAGACCTTTTCCCTGCTTTTCTCAGTGGGAGAGCTTATGCTAGTCGAGCGGGCAGTTATGGCGTATCAGTATGTTTAAGAGATAGGGAAAACGAGCAGGCGAATGCCTGATCGTAAGCAATTACCGCCGTCCATAGATACCGCGCCAGAAGGAGTCACAAGTGCGTTGCCAACATGGATGGGAAAAATTTGGAGGTGAAGCGCACTAAATGCACATTTAGTATTAAATTAGGTGAAAAAAATGGTTCTGCTTTCAGATCAAGTTCATGGAACTTAGCCACAGCAGTAAGTATTTGACTTGTTTGCGGAATATTGCAAGAAAGTTGTGTGCGTTTCGATAACGCGGCCATGACGTTTTTTTTTAAAAAAAATGATGACAAGATTTTGTAACAATTTGTAAAAGTAGACTCCCAAAACCATAAATTTGTCAAAGCTATGGTTAAAAAAGTTATAAGGGTTTGAACGTGGCCGCGCCATTGAAACGCTCCAAACCGCGCGGCCACGGAGATCTTTAAAACTAAGCATTGCAGAGACCTGAAATTTTGGTAAGTAACAGATTGAATTTGTAAAAATTTGTAAAAATATAGAAAAAATCCTGAGCTTATACTTTAGGAGCTGTAAAACTAATATGCCATGGCCGCGCCATTGAAACGGTGAAAAACACATTTTCGCCGATATCTCGCTGAAAAAGCAACGCAGACGTCTGAAGTTTTTTATAAAACCTGGATTTGAATTTGTCAAAACTAGTAAAAATAAAACAAAAATCCTAGGTTTATATTTCTGGAGCTTTAAAACGAATACGCCATGGCCGCGCCATTGAAACGGTGAAAAACACATTTTCGCCGATATCTCACTGAAATAGCAACGCAGACGTCTGAAGTTTTTTGTAAAACCCAGATTTGAATTTCTCAAAACTACTAAAAATAAAACAAAACATCCTAGGTTCATATTTCAGGATCTGTACGACTAAAAAATCATGGCCGCGCCATTGAAACGGTGAAAAAATGCGTAATCTACAGCTCCTGAAATGTGAACCTAGGGATTTTATGTGCATTATTACCTGTTTTGACAAATTCAGATGTAGGTTTTCAAAAAACTTCAGACCTCTGCGATGCTTTTTCAGCGAGATATCGGCGATTACGTATTTTATCACCGTTTCAATGGCGCGGCCATGGCGTATTAGTCTTTATACCTCCAGAAATATAAACCTAGGATTTTTGTTTTATTTTTACTAGTTTTGACAAATTCAAATCCCGGTTTTACAAAAATCTTCAGAAGTCTGCGTCGCTTTTTCAGCGAGATATAGGCGAAAATGTGTTTTTCACCGTTTCAATGGCGCGGCCATGTGTATTAGTCTTTATAACTCCAGAAATATAAACCTAGGATTTTATGTTATATTTTTACTGGTTTTGACAAATTCAAATCTGGGTTTTACAAAAAACTTCAGACGTCTGCGTTGCTTTTACAGCGAGATATCAGCGAAAATGTGTTTTTCACCGTTTCAATGGCGCGGCCATGGCTTATTTAGTCTTACAGCTCCTAAAGTATAAGCTCAGGATTTTTTCTATATTTTTACAAATTCAATCTGTTACTTATAAAAATTTCAGGTCTCTGCAATGCTTAGTTTTAAAGACCTCCGTGGCCGCGCGGTGCGGAGCGTTTCAATGGCGCGGCCACGTTCAAACCCTTATAACTTTTTAACCATGGCTTTGACAAATTTATGGTTTTGGGAGTCTACTTTTACAAATTTTTACAAAACCTTGACACCATTTAAAAAAAAATAAGACGTCATGGCCGCGCCATCTAAACGGACACAGAAAGTTACCTTTTCTTTGAAACAAAATCCACCATTTCTTTTATAATTCCTTTTAGAGAAATACGCCAATCTAGGTTTTATCAGAAGTAATAATAATTTAATAATAAAAGATGTAATTATAAAGGGTGCATAGGGTTCCCACCAAGAATTTAGGGTCCCAAGCCAACCTCACCTGCAAGTGGTGCACCTGCCGATCAACGGACGAAGCTCTGGCAAACAAAATATCCCAATAAGCGGCAATAGGCTCGCCACCTATTACTTGGGATCAAAACACTGGCGAAAAGTGGGCGTTTAATATGCCTCTGCCTACCCTTTCGGGGAAACAGGCGTGAGTCTATGTATGTATGTATGTAATAATAATTTCCTCTATTATTGTAGTATTCTTGAGGAAATTTTGGTAAACATTAAAAATAATGGCAGATTATGTCAAGTAATGTCAATACCATGGCAATTTTGTTTCAAACACGGTTCCCATCATGCTGAAATATTCTATTCTAATTTATAGCTCTTGTATATGCTAGTGATAACACACCTGCGCGAGATTGCTAAATCGCCGATTTTCTACATCTTTACAATAAAAAAATATGGTCAGTGCACTAAACGATTCATTATGAAATGTCATTTTATAGTGTATAATAAAATAGTAATAAAATCTCCAACAACTTCATGAGGCCTTACTTATGTACATGTATGCAATCTGCTTACGTAAAATTGGGACGGTTTTAAGTTAAGAGTGAAAGTCATCTTTTAGGCAGACAGCCTGCATCGTCAACTACATTATTATCGCCAAAAATCAGGTGTGAAGGTTTCAAAGCCAGGCACAAGGATTCGTCGAGAATTAACGACACGTTGGAGTTTCCTTCATTTGCCTGTTGGAGAAACACTTTTGATGGTGAATCAGCTCTTCTCGGCCAGTTTTTGTGTCGTAGAGAAACCTGGGTATACTTCGATGACCGGACGTATTTTTATGATAATTGTCTCAGCAGATATTATCCATGTAATGTGCGGAAGTGTTACATACGATCGGTCGTAAACCTGAATACTATTCATATGTCAAGAACATATTGTTCGCGACAGACATTAAAAACTATGACAGTGAATATTGTTTTCGAAACCGCGAGTGAAAATCGTATAAAATCAGTGCTATCCAATCGTGCGGTACACCGGGATCGGTTCCCGGACGCGTCAAAGTGTTAAAAATAATGCTAAAATAGTGAAAATAGTTAAAATGTCAATAAGAAGTACAACACAGCACGTGAACATTAGTTTAAAACTTGTGCTAACTGTAGGGACCTAGATATCGATCATAAATAGTGTTATCAGTTGTAACAGATAAGAATCATAAGAACTAATATTTGATAAACAGCTGTTTTGTTTACATAGTCGTTTTATAGTTTTATAAGTGTTTTTTAGCTTCGTATAGGCTTGAAATCATGTCTAGCTGCTTTCTTATTGCTAGTTATTACCTTATATAGTTAAAATATTACCTTATAAAGTAAAAACATTTATGGATACCGTTATCCCTTTCACTACCCCAACTGCGACGGTGGCAGCGAAAGCTGTTCCCGCCGCAAAACCAAAACAGATGGTTGACGCTGTGGCCTCGGCTGCAGAGGTTATATCATCCCCCAAGGACGGGACTTCAGCGCTGGCTAGCACTAGTACTGGTCCCGTCCTTACAATCGTCAGCCCGTTCGAGATCAAGCGGGAAGACGACTCCTCCTTCGCGGGCTGGCAATTGGTTGGCCACAAGAAGGGCAAGGGTAAGGGCAAGACCACCAATCCTGTTCAGCGCCCGCCCACTAGTGGCCCCGCCACTGTCGGCCCGTCGAAGAAGAGGAAAAACCTTAACAAGAGACAGCGCAGGGCGTCCAAGCAGAAGGCTGCACAAACCGCTGCTGCTGCCGGTGCTGCCTCTACAAAAGCAGCTGAGCAGGCTGCTGTCGCAGGTCCCAGCAATGTGACCAGTGCGCAGCCCACACTCAGCAGTGAGGGATGCAAGAAGGCCGGAAGCAGTACAAGGAAGCCGGCTGCCGCCAAGCGGCGAGCTGGCCACCCTGGACGGCAACCAGCCGCTGCACCACCGAGCAACACAGCAGGTAAAACTGCCGGAAACAAGGACAGAGGTGAGGCCAAACGTGCTCTCAACGAGACCAGTTCGCCTCGGGGAGACCACAAGAAGCCCCGCCTCGAATCCTCCAGGACGACAGTAGGTAAGTCCTACGCACAGGCCTCCAAGGCGTCCCTGGGTGTTGCAGTAACATGCAAACGCACAGGGAACTTGCCGAAGGAGTTGGTGGACCAGGTACTCCGGGAGCTCCAGAGGAAGATCCTGAGTGACGCCTGGTCGAACAAAACCCCCAAACGCCCCGCTCCAGCGTTCACCGGGAAACCCGTGCATGCGGACGGGGTCCTCAAACTTTGGTGCGCCGACGAGGCAACGCGCACCTGGCTGACGGAGGCAGTCTCTCTCCTGGTCCCACCACCGGGCTTCGAACTGGAGGTCAGGGGCCAGGAAGAGACCCCGAAGAGAGTGCGGTGCGGCATTGTCGTGCCCGACGAACAGGGGGTCTGGGACGACGTGCGTGACGTAGGTCGCGCTCTGGAGTTCCAGAACCCCTGGTTGGAGGTTGACAAATGGTCGATGCTGCACTCCGAAAGGCAGTCAGGTGGGTGGTTCCTGGTGGTGGGCGTCCCAGAGGAACAGGTCCCGATCCTGTTGAAGAACGAGCGCCGCCTCGCGTTGGGGGTGGGTGCCGTCTACGTCAGGTTCCGGGACCCCTCAGGTAAGTTTGTCGACCATCCTCCGGGATGCGACGACAACTCCATACGAGTCAAGCAGGACTCTAACACCAAGCCAGGGTGCGACGCAGAATCCGGCCCGTCAGAGCCGGCCGCGTCTGGCTCGGGGGCTGGCCCATCAGCCGAGGGTAGCTCGGAAGATGAGTGTCTGCTCCTGAGTCCGGTGCGGCGGGACGACGGGGTGGAGGCTGGCGACATCCTGGCCGGCCTGACGCAGCTGACGTTTGGGGAGAAGGGGACATCACCCAAAGATAAACCCTCCGCCTAGTAACGTCAACTGCCTTCAAACCAACCTCCACCACAGCCAAACAGCTACTGCGCAACTGCGCAAATGGATGGAGGTCCAACATTCAGCCATCGTGCTCATCCAGGAACCTTGGATAAGGGGTGGCCTCATTAGAGGCCTCTCCAGCCTGGGAGGTAAGATTTATTCTTCAACTGACCACACACATCCAAGAACCTGTATACTAACTACTAAAAACATCAGAGCCCAAGTTCTAACGGAGTTCTGTTCCAGAGACATCACAGCGATACAAATTGAAATAACACAGCAGCCTAGGAGTATAGCGGTTGTTTTCGCATCGGTCTACATGCCCGAGGCCGAAGACCCGCCTCCGTTCGACCTCACGCGTCTGGTTAACCAGTGCGAGAGAACCAATACGGAGGTTGTAATAGGAACGGACTCCAATGCCCACCACCAAATGTGGGGCATGAACTGCAATAACAACAGAGGTAAATCACTGGTTGAATACCTATTCACCACCAATCTTACCCTATTAAACACAGGTACGGAGCCCACCTTCGTCACAAGACGTAGTCAGACAATTATCGACTTAACTCTCGCAACAGAAGGAGCGGCTGAACGCATCAAGGGATGGCACGTCTCGAAAGAGGCATCGTGCTCAGACCACAGATGGATCAGCTTCTCCATGGAAGTCGTTATACAACCCACACAGCCGCGTAGGAAACCACACAACACTGACAAAGTAAAGTATGTCCACTTACTTACAGAGAAACTTACCCTGACTGCTACGCCGACAGTACTGGGTAACAATGAACAGATCGACGAGCAGGTATGTACACTGACGCAGTCGATGTTAGACAGCTACCACGCAGCCTGCCCTGAAACCACTATACCATCAACCCCAGGCAAACAATCCTGGTGGGGCACTGAGCTTGAACGCAAGCGCAAGAAGGTAAGAAGGGCTTTAAACAGGGCAATGAACACAAGCGCAGACGAAGATTGGGACGCTTATAAAGCGGCCAAATCAAGCTACAAGAAGTGCCTCAGATTCAGACGTACCATGGGATGGAGGAAATTCTGTGGGAGCATTGAATCTTGCCAACAAGCGAACCGGGTAAGGAAATTACTGGCTCAGCAACCAACGGTTGCACCAGGTACTCTCCGTAAACCGGATAACACATACACCACATCGGAGGAGGAGACAAGACGCGTCCTACTCGAAACACACTTCCCAGGCTGCGTCCTCACCCCGGTAATAACGTGGCACGATACACAAACAGTGGCGACCGAACATGAGTGGAGACATGCAATTACCGTGGTCACAGAGGAAAAACTCCGATGGGCCATCGACAGCTTCCATCCCTTCAAAGCAGCCGGACTGGACGGCATCTTCCCAGGGTTATTACAATGGGGGGGTGAACCTGTCCGCAAAAGACTTCTGGCAATCATGAGGGCTAGCCTGGCCCTCAGATATGTACCGAAGAGATGGAGGGAAGTCAAACTAATTTTCATACCAAAACCAGGCAAAACAGACTATACCAATGCAAAGTCCTTCAGACCAATAAGCCTGACCTCCTTCATGCTTAAAGCCTTGGAAAGGCTCTGCGAGAGGGAACTAAGAAGTGGGGCACTTAAACACTTACCCCTTCATGCCAATCAACATGCATACAGCTCAGGGAAATCGACGGAATCGGCCTTACATCAGGTCGTGAACCAGATAGAAGCTGCTATACAACAAAAATGCATCTGTCTGGGCACCTTCATTGACATAGAAGGAGCCTTCGACAAGACAAACTTTTCCAGCATAAGCAACGCCCTAGCCAGGCATGGTGTGGATCAGATGCTCATACAGTGGATCCAAAACATGCTCAGCAAAAGGGTAGTGCGCCTGCACGGCGACACTCAGACAGCCTTGATAACTAAAGGGTGCCCGCAGGGAGGTGTACTTTCCCCGCTATTGTGGAACTTAGTCATCAATGAACTCATAGACAAACTCAACGCGAGAGACTTCTACACAATAGGTTATGCAGATGATCTAACCATACTCACCTCAGGTAAGGTAACCAGTACAGTGTACGACCTAACCCAACAAGCCCTACGCATAGTAGAGTGGTGGTGTAATGAGTACGAATTATCTGTAAACCCGACCAAGACCGAACTAGTTATGTTCACACACAAACGCGCGCTGGGCACTTACCGACTGCCCAGGTTATTTAATACAGAGCTTAAGCTGTCTACCGAGGTCAAGTACCTAGGTGTCACTCTCGACAGCAAATTGACATGGAACAGCCACATGGAAAATAAGCTCAACAAAGCCTGCATTGTCTTCTGGCAGTGTAAGAAGATGATAGGCAAACGCTGGGGCATATCCCCCAAAATTGTCTTATGGCTTTATAAGACAATAATACGTCCGATGATAAGCTACGGCGCAGTAGTGTGGTGGCCTCGGACCAACCTAACAACGGCCGCCAACAAGCTTCAAAAGCTTCAAAGACTTGCATGCCTAGCGGCAACGGGCTGCATGAAAACTACACCTACAGCGGCACTCGAAGTGTTGCTGGACCTGCCTCCATTGCACCTGTTTATACAACAGGAAGCAACGATGACGGCGGTCCGGCTAAGAGCTCTGAAGCTCTGGAAAGACACCAACACACCGCACACTAGCAATTTAAATACACTCTTTAAAGAAGTTCCTCTCACACAAGCCATCGGCGACCAAATACCGAAACAATTTGTGTTCGACAAGAAGTACAAAATCCAACTGTACGAGGATCTACACGAAGGAGCGGTTAATCACAACGAGCTCACGATCTTCACAGATGGGTCTAAGACGGATACAGGTACGGGTTCAGGAGTATTCTCCGAGGACCTAAACATCAACATCGCAGCACCACTGGGAGCCTACAACACGGTCTACCAGGCCGAATGTTTTGGCATAATCCTAGCTGCCACAGCAATCATGGCACGTGAGGTAAGGGAACGATCCATTAGGATCCTCTCAGATAGTAAGGCGGTCCTCTCAGCCCTCAAAAGCCATACTATCACCTCGGCACTCACGCTTGAATGCCACCAGAAACTAACAGAGGTAGGTAAACAAAACAAATTAACACTGCAATGGATCAAGGGCCACAGTGGCTCAAGAGGGAATGACGCAGCCGACGTACTTGCCAGAAGAGGGGCCACTTTAGAGGTGGTGGGACCCGAGCCCATCATTCCCCTCCCTTCTGGTTTTTATCGCAACCTGGTAAGAAATAGGACCAGGACCCAACACAACCAGTCCTGGATTGGTATTGAAACATGTAGGCAGGCCAAGGAGGCTCTTCCCGCAGTGGACGGTAAGATAGCCAAACAAATCCTCCGGCTGTCCAAACAACAACTGCGGACAGTCACGGCCGCCTACACAGGACACGGATTCTTTAATAAACACCTATTTACTATAGGTATCACCGACAGCCCGCTGTGCAGGGCCTGTATGGCAGCAGACGAGACGGCAGCCCACCTGCTCCTCGACTGCCCTGAGGTCGCACAGTACAGGCAGCAGTACCTGACGAGATACAGCACCCTGAGGGAGGCAGTGGGCCACATCAAGAGTCTGCTGGCCTTCCTCGAAGAGCTGGGGTGGCTCGAATGAAGACACCATTCCCACCCGCACGCAAAATACGCGCCAAGACGTGGAGTTGCGGAAACAGCCCGTGCAATCAAGTATCAAGTAGTTAAAATAAACCGAATAACAAACCTTTGCATGTTTATCATAAACTTTGTTTATGTACGATAGTGTTTACTTAAGAAAATCTGTATTTTTTTGCTTATGCATCGTAGGTTTTCATGTAATTACTTCGAATTGAATAAAGATATTTTCATGGTGTTTGTTTTAATAGATGCCCCATATAGTTGCACACAACGGCCTACCAAAATTACATATGTAACTATAGTATTTAATAGTTTTTCAGTAGAAAATATAGTGGGTGGGCCCTTGTGTGACGACATTTTTCAACAGTTTTTCTAGAATAGATTAGTGACGCAAGTAATTTGGTTTAGGTATTTTACACCGATAGATAGAACTTTATGAGACCTATCTAACGATGTATAGAAAATATATGTATGTATCATAGTACCTAAGATAAATCCACATTTGTACCTTATAGAAAATTAAAAATAAATAAAGATTCTCTGTGCACGTGTTCGGTGCGGTGGTCGTCGTTAAGGTAAAGTTTAGGAGTAGCTAAGTGACCATGTATTCGGCCAGTTAGTTGGCGTCCCAACCACCATCTCGTGACCAAGTAACCATATGTAACCATCAAGCACCGAACACCTGAACAGCATCGCTCGCAACGTATGAAGATGTTTTATTTCTCAAGCCCCGTATAGATAGAAGCCATCGAAGCCATACAGTCCACACATATAGAAGAACACACATCATCGTAGGAACACTCGCCAGTCACACACCACCAGCGCACTGTAGCGGACTAGCAAAGGTTCGATTCCTGGCATTCGTTACACATATATTACGAAATGCTTCTCTGTAAGAATTTTCTATATTATGTAGTATTCCTACACTGTGATTGTAGGTCACATGAAATAGTAATATCAAATGGCAAAATAAGAAGTAGCGGCGATGGCCCGGTGGTGTACGTAACGGACTGCCGAGACGATGGTCTCGGATTCGATCACCAGGTACCCCGGACACACCTCTGGCTTTTTGAACTTACGTGTGTATAAAAAAAAACCTGGCTTAATAATTAATGTGTCCGGTAGATGCCAATAGGCTCGCCCCCTATTACATTGGGATCGAAACATAACTGGCGAAAAGTAGGTGTGTTATACACATCTGCCTGCGGGGATAAAAGGCATGAAGTTATATTATCTAAGGACTAAGGAGTGTTCAATAAGTTTGACATAACAAAATTTGTATATAAATTACAAAACTGACGCTCGGTAGCACATCTAATATAGCGTTGCGTGGGTTCGATTTCCACACGTGACAACATTGTTAGAATGTTTTTTATCTCCTGCACAAAACAAGAATATATCTCGTTGTGGTAGTTTACTATAAACTTCGCACTTACACGGGCTAGGCACACAATAGCGGCTTAAGTAGCTGCCATTATAATGAGAATATTTTTTAATATAAGCACTCTCAGAAATAAGTTGTAGTGGTAGAGCCAATCTATTTAATCGACGATTATTTGAATAATTTTCACAATAACATTACAGATTATTAATTTTAACTACATACATTACTATCTTACATAATCATCATGTCTAAGAATATATATGTACATAAATCTAAAAATAAAAAGTGAAAATATGTACAGGTGTGTTTAGGAGTCTGGTCTGGTCACGTGAGACGTCGATTAACCGTTTAGATATATCTAAAGTTGTAGTTGAATAGGTATGCCTCGTTAGTTACTACTACTGCTACAAAGAAACAGCCTTTCACAGTCCACTGCTGGACGTAAGCCTCTCCTTATTTGAGTCACAATAGTAAACCCTCCTCGTAAGTTAGTTAAACCATTTTACAGCCATATTAGTTATGATTGCTTTTCTTATTAATTACACTTTGCATACAAATAGTAGATAAACCAGTTGGCAGTTGGTTAAAATAGGTTCACTATCCATTTGCATAAAATTTTAAGACCTAATATAACTTAGCATAATTTTGTTTGGCATAATTATATTTTCGCATAATATAATTACGCATAACAGCTTACGCATATTTTTTTAAGCATAATTTCTCTAGCCATAATAATGATTAAGCATAATATTCTAAAGCATAAATTTATTAAGCATTAAGTTCTAAAGCACTTTTTGAGCATAATATCCTAAAGCATAAAATCCTTAAGCATAAATTTATTTACGCATATTAATGATTACAATACAATACAAATTGGATATAATAACTTTGGCAATGTATCTTTGGCATATTTTTCGCTGTAGGAAGCATGAAGCAAGCAAGCATATAGCATGCAAGCAAGCATGCAGCAAACAAACAAGCATGCAGCATGCAAGCAAGCGTGCAGCATGCAAGCAAGCGTGCAGCATGCAAGCAAGCGTGCAGCATGCAAGCAAGCGTGCAGCATGCAGCAAGCATGCAGCAAGTATGCAGCATGCAGCAAGCATGCAGCATGCAGCAAGCATGCAGCATGCAGCAAGCATGCAGCATGCAGCAAGCATGCAACATACAAGCAAGCATGCAGTAGGCAGCATTCAAGCGAGCATGCAACATGCAGCAGGCAGGACTTCTGTCACGGCTCCGGCGCTGAGGGCCTCCGGCGGCCCCACGCGCCTACGCGATTTTAAATAACACTCTAGGGGTAGGACAAACAAGACTACGTGGAGTCGGTTTTGCAGCAATTCGGTTCTGTCACTAACTTTTGTTGCACAGCATATACATTTTTTACAAGTTAAATATATAATTATATAAATATTATGCTAAGTCATTAGGCCTACTAACGTTATGCTAATAGTCATTAGGCCTATTAAGGTTATGCTAATAGTCATTAGGCCTACTAACGTTATGCTAATAGTCATTAGGCCTACTAACGTTATGCTAATAGTCATTAGGCCTACTAACGTTATGCGAATCAAATTTATGCCAAAACAAATTAGTCTTTAAGATGATTATGCCAACATAAAATGTATACCTAAAAAATATATGCCGAAGTATTATTATGCCAAAACAAATTGTACCAAAATCGTTATGCCGAAGTATATTAGGACAAAGAACATTATGCAAAAAGAAGGAAAGAATCCCGTTAAAATAAACCTCTAATATTTTTGAAAGCGCGGGTGCTGCGGTTATAATATAGGAACTTAGTTTTGGGCCCATACGAAGGTATATATGCGTTTATGCATTTACTATATCTCACCTTTTCAATATTCAGCTTTCATAACACATTTCCATCGATCACCCTTAACTCTAGTAATATCCATAACCTAAGTCGGCAAGCACATACAACTACGAATATAAAGAACATAAACGCAAAAGTCGTATCCCAGTAACAGTTGTTAGCATTTTATTCTCATCAATTTATAATTTTGAGTCGTTTGCCAAGCTTTTCATGGGTAGTCTAAGAATGGTTGTGTAGAATTTGTATTCACTGAGAGGATGTTCGCTTGGTACCGGCTGAATATTAACCGGAGCAAGAGAAATAATGTAGCATAACCCGCTGCAGTGGGACGTGCATGAAGCATGCATCATTGTTATGCACCCAATGTTACGTACCTTTGGCCACGGAAATACAATTGGGAGAACGTTCCCGTATTGTGGGTAGTGATCTGGAAAAAAGCGTTAACGACTTTTTAAAGAATGCATTTTGATAGGTAACAGATACTAAATAAGGTCACGACCGTAAGAATTATGGTCGATATAGGTATGGATAACTGGTCATGAAGCCATCGCTCCTGTCTAGTATAAAGATTTTTCACAACTGTTTTATGGAAAGTAAAATGTCTTGAAACTCGTCTTAACTTTAGAATAATAAGATTTGTAGGACTCGAAGGTGGCTGAAGATGACCGTTGATACACAAGGCTGATGGCTTATAGTTATTTATTTTGTAGTGGGATCCTATAAAAACATTGATATTGAAAAACATTTTAGTGATTAGCGTCGACGAAAAAGATGTAGTACTTTTCACGTGTTAGATGGTCTGCGGCAACGTATCGCCTGAACCTTGTATGCCTATATTAATGGCTAAATATGGTAACACGCGTTTCTCATTTAAAAGTCTGTGATCATAGATCGTCAACATTTTTACACTTCTCGTATTGTCACGCAGAACTCAATAGTGTGCATAAATGATGAATTGTGCTCAGTGTAACAACATGTTTAGCGAGGGTCCTCAATGTGGGTTCTGC
Organism: Euclidia mi; assembly: GCA_944739405.2. Classification (NCBI taxonomy): domain Eukaryota; kingdom Metazoa; phylum Arthropoda; class Insecta; order Lepidoptera; family Erebidae; genus Euclidia; species Euclidia mi. The sequence goes on from OX123189.2 coordinate 35,974,352, forward strand.
AAGAGGCAGTTTGATTTCACCTGTGCCGGGATCACCGAGGCCGGTTATCGCAAACTGGGTGCTGACAGGAGATCTACCTGGAAATGTCCACAATGCAAGATATCGCGTGATAGTCCATCTCCGCAATCTTCGAGTGTTCCAAGCCCATCGCCAGTTTCCATTGAAACGCTTTTCCAGGAAATACTGGATATAAAGAAACACCTGGCTTGTCTGCCTAACTTGGTGCAGGATAACAAGTGCATCAAGGCTGAAGTGAGTGAGCTTCGAGCCTCGTGTGAATTTGTCAGCGCTAAAATTGACGAGCACGATACGAGGATTACACAGGTTGAACGAGGGCTTGCTGATCTCCAGAATGTGCGTGACAGTGTAGCTGGCATTCAGGACACCGTAGCGTCTATGAAGACGGAACTGGATAGACGAGATCAATGGTCGAGACTCAATAATGTGGAGGTGAAGGGAGTTCCCTTGAAAGCTGGCGAAAACCTGTTTACCGTCGCTGAGTCCCTGTCAAAAGCTGTCGGATATGAACTTTCTAAGACTCAAATCAATTATATCGCTAGAGTGCCTTCATTTACCTCTAAGGAGTAGTCTATTATTATAACCTTTATCAACCGTTACGTCAAAGAAGATTTTGTAGCAGCAGCGCGAGCTCGGCAATCACTGATGGCGGAAGATATCGGATTTACTGGTATTCAACAGCGAATCTTTATAAATGACCATCTTACTGCATCGTATAAAAAGCTCCTTACTAAAACGAAAGTATTAGCTAAAGAGAACAATTATGATTATGTATGGGTTAAATTCTGTAAAATACATGTGCGAAAAAATGTTAATTCTCCGGTTATTTTAATTAATAGTGACAATGATTTAAACAAGATTATTTCATCTATTTTGTATTAGTTCCATCAGTATGTATTGTTGTCATAGATTATTTTTCATATCTCTCGATTCATATAACTATCAGCTTACGCATACACACAAAAATGTTTTTGACCTCTGCTTGTCTACCTGCGCCGGCGCACCGCTATTGTCCGCTCGACCCTTTTTTTGTTGTTTACTCCATTCATATCGCTCCGCAGTTTATTGCATTACCTGCTTGACCGCCTCATTAGATATTTGTTTTGATTTAAAAAACGTACACATTTTAATGAATACCTCCCACTTATACATATCGCTAGCGCTTGATAAACGTATGCTTGCTTTCTGCTATTTTAAACTGACTATACCTGTTAAATATAATTTAATTACACATTATCACTTAATTATAACTTTCTATGTCATTCTCTGTGATAGCTTACTTATTATAAATGGCTGTTTACGGTAATAAACATCCTAACTTTACACTAAACGTTTATTACCAAAACGCGCGTGGTCTCAGAACCAAAACAACGACATTTTATCGTAATATTTGCGCTAGTAGCTATGATGTCGTAATTATTACGGAAACATGGCTGTTGGAGGGTGTATTCGATGCCGAATTGTTCGACGACCGTTTCGTTGTTTGGAGGCGGGACAGGAACTATGGTGCTACGGGACAAGTGTATGGCGGTGGCGTGCTTGTAGCCGCCCGCAGGGAACTGACAGCCACTTATCAGCCCCGTTTCAGTTCTAGTGCGGAGGACTTGCGGGTTACTTTTACCTTTAAGGGGTCTCCGTCCAGAGTACATGTTGGCGTCCTTTATCTATGTAACGAGGGAATGGGATTTTCGTTTTCTGAGCAACTATCAAACTATCTCACATGTCTGGAGACTACTGTTTTTAATATGCCGAATGATATATTTTTGATAGCGGGTGATTTCAATCTTGGCAACATATTGTGGATGCCCAGCGGTGACCTTGACAATTCTTATCGCCCATACAACTATCGCACAAGAGCCGAGATTTTGTTGATAGATGACATTAATTCCCTTAATCTTAAACAATTTAACGGTGTTCTAAATTCATACGGGAAAATCTTGGATTTAGTTTTATGTAATGTTAGTATCTCGGTCTGTGACAAGAGTGATGAACCGCTGGTGCCAATAGACTTACATCACGGAGCTTTAACTATTCACTTAGAGATACAGGGTCAGAGGACCCTGGACCTAGCCTCTTATACTCGCTACTTTTTTAGTAAGGGTGATTATGATTCAATCAACGATGATTTGCTCAATATTGACTGGCAAAATGAATTTTCAACTAGGTCATTAAGCGATGCTGTTGATTATTTTTACACAACGTTTCGTGACTTACGGAATAGATTTATACCTAATAAAAAAATTATAAATAATAATTTTCCCCGTTGGTTTACTCCGGCTCTTAAAAAAGTAATTAAAGAAAAATATAAATTCTTTAAAAAAATTCAAAACATACGGTAACCGGTGTGATGAAGAAACATATAAGATGCTCCGAGACCGTAGTAAACAGTTACTAACATCATGCTACCTTAAATATGTAAATTCAGTTGAAACTTCTATTGAGAAAAACCCCAAGTATTTTTGGTCTTATGTAAAATCCAAATTTAGTCAAAATTCTATGCCCAATAGTTTAACTTGGAAAAATTCAATTGTAGTCACTGGGCAATCAATTTGTAATGCATTTTCAGACCACTTTCGCTCAAATTGTTTAAACTCTCCTAATAATCTCTCTATAAATCGCCCTGTATCCACTTTACTTGATTCTCATAAATACCCAGTAGCTAACATTTCTTCAATTTATATTTCTACGGAATATATTCAGCGCTTTATTTCTGAGTTAGACGTACACAAGTCTCCAGGACCAGATGATCTACCTGCTTTCTTTCTTAAAAAATGTTCAAAATCTATTGCTTTACCAATATCTCTGCTATTTAGGATGTCTCTATCTGAGGGTGAAATGCCTGCTATTTGGAAACGGGCTTATATTACACCAATCTATAAAAAGGGCTCACGCACAGAAGTTGCCAACTACAGGCCAATATCTAAGCTCTGTACTGTTTCCAAACTGCTTGAAAAAATTGTTTTTAATCAATTATATCGTGCCTTACTTCTCACTTTCTCTCCGTACCAGCATGGTTTTCTAAAGGGTCGTTCGACTGTTAGGAACTTAATACTTTTCAACGAATTTTTGACTCAAGCTATGGACAAAGGTCAGCAGGTCGATGTCGTTTACACAGACTACAGTAAAGCTTTTGATCGTATCAGCCATAATCTGCTCTTGATTAAGCTACAAAGTATCGGTATTAGTGGGGATCTGTTAAGATGGTTATATTCATATATAAAAAATCGCTCTCAGGCTGTTGCTATTAACAACTACGTATCTAGCTGGATTGACATTCCCAGCGGCGTCCCGCAGGGATCTTTACTAGGGCCTTTGCTGTTTGTGGTCTGTGTAAATGACATTGACAGGTGTTTACATTCTGCACGTGTCTTGTGTTTCGCTGACGACATGAAAATCTTTTCTATCGTCACCGATATGCAGGATGCTGTCGCCATGCAAATGGACTTCAAACGTCTCGTGGACTATTGTATTATTAATCATATGGAACTTAATCCATCCAAATGTAACGTTATGACCGATGGGAGAAAACGCAATATGATCGATTACACACTTAACAGCCATGTTTTGCAGAGGGTATCATGTGTTCGTGATCTTGGCATCTTTCACGACTCCAAATTACTATTTGACACTCATGTCGACACTATAGTTGCAAGGGCATATAAATCTCTTGGGTTTATTATGCGAGCCTCCAAGGACTTCGAACACGCAAAAACGCTTAAAATCTTGTATTGTACTTTTGTTCGGAGTCACTTGGAATACGCCTCGCAAGTATGGAACCCAAGATATGAGACATACATCTCTCGCATTGAGAGAGTCCAGCGCAAGTTTGTCAGATATTTATGCTTAAGGACTAAGGTTGAATAACACTCCGACCGTTATATCGACATATGTAATAAACACCACCTCCTGTCACTGGTCAAACGTCGCAATATTGCAGATATATTGTTTTTAATGAAAGTTGCAAGCGGTTTATTGGATTGTCCAGAATTGCTGTCCCAAATATCCTTGAAGGTGCCGATGATGAACTTGCGAAAGGGACCACTACTAAGCCTTCCGCACGCATCCACTAATTACAGGCAGAATGCATTTATTCGGCGGGCGAGTAATGGGTTCAATAAAATTTTTATTAATTTTGATATAGATCTATTTAACACTAGCGTTGCGTCAGCAAGGCGGTTGATTAGTCAGTAAGATATAGATTGTTAAGTTTTATTGTCAAAGTACATATTATGTAGGCTTTGACATTAGTTATGCGGTTTTTCTTTACTCTACCACTATTATCTTCTTCATTTTGTTGCTGAAGTATGCGTGTGCGAGAAATTAAGTAGATATGCGTTGTTTTTCTCATGCTCATTACTTTTTTTATATGTATATTGTAACCATTGGCGAAAACCTATTAATGGCTATCTGTATTTTGAGAAATCACTGTCTATCATGTTTGTAAAGCTGTTGGTTTTCCTAAGATAATAAATAAATAAATAAATAAATAGCCTACAACTGTATTAATAGCATATGCTGATGACACGGTAATTCTCACATTGGGAGACAGCCCGAGAAAAATCTGAAACAGCGTTGTCGACGGTAATGGCATGGCTGGCAGAAAATAGCCTCACACGTTAAACCTGAGCAAAACAAATTTCGTGGAATTTGGCGTCAGACCATCCACACTGCCTCCCACAAACTGCTCAAAGCAGACGCATGTGCAATCGGAAGCGCTCAGTGTGCTTGTATCTCATTGGCCAGAGCCGAGGTGGTAAAGTACCTAGGGTTACAGGTTGACGCCTGTCTATCCTGGAGTGTCCAAATAAAAAGCCTGTCTACGTGTATGAGAAAACTTATTTTCGTCTTTAAAAAATTAAGACCATCCGCCCATATAGACATTCTACGCACGGTTTATAGCGCTCCATGTGAATCAATTCTAAGCTATTGTATCACAGCTTGGGATGGCGCTGCAAAAACTACTATCATCCAAGCAGAACGAGCGCAACGAGCAGTACTCAAAGTAATGCTTACAAAACCTTTCAGGTACCCCACGAAACAATTGTACGCAGAATGTAAAGTACTAACGGTTCGACAAATGTACATTCTGCGAACAATAGTACGAAAGCATTTAAATCTGCCTTTGCAGCAACACACTCACAGTAATTTAAGTATAAGATCTAGAAGAAGACCTGAACCAATATGTTTCAAAATACCTATACACCTACACGACCTTCGCACAACGTCAACACCAATACTTTAGCGCGTTGTTATATAACAAATTTCACAGTATGCTACACATCAGAATCAGAATCAGAACTTTATTTGTTAAACATAGGTCATATAAATATACAGATAGTAGTCTTAGAATTAGAGAGCGCTATGTTTTGTCATCAGGACATACAAATATTGGTAATGGTCAAAATTTAAATAACACAATAGATTGCTAATGTCCACTTAAAATAGAAGTTAATAATAATTAAATGTCAAAAAAAATAAAAAAATATAATAATAGTATACTTAAAATTTAAAAATAATATAAAAATATGGCAATTTATACATTCAATACAATTCAAATCCAATTATAATTCCAAATACATTCAGAAGTTATTTTAGTTCATCTTTGAGAAAATCTTCAATTGTATAATAGCACTTATCTATTAGAAGTTTAATTAACAAGCATTTAAGTTGTAATATTGGCAAATTTTTCAAAGAATCGGGTATTTTATTAAATATTCTGGGCGCCATACCAAAAAAACTCTTCTGCATTAAAGCGGTTTTACACTTAATCTGGCATAATTTATTTACATATTGAGCTCGCATCGGGGTTTTTCGAACAGCAGATAACTTTGGAAAAAGATGCATATTACTTTTTACGAACAGTGCTGTTTCAAATATATATAAGGATGGTAATGTCAGTAATTTTAAGGATTTAAAATATGTTACACAACTGTCGGTTGATTTTAAACCACACATCGCCCTGATGCATCTTTTTTGCATTTTGAAGACAATATCACGATCAGTCGAGTGACCCCAGAAAACAACTCCAAATCTCAGAACTGATGCCACAAGTACATGGTAAGCCATCAGGAGGGTATCGTTGCCGAGCTTGTGCGATAGTTGAAGGAGCGCAAAAGCAGACTTACTTAACCGTTTACACAGTTCCTGGATATGAGGTTTCCATGTAAGCTGTTCATCAATAGTTATACCCAGAAACTTAGCCTCATTGATTTGTTCTATTACGTGGTTTTTGTAAGCGATAGTAATATTTGGTATTTCACATCATTGATGGAATTGCATAATTTTTGTTTTGGTGAGGTTGATTTTCAAATTATTTCTATCAAGCCAATCCACTATATCCGATAAAGAATTATTTATGTCACTTTGATATTCAGCCAACTGAGAACATTCTACAATGGTTGTACTATCATCCGCAAAGAGGATCATATTTTGATTTGTGCACTTAGGGAGGTCATTAATATAGATTAAGAACAGTAAAGGACCCAGGACGCTCCCTTGTGGCACACCAAATTGAATATAACGGGGACTAGATAAATATTTTTTCATTAATTTACTTATTGGACAGATTCTAGATATTTCTGTGTTCTGGATACGGTTACTTAAATAAGATTCTATTAGTTTCTCTGCATTTCCCCTAATACCATATCCACGTAGTTTACTGAGCAATGTTTTGTGATTTATATATAATAATAAATAATAATTTATACATAATCAAATGCCTTTGTCATATCAGCATATATAGTACAAACAGGTGTCTTTTTATCAACAGCATTCATTACACTAAAGAGAAGATCAAATAGGGCCAAGTTTATAGTAGTGTTTTTACGAAACCCTTTTTGTGCTTTACAAAATAATTCATGTTTATCAAAAAAACGATATATAGAGTTGCAAATAATTTTCTCAAAAATTTTGGAGAATATTGGTATTTTGGCAATGGGTCTGTAGTTTTTCGTATCTGTTTTGTCACTTTTTTTGTACAGAGGTTTAACAATTACCCTTTTTAAACTATCTGGATATATGCCATCAGTAATACTCAAGTTAATTATGTGTGCCAGTGGTGGTGCTATTATATTTTTGACGAATTTTATAACTTCAGTACACACGTCATCATAACCGGTAGTAGCCGTATTTTTTAGGCTATTAATTATATGTATTATATCATAATTTAAAACAGGTAAAAAGAATAGGAATACGCACGCACACGCACGTTCCTTACCCTCTCTAAATCTTTTTATTATATTTTTCATTTTTATTTTATTTTTCATTTTTAGTACCTAAAGGCATCGTACTTTTGAACTTACCTGTAGTTACATGTAACAACCCTGTTTAATTTAAACTGTAACTGGTAACAGATTGTATGACGAAAGGATGTCCCCCGTAACATAGTAATTTCCTAGCTCGAGGGGCATTGATCAAATTGTATCCATTGAATCCAAACAAAAGCATTTAATATTTACATAATATGTATACATATGTATACGCTATGTCTGATGCCAATAAATATTATTATTATATTATGTATATTATAATTATTATTAACTTTAAGATCTACAACTGAACCCTCATAATCACGCAGATCAATAAATGAATAAACATTTGTCATGTGAGAACAGTGGCATACATAAGACGATGAGTCAGAAGTCCGACATCAACCGTCTAATTAGAGAGTGTCATTAGTTCATTACATATCAAACTTTACTAGTACCTCCTTGATGTGCCTAAACTATATGTATAATGCAAAATTTTACTGATTAAACTTGTGCTACGCAAGCAGTTCTCAAAAACTTCCAACAAATGTATACGGTCTACCAGTCACTACATATTATGTGATGCAGGGCAGTAATAAGGTGCATCAAACATTCATCAAAAGATAGTTGGAGATCAACAAAAATAAATGGAATAGAAAAATTTATTATCTTTCTCGACGTAGATAATGTTCCCTTTTCTGAAGCTTGTTTATTCAGCAGCATAAGATGCACACTAATAAGTAGTAGGTTAGGGATATAATTTTATACGATCAAATATTTGTTGAAACATAGATTTTTTTACTGAAAAAGTAATAATGTAGCCTCGCGCTATTCCCTTTAGAGAACTTCAGTTTTCTCTTATATTTTTCTCAAGAGAGCACAGTATTGTTTTGATACGATTTCGCTTTTAAAATTGTGTGCAAAGCAAAAAGTAAGAAAGCATTTTGTATTCTCGTTATACTAGAGGAATGTAGATACTTGTTAACTTCACGCTTATTTGTGTAAAGTAGTGTCTGTAGAAGTAAAAAAGTGAAATACTAAACACAATGTGTGTTATTTTACTTATGCCAATCAAAAACGCCAGCCAGCTAGAAATAAAAATAGGTAGGTATATTTCCTTCCGTTCCTTCGTACTAAAACTCTTGCTAATCCTTTCTACTAAGCTGAGTGGTTGATTTCTTTATATAAGAGCGATTAACAATTTTATTGAACAGTTGGGCTTATTAATATGCATAATTGTGCTACTTTCGGCGCAATTCATTACTTCATTTATTTCGTAAAGGGTGCTTATTCTTTGCAGTTATTCTTTAATTGTAATTAAATATAGAAGTATGAACATCCACGGTTTTTTTCTAATCTATGAATTTGTTTCTTCTTCATTTATATAGCACTTCATTTATTATTACATTGAAAGGGAATTATTAGACTTGAATCAAGAATTATAAATAATTTGTATTCCTGATTCTTAGCAGCGACGCCCTAAGGTGTCCCAATAGACTGCCATACAGGTCTCGAATCCAAGGAGCAGCACTTTGAGATCTGAAAAGGCAGCGATAGCCTAGTGAAACCACCAACAAACTACCATGCAGAGGGATCGGATTTAAACTAAACTATGAATTATACATTTTCGCTTGCCTCGTACTACACACACATACAGCGTTAGATACTTATCATAAATGTCCATCATAGTTTTTCCATTATGTTTGCAGTCCATTGATGTACTTTATTGACCAAGAGATTCGCGTAATTGTTTCTAGAAATCAGATATGATTGCGTTAAGCGTAATTCTCTAAATATAATAGTTTATCGGATCAATGCAGTGTGAATTTATCGATGAATATTTTATAAACGCTTTTGTATGACGCTTTATATCTAGTACCTATTAGCAATTTGTTTTAAATATTTGGTTATGTGTTTATACTAAAACTCAAACGGTCGAATCTATATCCGTCCGGGATATTGATGGGTTGGTTACAGTAAGTCTAAACTCACCTCTTTCCGTGCTTCGGTGGGCTCTAAACGTCATTCACAGCTATCTTGAAAACAAAGCAGAAGATGCTTTTTATACTGACTATCGTAGGAGTGTCACTGCGACAAGTATTACAGTCAATACCATTAAATATACTGGCCCTAGTCCAAACCATAAAATATAATTATCGTTTAGGATTGCTGCAATTAGACGTCAGTAGCTCTGTGGAAGACCAATTATTGTTAAATCTGATATCTGAAAGCGGGCATCGGTCTCAGTAGTGAAAGTGCAAATGCACCACTGTATCGATAACCTCACGCCATTTTCGTTTCTTGCAGTCTTCTTCAACTTGCAATGTACATATTTTTTTAACTTAGCAACTTTAAGCAAGACAGCTACTTACAGCATGAGTCTTATTTACTTATTAGGTAACCCATCAATATCGTCAAAAATTTAACTTTACATTGGCACTTGTAAGTCTTCTTTCAATTTGTTAAACATCATTCACTTTAAAAGAATCGACACTGGCAACCTATAGAATTTCTTTATATGTATCACTAATATTACGGCTTGTAATGTTTTGATCGATGGACAGCGAGTGGAACAAGTGAATGAGTTTGTTTACTTAGGTACGTTGTTTACAAGAGATGGTAAGAATGAAGCAGATATTGAAAGGAGAGTTAATGCAGGTAATTGTGTGAATGGAGCTCTGAAGGCGTTTATGAACAGTCAAAACGTGTCCAAAAAGGCACGTTTGGCTGTACATAGAGGTGTGTTAGTGCCTACCCTTATGTATGGTAGTGAAAGTTGGGTATGGCAGAAGAGATTTGAAAGTAGAATAAATGCTGTAGAAATGAGAGCACTGAGAAGTATGTGTGGTGTGTCTTTGACCGACAGAGTAAAGAATTGTGTGATACGAGAGTGGTGTGGGGTAAAAGAAGATGTAGTGACAAGCATTGAGAAAGGCATGTTAAGATGGTTTGGGCACATGGAGAGGATGGATGACGATAGACTGACAAAGAAGATATATCAGGCTAGTGTGAATGGGACAGGACAAAGGGGAAGACCTAGGAGAACGTTCTCTGACCAGATTGGAGACATCCTGAAAAAAGGACAAGTCAGAAGTACCCTTAACAGAAGAGCATGCATGAGAAACTTGATGGGAGTGAGTGAAGCAAATGAGGTATGTCAGGATCGTTGCAAATGGCGTTCCGTAGTCTCTGCCTACCCCTCCGGGAAACAGGCGTGAGTCTATGTATGTATGTATGTACCACTAATTAAATGACAGAAAGGAATTCTGGGGATTGCCATATAATTACTTAGTACAAACAAGACACACAACATTAATTTATGTTCACTAAAGTTAGCACCTATGTAGGATTTTGGGTTAATCCTAGCAATGATATGAAATGATAAGACGCTTAAATACGATTAAAACTGATATATTGTCCAAATTGTCTAAAATTACGTGATACTGATTAATGATATATGAGAACGCGCGGTATGTTGAATGACCTAAGACGAACTGAACTAAATATTAATTAATACAATTTTACAGTACTAGAAAATGATGATGCGGCGTTTGAGGTGATTTCGCAATATAATTATGTATGTCGAGTGTGACTCGTACATGCTCCCAGGCCGGGAAGCTGTGGTTAGTCTTGATGATGAGATGTGAGTCGAGACAGGGTGATTCATATTTAATCTAGGGTGTTTCAGGGTTAGTAATGTTTACATTGTTGAAATGATAATGATTCTTAATATATATATATATATATATAACTTAGTCAGTTTCTGATAGTACGTATACGGAACGAAGTATCGGAGATGTACCGCGGTTTTGTTTAAGCACGCGCGCACTTGTTTGGGGTGGACACAACACTTCCCTACGACCACTTTTAGCACTACACTGCACTTGTTCACGTGACTGTTGGTTCTCAACGTTGTGGATGATGGTAGGTGGTCTCTCCGCCACTGCCTGTGTCGTTCGCTGGCGTCTTTTGCGTACGCATTTCACCAAGTAGATAATTGCCGCTAGTATCATAACTCCGATGATAGTATAAATGACAGTGTAATGGTGTACATCATGAGTAGACACTGTCTCTATCAATGGTATGCTATCTTTCATAGTATCTATTTGTTGTCTAATTTCTTGGAGCTGTTGAGTAGAATGCATCGAAATATCTGACTGGATTAAGGTAGGTATGGACACATTGATCATGTGATTGATTGGAGCTATTTTTGGTGCCTCAATTTCGGGACTTATCTTAATTTGACTTGTGTCTGATCTATGTGAATACATATGGAAGTCAGTTGATTTAATTATGCAACCTGCTTTTAGTGTCAATAACCCAGTGCCCGTCAGTTGGACGGCAGTAACTTGATCTTCACTTAATAACTTCATTTGACACCGGTTACAACAATAATAAAAATATTCATTCAATTTATGCAATTCTCGCCATGTGTCGGAACACGGTCTATTTATAGATTTGCATACTCTTGTCCCGGGTACAACCTCACATAAACTCTGGTCATCCTTAATGTGATAAATAGGCTTACCCAACTTACATAAAACTAATTGGTTGTTTTGCTGTGTGCATTGTTTTAAATCGCTCTCAGTGATTGATATAAATGTGTCCTTTTTCAAATTAATCGCAACGTAATCTGCTGTAGGTATTACGGTTGCCATTTGGTTACCAATCAAATATGGGATGGGGATAAGTCTGAAAATTTCATACGTGTCTCTACCGATCAATGGGATCTTTATTTCTATGATAAGATATTTCAATGACATTCTGGTTCGTACTTGCAGAAGGTTGTATATTTCAGCCAAATTGAAGTTATCAATGGGGGACGACAGATCCTTCGGCATCACACTGGATATAATGCTCAGTTCGCGTATTAACTGTTCCGGGCTGAGCAGTTGAAAATTGAATTTGCCATTATATATATTGGTTACAGTGTCCAAGAGAGTTACTTGTATGCTCCTCAAACTAAATAATATATTATTTGCAATGATAGCAGTTTCTATAAAGTCTGTAGTCAAGGAAAAATTCTGCATTCCTTCCTTAACTTGATTGAAAGAAGTTTGCATATTATTAAACTTTTGGTGGATAAGTTTATGATGCTGCTCCATGGTGTCCTCTGTTCTTTTCAGTAAGTTGAATTCTGCCTCTACTACCGACGTCTGATTCTTCCACAACTCCGCCAGATGATGCTCGTTACTTCTTATAGTAGCAATATCCTTTTCATATTTTTCCGCAAAGTGCTCATCTAAAACGCCAAATAAACTATTAGCTACGTAGCCTACGCCGTCAATTAGACCACGACGCCGACGCTGACGTCGCACGCTCTTGTTACTTGTTTGATAATTTATTAAAATATTGTTATTATGTTGCAGTTCCCTATAGCCGTGTTGTAACTGTAATATAATTGCTGCGCAATGTGATTCCGTTTTTATTTTAGGGCATAGTATCTCCAAATATTCGATGTACTTTCGTAGAGTCGTGTTTCCTTCTTCGTAAGGATGGGTATCATAATACACAACAAGGCGCCAGTGATCGCGTATTAAATGCATGTTGGCAATAGAATCAAAATAAACACTGTTATTGTTTTGTAATGGCATGTTGCTATATACGGCTTGCTGTGAAGGGGCGATGACCGTGAATAATAATAATATAGATAGAGCCACTTTAGTGAAACTAACAGGCTTGTTACTAGGCCGTTTCGGCGATTTTGTTTCTTGATTTCCTTGCTGATTTTGATCCCGTTGTTTTTGTTCATCGCTTGGAGTTGGTAGTAAAATAGACAGCTTGACAATAGGACGCTTCATAAATCCGTTTTTCGTTTTGAGTGTTACGACTCTAACATAGTTGTCGCGTCCCGGATGCAGCTGCACGACCTTCCCGAGCGCCCACTTGCCGGGCGGTAGGTTGTCGTCTTGGATAACAACTACGTCGCCAATCTTGATATTTTCTTTTGGCTGTCGCCACTTAGTCCTTGTTGACAGTTGAGTGAATATTCGCGGCGCCATCGCTCCCATAAGTCGCTTACAATCTTTTGTACTAAATGCCATCTCGTTCTCAAATCCTTCTCCGTTTCGTAAATTGTCAGTAATGGTCCGTTACCCAAAAAGTGAGATGGTGTAAGGAAATCAATTTCCTCGGGATCGTCTGATAATAAACATAGTGGTCTTGAATTTAGAAATCCTTCTATTTGTGCAAGTATGGTATTGAATTCCTCATATGTGAGCCGCTGCTCTCCTATAACTCGGTTGAGGTGGTACTTCATGCTTTTGACGGCGGCCTCCCATAAACCGCCCGCCGATGGCCACGACGGGGCATTGAAGTGCCAGTTTATACCCAATTTTGCTACCTCTGCTTTACATTCTGATTGATTTATAGATTCTCTGATCTGTTCAAGTTCTGTCTGTAATACTTTATTCGCACCGATAAAGTTGCTGCCTTGATCACTGTACATGTGCCCTGGGACACCGCGCCTAGCGGCTAGTCTACGAAGAGCGGCGAGAAACGTTGACGAAGTCATGTCAGAGACTAGCTCTAAATGCACCGCTTTAGTGGCCATGCAAATAAATATCGCTACGTAGCCCTTCGTCGTTTTTACACCACGACCCTTGCTAGCCTTTATGTAAAAATGTCCTGTATAGTCAACCCCTGAATGGTAAAATGGCCGCGATGGGTTTACTCTTGCCGATGGTAGATCTCCCATAATTTGATTTATTTTTCGAGGGCTATGTCTCCTACACGTAACGCACTGACGTAGTCTCTTTTTGACGGCTCTATTGCCGCCAATCAACCAGTATTTTTGTCGGATAAATGATGTTGTTAGTTTAGCTCCCCCATGGAAAGTTGTTTTGTGCGCTTGATCTATGAGGAGCTCTGCTAATCGGTTACTCGGAATGATCAACGGATGTTTCATGTCTGGATCTATGTTGGCATGTCTTATTCTACCTCCTACCCGTAGTAGACCGTCGCTATCTAATATAGGGTTTAGACTTAATATTTTGCTATTTTTTCTTAAAGTTTGCCCTTCACGCAAACATGCTAACTCTTCATAAAATTCATCTGCTTGAACTTGCTTGATAATTATATTCCTCGCCCTTTTTAATTCGTCAACTGATAAATAATCTACTTTTTCCTTTTACACTAATCGATAGATCCATGCCAAGACTCGAATAGCCTTAGTAATAGAACTATACTTCTGTAATAATCCGTCCACTATACTCTTCAAAAAGGTGTTGTCGACTAGTGCAACGTTTGTTTGTTTACATTTTCGGAGCTCTAAATTCGTAGAAAAATTTTCATTTCCTGTTTCCTGATCTGATTCGTAGTTGAGGAGCCAAGTTGGTCCGTTCCACCAAAGCTCGTATTCTTTCAATTGCGAAGCGGTCATACCTCGACTGGCACAGTCGGCGGGGTTCTCCTTCGATTTGATATATCGCCAGCAATTGGACGGCATCACCGCAGTCAATTGTTTGACGCGGTTAGCCACAAAGGGCTTCCACTTGTCTGCATCCCCATTTAGCCAGCCTAAAACTGCCATCGAGTCGACCCAACCGTACACTTTGATATGATAATCATTAAGGCATATCTTGATTTTTGCCATAAGTTTTGACAATAAAACAGCTCCACTGAGTTCTAGCCGAGGCAATGACGTGTTTTTATCCAGGGATACCAGCTTTGTTTTCCCCGCGACTAATACGACAGACGAATCCTGACCTTTCTTTATTTTACAATATATGACGCAAGCGTAAGCCTTCGTACTTGCGTCACTGAACCCGTGCAGTTCGATGGTGTCGTGTTCACATGTTTGCAACCATCGAGGTATTTTGATATCGTTTATTATGTGTACATCTTGTTTTATTTTGTCCCATTCGTTTTTTATTTCTGTTGGTATGGGTTCATCCCATTGTAATTTGGTTTTCCAAACTTCTTGGAATAAAATTTTAAATCTAATGATGAGTGGAGAAAGCCAGCCGAGAGGGTCATATAATTTAGACATTTCCGATAAGAAAGTCCTTTTTGTGATAACCTTCGGGTTGCCCGCTGATAATTTTGATTAAAATATAAAGTTGTCGGTTTTGGGGTCCCAACTAAGCCTAAGGGTTTTTGTTGACTCCGCGTGTTTGAAGTCGAAATGTTCTTGATCGCAGCTAACGTTTTCTAGTAACTCAGCCGAGTTTGCTTTCCACTTACGGAGATTGAAACCACCTGCTTTCAATAACTTTATCATGTCCTGCTAAATTTATATCTTAAGATGGGCCCCATGGCATAGATCGTCCATATAGAAACTGCTCTCAAGGGCATCAGGGGCGCCACTGCAGCTAAAGTTACCCCTTTCATCGTGTGCTAATTGTTTGAGCGTCCTCATAGCGAGAAAGGGCGCGGCCTTAGTGCCGTAAGTAATAGTTGCTAATTGATACTCCTTTACTGGTTGATTCTGATCGTCTCGCCAAAGAATTTTCGGATATGATTGATCCAGGGGATGAACCCAAATCTGTCGAAACATCTTTTCGATATCGGCAGTGTAAGCGTATTTGTATTGCCTCCACTTGATAATCAGACTCTGCAAATCCTGTTGCAAATTTGGGCCCCTACACATGGCATCATTTAAACTAAAACCACTAGAAGTTTTAGCCGATGCATTAAAAACAACTCTCAATTTTGTTGTAGTTGATTCACTTCGTTGAATACAATGATGCGGTAAGTAACAGCTAAGTTTCGTGTTACAGCCTTCGTCGTGAGTAGCGGGCGTCATATGACCTAATGATAAATACTCGTTTATGAATGATTTGTATTGTTCTGCAATGTCCGGCTGCCTTTGTAATTTACTTTCTAATTGATAAAACTGACCTTTAGCTTTATTTTTAGATTCGCCTAAAATTTCTTGATAGTTCGGCTTGAACGGTATCCTAACCACATATTTGCCGTCAATCATTCTGGTTGTAGTTTCTTGATAAAATTGCATGCACTCCTGATCTTCTAATGACAAATCTGTTGATTCTGTGATCTCCTCAGTCTCCCAAAACCTTTCTATCCCAGACAGGTCGGTTAAAACGACGTTACACTGAAATGTCTTGACATTACCGCTTAAAATCCACCCGAGACGCGTTTGTTGCGCCATGGGTAAGTTTGGATGTTGTCTACATATGCCATCCATTAGAATAAGGCTGTATACGTCGGCTCCTAGTAGTATATCTACGGGACGACTTAAATGCTATTCGGGGTCAGCTAGTTTGATATGATTTAGGTACGCCCAATCGGGTTTGGATGTTGAATAATTTGGCAAATTTTTTATTAATGTTTTCATGATAAATACGTTTGTTTCGAAGGTAAAATCTTCCACTGTGGATCTGCATTGTATGTTGATCATACCCTTGCAGTTGTTTTCTTTGGCGCCTACACCTGATATTACGCCTTTGCATTTTTGACGAGGTAATTTTAGAATTTGAGCGGCGTTTTCCGAGATAAGAGATGTCTGCGAACCTTGGTCCAGTAGGGCACGCATTACGCGATACGTCCCATCCGCGGCTCTTATCTCAATCAATGCAGTGGGAAGTAAGACTTCCATCGGATCGCCTTGCAACGACACGTGACTGCTGCCTTGCACTTGCGGTGACGTTTGAGTCCCCGTGGCGGCGGCCGATGAACTTAATTCCGGCCGCGGACACCGAGGTGTCGTATGGCTATGTTCGAATACGTCGTGTAATAATGAATTATGTTGTTTGTTACATTCTTTACATCTTTTTTCCGATTTGCAAGGGTTACCATAATGATTGTACAGACAATTAGGACAGAGATTATGTTTATCTACCAAAGTTTTCCTGGAATGTGCTGGCATTTCTAAAAATCTTTTACAATAATAAATGCCATGTTCATTGTTATTACAGATCACACACCAATATTTATTGGCGGTGAAGTTCTTGATATCTTTGTTGTATTTGCTAGACGGAATTACTCGAGTACTTGATGAATACGAGTTTTTATAATAATTCGATTTCTGATGAGTATTTTTTGATGTCTGAATAGGGTCATGCGATTTTTGAGCATTATTATCATGTTTCCTACGGGCAGATTCTAAGGTTGTGAATTTGGTTTCCAAAAATTGTAGAAATTCATGCAAATTTGGGATGTCCCTTGGTTGGCTTACTGACTCCATGTAGTCTTGATATGTCTCAGTATCCAACTTTTGGGATAAAATATGGACTAGGATAGGGTCCCATGATTCAGTATCAATGCCTAAATTCTTAATGGCATTTAAGCATTCATTTGTAATGTCGTGAATGCGTTTAATACCCGCAGCTGTTTGCTGTTGCATATTAGGTACATTTAAAAGTGTATTAGCATGAGCAGTAAAAATTAAGCGAGTGTTGTCATATCTGTTAGTAAGGATAGACCAACTGAGAGCATAATTGTTAGAGCTTATTTGTAAATGTTGAATTAGTTTCTCAGGCTCTCCCCTGAGTTTGCCCTTAAGGAATTGTAACTTTTGGGCATCTGATAGTGACGGATTGCGGTGAATAACCTCAGTAAAAAGATCCTTGAATGGGATCCACTGACTGTAACTGCCCGTGAAGATGGGTATATCCATCCTTGGCGTGGTTTTTCCAATGTACGCGACAGACCACATCTTTTTGTTGATAGATTTTTTAAGATTATTGTAATGAGATTCATATTTAGCGAATTCTTGTTCATATTCCCTATTAGAGCCATTTATTTCTGTATCTAATTCCCAATGTAATTTATCGATGACAGACCAGCGGGATTGCAATGTCTGCAACACATCCTCTAACTCCCATTTTTCTGATATAATATCTATGTTGATACCTGATACAGTTCTCATATAAGCTCGGAAATTACTCAGTTGCTTTTTCAACATATCTTCGGTTTTGCTACTAGCTGCCCTATCCTGCTCTTGAGGGTTTGGTAACACAAATGATGGAGGTTTAAGTATAGGCGTCTGAGGCCTGTCTTCTGCCCCCGTGCTTTTCGAGGGCAAATAATTCTTGATCACGTCTCTGATATTCTGATACCGAGCTTGAATGCGAGCATGCTTCTCGCTCGTAAAGTAATGAAGCGATACGTCGCCAATACTAACTAATGTACGATGATTGTTATTAAATTGAGCCCAATACTGGTCTAAAGAATCTAAACGACGCTGAATATACTCTGAGGTTTTTCGATCAGCCCCGTCTTTCTTAAAGTTGGAAAAAAGTGTTTCGATCGCCGATGCGATCTTCTCCTGTTCAGAAAGAAGCTCTTCCACACGTGGCATGATACTGATAGTCAAATTGGAAAGATCTTACTTGATAGCCTTTCTACTTGATATGAAAGGGTCACCGTTCTCCTGCTGCTGCGAGCTCCGCCACTGTCTTGATACAGATGCAAAGCGTGTGTATAACTCCTGTACGCCCTGATAGTGCCCTGCTCACTGATACTGATACGTTAAAGTTCCTTGATATCACAAATACGTCTCTGTTTCACGACGTGGACCGACCGCACTGTCCACGTGTCCGCGTGGCAAAAAACGAAACCGGAACACGACCACGTTGCCTGATTCGCGTTATAGTCCCGTTTTCCCGGCTAAACGAAGGACCATGTAGGATTTTGGGTTAATCCTAGCAATGATATGAAATGATAAGACGCTTAAATACGATTAAAACTGATATATTGTCCAAATTGTCTAAAATTACGTGATACTGATTAATGATATATGAGAACGCGCGGTATGTTGAATGACCTAAGACGAACTGAACTAAATATTAATTAATACAATTTTACAGTACTAGAAAATGATGATGCGGCGTTTGAGGTGATTTCGCAATATAATTATGTATGTCGAGTGTGACTCGTACACCTATGTGTGAGGTACCTGGTCCACCGCACTCAAATAGAGGGCTATTGAAAAGCTATGAATGGGACGTAGCGAATAGTTAAAGGAATAGTGTTGGCCAGTACGAACCACTCACATGTCGTGAAAATTGTGGAGAACAACTATCTAGTCCATTAAATAAATTGCTCTCGTTTCGAGAGTGTCCTACAAAAAATATAATGCTGATGTGTAATGAAGATGTTTTCACAGACGCAGAGTTAAGATTTTTAATTATTTATTAGTTTTATCTCTTTGCAGATCGAATATTTACATAATTAAAAACCATCTTTAGGTGAATTTGTAGAGCCCTAGTCTATAAACTTTAAAGGAGAAAGCAAATATTCTGAAAAAGTAGGCTTTTTCCATTGTTCGTAGTTTTATTTTACTTGCAGAGGGAGATTTAGAAAGCTTTTATGTAATATACTTTTAATCTGATGTGTCTAATTGTTTGTTGACTAGATTTGTTAAAAAAGCGTTTCAAAGCCTTATTACATTTTACCAAAACCTTATTATATAAACCATTTTGAAACTTGCATAGTAATAGCTATTCGAAGAATGAGTAAATATACCTACCACTGTAACAGTCTTGAGGTTGGTTCTAATATTCCCGAGTCAAGAATAATAGTAAATATTGTTTTTATGGTAATCCGTTGTGCTCTCTTTATTGCGTGACAGCGTTATTGTATTAGATGTGTGCTATCCTACTTTTCCAGTAACCTATGTAGATTTCGCTTGTTATTGCTGTAATGGTATTTTTCAACTTAAGGCCGTAAGTCATGTCGGTATTTTAACGATGTATTGATAGGAGAGACCACTGGTCTAGTTAGTCCGCTCTGGCGATCAGCTTCAGCGCTATACATTTCTTTCATCACCATCATCATCGTTCTAGCGTTATTCCAGTTGCATCCAAGACTTGGCCTTGGCATTCCTTGGCGCTCGAGGTCCCCTTAGTTGTTTAACAAGATATACCACAGAACTATTACTGCCGTCTAAATGCCGCAATTTAAAGGGATAGCGATGATAGCGACATTCCACGGTCTAGACCAGTGTCAGTTTTATACAGGGGTACTGATGCTCCATAACGACAGTGTAAGATCTTTAGCCAGGGCCGACGGCTTAACGATACACTGAGTAAACGATAATTAACTGTGTACCTACCTAATGCGCACATAACTTCGTTGAGTCAGTGTTGCGCGCCGTGGATTCAAATACGATAGCCTCACCATGGAAGTCTATTGGTATCTCCACTCGGCTATCGCTGCCTCCGCTGTACACTGCTTAATATGTATCTATTTATTTATTGGTAATGGCGCAGTATACTTAATTACAGCAGAGTTGAATATTCTAAGAGGGTTGCTCAGTGAGCAAAACGCTTTATGAGTGTCCTAATGTTCTACCTTTACTCATACGATGACGGCGTTTAGTATAGTACCGAGCACGCGAAAACTTCAAACTGAAGTCAATTACTCCATTTGTTTGAAATAGAAATATTGTTTGTGATAAGTCAAATCCATTATATAATCGATTTCAATAACAAAACGTTACTAAACCGATATCGGTTTAGTAACGTTTTGTTTAATCTATTGTAAATTTTGACTATGGTCACACTATGAACTGTCATTCTTTCACTTTGGTTCATTGTCGTATCCGGGAGAAAAATTGTCTTGCGCTCACGCAGTCTTGTAATTTTGCGTTTTGAAATTGAATTATATTGATCGCCTTTTGGAAAGCCCATCCTGGTAGCTTCGCGAATCGCGTTTTGTGATAAAGGATAAACTTGTAACATATTGAACATTGTAAAACTTGTGTGAATCCGTGCACGTGTTTGGTGCCCGAGGACTTCGTTGAAGAAAACCCTGATCATTGGACTGGTAACAATAACGATTTCGTCATTATTTTGGCCAAAATTATGAGTGTAATCTTATAGGTCCACTCCGGAACATCGGTGAAGATTTGGTAAGTAAATTTGCATGTAATTTGAATTCGCTGTGAAACACAGTACAGTTATGTCAGAGATTTGTTGTGGCTGACAAGGACTGATGAATATAATCACGCTTCCACTAATCTCTGCAAACAATTCCAGTCCTTTCTTGCCAAACTCTAGACACCATTAAAGATTTATATCTGTGTACATAGATTTTCAAGTTAATTAATAGACGAGTATAAGGCACTTAGATATTCGCAATCAGAACTTACTTGATACTTGATACTTGATTGCACGGGCTGTTTCCGCAACTCCACGTCTTGGCGCGTATTTTGCGTGCGGGTGGGAATGGTGTCTTCATTCGAGCCACCCCAGCTCTTCGAGGAAGGCCAGCAGACTCTTGATGTGGCCCACTGCCTCCCTCAGGGTGCTGTATCTCGTCAGGTACTGCTGCCTGTACTGTGCGACCTCAGGGCAGTCGAGGAGCAGGTGGGCTGCCGTCTCGTCTGCTGCCATACAGGCCCTGCACAGCGGGCTGTCGGTGATACCTATAGTAAATAGGTGTTTATTAAAGAATCCGTGTCCTGTGTAGGCGGCCGTGACTGTCCGCAGTTGTTGTTTGGACAGCCGGAGGATTTGTTTGGCTATCTTACCGTCTACTGCGGGAAGAGCCTCCTTGGCCTGCCTACATGTTTCAGTACCAATCCAGGACTGGTTGTGTTGGGTCCTGGTCCTATTTCTTACCAGGTTGCGATAAAAACCAGAAGGGAGGGGAATGATGGGCTCGGGTCCCACCACCTCTAAAGTGGCCCCTCTTCTGGCAAGTACGTCGGCTGCGTCATTCCCTCTTGAGCCACTGTGGCCCTTGATCCATTGCAGTGTTAATTTGTTTTGTTTACCTACCTCTGTTAGTTTCTGGTGGCATTCAAGCGTGAGTGCCGAGGTGATAGTATGGCTTTTGAGGGCTGAGAGGACCGCCTTACTATCTGAGAGGATCCTAATGGATCGTTCCCTTACCTCACGTGCCATGATTGCTGTGGCAGCTAGGATTATGCCAAAACATTCGGCCTGGTAGACCGTGTTGTAGGCTCCCAGTGGTGCTGCGATGTTGATGTTTAGGTCCTCGGAGAATACTCCTGAACCCGTACCTGTATCCGTCTTAGACCCATCTGTGAAGATCGTGAGCTCGTTGTGATTAACCGCTCCTTCGTGTAGATCCTCGTACAGTTGGATTTTGTACTTCTTGTCGAACACAAATTGTTTCGGTATTTGGTCGCCGATGGCTTGTGTGAGAGGAACTTCTTTAAAGAGTGTATTTAAATTGCTAGTGTGCGGTGTGTTGGTGTCTTTCCAGAGCTTCAGAGCTCTTAGCCGGACCGCCGTCATCGTTGCTTCCTGTTGTATAAACAGGTGCAATGGAGGCAGGTCCAGCAACACTTCGAGTGCCGCTGTAGGTGTAGTTTTCATGCAGCCCGTTGCCGCCAGGCATGCAAGTCTTTGAAGCTTTTGAAGCTTGTTGGCGGCCGTTGTTAGGTTGGTCCGAGGCCACCACACTACTGCGCCGTAGCTTATCATCGGACGTATTATTGTCTTATAAAGCCATAAGACAATTTTGGGGGATATGCCCCAGCGTTTGCCTATCATCTTCTTACACTGCCAGAAGACAATGCTGGCTTTGTTGAGCTTATTTTCCATGTGGCTGTTCCATGTCAATTTGCTGTCGAGAGTGACACCTAGGTACTTGACCTCGGTAAAATTATGAGTGTAATCTTATAGGTCCACTTCGGAACATCGGTGAAGATTTGGTAAGTAAATTTGCATGTAATTTGAATTCGCTGTGAAACACAGTACAGTTATGTCAGAGATTTGTTGTGGCTGACAAGGACTGATGAATATAATCACGCTTCCACTAATCTCTGCAAACAATTCCAGTCCTTTCTTGCCAAACTCTAGACACCATTAAAGATTTATATCTGTGTACATAGATTTTCAAGTTAATTAATAGACGAGTATAAGGCACTTAGATATTCGCAATCAGAACTTTCTCATACATTTAATTGGAATGTCATTACGCCTAAAGTTCATATCTTGGCCGACATCGTCAATTAGTCATTTTGCTTTGACTCTGTAAATTTGAACGTCAAAGCATTTGATTTTAAATTACGTTAGACTAATCACTTAAGTTTTGTACCTAAGCTATACCGAAGAAACCTTGCTAATATAAAACTGCAGACCTACACAAGAAACTCTAGTAGAAATCGCTGAAACTTTATTTGTTCTAAGAACTATTCTTCCTTCACTGAAGTCAGTCTTATCCCACCAGATTACAACACTTCTGAGTAAACCTTCTGATTGGTAAACAAGTTCGTTCAATTAAAATGACACCTACAAAGAAATGCTGCTTTCATAAACAGCCACTAGTGTAAATAAGAATATTTAATCATCGTTCGTACACAACTTTGACAAGAGAAAGCTGACCTGCTTGTCAATCTCTTTGCGGCCAACTTCCGAATCGATGATCGTAGTGCGCAGCCGCCTTCGATTCCCTACTGCGGCCACTTAATGCCTGATATTAAAATCAGGCAATGCGATGTTCGCGCGACACTGCAATCTCTCGATGTCCGGAAAGCCAGTGGACCTGATGGAATTCCAGCGGTAGTGCTTAGGAAATGCGCAGCAGTTGTCTCCAACGCTTACATGCCTGTATCGCCTATCATATGCCTCTGGCGTAGTGCCGCAGGCTTGGAAAGAGGCGAACGTACAACCGATTCGCAAGAAAGGGGATCGTTCTGATCCGGGCAACTATCGACCCATTGCTATCACCCCTATCCTCTGCAAGGTGTTCGAACGATTAATCAACAACCAACTCGTTCGCTACCTAGAAGATCACTCTCTCATTAGTGATCGACAGTATGGCTTCAGACCGAAACGATCAACGGGTGATCTTCTAGCGTATGTCACACACCTTTGGGTGAGGCGATTGACAGGCATGGGGAGTCGTTGGCTATTAGTCTCGACATCTCCAAAGCCTTCGATAGAGTCTGGCATCGTGCGCTCCTTTCTAAGCTTCGCTCGCCTCGATTGTGCAACTGGGTTGCCAGCTTCCTGCATGAGCGCCGTATAAGAGTCCTTTGTGACGGTGAGTCATCGAAGTTTCTCCAGGTGAATGCTGGTGTGCCTCAGGGGTCCATGTTATCGCCCACGCTTTTTCTTCTGCATATCAATGATATGCTCACTTTTGGGGGCATACATTGCTTTGCAGATGACAGTACTGTACATGGGCGATATCTCGGACACCCTGCGGCTAAGCAAGCCGATACTGAGGAGTGTAGGCGAACACTTGTTAATGAGCTTGACTGGGTACTGAATTGCATCTCGCATTGGGGTGATGAGAACCTGGTCGAGTTCAACGCCAAGAAAACACAGGTGTGCGCATTCTCAGCCAAGGTATCTCCATTCCTTCCCCATTCCTCTCTTCTGGACACTCCACTACCGATTCAAGACAGCCTCAATATCCTAGGTATGGACGTACGCAGAAATCTCAACCAGAAGAACTACATCGAGGGGTCATCAAATCCGCATCTCGGAAACTCGGAGTCCTGAACAAGGTTTTTCTGTTATACAAGACCCAGGTTCGCTCCTGCGTGGAATACTGCTCTCACCTTTGGAATGGCTCCGCTCAGTACTTATTGGACGCCCTCGATAGGTTGCAGCGGCGTGCTGTCCGTATCATTGGGGATCTAGAAGCCACTAAGACTCTTGAGTCACTGCAATTACGAAGAGACGTGGCCTCAATGGCTGTCTTCTACCGCATCTATCACGGTGAGCGCTCCGAAGAGCTCTTTCAACTAATCCCACCCTCTCCTTTCCTATCCCGAACGATACGTGCTGGGTTGAGGTGCCACTCTTACACGGTAGAACAGATACCGTCACGCACCAAACGGTTCGGCGCCTCTTATCTCTGCCGTACCATTAAGATGTGGAACTCTTTACCAGCCCACGTGTTTCCCTCAACCTATGATCCTGGGTCCTTTAAGCGGGGCGTGAAAAAGCTTTTCTCAAGGCCGTCAAGGTGAGGGCAATCATGCCATAATGCCATGCTGGCTGCTGGGATGATGGCCATCACTATGGGACTTCACTGACTGCTTATCATCAGGCAGTATGGAGTCAATTTGTTCGGCAGAAAAAAAAAAAGAAAAAAGACTATACCACTTTTTCTTTGAGGAATATTCAAATTTCTTGCTTATGAAACCGCAATTTTCGGCTAACTATGTTTAAAATAAAGAGTTGCATCTTATTACTATAAGAGACGAAAAACTTTGTGAAGACGGAGAGACGAATGGATGTTCGGTACGCTTTTACGCAAAAACGATTAAATGGATTTTGATGAAACTTACCAGTAATATAGCTTATACATCAGAATAGCACGTGGTCTATCATTTGCCTCTTTAAAGAAACCTTACGTGGGCGAAGCCGCCTACACAATCTAGTTCATACTCAAGCAGTCAGCGCAATATCCCACATAAAGTCTGGCAAATATTACCGATTTCTTGTAATCATTTTACCGTAACATTAAACTGAATTAAATACCACACGTACGTTACAGTACAGCTGCCACACATGTAGTCGCATTATACGTATATTTAAAGTATGGTTTTGCGGGCAGGTGCGTGTCGCTTGCCCAAGGGTGGTTTCTCTCGGCCCATTGCACGCGGGAAATGCTTCGGCACCAAAGCAAACTAACCATATTTCTCACCGAACACCGCGCCATTTCATTTTAACTTGTTTTTTAACGTAGCGGAATAAAGGTTGAAATTAGTGACCGGGCGATAGTTTTCCTTTTTCTTAATTGGAAATAGTTGTGGAATTGTTTCGGGTTTTGAGATTGATATATATTATATTGAATGATAATTACAGTGACGTTTTGGTAGGTACATGATGTTTCTTATATGCCTACATCAGTCCACGTTTACCTGCTGCCTTGATAATTACTTAGGTATGTAAAGTTGTCTTCAAAAACACTAAATAGAAATAAGTAAGTAAATAAAATTTCAGTATAAGATTAACTTAGTTGTAAGTTTAATAAATATGTATTCTTGGAAAAAGGGATATGATGAAAAATTCAACAAAAGATACCTAAATATATTTACGAAATGTTTTTCAGCTACTAGTCTTTTATACATCTTATAAATCTTACTATAGGTAGGTGTGGCGAGAAATACTTTGAAAACTAAAATATTAATCTTATAAAACTAATTCCAACATAAAACGTGAAAGTCTTGCACGCGTAAAAATAAGCAAATTCTGCTCGAAATACCTACCTATTTTGAAAAATGTAATCTAAAGTTATCCTATTATAAACTAAATAGTATTTGACTAAAGGCTAGTGAGGTGACTTATTTAAAGTCATTTAAATATGTAGCATCTTTCTTTTTCGTGTTGCCAACTCTGGTTTCTGAGTGTTCACATCGCCTGAGAGCCTTAGGGGTGACCTGACTATACTTGTCCTGAGACAAGAACCGGGTTTTAGTTTTATAAAGCAAAGAAAAAGTAAAAATTATTATATTAAGGTCCATCGTAAACATACAATTTAAAGGAGAAACGTTTCTAAAATAATCGTGATTAAAAGATTTAAGAAATATTTGTATAATAATTATCTAATCGACTAATGCATTTGCAGAATTACGTATAACATAAAAGCCGTAATAATTGTAACAATCGAGTAAACCTTTTTAAAATAATTCTCTGAGTGTTCTCTTTTACATAAAAATTTAGTACATACATACATAGACTCACGCCTGTTTCACGGAGGGGTAGGCAGAGACTACGGAACGCCATTTGCAACGATCCTGACATACTCTCTCTTGATCTCTTGCTTCATTCACTCGCATCAAGTTTCTCATGCATGCTCTTCTGTTCAGTAACATTTAGTAAAGCAGAATAATTTTCTGAAATGTATAAATGAGAACTGTTAAAATTTGATATTTCATTTTTGTGGCACTAGTGTATTTGTGGATCAAACATATAAAAGTTTATTACCGAGAACTAAAACTAGAGAATGTTAAAGAATCGCCTAAGCAAAAATGAAGGTTTTTAAAGAATTACGATACCGAAAATGGTTTTCTTGTTGTGTTTCGTTTCTTCAAATTTCATTCCTTGCCCACGTTAGTTTAGGAGCGGTAATATAAAGCCATTTTATTATTCTTATTACTTCCAATCTCACCCCGTGTTGGGGTCCCTTTTGCGATTTTCGATATCAATGATCTTTGCTTCGCAGTGCATGATAATATGATGTATATTTTTGTAGCAAGTTCTCAATATAAAGTTCAGTTTTCTTCAGGTGTATGCTTCAAGCAAACGCCAGTATTCATTCATTACACGCTCTTCCTACCCATAGATCCCGCATAACGAAAATGTATTAGATAGCAGACATGATATAACCATTAGGTATAAAATAAACTTGACTGAGATAATATGTATTATTATGTCTATTTGTTTCTAATATCTCATAAAAAATAAAAATATTATTCTATATATAGATAGTGTAGCTGCTCACCGGTTGGTGGCTCCACATTTCAGGTTAAAACTCTCTTCATTATTTTGTCCCCTAAAAAGGAATCCTTGTGAATCTTCCAAAGGGTTGGCAGTAACACAAACCTTAAAATTTTAAAAAGTACTCGCGGTCAGACATATACAAAACTTTTAAAAATGCCTTTTATATTCTGCTACACAGCCTGGTACAGTGAAAACGTTAAATAAACCTGAAAAATAAATACTGTGTGCTGGCATGGAAGTTTCAAGGCTGGCCGTTAATAAATCAAAACTTTGTATTTATGAACTTGATGTACTTATTTTATTTTTTAAGCTCTCTCCTTTTTTGCTATCATCTTTGCGTGCTGATAGAATAGTTGATTATAATTATTTAGTTAAATGGATTTTATGTGGAGGTAAATTCAAAATATGGTCTTGTCGTTGGGACTGCTGCACTGGGTGGTTGGGAGTTAAATTTATCTGTTTGCCGTATGTTTGTAAAGTCCCCCGCGGCACAGGATTTATCCCTAGTGCAGGCGTTGTCTGTTTTAAGAAATTAGAGTACTGAGCTGCTAAGCTTAAAATAATGATAATAGCTATTTATAAACTCTGATTTACACAGTTAAAGAGTCTACTAACATATTCCATACTTCGAAAGTTTGCTTTTGCAAATAACTAAAGTTCTTCGTCACTATTATGAAATATTAATTTAAAAAAAAATATAGTGCCTACTAACTAACGTAGCTTTGTCTGCGTAAAAGTATAATAGGTAGACTAATGCTAAATTTCTGTGAAGCATTAATCTCTATTATTCGTTTATAACTAAAATCGTTGCATTGATATTGATAGTTACCATAACATTTTGAAAACCATATCTAGAGAATAAGTTGTAATTAAATGTAAAAATTAAAACTTTTAAATCTATATTATACTCGTAATAATAAAATGAAGACAATCGTATTTAAGGAAACGGAAGCATCACAAAAATAAACACAAAAGTATATCTTGTTAAATATTGTATGTAAGAAATTAATTTATCAGTTGAATTAAGTTAACGTCACACTTGCGAATTTCTTTGCTTCATTAGCGAGTTGAAGCATAAACTGAAGACGGACTCTAATTCTAACTCCAATTAACAAATGTGGAACTTTTGCCTTGTCACTGAGGTCAATTAAGAAATATCCTGGTAGAAGAAAGGTACGGTAATTTGACTAATTTAACTTCGTTAAATATGCCGAAATAAAATTATAGAATATACGGTAAGTTGGTTATATTCTCAGCGAAATAGTGGAAACGTGTTTCTGATAAATGCTCGAAATAATTTCATCGGCTTTATTAACAGTCTTTCTGAGCGTCAGTGTTTCTTTAAAGGAATTAAGTGACTACGAAAAGTATAGTCTGTTAACTATTTTTAACGGCACGGTGGATATATCGTTATTTATTTAAAAAAGTAATTGAACATACTAAATATAGCAACATAAATAACAACAGTTGTATCAGAGTCATCAAATAAATGAATATTTAATTCTATCATTTATTGTGGGTCTTCCTTGTTTGACCGAAAGGAATTTGACAAATCACTTCCCAAAAATTTTTTCGCACAATTTCATTTGCCAAATCATTACTTTGCAAAAAATCTATTCACAAAAAATTGTAACGCAAACCTGATGTTTGGGAAATAAACGTTTAAACTGTAATTTGTTTACCAACTAGTACTTTTCACATTTTTTATTTAGTCAAATATTTCAGTTGGAATAACAGTTTTTACGCAAAATCAATATTTAACCTAATCTAAATAGTTCAGTTCCGGGTAACCTACTAAAAACAATCTCTTTTTTAGGGTTCCATACCTAGAAGGTAAAAACGGAACCCTATTACTAAGCCTCCGCTGTCTGTCTGTCTGTCCGTCTGTCTGTTACCAGGCTGTATCTCATAAACCGTGATAGCTAGAACGCTGAAATTTTCACAAATTATGTATTTCTGTTGCCGCTTTAACAACAAATACTAAAAATAAAAAAATGAAATATTAAGGGGGTCCCATACAAAAAACGTGTTTTTTTTTCGTAGTTTTTGCTCAAAATTACTAACTGTAACAGGTAGACGCTTTAAATTTTCACAGAATATGTAGTTGTATTTTACCTTTCAAAATAAATAATTAAATAAAATAAAGTAAATAATAAAGGGGGGCTCCCATAAAAGAAACGTTATTTTTAAGCAATATGTTACTCGATCTTAATAAACAGGTAGAAACTTAAAAAGTATTTAAGTATACATACAACGAACGTGTTTTTCTTTTGTAGATGATGGTACTCATGGTACGGAACCCTTCGTGCGCGAGTCCGACTCGCACTTGCCCAATTTTTCTATTAATGCAAGTCGTTTCTGGCACTCGCCGGCCGCTACCGCGGCACCGCTCGCTTCGCTCGCTCGGCTCGTGCGTAGGAGGTCACAGTTCTAACCTAACCTAACCATTTTTTTTTAATAATTAACCTACTCTAACTACTTCCATAAATAAACTTATATCACCAAACGTTTATTGTCTGAAGATTGTTTGCTGTAATAAATCATTTGATAAAAGACCAAATGCCATAATGACATTATACTTGGTAATATGTTGCCAAGTAAAATTTAAACCAAATAAAAATATGCGTACTAAAATAATAATAATAATATTCTACAACATACACACATCACCATATCAGACACAATCATTCGAAATATTGCAATGGTATAAAAAAAGGTTGCTAAAATTTGTTTGGGTAGTGAAATTTTGTCAAAATCTTTTCGGCAAAATGGCTGGATCCCATTTATTGTATATGCGGAAGTTTCTTTATTAGGTAACTTTTCTTGACTTTTTGTTAGTACGCGTGAAATAAAAATGCTTGTTCGTACAACAAAGAACAAAGTTTTGTTTTTAGGGTTCCGTACCTAAAAGTTAAAAAACGGGACCCTATTACTAAGCCTCCGCTGTCTGTCTGTCTATCCGTCTGTCTGTCACCAGGCTGTATCTCATAAACCGTGATAGCTAGAAAGCTGAAATTTTCACAAATTATGTGTTTCGCTTGCCGCTATAACAACAAATACTAAAAATTAAAAAAAAATATTAAGGGGAGGTCCCATACAATAAACGTGTTTTTTTATTTATTTATTTATTTTATTTATTGGACTTCATACACATAATATACATGTATCGTCGGACTTAATGCCTGAGGGCATTCTCTAAGTCTACCTTGGGGTGATGCAGAGATCTATGAAGTAGGTGGAAGCTGAAGTGTTAGGGACTAACATAGCATTATTTATACATATCCGATTGTTTGCCCGTGTTATATGGCATATAACAAAATTCAAAGACTAAATTGCCCGTGTTATATGGCAAATGACATCGCATCTCAGTCTACTTTGCCCGTGTCATACTGTATATGACATGGCTCCCGAGGTCGAAAGAGTGAAATATACTCGTCTCTGTCGCTCTAGGGCTTAGTTCGTATTATGTGTCTCGTTTCTACGTTAAATTTCCCGTCATACTAATCCCAGTCGAGTTTCGACTCCATTGAGAAATTAAAAAAAAAACGTTCTTTGTCAATGTTGTCGTTGAGTGTTGAGTCGGTGCGGAATGTGTGAGTGTATTTCTGCTGTTTTTTCTGTTAAATTTTGTTTTATTCTTTAAGATCTATTGTGTTTATCAAGGTATGTAAATAACTAACACGTATATATAAAAATTCCAGCATGAAATATAAGATTTGACTTTTTTCGAGACCTTAAGTAGATTTTGGCGCGCAACAGTGATTTTACTGAGCATGGGAACTGTTTCAGAAATGTTCATATTATTCAGAAGTGGTGAATGCTATCCCTATGATTTCTTTTTGTTTTAAAAGAATATAAGTCTACTTATTTAGCGTTTATTTAATTTTATGCTTAAAAATGTTATTTGTCCATTATATGGCCTTATCAAATTTGACATAAATTACGCCGCGCGGCGCCAGATAATGGTTTCAAAGTCAAAGTCAAAGTCAAAATCCTTTATTCATTTAAATCACAAAGTGACACTTATGAACGTCAATTTAAAAAAATAATTACTTAAAGCTTCTACATTTACATTTACTGCCACGTTCGCAAAGCAATAGGTAGAACCATGAGAAAGAACGGGCAATAAAACTCAAGGTCACTCTTTTTCATCGCCAGGTTTTGCATAATACATACAAATTTAAATTTTGTAAGGTGCTGCAACTGTTTCACCTTCTATGTCATTTGTATATATTTACTCTACTTAATACTCAAGCATAATGTAGTAAAATTTTGATGTTCATTTAATTAGCCTCCTGAGAATTGACATGGTGAAACAGGAGCATCCACTTACATTAAGTACCTAACAATGCAGGCAATCCGCGCAAATGTTCAGAACCATGATAGAAATGATACAGTTTAATATTAAAAATGTAATACCAGCCCGTAAGACCGACATCGACCAGTCATCGCAAGTAGCACCCGTTCACGAGTATGACGCATGGGCCAGCCATCATCCCTCTCGCCATATCAGAGGGACAGGGATGACCCGACACACGACGCCACCACAAGAAATGACATTTTAGTGAGCATGACGACAACGGTACACGAACCGGCAGTAATTAACAATCTGTTGGTATACTGACCATGAACACGAATTACCTGCATTTTCCAGATCGTTAATATTATCATAAATATGTGGAACGCGTGCAAAATGCAAATGTAGTACCTATATTTGATTGATTGACATGATACTTTTTGAAATATAACCACCGATCGAACTGATTGGCTACACGATTATAATACATTATAAAAAAAATAACAAATAAAAGTATCTAACGAGATGAGTGACATTTAGTAATGTGGTGGCGATTCCAAAAACTATCATTTACATGATTTTAATTGGAATGGAATAATATTTAATTACATGTCAAGAAACTTATCATCTACCTATTTACTGTATAATATATGAATTATGAAACATTATTTCCAAGCGCATTTGTCATTCAGATATTCATTTAAATTATAATATGCCTTTTGCATTAGGTCATTTTTTTATCTTTATCTGAAATGCGTTAAAAGGCAGGTCCAAAATACTTATCGGTATCTTGTTGTAGATACGTATACTAAGTCCT
Organism: Euclidia mi; assembly: GCA_944739405.2. Taxonomy (NCBI): domain Eukaryota; kingdom Metazoa; phylum Arthropoda; class Insecta; order Lepidoptera; family Erebidae; genus Euclidia; species Euclidia mi. The sequence continues at coordinate 36,007,070 of OX123189.2, forward strand.
ATAAAAGAACTATGAGTTTTGCACAAACGAAAATACGGAACACATAATTTATGTCTATTTCTTGTATTTATAGAGTGTATATCACTATTCTTTGAATAACATATCTCCACGCCTTTTCTCCCCGAAGGGGTAGGCAGAGGTGTATTACACACCCACACTTCGCCAGATATGTTTCGGTCCCAATGTAATAGGGGGCGAGCCTATTGCCATCTACCGGGCACATTTTTAAGCGAGCGATAATTAATATTTTTATTTTAATACACACATAACTTCGAAAAGTCATAGGTGTGTGCCCGGGGTAACTGGGGATCGAACCCGAGACCATCGTCTCGGCAGTCCGTTACGTACACCACTGGGCTATCGCCGCCTTATTCTTTGAATATGAATTTATATTTTTACGTACATGCATAAAACTAGCATAAATATACTGAGACGCTACTGTTAGAATACCGATTTCCTTGAATCTTTCTTTGAGTGAAACTCTTGTCCGTAATTGGTAAATGGCCCGAACTGCCCTTTTTTGCAATATAAAAATACTTTCGATATCAGCAGCTCTACCCCAAAGTAATATGCTATAAGACATAACACTATGAAAATAGCCAAAATATACCAATCTAGCCGTATCGACATCTGTTAAATTGCGCACCTTCTTAATGGCATAAGCAGCCGAACTAAGTTTCGCTGACAGATATGTAATGTGTGCGCCCCATTGTAACTTCGAATCAAGTGTTATTCCTAGAAACAATGTAGATTCAGTTTTTGTTCAGTTTGGAATCAGAGGCCTGTAAATTCATAAATATGTATGAACAAGTGTACTTTTTTATTTCTTATCTTATTATCTATTATATAATAGAACGTAATTAAATATTAAAAACGATATGTCACCGCTTTAAGTTTTGAGGTATGAACTTATAAATACAAAGCGAGCTCTAAAACGCGCTATCTCAATTTCAAACGAGCATCACTCGACACCAGAGTCGTAATCTAAATAAACAAAGATATCATTGTATAGTTAGTTTCATAACAAACATAAATAATATAATACTTGACAACCTTTCAAAACAAATTGAGTCACAAGGACCGATTGTGTGAAACCCGACCTGCGCGCCGAGGCGATAAAAACGCGCGGGCGTTTGATCTTTATCGCTTTCAAGTGGCCGGGCAGAGGGGCCGGCGCGGGTTGCGGCGCGGAGCAAACAAGCGGATATATACAAGTCAATAACCACATACTAATTACATACAATACATATACACAATAGTAAATACTATAAAATACAAACCTACATATATTTACAACGCTTCCCCTCGTATCTTTTGATGGTGTTCCGATTCCTTTTAGTGAAAAAGTAAAGAACTTGGGGATCTACATTGACAGAACACTTTCTTGGACATTCCAACTACAAAGCACTAGTCGACAACTTTTTGCTGCTGGCGCATCATTGAGAAGGTTACGCAACTTTCTCCCTATTGCCACTAAAATAGCGCTTGCGCAATCTATCCTTCTTCCCATTCTTGACTATGCCGATGCCAGCTATCTAGATCTTAATGAGGACCAGCTGGACAAACTTGAGCGACTCCAAAACTTTTGTATACGGTTCATATTTGGTTTACGTAAATATGACCACGTCTCTGAATTTCGAAACAAGCTCAAATGGCTGCCAATCCGCCTTCGCCGGAATACTCACATTCTCTGTCTCCTGTATAATGTACTATTTAATCCGTCATATCCCCTATATCTCAAGGAAAGATTTGTATTCTTGCATGACACACATTCGAAGTGCTTGAAATCATCAGAAAATCTTAAGTTGAAAATTCCTGTGCACTCTACTGTGTTCTTCGACAAATCCTTGACAGTGCTAGCGACAAGACTATGGAATTCACTACCAGAAGATATTAGACGTAAAAACACTGCCAATATATAAAAAGCTCGTAAAAGAACATTACTTGTCACTGTAACAACAAGCAATCCAGTTACATATATGTAAAATATACATTATGTATGTATATATGTATGTATAATATATATATTTAATTATATACTTGTTATATGTATTATGTAGGTATATATTATTTATGTATGTATGTAATTATATCTAAATATTGTTTATATTAATTTAGTTTAGTTAGGTTAATTTTAGATTTAAGTAGCTAGTTTTAGTCTTAGTATTGTACGCCCGCATACTACCTGTCCATTTAGACGATACTGTCCGTCCATGGTTGTCTGGTAGAAATCGCATTATGCGATAAGACCGCCCTTGTACTTACCATTAGTATAAAAGTAATTTACTGTACTTGGTTCTGTAATTACTGGTGTACAATAAAAAATTAAATAATAATAATAATATTTTTACCTAAATACATTTTTTTCGTATTTTTTGCTCGAAATTACTAATGGTAACATTTAGACGCTTAAAATTTTCACAGAATATGTAGGTGTATATTACCTTACAAAATAAATTATGAAATTTAAAAAAAGTAAATAATAAAGGGAACCCATACAACAAACTTAATTTTTAAGCAATTTGTTACTTGATCTTAATAAACAGGTAGAAACTTAAAAAATATTTAAGTATACATACAACAAACGTGATTTTCTTTTATAGTTGATGGTACGGCACCCTTTGTGCGCGAGTCCGACTCGCACTTGCCAAATTTTTGCCTCAAATTACTCGCATAAGCGGCGTATCTGTTTGAACATCTAATATCTTAGATGGACTAATATTCACAAACAAAATAGGGACGATGCTTTGTAATTATGTAACGTGCCATCTATATATTAAAAGAATTTTGTGTTTTATAATACGAGTCGGCCAGCCCGTTCTACCCAACCGATTCGCATGTTTTTTTTTTAAATGAAAGCTCTCGCTGCATAGATTTGTCATCAAGCATTAGAAATCACCTAACTTGCACATTCATCAAGTTACATGCAAAAACAGTTTTCTCCCATACATTTTTTAACGTTTTCGTAGCCGTAGTCAATGACTTTCTGCTTTTATATAATATCTGGTTCTCATTGAGGTAGGCGTTTCGTTATAGGCCTATAACACGCGCTGAAAAGAGCTCTTTCATTTGATGGTATGCTCATTTAAACTGGGTAAGTTTGAAGGAAGATAGGTGTGGACATTGAAGTTATTTTTCAATATTTTCCTATAAATTTCTTAAGATTCCATTGCTTTCTCTCTACATGGATGGTTCTAAATTCAAAAATATTTTTATGGCATCTAATAAGTTCCTTATCCTTGCGGTAACTGCCTGGAATAACCGTTAAGCCTCCTTTAGGGGACCTTGCCTTACTTTCATACGGGTGTTAGTGTGGTGGTGTGTAAAATTATACACGATGTTAGCCCACTAAAACACCGCGGTGTTCCTATATCGACCCTCATGACGGGGTCGCGGTAACGACGTCAGTATACCCGCGACCCGAGGAATTTTCCCCAAATGTAGTGAAATTTCCGCCTAATGTTGGGAAAATCAACCCTACAGACGGGATAAATTACGTTTTATGCTAGGCAAATTTTTGTGTTTTTAAATTCCGGACTTTCTTCGGGCATCTTAACTTTTTTTTAATTGGAACATATTACAGCGGTTCATAGTACTATTGTCATATAATTATATTACAAGTGGTTGTTATGGTAGAAATTGTAGCTTTGTTAAGAATAGTAGTTTTGAGAGAATAGGTAGGTACTTTTGACAACACCGGCGGTTTTGGTAGAAATGGTAGATATGATAGTGGTTAGTACGAATAGTAGTTTTGGTACAAATAGTAGTTTTGATAGGAATAGTATTTTCGGTAGGAATAGTATTTTTGATAGAAATTGTATTTTTGGCATATATGGTAGTTTTTCAATTTGAAACAATTGTTTTTTATTTCCTCATAGTAAGTTATTCATAAAAAAAACTTATAAAAAACTTAAAACTCATAGTAATTATATAGACTGGAATACCTAAATATAACATACTTTAGAAGTTTCCCTTAGACTTTTAGTTCGCATCAATAAGAAACACCGTCACACTTACACGAATTAGACCATATCATGAAAACCACTGAACCGAATTTGATGAAACTTGCTCTGTTCCCTAAGTTGGAGTAAATGTTAGTCAATACAAGAAACAATCTCATTCCGATCAGTAGTTTTGGAGATTTTCGTAGACAAACATAAATACATCTTTGAAATTTTGTATATTTATTTGGAAATCCTAACAGATTATCATATCTTATATGAAAATTACGCAATTCCAATAATATTGCATACATACATATCGAATTGATATCCTCCTTTTATTATATTATCGCTTTTATCCTTTTTAGTCGTTAATAGGAGCTTTATTTCAGTTATACATATTATTTAATTATATATCCCTATTGTGCGGCAAACCATTCAGTAATGCCAAGGTGGAAATTTCACTATACCTAAGGTGAAACGCAAAGCCAATGTTGTGAGAAAAGAAGTTTTGTGATAATATATTTTTGGTAAGAATATCATATTTTTACTTATTAGGTAGATAAGGCTACAATGTACTCATCATACCCATATGTAAAGTTTTTTTATAATATTAAAATATGCTGTGGAGCAGCACAGGTCCTCTAGTATAATATGATTTTATTTAAAATTACAGCAACACATGGAGAGGATGGATGACGCAAGACTGACCAAGCAGATATATAATGTAAGTGTGAATGGGACAGAATGAAGGGCAAGACTTAGATAGACGTTCACTGACCAGATTGGAGACATCCTAAAAGATGGATCAGCTTCTCTATGGAAGTCGTTATACAACCCACACAGCCACGCAGGAAACCACACAACACTGACAAAGCAAAGTATGTCCAATTACTTAAAGAGAAACTTACCCTTACTGCTACGCCGACGGTACTGGGTGACAATGAACAGATCGATGAACAGGTATGTACACTGACGCAGTCGATGCTAGACAGTTACCACGCAGTATGCCCAGAAACCACTCTACACTCAACCCCAGGTAAAAAACCCTGGTGGGGTGCTGAGCTTGAACGCAAGCGCAAGAAGGTAAGAAGGGCTCTAAACAGGGCAATGAACACAAGCGCGGACGAAGATTGGGACGCTTATAAAGCGGCCAAATCAAGCTTCAAGAAATGCCTCAGATTCAGACGCACCATGGGATGGGGGAAATTCTGTGGGAGTATTGAATCTTGCCGAAAAGCAAACTGGGTAAGGAAACTACTGGCTCAGCAACCGATGGTTGCACCAGGTAGTCTTCGTAAACCGGATAACACATACACCACATCGGAGGAGGAGACAAGACGCGTCCTACTCGAAACACACTTCCCAGGCTACGTCCTTACCCCGGTAATAACGTGGCACGATACACCAACAGTGGCGATCGAACACGAGTGGAGACACGCAAACACCGTGGTCACAGAAGAAAAACTCCGATGGGCCATCGATAGCTTCCATCCCTTCAAAGCAGCCGGACTGGACGGCATCTTCCCAGGGTTATTACAATGGGGGGGTGAACCTGTCCGAAAAAGACTTCTGGCAATCATGAGGGCTAGCCTGGCCCTTAGATATGTACCGAAGAGTTGGAGGGAAGTCAAACTAATTTTCATACCAAAACCAGGCAAAACAGACTACACCAAAAATCGACGGAATCAGCCTTACATCAGGTCGTAAACCAGATAGAAGCTGCTATACAACAAAAAAGCATCTGTCTGGGCACCTTCATTGCCATAGAAGGAACCTTCGACAAGATAAACTTCTCCAGCATAAGCAACGCCCTAGCCGGACATGGTGTGGATCAGATGCTCATACAGTGGATCCAAAACATGCTCAGCAAAAGGGTAGTGCGCCTGCACGGTGACTCCCAGACAGCCTTGATAACTAAAGGTTGCCCGCAGGCCGGTGTTCTCTCCCCGCTATTGCGGCACTTAGACATCAATGAACTCATAGACAAACTCAACGCGAGATATTTCTACACAATAGGATATGTAGATGATCTGACCATTCTCGCTAGAATGCCACCTCGGCACTCACGCTTGAATGGCACCAGAAACTAACAGAGGTAGGTAAACAAAACAAATTAACACTGCTAATGGATCAAAGGCCACAGTGGCTCAAGAGGGAATGACGCAGCCAACGTACTTGCCAGAAGAGGGGCCACTTTAGAGGTGGTGGGACCCGAGCCCATTATTCCTCTCCCTTCTGGTTTTTATCGCAACCTGCTAAGAAATAGGACTAGGACCCAACACAACCAGTCCTGGATGTATTGAAATATGTAGGCAGGCAAGGAGGCTCTTCCCGCAGTAGACGGTAAGATAGCCAAACAAATCCTCCGGCTGTCCAAACAACAACTGCGGACAGTCACGGCCGCCTACACAGGACACGGATTCTTTTATAAACACCTATTTACTATAGGTATCAGCCCGCTGTGCAGGGCCTGTATGGCAGCAGACGAGATGGCAGCCCACCTGCTCCTCGACTGCCCTGAGATTGCACAGTACAGGCATCAGAAACTGACGAGATACAGTACCCTGAGGGAAGCACTGGGCCACATCAAGAGTCTGGTGGCCTTCCTCGAAGAGCTGGGGTGGCTCGAATGACGACACCATTCCCACCTACACGCAAAATACACGCCAAGACGTGGAGTTGCGGAAACAGCCCGTGCCATCAAGTATCAAGACATCCTAAAAACAGGGCAGATTAGAAGTACCCTAAACAGAAGAGCATGCATGAGGAATTTGATGGAAGTGAATGAAGCAAGAGAGATGTGTCAGGGTCGTTGCAAACAGCGTTCCGTAGTCTCTGTCTACCCCTCCGGGAAACAGGCGTGGGTTTATGTATGTATGTTTAAAATTTGTATGGCTAGCCGCTCACTACGCCTACGCAGCCCTTACGCACAACATTAATTTTATCACCCGCAAAATAGATTTCAGTTAGTCGATTATTACTCATACTCGTTAAGTTGCCCTAACTAAAGATAGTGATGTTCAGCCATCGTTTTCGTGGGATCACTTGGTACCAGTCATTTTGGCAGGTGCTGTTTTTTTAGTATCGATAGCTTTAGTTTACGTGATATAGGTATTAAACTATATAAAAACTAAAGAAAAAATGTTAAACATAAGGAAATGAAAAAAAAAATGAAGCTTGAAGACTTAGTAAAGTTTTCTTTAAAATAAAAAAGGACCATTTTACGTGGGTTCCCAATTTGGACGCACAATGAATAGCCATATTGGAATTAAAACTGGTCAAATGAATATTACGTATAACTATTGTATAAAAACTATAAGTTTTGCTTGTTTTAATCATTATGCCCTGTTCAGACTGCTATTTATATCTTGTTTAAGCTTGGCGCTATAACAAAATACAAAATCAACAAGATTTTTTAAGAATGTTTTGTAAATTAGCATTCGTTTTTAAAAATAGTGTTCCTTCTCGCTATTAAAAACGTCGGAGCTTCGGGTGAGCGGGCTGTTTGAAGACCTTCAGTTAGACACAATGTGTTCGTTGCATGACAGACTCTAATCCCCGCCTTGTACCTCGAATAAGATAAGCTTTTGAAGACGCCTGAAAGAGCTCATTGAATTACTGTGAATAAATTACAATGTAGGTACTCGTTATTACACCCCGTTTTAAGGTCTATCCTCACACAACCGGGCCGTGGACGGAACGGGGACGGGACGTGGACGGGACGGAGCGCAGAAAAGAATCGTTGCATACATTTTATATGGACTCGTTCACACACGTCCGTGGACGGGCCGGGGACGGAGCTTCCGTGCCGTGTCAGTGCGCTGTCAGTGCCTCGACCGGGGCCATGACGTGCACGGGCCGGCGACGGGCACCATAGATATAATATATTTAGCACTAGATGCGCTAGGTGCGACGTGACATCCAGAAGAACAAATTATAAATACATATATTAAGCACTAGATGCACTGTGTTCGATGTAATCTTCAGAAGAACCACATGGCAGTGAATTGTCGTTAAGGCATAATGACGCTTTATTTAGTCCTTAGCTTCCTTAGTTCACAAACTTGAGAGAGAAAAAATCGAAAAAAGATAATCGATTTTTCTACAAAACAATCGAAGCTGAAATTGTTATTTTATATTATTTTGCAAGTAAGTAATTACTTGTTCTAATAAAATGTTATAAACGCGTTTACTAGTAAATATAACTAAATAATATATTTTTTTGTTCTGGGCCAGTCTATTATGAATAAAAAAGGACGAGTCTATTAACTATTATGCAAACTATCACTTTCAAACGCGAGTGAAATGACGCATGAAAAAAAAACCTACAATTAAGCACTTTTTATATTTAAAACTCCCGTTGTATATTCTTCACTCCAATACTTATTTTGTCACTTCTAGGACAGACGCGAGACGTGACAAAGATTGGAAAGATTCTGTATTTTTAATGAAAGTTGTATTTTTACCATGGGTTACCCTATAACCTAGTTGTGATCACAATATTTTTACACGTTATAATGCCTGTTTTTTATATTGATGTTTTATATTGTATGTGTACTAAATGTTGAACCAGATATACTTACCGCACCCCACCCCACCCCACGTCGCGACACCCGATGCGAACGGTGCACATATACAACACGCCACGCTACAACAAGCTTCGTTCAAAATCACTATTTACGAAACGATGACATAATTTCCTAAATAGTGATTTTGAGGAAGAACTAGCCTGAACTCAAATCGCATAATGCTGGCTTACATTTTAATAATTCAAGTAGCTAATGTTGTGATTTTAAACCAACATTAAAAAAGTATCATCATGACAGGAATGTTTTCAACTGACGCATGGCGTTGTGTGTTAACTAGAAACACATTATACAAAATAAATTAGCGGGTCTTAATCGCGTACAATTAATTTATTTTTAAGGTACAAATACCTATAGGTATTTATACCTTAAATAAAAATCGATTATTAGAAACACATTGCTTGTCAAGCGTCGGATGGCGTGTGTTTCCCCTCCACCGTCAACGCGCCGATCTGGATTGAATGGATGGTGACGCTCGGGGTGGCGGGCGTTGGGTGGAGTGTTGTATATCTGCAGCTCACCATACTAAATATATGGGATTGATTAGTCTCAACATGCGTGGGGTGGCGTGAGGTAGGGTGGGGTGTCGTATACCATAAGGGAATCTTAATCTATTCTTATTTCAATGTAAGTCTATGGCCAATTACTCACAACTACGTCGTATTGACAATAGATGACAGCAAGTTGCGCTATAACATTTGTATCACTATGGTGCTTATATGTAAAAGCGGGTCTTTGTCGTAGCCGTATCGTGAAATTGGCCATTTTATTAAATGATCGCATTTCAAGAAAAGTCTTATAATTATCTATTTGTAATTTCATGATTTTCATTGGTCAGATCTATAATAACAAATCGTTTAATCAACAAACTTCATAAAATGGTCAATATTTTTTTTTTCTTTATTTAAAGAGTTGGTCAATCTTAATTGAGAAAATCGCAACATAATTACATTTTAAGGTAACGAGTCAAATAAAGTTAAAAAACCGAACCCGCGTAAACGGGCATATTTCGGCATGTTCGCTCGAAGTGGTAGTGATATCGTGTCAGTGTCAACATAGACTCTGACGGCTCAAGCTTATACTTAGATGTGCATCAACGCTCGTACGAGTGGAATAATTAGAAAAAAAAAGTCGTGACTTTGAGCCTCAATATCTCCTGAACCAGGAATTTCCCAGGTACTACAGACACATGCAGGGTGCGTATGAGTATGAGGTTTTGTTTTTCTAATAATTCCAAAATCGTGTTTTGAATGATAAATGTAAACTTTCTTCCAAATAAACATTAACAAATTTTCAATATTTCTCTAAAATAAGCAGCTTTAAAGTTCTCTAAACGCAATGGACGCGATACAAGTCATCAGCTGAGCTGTGGACAAGTGCATTACCCCCTCGGCCGCGCGACCACGTGATCATAAACTGCCGTTGTTGCGTAGATACGGCCGGTGTAGGTACAGTGCATTCCTGGCGCTAATTTTTCCTGCAAGCGCTCGCTATATATTGCGGCTTATAAAATGTGTCTATTTCTTTAAGCTTAAAAAATATTTCACTACCCAGGTATTCTTTTCGCGTAGTATGACTTGGTATGATGTGCCAAACGAGTAGACTTCGGCTTGGTGATGGGTTTTGTGACATCCTGTATACATAAGCGATGACACTAAATTTATATAATATGAGATAATTTCGTTTTAACCGATATAAATTCCTCGTTTCAAATATTTGTCACTTCTAGGATATCATATATCCGTAGACACGCTATGACACATATAACTAGTGAATAATTTGGCCATAGATTAATACTGAAATAAAACAGATGTGACAAAGATTTGTTGACATGTATTAAGAACTCACAAAAATTTGGCAAAATTATTATTTATGTTTGTAAAATTGGTTGATTGGAGTTTTAGACTGTTATGAAATAAGACTCGGGTTTGATTTTGAGATTTGTTAATGTTGTTGTCTATATATGAGGTAAAAAAATGTTGTGAAGTGGTAATGTGAAATAAATTGCCGCAATTACTAATTATGAAATATTCGTTCCATATGAAATGAATTATTGGGACATAGAAACGTAGGTAGTACCTACAAATACAATAGAAGAAGGATCACTGGTAGAAATTAACTTCCTGAAACTTTATTTATATTCTTCGAAGTATTTCATCATACAGCGAGAGGTGCGACGGTACTGTAGCGTTAAGAAATACTATAAAATGTATGCTGGTTCACTTTCATCCTAACTAACTTCATCAGCATATTGGCCAATAAACGTCCACTGCAGCACATAAGTCTACCAAGAAAACGCTTACTTATAAACTGGTAATAAATCTTGAAGTATTTATTATTATGCTTGCCTGATTTGCATGAGAATTTATCTAGTTCATAATAACTGCAAATTAACTTATCTTTCTTATTAATCTATGACACAAACCTGACATAATAAGTTTGACAGATCGCAATGGACTCGCCCATTTTTGTTTGTATCCTTTGAGTAAAGAATGTACATGGAGAGGGCAAATAGTACATAATTATGGCAAATTATCGTTTTTGCCAAAAGATAACATGAACAGCAATTGTATGCGAGAATTCCTAGAAAGGAAACGTTGAATAAAATAATATTATTTATAAATAAAATTAATCAATCAATTTTAATTTTTTTATCCCCTTATTGTATTTCAGTATGGCAGTGTGTTCATTACGGTATGAATGGCGCCATTCATGTCTGTTTCTTTCTCAGCGACACTGTATCGATATTGGCTACCAGAGAATATTTTGTTTCATGTTTAGTTTGTCTTCATGTCAAGGGACGTTTTTTGCTTTACCTTGTTTGCCCGCATTTGCGTAATGGAATAAACTAATCTGGAAAAAGATTTAAACTAACTAAAGTAACTTACTGCAAATATAAATGTACATATTTTTACAAAATTAAATTTTATTTTTTACAAAATCGTAGGTATGCACGCTAATTTCGTAGGTATGTCCAATCCATGTTATTCCTAGATCGGTGTTTTGTATTGGACTTGCCCAAGTGCAAATAGTGACAGATGAAAGGTCCCGGCTAGGGCTTGCAAATGTTCTGAATTTTACTTCGAATACTTATTTGATATTTTTATATTCAAAAATTTTTCTTTATTGAACTTCATAACTATAGGCCTATATTCCTGGCAACAATTACAACTAAGGTGCTCGATAGTTTGCTGGATATATACATGGCCCCTAAAATTTATCTGCACGTCGCGTAAATTAATTAGTTTAGTTTTGTTTTTAACACTGACAGTCCGGTACTATATAGTTAGAAACACATGTAAATCCTTAGACTTTTATAAGGCATTGGACCTTAAACCTCTTGTTGTTTATTTGTTGTTTTTCGTGAGAGTTTGTGGCCAACTCTAGTGTCGGAGTTTTCTTCGTAGCCTAACGATTCCAATCCTGAGACAAGAACCGGGACCTACAACTTTACGTGCCCTCCGAAGCAAGATAGCGCTCAGATGTAAATGCCACACGTGGTCACCCATCCAAGTGGCGACATGTGCAAGCGTTGCTTAACTTTGCCGATCTGTATGGGGTAATTTAAAAACTGAGAGTATGAACTATGAGGTAGGTACGTGAATGCTACAATATTGGTATGCAAATCCAATAAACACTGTCAGGCGGGCGCGTACAGCTCTGCATGAGGAATATGGGCTGAAATCTGGCGTGACGCAAGAGGAAATCACCTCGCCACGCCTTTATATATATTTTTTTTATTATTTATAAATCAGCTTATTGTTGTACCTACTCAGCAAGGCTGGTGTCGACTGTCATGTAGACGGAGTTGTTATGAACAACATCTCAGCTATAGGTACGGACGACGGCTGGGCCCAACAATCGGTGCGATGAGACGCATATTAAAATTGTGTGAAGTTGCGGGCGCTTTTGGAAATCCACTCCAACCATCCAATATCGGCAAGCCGAAGACGAGGCCCTGACTTGAGCACTGACAGCTCGCCACAAAGCTGCCCTTTGATTTGTCACATCCTGTGATGCTGTTTTTGTATATCATAAGATGAAGGTGATGTTTGAAAGCTGTCACTCTGCCCTCCGATTGCGTTAGTCTCATGTTGAGATAATGACTGCCCCCCAGAGATGTTTATTATTATTATGATTATTTTTTCTCGGCTATTCTTCTTCTTATTATTAGAACTCCTCCTTTTAGGGCTTCATACGCAAAAAAAAAAACAAAATCTAATTTATGTTGTAATATAATTGTGTTAAGAATGTCAACTAAATGTGCTTATTGGTGCATGTATTTAGGATAATTTTGAGAACGCTGTTCGAACTAGAATCGGATATTGCAATTTCCTTTGGAATATTTGACACAAATCATAATTCGAATAATTCAAATATTAAAATGCAAGCTCTAGTGACAGCCCGTCCACGCTCCGGTTGCACCCCTGACGTGTGTGAACGAAATATCCCGGCCGGGACCCGGAAGCACGGTGACGGCCCGTCCCCGTCCCGTCTACGTCCCGTGCACGGCCCGGATGTGTGTGGATAGACCAAATCGTCCATTTGAAATCAATCCACATTCGTTCAGTAAAGATCTAATAAAAAAAAATATCTGATTTATGTGGCTTTCCTTATTGGGCGGTCCAATTTGATGTCTCTATTTACGAGCAGTTGAATTTAGTTAATATATTTAATCACATAGGTAACTATCCTATATTACTATTTATGGACAGTCTAGATCCCTAAATCTCGTGGGAACGCTATGGGAATAAAAACTTCTACTTCTCGATACGGAGGCGACGCGGTTCGCAAGCCGTCATGTCTCGTTTCCCGCGAGGGTGAAAAGCGGCCTACGGAAAGCAGGTTTGCAACATTGAATGTTGGAGGAGGAATGAACGGCAAACTGGATGAAGTATGTCAGATGATGGATGATAGAAAGATTGATGTTCTTTGTGTGAATGAAACAAAACGAAAAGGGTGTGACACCACCAAGCATGGCGCATATACGGCGTATTGATCTGGGGTAGATAGTACCACCAGAGCCTGTAAGTTGGTGTAATACTGTCTGGGCGAATGAATGAGTGCGTAAAAGAGTTTCAATGTGTAAATGCTAGGCTACTGTGGATGAGAATGAAAGTAGGACTTACTCGTCTCTTTATTGTACGGGTGTACGCCCCGGTCAATATAGTTATGGGTATGTCACAACATGAGCAAGACGAAAGGCAGGAGTTTTGGGAGAGTTTAAGAGAGATTTTGAGGAACTGCAAGGATAATGAAAGATTGATCTTGTTAGGGGATTTCAATGGATGGGTGGGAGTAAAGCGAGATGGATTTAAAAGGGTGTTAGGTGCATTTGGTGATGAGAGTGTGAACGAAAATGGAAAAGCACTGCTTTAGATTTATTTGGAGTGAAGCCTTTGTGTGACAAACACCATGTTTGATCATAAAAGGATACATACGTATACGCGAGAGGCGAAAAATGTTAGAAGAAGTATGATTGATTTTGTGATAGTAGATGAACGATTGAGAAAGAATGTGTGGGATACAAGAGTATATCGAGGGATCGGCATCCACACAGACCACTTCTTGGTGTTGAGCCGGATAAATGGGCTACTTAAAGGATGGCGACACCGAGAGCGTAATGAAAATAGGGCCTTGGAAAGAATAAAAGTGGAAAATCTACAAGAGAAAGATGTGAAAGATTAGTATAAACGAAGATTGATAGCTAGATTTGAGAGGTTCGACGGCATAAATGATATGGAAGAATTATGGCAGGCCTTTAAAGAAGAGGTAGTATGTGAAGCGTCTGAAGTATGTGGTGTGATCAAGAGAAGGAAAATACGAAAGGTTAAGAATACATGGTGGGACAAGGATGTACAATCAGCAGTGTCAAAAAGAAAGCTTGGTCAGATTGGTTGGCTGTCAGAGCAAATGAAAGAATGGGAAAAGCAACCAGTGTAGAAATAGATGAAGCAAGAAAGGAGTTTGTTAGGTCAAAAAGAATAGTGAAAGAAATGGTTAAAAGGAAAAAAAAGGAAAAGAAAGATGAGTTTGAAAGCAGATTATCTGACGATTTCCAGAGAAACATTAAATACCTTAAATACCTAATGACAGGGCCACAGCTGTAGTTGTATCTCTTTATAAAGGAAAAGGCTCGCAACAAGACTGCAAAAACTATAGAGGCATTAGCCTTCTCAGCATTGTTGGCAAATTGTATGCAAAGGTACTTATTGAAAGAGTTATGGAAGTAACCGACAACAAAATATGGGATGTACAAGCGGGATTCCGAAAGGGTATGGGATGTACGGATCAGGTTTTTGTCTTGCGAAGCATGGCCGAAAAGTTTTTGGCTAAAGGTCAAAAGGTCTATTGCGCATTCGTGGATTTGGAAAAGGCTTACAATAAAGTGATGAGGAATGAAATGTGGTCGGTGCTGTCAATGAATGGGCAGCCTCATTCGAGCTCTGAAATCCCTTTATGAGGATTCTAGAGCTTGTGTGAGGATAAACGTGGCATAGACTGACTGGTTTACCGTCGAGAAAGGTGTTAGACAGGGATGTGTAGCGTCGCCGTGGCTGTTTAACCTCTTCATGGACAGTTGTTTGCAAGATCGAAAACATAGTGACTGCGGATTAAGGATGAATGGGTTACTTGTCAAATGCCTCCTTAATGCTGATGATCAGGTAATACTTGCATCTTCACCGGAGGAATTGCAGGCGATGTTAACAATCATGCATGGTGCGTTAGAGAGGAAAGGAATAAAAGTGAATGTAAGTAAAACGAAAGTTATGGTTTTTGAAAAGGCGTTACGGCTTGTAATGTTTTGATCGATGGACAACGAGTGGAGCAAGTGAATGAGTTTGTATACTTAGGTACGTTGTTTACAAGAGATGGTAAGAATGAAGAAGATATTGAAAGAAGAGTAAATGCAGGTAATAGAGTGAATGGAGCTCTGAAGGTATAGTTGATTGAATCAGGCGTTACTTGGCGGAACTCCATTGTAACCTAATGGAAGAAAAGAGGAACCCACCACGCACCCTCGAATTGACCACCCCAACTATTGCAACAGAAAAAGGTTGACAATATCGAACTCCTCTAAAAGGATAAGGGATATAGGAATGGTATGGGTTCCAGGAAGATACCTGACTTGCAGTATCCCGCTGTATGCGCCGACTATTCTTCGACACGTGTTTCGCCTCTGCACGAGGCATCCTCAGGAACGATGGGCAACGACTGAGCGCTTTCCAACCGTGGGCATGTATTATAAACGATTGTACTTTCTAATCCCCTCCCTCCGTTGCTCGACTGATGTGAGTCATTATGACGGTGTGCGAATATATTCAGCAATGGGGACCCGTTAAAGTTGGTTTGATCGTTCAGTAATGTATGCTTGTCCCGCTTTAAAATCTCTAATTGTTCCAATACGCACATTCTAATACCCTTTTGACAAGTGTGTATGACGTCAAATGAATGTCCGCTATTTAAGGTATGACCCGATTCAAGTAAATGTTCGGCAAAATGAGACTTTTCCGGCTGGTTGTTTCTAAACGCCGCTAAATGTTCTTTATATCTCAGCTCAAAACTTCGACCCGTCTGTCCTATGTACTTATTTTGGCACTGGTCGCATGTTAAGCAGTAAATACCGGACTTTTTGTTCTTGCATACTTTATCTTTACCATTGCAAAGAAATTTTAACGTTTTGTATGGTTTATAGGCTGATCTGATACCGTTCCTCCTCAGTATACGCGCCATACGGTCAGTTATGCTTCCAAAATAGGTAAGAACAGCGGTATTATTTATAGGTTCTTTTATAGAGGTGTAGGGACAAATGTATGTGTGTTAGGCTGAGTGCAAGGCAAGCGAAAATGTATGTGTGCGTGACTGTATGTGCGGCCGACCAGTTACTGCGCACTGGTCGGACTGAAAGGTTCTCTTAGGGATTTTCACGTGAATAAATCAAAAGTGTTATATCAAAGAACATTCTTTTAATTAAATATCCCAGAGACACCTTGAGACCAGTGCCATTGCTCAAATTAACGCTGCTAATATTACGTAGTGCAAAGCAACGTTAAAGTGGTGACCCCGACGTGATATACTACTCTAGGAAGTTCACAACAGCTCAGCAAAAGTACTCCACTTACGACAGGGAGCTCTTGGCTATTTATATGGCGGTAAAACATTTTCGTTACTTGTTTGAAGGTAATCAATTGATAATTTTTACGGACCATAAACCGTTGATATATGCGTTCAATAAATTAGAAAGTAATTGTGAAACGCCCAGACGGACTAGACAGTTATTATTTATTAGCGAGTTCACAACAGATATTAGGTATATAGAAGGCGAGAACAATGCACCAGCGGACGCGTTATCGCGAGTCGAAACAATTCAGTGCCCGACTGTACTCGACTACGCGGAATTAGCGCTCGCACAGGAAGCTGATAGCGAGCTTGCAACGTTACTTAGAAAAACAGATAAGAATTATAGCCTTAAGGAATATTTTGTGCCGTACTCCAAGGTACCTATTTATTGTGAAATCTCAGGTAAAACATGTAGACCGTATATAACTGAAAAGTTCAGGAGAATGGCTTTCAACTCTGTGCACGACCCCAGTCATCCGGGCGTTCGAGCTACGCGCAGGTTGATCGCTGAACGGTTTTTCTGGCCGGGACTAAACCGCGATGTAGGACAATGGGCAAAAGCGTGCCTACAATGTCAAAGGTCAAAGGTTTATAGGCATACGGTTTCAGATTTAGAACATTTCGCGGATGCTGAACGTTTCGCGCACGTACATATTGACATTATAGGGCCCTTACCAATATCGCAAGAGGGGTACAAATATTGCGTAACCATGATTGACCGGGGCACGCGTTGGGCCGAGGCCACCCCGGTCAAGGACATCACGGCGAACATTATCGCAAAAACATTTTATGATGTTTGGATTAGCAGATTCGGTTGCCCAGAAAGATTGACGAGCGACCAGGGTCGTCAATTCGAGAGCTCACTGTTCACAGAATTAATGAAAATAATGGGTATTAAAAAAACGCGTACCACGCCGTACCATCCACAATGCAACGGAATTGTAGAACGGTGGCATAGGTCTCTAAAATCGGCATTAACGGCCCGGCTAATAGATAACTCAGGGTGGTGCAATGAACTTTCGACTACATTATTAGGGTTGCGAGCAGTAAGCAGGAGCGATAATGGCGTGAGTCCGGCAGAGTATGTCTATGGGCAGACGCTTAGGTTACCCGGAGATTTCCATAACACCTCTAGTAATCGAAGCGGAGACAGCAATGAATTTCTCGAACAGTTAAGGAGTACGTTGAATAAACTAAAACCGGTACCGAGGCACCGTAAAGACTCACGCACACTATTCATTCATGACGATCTTAATAAATGCGAGCATGTTTTTATTCGTAACGATGCAGTTCGCAGGCCTTTAACGCCGACGTACGACGGACCCTATCGCGTAATAGAAAGAAAAAGTAAGACATTTTTAGTACAATTACCGAATAGAGTAGTTAACATTTCCATAGACAGACTCAAACCCGCGTACCTATTAAATAGCGAAAGAGAGGGCGACTCCGAACAACCTTACAATAAGACCACCGTGAAAGACTCAGTTATGTGTGAACCAAACGTTGATAAATTCCCTGCCACACCAGTAACGTGTAAACAGAGCGATAAAGATATAGGCACCAAGAGAAGTAAGTCCGGTCGAGCGATAAGGCCACCGGTTAGATTTAACATATAGTGTGTAAACTTCCTTAGAGGTGAGGCTAGCCTGTAGTCACAACAATTTATTCTGCGAAGACTGCGTACCAAGCATAAAATAACACGTACCTATACAGTACATTGCAACATGTTATGAGTAACTTATTAATTGTCCACTTTGCAATTTAGACAAAGAGCATTGCAGAAGATTACGAAATGTATATTTAGATCATGTAGTTGGTATGTTGTTTTATGTGAATATTAATAATATGGTAAGATGTCACTCACAGTTTTTCCGGGTCTCAATGAAAACTTCGCGTAATAATAATGAATTGAGAAATAGTATAATATAAAATGTGTGTTTGTCGAGTATGTTATTTTCGTGGTGTGTGTATGATTTTTCCGGCGTCACCATGTCGGGTACTGTGGGCCCCAAGGGGTGGTTATTAATTATTGCAGAGTAGGCCGGCATGGTGACTACCCTTAATGCATAATAATATATATTTGAAACACGCTGTATAGCGATCCAATATTTATAAAATATTAAGACGGACTGAAGTAACAGCTCTGCACTTTGTATTAATGTAGGTCAACATGATAGAATAAGATTGATTTTATTTAATATTTCGTTAGTGGTTTACATTACATATTTTACTGTAGTTGAGTAAACATCCTATACTTACATATTCAATTGAAATCATGGGCAAGACATATAGTAAGGAAGAAGTTATAATAGCTCAGAACAATGCAGTAGAAACGCATATGACCAAGTATAATATTGGCTTTGCGGTATTTGCTACGGCAGTGTGTATCGTTGTATTACTTGTTGCATGGCGTCAATGCCGCCATCGTGTTAAGAAATGGATTCGGAGAGAGGTAAATGGTTCATCCGGGACGGTAAAAATGGTGCTGCCAGGGCCAATAGGCATGCGCACCACTCCTCAGCAGCCACCCGCGGCTACCTACGAATAACATATTATGTACGTATTACGAGAACATTGTATCTGCTGCGGTGACGTCATGGTTTTATTATGTATCGTCGATTACAAGAGTGTAATCGGTATAATAGTGATGTACAATAGTGTAAGTTTTGTTTACATTTGTGTATAATTTTAAAGTGTTAATTATCTAAGTTTGCAATTTAAAAGGAACCTAATGTAATTTGGTGTTTTAAAAGCAATCAATGTGAATAGAAATTTAAAGTTGTATTGAGAATAAAGATTAATATCAAGATAAATTGGCGAATATTGTGTAATTTTTTTTTTTTAAGCTAAACTGCGTATATTGATTAATTGTGTATGTAAGGCAATTAGATACAGCAAATTTTTCAAAATTTGGGGGGGTGTAGTGTAGGGACAAATGTATGTGTGTTAGGCTGAGTGCAAGGCAAGCGAAAATGTATGTGTGCGTGACTGTATGTGCGGCCGACCAGTTACTGCGCACTGGTCGGACTGAAAGGTTCTCTTAGGGATTTTCACGTGAATAAATCAAAAGTGTTATATCAAAGAACATTCTTTTAATTAAATATCCCAGAGACACCTTGAGACCAGTGCCATTGCTCAAATTAACGCTGCTAATATTACGTAGTGCAAAGCAACGTTAAAGAGGGATATAAAAGTGACTTGGACATTCTAAGTTGTTTTCCTCTAATCATCTTGTCAATTAGGCGTTTACTATACCCGTTGGATTGAGCTATATGATAAATAATATTTAATTCTCTGTTATATGATTCTATATTCAGTGGTACATTTAATAATCTATGAATCATACTGTGAAATACTGCCATTTTGTGTTGCGATGGATGACAGGACGATGCTGGTATTGTACTATCTGTATACGTCGGTTTACGATAAATTTCAAATGAGTGTGAGGTACCCTCCCATTTGATAGTCAAATCTAAGAAGTTTATTGAGCTGTTTTGTTCTATCTCCAATTCGAACTTAATTTTAGGGTGTATACTATTAATTCTTGTAAGAAAACAGTGAAGCTGACGTTCTGTGCCCTTCCAAGCCAGCAAAATATCGTCCACGAATCTATAATAATATAAGATGTTCGGTTCTTTTACCAAATGCTCGTGTTCGTAGTTATTCATAAAGATATCTTTTTTTTTTTTTTTTTTTGTTGTTTTACGAGGTGGAAAATCCCTTCGGATCTCCGACTCTTGGGGGAAATAAGAGTCGGAGTATGTGGTGTTTCCACTAAAAACCACCTCGACTTCCGCCATGTACCAGTATGTCGGAGGGTGGGGCATCACCAAAGCACTCGTCGCCACCCTCCGACGGGTATTGGCCCGCCAGATGGTCAGGCGGGCCCCGAATAAAACCCCCTTGGCGACGGATTACGGTGTTGGACTCCGCCGCCAAAACGCCCAGCGGCCGCAGAGGATAGGGAGGACGGCAACGCAACACCGCATCTCCTCTTCCTCTGCGGCCCCACCGCGACGCATCGAATGGTGCGCCCCCATTTGGTCGCGGGAGATAGGGCGCGCGGCAACGCAACACCGACACGCCTCTCCTCCCGCGACCGCACCCGACTGCGAGGGACAGACAGAACTGCCCCCGCACCCGCACCGTTGGACGCATCCTGCGCAGGCCCCGTCAAGCCCACGTGGAGCGTCCCCTCCTGAATCCCTCTTAGCTTCACCGCGGGTGACCAATCCACGGTTACTGAGCCCCCCCACCACGACAAGGTGGAGATCCCACGGGGGGGTCATAAAGATATCTGCTAACAACGGACTAAGCGATGAACCCATGGCCAAACCCTCCTTCTGTAAGTAGTACTCGTTGTAGAATTGAAAATAATTTTGTTTACTGCATAACTCGGTTAATTTCAAAATATTCTGAATCTGTTTTGGGTGTATTCTATTTCTTCCCAGCAGATTTTTAATTATAACTAAACATTCTTTATACGGGACATTTGTAAATAAGCTTTTTACATCCAAAGACACGAGTTTTGTGTTTCTAGGTAGACAGATGTGTTTTATTTTGCTAATCAAATCATAACTATTTTTCAGGCTGTATTTTGCGGTGAATGACGTCTTCTCTTTAATCAATCCGTTTAAATATTTCGCTAATTTATAAGCTGGAGCGTTGACATATGAGACGACTGGACGGATGGGCACCTGATCTTTATGTATTTTTGGTAAACCATACAACAGCGGACACTGAGGGTTCATCAGTATAAGACTTTTCGCTAAATAGCAGTTTTGTGGAAAAAGATAAGTACTTGACTTGATACTGAGTTTTAATTCTGCATGAAATCGTTTGGTAGGATCGTAGGGCAGACGCTGGAAATCTTCGGTGTGTATTACATCTTATACTTTGCTATTATACTGCGATCTAGACATAAATACTACGGTGTTGCCTTTATCCGCCTTATTTACCACCAAATCATTTTGTTGAATTGTATTTTGGATGGATTTATATATTTTTAATTCGCAGTTAATGAAATTAGTCGATTTGTATGTTTTTAACTGATGGGCAGCTAAACTCTTGACTATGTTATCTTTTTTATTTCTGGTAATAGCTATTTCTGCATCCACCGCCAATGTTTCCAAAGAATATTGCGTAACTTTTTGATGAATACTATACTTTAATCCCTTCTCCAAAAGTGAGTTCTCGTCACGTGTGAAAATGGTGTTCGAAAGATTCTTTATTCTGGGATGAAATTGATGATTACAAGTGGTGTTGCCAGTATAGTCTGAAGGTGGTGTTATTCTTCCTATCAGTTCTTGTAACTTCCTACTTTGAATGATGTATTTCTCGTGAGCTACAGTTGACGCTAATTCCCTAGCTTTTTGGTCTAATAAATCGAACTCGACATTGTGTAACTTGAATGAAAGTTCTAAGTGCAGTATTTTTAAATGTAGTTTTAAATTATCGCGAACCGTAAACCAACGTCTTGCCTCTTCACCTAGCCAAATTTTTTGAGCTTTTTGTATCGCTATATTGGCGGCCCGACTGTGCGTATTGGAACGTATAGTAATATAATTTGGAATGACATTGTAATATTTACATTTCTGATTGAACCATACGTTTTGACATGCGACCCGGTGTTGCTTCGTAAGTTTGATGTATAATTTCGCCTGTACAGCTATGCTTGCTGATTTGATATAGTTGATTGAATCAGGCGTTACTTGGCGGAACTCCATTGTAACCTAATGGAAGGAAAGAGGAACCCACCACGCACCCTCGAATTGACCACCCCAACTATTGCAACAGAAAAAGGTTGACAATATCGAACTCCTCTAAAAGGATAAGGGATATAGGAATGGTATGGGTTCCAGGAAGATACCTGACTTGCAGTATCCCGCTGTATGCGCCGACTATTCTTCGACACGTGTTTCGCCTCTGCACGAGGCATCCTCAGGAACGATGGGCAACGACTGAGCGCTTTCCAACCGTGGGCATGTATTATAAACGATTGTACTTTCTAATCCCCTCCCTCCGTTGCTCGACTGATGTGAGTCATTATGTCGGTGTGCGAATATATTCAGCAATGGGGACCCGTTAAAGTTGGTTTGATCGTTCAGTAATGTATGCTTGTCCCGCTTTAAAATCTCTAATTGTTCCAATACGCACATTCTAATACCCTTTTGACAAGTGTGTATGACGTCAAATGAATGTGCGCTATTTAAGATATGACCCGATTCAAGTAAATGTTCGGCAAAATGAGACTTTTCCGGCTGGTTGTTTCTAAACGCCGCTAAATGTTCTTTATATCTCAGCTCAAAACTTCGACCCGTCTGTCCTATGTACTTATTTTGGCATTGGTCGCATGTTAAGCAGTAAATACCGGACTTTTTGTTCTTGCATACTTTATCTTTACCATTGCAAAGAAATTTTAACGTTTTGTATGGTTTATAGGCTGATCTGATACCGTTCCTCCTCAGTATACGCGCCATACGGTCAGTTATGCTTCCAAAATAGGTAAGAACAGCGGTATTATTTATAGGTTCTTTTATAGAGGGATATAAAAGTGACTTGGACATTCTAAGTTGTTTTCCTCTAATCATCTTGTCAACAAGATGATTAGAGGAAAACAACTTAGAATGTCCAACGTATACTGAGGAGTAACGGTATCAGATCAGCCTATAAACCATACAAAACGTTAAAATTTCTTTACAATGGTAAAGATAAAGTATGCAAGAACAAAAAGTCCGGTATTTACTGCTTAACATGCGACCAGTGCCAAAATAAGTACATAGGACAGACGGGTCGAAGTTTTGAGCTGAGATATAAAGAACATTTAGCGGCGTTTAGAAACAACCAGCCGGAAAAGTCTCATTTTGCCGAACATTTACTTGAATCGGGTCATACCTTAAATAGCGGACATTCATTTGACGTCATACACACTTGTCAAAAGGGTATTAGAATGTGCGTATTGGAACAATTAGAGATTTTAAAGCGGGACAAGCATACATTACTGAACGATCAAACCAACTTTAACGGGTCCCCATTGCTGAATATATTCGCACACCGTCATAATGACTCACATCAGTCGAGCAACGGAGGGAGGGGATTAGAAAGTACAATCGTTTATAATACATGCCCACGGTTGGAAAGCGCTCAGTCGTTGCCCATCGTTCCTGAGGATGCCTCGTGCAGAGGCGAAACACGTGTCGAAGAATAGTCGGCGCATACAGCGGGATACTGCAAGTCAGGTATCTTCCTGGAACCCATACCATTCCTATATCCCTTATCCTTTTAGAGGAGTTCGATATTGTCAACCTTTTTCTGTTGCAATAGTTGGGGTGGTCAATTCGAGGGTGCGTGGTGGGTTCCTCTTTCCTTCCATAAGAGCTCTGAAGGTGTTTATGAATAGCCAAAACGTGTCCAAAAAGGCACGTTTGGCTGTGCTTAGAGGGGTATTAGTGCCTACCCTTATGTACGGTAATGAAAGTTGGGTATGGCAGAAGAGACTTGAAAGTAGAATAAATGCTGTAGAAATGAGAGCACTGAGAAGTATGTGTGGTATATCTTTGACCGACAGAGTAAAGAATTGTGTGATAAGAGAGTGTTGTGGGGTAAAAGAAGATGTAGTGACAAGCATTGAGAAAGGCATGTTAAGATGGTTTGGGCACATGGAGAGGATGGATGACGATAGACTGACAAAGAAGATATATAAGGCAAGTGTGAATGGGACAGGATAAAGGGGAAGACCTAGGCGGACGTTGTCTGACCAGATTGGAGACATCCTGAAAAAGGACAAGTCAGAAGTACCCTTAACAGAAGAGCATGCATGAGAAACGTGATGGGAGTGAGTGAAGCAAGAGAGGTATGTTAGGATCGTTGCAAATGGCGTTCCGTAGTCTCTGCCTACCCCTCCGGGTAACCGGCGGGAGTCTATGTATGTATGTATGTACTATTTATGAATGGAATAATATCGTTAAACGTTGTATATAATATTATTTTATGAATTATTAATATTGATTGCTAAATGCATTTCCGCACGTATCCACGTGCCCATCCGGGCTAAGTGTTATTCATATAAATAATGTTAGGCTAAAAATAGTAACAGGTAGGTAATTTTAGTGAAGCAGCTGGCTCTAAAAGTGTATTTAAATTAAATAATGATGAGGTCATCTAAGTGCACTTTACTGACCGTAAGCGAGAATATACAGTTGTCAAATTAATAATGAGGTGCTTGTTGAAGATGACGAAATATTAACTTTTTACAAGATTGTTTCATTGGATATTATGACAGCGAGTCGCGATATGCTAAGTGCTGCACTTGGTTCTTTTTCGATTGTAATTTTCAGTAGCAAGAGAAGGTTTGAATTAATCAAAACTTTGGCTTTTCCACCCTGGAAGCTAATATTCTGTAAAATGCTATAAGATTAGAAAGCGAGCCTCAGTCTCCAAGGCGATAGTCTTGGATACAACCGGCATAGCTCTGTGACGATGATGTTGATAGCAGTGCCACCTATCTGCATGTGTCCAGACAGTCTTATCAGTTCTGCTTTCAGGTACCTATGTACCATTCGTACAAACTTATTTGCAAAATACTAGGTAAAGATATGTATGCCAGTTCTCCTATAGCAGTGACAGGTTCCCTTTAATCATTGCACAAATCCAAACATCAAATTAACCACCAATCTTTGTTTTAAAACGTATCTCGCAGTTAATTAATCTCTGTTAAATACTAAATTATGTCAGGAATGACCCGTGGACACGCTGACGTGAAGACAATGCCCTCATTGTAATTGTTTACAAATGAATCTCCTCCGGCTTTCACTTGAGCATTAAGTGTTGTTTTGCGGTGTGTGTCACGTCTATCACATATCATTAGATTTATGATAGATAAGTATATGATAAGTTATTTAGCATATAAGCACGTGTTAGTTATGTATATAAACTAAGGCAACTATTGTAAGAGCAGATTAAAAGAACATTAAAGTATGTGTAAAGTGCATGTAATATGTGTCTCCTAATGGAAGGAAAGAGGAACCCACCACGCACCCTCGGATTGCCCACCCCAACTATTGGAATAGAAAAAGGTTGACAATACCAAACTCCTCTAAAGACAAAGGATAAGGGATACATGGAATAATGCGAAAAATAGTTCCAGGAAAATACCTAAGGCAACGACTGAGTCTAAGGCTCAGTCGTTGCCCATCGGTCCTGAGGATGCCTCGTGAAGAGGCGAAACACGTGTCGGAGCATAGTTGGCGCATAGAGCGGGATACTGCACGTCAGGCACGCCATCTGTTGTCTCCAAAATCCGATGTAGCGATACAGGCTCGGTTTGCACGGGCTAGACAAAATAATAAGACTATTTCGGATTTTGGGGCAGAAATTGAGAAGTTGATGGTAGACCTGCCCATCTCTCAGGCTGGCGACGATGAGGAATCACATAAAATATTGCGTCCACTAAATTAAAAATACGCAATAAAAAGGTTCGCGGATGGGCTACGAAACCAATAAATTAGTATTATACTAGCTGCGCGTAAATCGACGTCGTTGAAAGATGCAAAAAGGGTGGCGGAAGACGAAAGTTACACTTCCCCAGACCAAATAATGAGCTTTCAGCGACGACCAAAATATCATAAAAATCAGGGGAACGCGAAGTATGTGAATTTCCAATATCATCGCAGCGGTTCGAATGATCACGTGCGGCGAGAATCAGCTGTGTTTGATAAGCATCGCGCGTGTCATAGGGGCAAAAATGCTAACGCATGGCATAACATTAGTACGCGCAGTAGACATTACAATTATCGCGGTCAGCAGAAACAACAGGTAGCATATTTAGACCGCACGTCGCCGGAAAATAATCAATGGCAAAATAGTCAATGGCAAGGCCAAGAGTAAACGACGACGAACAATAAACAACGAGTCAGCTTTTTCGTTAGTAAACATATTTTAGCGTGTGATAGCATTAATTGGGTTATTTTTAGAATAAATAATATTCAATCAGAATGGTTAGTCGATACAGGAGCGTCGTTATCGGCTATAAAAATAGTTTTTGTGTAAGATATGGGTTGTGTAATAACATTTATAGAGATAGGCTCGTGATTAATGCCGTAGGAGGTAGTTTAGTTCCAATAGGTTACATTTATTTAAATTTAATATACGAGAAATATACATTTTCACATAAGTTTTATGTTTTCGATAAGTTTCCTTGTAAGGCAATCGGTATATTAGGCCAAGACTTTTTGCAAAAATATAATGGAATAGTAGATTTTTCGAAGAATATTTTATCTTTAAGAGAATGTCGAGGGACAATGGTTTCGATTCCATTAAATTTTTATGATTATTTATTGACTGTTTCCCCGCGTTGTGAAGTTATTAAATATTTGCCTGTTAATAGAATAGAAGATTGTGTAGTATTTAGGAAAGAATTATGTAAAGGTGTTTTTTTGGCTAGTGTGATAGCTAGGCCTAAAAATAGGATGATACCGATTAGGATATTAAACACAACCTCTGAGGAAGTTATTTGTAGCATGTCTGACGTAGAAGTTAGTCCATTAAGTGATTATGAGTATTGTAGTTTTGCGGAACCGGAGATAAACGTTGAACGCGTTAAGAAAATATTTTCTTTGCTTAAATTAGGTTATTTGAATAAGGAGGAACGGTTATCGATCGAGCAAATACATATGTGCAAATCCCAGATATATTTCATATTCCGGGAGATAAATTAACTGTCACGAATATTTATAAACAGGAGATTAAACTAAAAAATAATGTCACCCAGTATATAGGAAACAGTATAGGATACCTCACAGTCAGAAAAAGGAACTTGATCGGCAGGTTCAAGAGATGCTTGATAATAATACTATTGAGACGACAGTTAGCGAGTGGTCTAGTCCTGAGTTAATTGTTCCAAAAAAGGCAGATCGTAACGGAGATAAGAAATGGCGCGTAGTTATAGACTATAGACAGTTGAATGAAAAAATACAAGAAGATAAATTTCCTTTACCTAATATTAATGAGATTTTAGAGTCCTTGTCAGGCGCTATGTATTACTGTCATTGCGATTTATCCCAATCGTATTTTCAGTGCTGTCTCGCGAAAAACAGTAGAAACTGTACAGCGTTTACAACAGACAAGGGGCAATACCAAATGTGCAGATTACCGATGGGATTAAAGATAAGTCCAAGTTCATTAAGTAGAATGATGAATGTAGCCATGTCGGGGTTAAATTATGACAAATGCTTAGTTTATTTAGACGATTTGATCATTTTCGGACGAAACCTTGAAATAATACATAATCGAAATCTCATGTCACTTTTTTCGCGACTAAGAAAAGTCAATCTAAAATTAAATCCGTCAAAATGTGAGTTTTAGAAAAAGCAGATACTTTATTCAGGACATATCATATCGTCAGATGGTATTTTACCATACCCAGAACAAATTGCAGTTATAAAAAAATATCTGCGTTCTTCTAGTAGCGATGAAGTAAAACGTTTTGTAGCTGTTGCAAACTATTACAGAAAGTTTATTCTTAATTTTGCTAGTATAGTTCTGCCTATGAATAAGTTATGTAGAAGAAATGTAGTATTTAACTGGACAGATGAATGCAAGAAAGCATTTGTATCGCTAAAAGAAATGTTGATAAACCCTGTTGTATTAGATTATCCAAGCTTTTCAGACAGTAACACTTTTATATTACAGACAGACAGTTCGGGATTTGCTATAGGTAGTCATTCATCATTAACGTTCTAGCGTTGTCCCAGTTACATCGAAGACTTTTCGCCTTGGAACTCAGAGTCAACTTACTGGTCTAATTACCTTACCTAACCCACGAGATTGGCAATATACAATGGATTGTATATTGTCAGTGTCAGTTAAGGATATTTAAAGGTACTCCAACTGTCCAGAGAAGGCCGCATACTCAAAAGAAACAAAAACAATAATGAATGTGGAAGATCTTCATGAGAGCCGGCACCGATTACATAAAGTGATCCTCGAGGCACGGGGCAAGCGAGAATCGACGATCAAAAACGAACATAACTTCCAAAAGTCAGTGGAGTAATACAATACAATACTCCCTGCATTGCAGTTTGTTGCCTCGAATAATTATTACTGTACTAGAGGACGCCAGCAGCTACGTCTGCATTTTTTTTTAATTTACCCGTTTTGGCCCATCCCGTGGAAATTTCGGGAAATTCCTTCTTAGTGCACCCCTAAAATCCCCCAGGAACATACATGCCAAATTTCAGCTTCCTGCGCCTAATAGTTTCGGCTGTAGCGTGTCTGTCAGTCAGTCAGTAACGCAAGGATTTTATATATTAAGATTACGTATATTCTATGTTCAGACAAATCCACATTCTTTTGTTCGGACATGACTAAAGGATTTGTTTGTACGAAGACATGACGTCGATATAAATATGCTACATGTACACATATCACGACTAGTTTGAGATATATGATGACTCTTTTTCATTTCGTTTATACACTTAAAGGGTATTTGTGCGTTAAGTTTGGAACGTATATCTCCGTGAAATAACTGTGCTCGTATCATATATTTTTTTACTGTTAAAGGTATCCTGTACATATTCTGGGAAATAAACTATCTGTGTAACAACATCATTTTGATCGAAATAAGTTTATCCGTTGATGCGTAATTGGCTAGCAAACATGCGAATATTTAAACATTTCATATCAGTAATATTAGTAGGACAGTTGTAGCAAAATTATATTCTCAATTATTTGAGACTATTATAATTAATGCGGTCCGCCAAATATTGATTTTCTTAGAGAGTGTTTATCGCTTTTGCTACGTAAATGTTTACAACACGAATATTTGGGTGTCGTTTCTCTGAGGTCCTTAAATTTGGATCGTGTTTAAATCTTCAAGTAATCAATCACACGACGTGTAATTTTAATCAAGAGTACTTAATAATATAATGATTTATAAAGTATTGTATGAATATTGCTTGAAATAAAGCTTAGTATCTAAGTAGGATTTTTACCCCGTTTTGTTATTGTTTTCAAGACTGAGTTGCCTGTCCTCTGCCTGCATGCTACATCTCATCAGTCATAACCCCTAATAGACTGAGTTGAAATTATAACAGAGTGTGTTTCCAAAGTGTCGATTCACCATCAACGTTTTATAAGCTAAGTAGTGAATTTGATACCTTGCAAAATGTGTTGGTCAACTGCCCAATCAAACCAGGCCTCCCCACTCTTCTTCAGCATGTCCCTATCTTCTCCCTCCTAGAACCAATCCTTTTTGAAGGAGTCTAGTTCATCCCGCCATCGCCGTCTCGGCCTGCCGCGATGTCGTCTGCCGTTTGAGGGGGTCCATAGAGTTGTTAATTTGGCCCATTTGTCATAAATACGTATGTCAGAAATACGTTATATTACAAGAATAATCTGTCTGCAGGTATATTATATATATTAAATTTTATAGAAGCCTAGGTAAAAAGAAAAGTTTTGTGTTGTAAAGATGTTCTAGAACTCGTGAACGCATCCTTATCAAAATATTTTTTTTTCGCTGCATTGTTATATTATGTGTGCCCGATAATACTTCCTTGCATATCTTCCTTGTTCAGCTACAGTCCATTTCTTTTATACCACATCTATATCGACTGGTTTTGACAAAACCTCGAGAAAACTTAATTTTATATACAAATTGAATCAAGTTGTTAAAAGCTGATCATAAATGAATGTATCTTTTTATGTTAAGAGATATAAAAAGATAACTATAAATGTATTTCTGCCGTTGAAAACATTAGATAAAGATGCAACGGAACGTTTTTGATGTAACGACGCTGCCGGTGATATTGGACATGGGAAAATCTGTCAAATTAATACGAACTAATTTCGGTGTATTATGTAATTCCTAGGCCTTTATAAGAAAAACTGTCTTTACAGTATAATTTCTTGATCATAGAGCTACTTGTTTTCGTACATTTTATCTATAGTCGCAATAATTCATGATAAGGTCATTCAATGTATGGGAAGTGGCCATTGTTCTTTGGCATGTATGTTCCTTGAGGAGTGTAGGGGCGCACTAAGAGTGGATTTTTGGGAATTCCTCCCCTAATGGGGTTAAACAGGTTGTCAGAGTTTGTATGAAACTTTTTATCCCTTCTGGTTCGGCGTTACATCGAGACCGGTATGTCCCTAGGCGATTTGGAAAAATTATTAATATTGTGGACTGTAGGATGTGGGTTCTTATCGCCTAGGAAAGGAAAAAGTGAATGAATGGGTTCATGGGAAGAATAGGAGATGGGAGTGGTATGGGAGCACACCTTACCTTCGTTCTCTCGGTTCGACAAGATGGCTGTCGTCGGCTCATTGCAGAATAGGGCTGTAAGCTGATCACTCCGTCTGGATCCAACCCAGAATTATTCAATTTCACTGCACTTCACTCGCGGGCGGTTTGTTGCGTTTTTGATATAAAGCGGTAAAAATATGGCGGTGCGGTACATGTGCTCTGCGCGACACGGATTATTCTAGACTCTAGACAGTGTTCCGTAGGCGTACCTTGGGAGGGGAGCGAAGGAGCAAAAGGATCGCTCGCATTGGACAAGCAAGCGAAGAACGATTGACGTTGATGTAATTAATTCTCGATAGAAAGGTAGATGGCGCTACCATATCCCCCCGGTCCTGAAGGGTTGCCTTTAAAAAAAATAAAATTGAACTTAGCTATGTTGGGTGTACTACCGCATAACCCATCAATAGGCTAAGACAGCGATATGATAATAAAATTAATCTAAATTAACTTTAGCGAAAATAACAAACGCAATAATAGCGAAAACTACAAACTAAATACTTAAACTAAGAGGTAGATCCCACTTCAGGCTAGATCTCACTGAGTTGGAAGCGGACAGAGACGAACAACAGGGCGCACGTAGCTCCCCTTCACGGTTTTCACGGTAACAACGCGGGTTGTACCGTCCTTGGAAGTATGCAGTTTCTCTACGATGGCTAACGGCCATGAAAGCGGCGGAGCATTATCATGTATTATGACGACCAACGTACCCTCCTGTATAGGGGATGCAGGACTATTCCACTTGAATCTAGCCTGAAGCTGGTGTAGATATTCCGCACGCCAGCGCCGCCAGAACGACTGCACGAGTTTATCCAGCAGAGTATGTCTCTGGAGCAAGCTTGAAGAGTCTGCTTCAGGAGCCGGAAATGACGATAATGGCACTGTGTTCAGAAAATGTACAGGGCTTAACGCGGATGGTTCTGCAGAGTCACTACTCAATGCCGTGAGCGGGCGCGAGTTGATCAGCGCCTCGACTTGTGCAAGGACAGTTAAAAGCTCTTCGTAAGAGAGGATCTGTTGACCTATAACTTTGAAGAGATGCGTTTTAATTACTTTAACCATGCTTTCCCAACATCGGTGGTGATGCTGGCGGAATAAACTTCCAGTCAATATGATTTATGGAAAGTTCTTCCTGAAGACGAGTACGATATTCTTCCCTGAGAAACTTATAGAGGTCGCGTAAATAAGAGCTTGCGCCTACGAAACAAGTGCCGTTATCCGTATACAAACACTGTATAGGGCCACGCCGTGAGAGGAATCGTTTAAGGGTTGCCAGGAATGACACCGTGCTTAAATCTGTTGCAACTTCAATATGCGTAGCGCGCGTCGTTAAGCATGTAA
Source organism: Euclidia mi (assembly GCA_944739405.2). Classification (NCBI taxonomy): domain Eukaryota; kingdom Metazoa; phylum Arthropoda; class Insecta; order Lepidoptera; family Erebidae; genus Euclidia; species Euclidia mi. Next base: position 36,039,358 of record OX123189.2, read on the forward strand.
AAATACATAGCCAAGCTTTACGGCTTTTAACACCTCGACCACGCACTGGCATATACTGCAGCGGTCCTGCGTAATCAAAACCGGTATGTGTAAACGCTTTATCAATTGATTGACGCGTTGGCTAGGCAGATCTGCCATGGGAGGGAAAGTCGGACGCGGACGAAATTTAAACAGACGTTACATTTATGTATTCTGTGACGAATTATTCGTCGAGCGGCTAAAATCCAATAATTATGCCTAAGTAAGGACATAAGCAACTCTGGACTAGCATGGAGGTGCTTCTTGTGATAAAAATCAACAAGAAGGTCGACAACATGATCGTGACGCGGCAGAATGCAAGGATGTTTGTAGTTATAAGGTTCATCCAAATTTGACAGACAACCCCCAACGCGTATGACGCCGTGTTCATCGAGAAACGGCTTGAGTCTAAGGATAGCGGGAGAACAAGGTACATTGTTTTTCAAATTTTGAATGTCGTTACTAAAATGAACAGCCTGTACAGCTCGTAGTAACCTACATTCTGCGAGTTTTATATCAGTACTTGATACAAAAGTCCCATTAGGTAGGTGCCTAAGAAACCTACAGACATAAACGATGGTGCGGAGTAACTTAGACCACGATGACATGCGTAGTGCGAGTGCATAGATCGGAGACTCCGCAACCTCAGCAATCACGCGATAAGAAACAGACTTCCGTTCGGGTACATCTTCGTCTTCTGCACTGTGGTCAAAGGGTTGCATGGGCCACTCTGACGGATCATGGGAAATCCAAGAAGGTCCACGATGCCACAATAGATGATGCAGAAGATTAAGTGGAGTGACACCACGAGACAAGCAATCAGCGGGGTTTTCAGTACCCGCGACGTGATTGAAACAAGTAGCGGGAACAAGTTTAACTCGGTTGGCGACAAAAGTCTGCCAGCGGTGAGGAGATGAATATATCCAAGCGAGCACTACTTTGGAGTCAGAAAATGCGTATATTTTATTAATAGGGTAGTGGGGCAAAACTGTGTCTTGAACCTTGCGGAGCAACTGAGACAGCAGAAGGGCCGCGCACAACTCCAGCCTCACGACCGAAATGGTTTTAATAGGCGAGACCTTAGACTTGGCACAAACTAACTGCACCGAGTAGTTAGAACCAATGCGGACTTGCAGATATACGACTCCGCCGTAAGCACGCTCGCTGGCGTCAGCGAAACCTATTAAGTTGATGGTACATCCATCTGCCAACCCAAGATGACGAGGAATAGTAATTTGATTGAGCGCGGTAAGCTCAATACAAAACTGGCCCCAAGCGGCGACAATATGGTCAGGGGGTGTTTCATCCCACTCACACTTTGATAGCCAAAGAGCTTGGCGTACAAAATTGTGGGAGCCACAAAACCCATTATGTCCCATAGTCGAGCCACTGTGGACAGCATAGTGCGTTTGGTGCACTTATCATCTGGCGGTGAGACGTCAAACCGAAAACTATCACAGGATTTGTCCCAGCGTAAACCGAGAACTTTATGCGGTACAGACTTCTCAAACTCAATGTCTGGAGAAGCTTTATGAGAATCTGGTATGCGTGCGAGAACCTACTTAGAGTTGCTTGTCCATTTGACAAGATCAAACTGGCCTCGCTTGAAAAGCTGAATAAGCTCTTCACAAAGCGAAATTGCTAGCGGAGCGGATATGATACTACAGGCAATGTCATCCATATACAAAGCGGAAGTAGCAACAGCTGCTGCGGCGGGAAAGTGATCGCCTTCATCAGCGATCAACTGGCGAACAACTCGTAACGCGTGATATGGACTAGACTTGAGTCCAAAACAAACACGATTGAACTGATACACTGATAAAGGTTCCTTATTGTTAAAACGATAAAAAATTCGTTGAAATCTACGGTCAGATTCGCAAACGCCGATATTGAGGAACATTTGGCGGCAATCAGCTGACAGAGCGATTTGGAAAAGACGAAATTTTATTATGATGTTAAATAAATCAACCTGTAGATTAGGGCCGGCATGCAAAATGTCATTAATCGACTGACCCGATGTAGTCTTACAACTAGCATCTAAACCCACACGAAGTTTAGTAGAGGTTTTATCTTCGCGAACTACGCCGTGATGCGGGATATAATATGAGGGAAGAGAGTTGCCCTCTTTGTTTACAACTACACCCAAAAAACCTTTATCTATGTAGTCACGAATGACGTCATTATAGGCGCCGCGTAACTTAAGTGATGCATCAAGTTTACGTTCTAAACAATGGAAACGTCTAAGCGCAGCAGCGTACGAGTCGCCTAACGAATAAGGGTCACCATAGAATGACAACGCCACTACGTATCTGCCACTGTCGTCACGAACAGTGGTAGCGCGGAAATGTTGTTCACACTCGAGATCCTTACGGCTCATCGAGGGCGGTGCGGTAACCTCTTCAAGCTCCCAAAATCGCTTGAGAAGAGAATCAATATTATTTTCTTGAAGAACAGAACAACAGCAAGACGTAATGTATTGAGAAGTATGTAACGTAGGTACGGTACCCATAATCACATACCCAAATACCGTCTCAATAGCGGGCGGTAAGTTATATTGCTCACTACGTACCACTTTAGTTAGTAGCAAGTGCGGGAATATTGCAGCTCCGATCAAAACATCAATGTCTGCTGGATTCGCAAACTCCGAGTCTGCCAGCGCCATTGACTCGAGGTAAGTGAGTAATGCTAAGTCCACATTAGCGTTCGGCAATGCGTCCGTAATACGCTTCACGATAAGCGAAGAAATGTTAAAGTTAATATTCCTATCAAAACGCGAATGTATTTTAACATCTACGGAACCCTTGCAATGTTTTTCTGAACCGCCGATCCCTTTGACTACTAAGTCAGTATTTTTAAAGTTATTCCACAATCCGAGGCGTTTGAAACAATCCGAATTTATGAAATTGCTCTGAGATGCGCTATCGAGCAGACAACGTACCATGTGCGGCGATCCATTAATATCATAAACGATAACTTGCGCTGTCGCTAACAGAACCGTCTTGGACGCCATACACTGCGGCTTGGCCCCACGCTGATCATTATAGATGCGCGAGGGCCGTCCGCGCGTGCGCTTCGCCCGCGCGATGGATGTCGTACACAACGATATTTCATTCTGAGACGTGGAAGGCGCAGTTATCGTGGCCTGCACTTGCGACGTAAGTGTGTCAAGGTTACCGGCTTGGCTCGACAACAGACTACTTTTATCGAAGTGCAACAATGAGTGGTGTCGCTGACTACATGAACGACATCTCGTCTTACTAGAACAATCACTCGTTTTATGCTTTATACATAAGCAATTAATGCAAGCTTTGTTGTCTTTTACGCACTTGAAACGAGCAGTCGGATTTAAACCATTGAAGGCGGGACACTTATAGAAATGGTCGTGCACTATATTACTACACAGACACTTCTGTGAATTATTATTATTAGATTCCGAGCATGTTACGTAAGATTGCGGATTAGGGACCAAGTTATTATTACTATTTCGCGCTTTATTCGACCTTTATTTGCTATTGTTATTATTAGACGAGCTAGATGAACTAGACTGCGTATTATGAAATATTCGACACTGATCTTTGATGAAAGAAATAAAGCTATCTAGTGTAGGTATTTTATTGTTGCGTTCCGTCATCTCGAAAGCGCGAATTGTTTCAGTGTCAACCTTTTTTAACTTGCTGGCCCTGTAATGAAATAACATTGACACAGATGACTTACCATGCACAAAAAAATTACATGGTTTTAATGAAGAAATTCTTCATAAGTTACAATTAATTTTGCTATACCTAATTCAAATGTTAGTTATGTTGGAAAAATAACAAACTTCAGAAACCACCAATGGCTTCGAATGCGGTAAGGGGTTAAGAGATTAAAGCGAGTTGAAGAAACATAAAGTCGGAAAGATCTTCTAATTTTAAGTTTTTAAGAGAATTAACTGCAGTAACAAAGTTGTCTATAAACAGCTGGAAATTCGAGACAGACGCGGCACCGGACAATTTAAGATTTAAAGCTTGATCAAAGTAAGTAGACGCTAGAACACGAGTATCTTGATATCTATCAAGTAGTGACTGAAATATGACCTGATAATTCTCAGCACTGGGTGTGACACCTGCAAATACGGACTGGGCCTTCGGTGACAGTTTACCTATTAAATAGTACAACCTGTCAGCATCTGTCAGAGAACCATTATCGTGCACTGTAGACTTAAAACTCGCATAGAATAACGGCCAATTTCGTATATCGCCATCGAATGACATGAGCTCAATTGGCGGTAATCTCGGCGTCCGAACTGCAGAAACGGGCTGTGCTGAATATTTACCCTCCAATTGTGATTGTATTCGCTTGATGATACAATAAAGATCCTCGAATGAGGTGTACGCCTGATAATTCGGTTTTTCATCAGGATTAGTAGAACGCAATCTTGCGTTATAATTGTCTAACAACTTATGAAAATCTGTTCGAATACTATCTACTGTCATACAATAACTATGAAATGACTCCCTATCAATATCAGAAGCGGCGGCGGTCTTTGAGCGCTCGTAAATATTTTGAATACGCTCAAATATAATATTGCGTTTTGCTTCTAAGATTGTCAGCTCTCTGTCTTCCAACACGCGTGGCTTCTTTTGTTGTGCCATGCTTACGTAAGTATAAGCTAATGAGACCGAATCAAAATAAGAATACCTAAAGTACCTATTATTTTACCTAAGTAGGCAACACTTTAAGGCGGTGGAATTAAAAGGTGCTTGAAATATGAGATTTCCAAGACAACTATGATAGTTCCAGAAATAATAATTGGGTAAGTAGGTAGCTACATAAAAGTATATTACCTACTGATGCGTGCGGAAATAACCATGTAATGGTTATGTAAATGGATTAGGAGTATTGCTAGGTGCTATAACTGCGAGCGAGATAAGGGAGAGGTTACGTATAAAACGCAAATGAATCCGGCTCGTACGGATCAAAAAAATGGTTCGGCGTTACACCGAAACCGGTATGTTCCTAGGCGATTTGGAAAAATTATTAATATTGTGGACTGTAAGGATGTGGGTTCTTATCGCCTAGGAAAAGAAAAAGTGAATGAATGGGTTCATGGGAAGAATAGGAGACGGGGGTGGTATGAGAGCACACCTTATCTTCGTTCTCTCGGTTCGACAAGATGGCTGTCGTCGGCTCCTTGCAGAATCGGGCTGTAAGCTGATCACTCCGTCTGGATCCAACCCAGAATTATACAATTTCACTGCACTTCACTCGCGGGCGGTTTGTTGCGTTTTTGATATAAAGCGGTAAAAAATATGGCGATGCGGTACATGTGCTCTGCGCGACACGGATTATTCTAGACTGTCCAGTGTTCCGTAGGCGTGCCTTGGGAGGGGAGCGAAGGAGACAAAGGATCGCTCGCATTGGACAAGCAAGCGAAGAACGATTGACGTTGATGTAATTGATTCTCGATAGAAAGGTAGATGGCGCTACCAAATTCAATGGATTAACTTCAAACTTTGTACATTGGTTCCTCAAACGAAGCTAGGGAACACTAATCAGTAAATGAATAAGCATTTGTCATGTGAGGACACTGACATACATGAGACGATGCTTCAGAAGTCCGGCATCAACCGTCTAACTAGAGAGTGTCATAACACACTAAACTTAACCAGTATCTCCGTGAGGTGCGTACACTATATAGTGCATAATGTGACTTATTTAACTTAGTGCTACGCAAGCAGAGCTCAAAAACTGATAGGTATACTTGCAATAAACATATACCAATCGCTACATATCATGTAACGAAGGGCGGGGCAGTAATAAGCTGCATCAAACATTTATCAACAAAAATAGATGGAAAACAAAATTACATTACTGTAGCACAATTAAAGTTCGTTTTTCTGAAGTTCATTTATTCAGCAACATAAAATGCACATAAATAAGTAGTAGGGTAGGAATATAATTTTATACGATCAAATATTTGTTCAAACATAGCTTGTTTTACTGATGTAATAATAATGTAGCCTGGCGCTATTCCCATTTGAGAACGTCAGTTTTCTCTTATATTTTTCTCAAGAGAGCACAGTATTGTTTTGATATGATTTCGCGTGGCAGTAATAAGCTGCATACAACATTCAATAAAAGATAGTTGGAGATCAACAAAAAATCTATTTTTGTTGATCTCCAACTATTTTTCGTTTTTTTGAAGTTAGTTTATACAGCAACATAAAATGGACACTAATAAGTAGTAGGGTAGGGATAAAATTTTATACAATCAAATATTCATTCAAACATAGCTTGTTTCACTGACGAAGTAATAATGTAACCTGGCGCTATTCCCTTTAGAGAACGTCAGTTATCTCTTATATTTTTCTCAAGAGAACACAGTATTGTTTTGATATGATTTGGCTTATAAAATTGTGTGCAAAGCAAAAAGTAAGAAAGCATTTTGTATTTTCATTATACTAGAGGAATGTAGATACTTGTTAACTTCACGCTTATTTGTGTAAAATAGTGTCTGTAGAAGTAAAACAGTGTCATAATAAATATAATGTGTGTTTACTTTTGCCGATCAGAAACGCCAGCCAGCTAGAAATAAAAATACATAGGTAGGTAATAGACTATTATCTTTATAATAACGTTGAGTTTTCCTTTGCCTACTAAGCTTTTTAATTGATATCAGATTATTTCCCTCGTACTAAAACTCTTGCTAATCCTTTCTAGTAAGCTGAGTGGTTTGTTTCTTTGTATAAGAGCGATTAACAATAGAACCGTTGAATTTATTAATATGCTTAATTGTGCTAATTTTCAATTTAGGACCAATTAATTACTTCATTTATTTCGGAAAGGGTGCTTTTAATTGCAGTTATACTTTAATTCAATAATGAAGTATGTACATCTACAGTTTTTATAATCTATGTATTTGTCTCTTCTTCATGTATATAGCACTTCGCCTATTATTATATTGAAAGGGAATTGTTAGACTTGAACCAGAAATTCTTAATAATTTGTATTCCTGATTCTTAGCAGCGACGCCCTAAGGTGTCCCAATAGACTGCCATACAGGTCTCGAATCCAAGGAGCAGCACTTTGAGATCTGAAAAAGCAGCAGTAATTCTCTAAATATAATAGTTTATCGGAACAATTCTGTGTAAATTTATCGATGAATATCTTATATACGCTTTTGTATTACGCTTCATATCTAGTGCCTCTTAGCAATTTGTTTTGAGTATTTGTTTATGTGTTAATACTAAAACTCAAACGGTCCAATCTATTTGCGAGGTTAAACTTGTTCACCAAAGTTATTGATGGGCTGGTTGTAACCAACCCATCAATAACTGTAGTAAGTCTTAACTCATCTCTTTCCGTGCTTCGGTGGGCCCTAAACGTCAGTCTCGCTATCTTGAAAACAAAGCAGAAGATGCTTCTTATACTGACTATCGTAAGAGCGTCTCTACGACAAGTATTACAGTCAATACAATTAAATATACTGGCACTAGTCCAAACCATAGAATATTGTTATTGTTTAGGATTGCTGCAGTTTTTTTTATTATTAAAGAACCCTGTCAAATTGACTACACGCTGCCTGATGGTAAGCTGACAGTGAAGTCCTTTTGTTAGACATCAGACGCTCTGTGAAAGACCAATTACTGTTAAGTCTGATACCTGAAAGCGGACATCGGTCTCAGTAGTGAAAGTCAATTTATTCCTATGCATACTGCTAGAGTTACAAAAATTATATCTATGAAGAATTATATTCGATGAGTACATGCACCACTGTGTCGATAACCTCACGCCATTTCCGTTTCTTGGAGTCTGCTTCAACTTGGGATGTATTTTTTTATCTTAACCACTGTAATATTACAAGAAAGCTACCGTGAGCGTGAGTTTTATTTTCTTATTAGGTAAAGCCATTAATTTAGCCAACAATACAACTAGAAATTGGAACTATTGTCAGCCTTGGTCACAATTTATATTTTTATAGGTATTTTACGTTTTTTCAAGTCAAAATAGTTGGAGCTTCGAATACACTATTATCGAATAAAATGGTTTATATTTTTAAAAGAATCGATATTAACAACCTACATGGCATTTCCTTATGTCACTTATTAAATGACAGAAAGAAATTCTGAGGATTGCCATGTAATTAACAGGTACCAATGATCAGGCACAAACAAGATACACAACATTCATTTATGTTCACTAAAGTTTGCACCTTTGTGTGAGGTGCCTGGTCCACCGCACTCAAATAGAGGGCTATTGAAAAACTATGAATGCGAGGTAGCAAATAGTTAAAGGAATAGTGTTGGCCAGTACAAACCACTCACATGTCGTGAAAATTGTGGAGAAACAACTATCTAGTCCATTAAATAAATTGCTCTCGTTTCGAGAGCGTCCTACAAAAAGCATAATATGGCAAGATGTTTTCACAGACGCGGAGTTACGACGTAGACAGGAATTTTGATATCACCACTGCTTTCATCGCGTTCATTATTTGATTAAGTGCTTTTAGATTTGGAGATTTTTAATTATTTATTAGTTTTATCTCTTTGCAGATCAAACAAATACATAATTAAAAACCATCTTTAGGTGAATTTGTAGAGCCTATATATAAACTTTAAAGGGGAAAGCAAATATTTTCAATTTTACTGCTTTTTCTTAGATGCTTTCAGCCGAACCTCTTATAATACAGAAAAAAGTGGGCTTCTTTCCATTGCCCGTAGTTTTATTTTACTTGCAGAGGGCGATTTAGAAAGCTTTTATGTAATATACTTTTATTCTGACATGTATAATTGCTTGTTGGTTCGATTTGTTAAAAAAGAATTTCAAAACTTCATTACATTTTACCAAACCTTATTATATAAACCATTTTGTATCTGGCATAGTAATGGCTATTCGAAGAATGAAAAAATATACCTATCACTGTTACAGTCTTGAGGTTGGATCCTATATTGCCGAGCCAAGAATAATAGTTAATATTGTTTTTATGGTAATCCGGTGTGCTCTCTTTATTGCGTGACAGCGTAATTGTGTTAGATGTGTGCCATCCCACTTTTCCAGTACATTTCGCTTATTATTGCTGTAATGGTATTTTCAACTTAAGAGCGTAAGTCGTGTCGTTTTTTTAACGACGCGCGACGTATTGATAGGAGAGACCACTGGTCTAGTTAGTGCGCTCTGGCGATCACCTTCAGCGCTATACATATCTTTCATTATCATCATCGTTCTAGCGTTATTCCAGTTGCATCCAAGACTAGGCCTTGGCAATCCTTGGCGCTCGAGGTCCCCTTAGTTGCTTAACCAGATTTACCCCAGAACTATAACTGCCGTCTAAAAGCCGCAATTTAAAGGGATAGCGACATTCCACGGTATAGACCAGTATCCGTTTTATACAGGGGTATTGACCCTTTATAACGACAGTGTAACATCTTTAGCCAGGACCGACGGCTTAACGAGACACTGAGTAAGCGATAATTAACTGTGTACCTAATACGCATATAACTTTCGTAGAGTCAGTGTTGCGCGCCGTGGATTTGAACCCGATAGCTCCACTCGGCTATCGCTGCCTCCGCTGTACTCTGCCTAATATGTACATATCTGTTTATTTATTGAGAATGGTGCAGTATACTAAATAACAGTAGAGCTCAGTATTCTAAGAAGGTTACTCAGTGAGCGAAACGCTTTACGAGTGTTACTTAATGTTCTCCTCCTAAGTATAGGTATACTTACACGATGTTCGGCATTTAGTATAGCACCGGGCGCTCGAAAACTTCAAAGTGAAGTAAATTGCTCCACTTAAGATTTATATAAATTTCTGTGTACATCGATTTTCAAGTTAATTAATAGACGAGTACAAGGCACTTAGATGTTCACAATCAGAACTTACTCATACAATTAATTGGAATGTCATTACGTCTAACGTTCATATCTTGGCCGACACCGTCAATTAGTAATTTTGCTTAGAGACTGTAACTTTGAACTTCAAAGCATTTGATTTTAAATTACGTTAGACTAATCACTTAGATATAAGCTGCCAAAACATAGAACGAAGTTACTCCACAACAACGATGGCGCTCAATGTTGGCTGTATATTGTTTGTTTCAATTAAAGCTGCTCTTCGGCAATTATTCAAATCATCGCCATTTTGCATACGATGAGTGTAATAAGAACGAGTGAGTTTACACGAAAGTTTCACACGGGAGCAACCACAGTTTGTTGAACGCTTCAACATGTTAAAAACCACTAACTTTATGTTACCCTTTTTGTTCGGATAATTACGTGTGGTTTTGTTGCCTGATATGAGCATTTACTTAGTTAAATACCGACGCGGATGAGATGTGTACAGTGTGAGGCATCGTTTATTTTCGGTATTCTCATGCCAGAACAATTCAGTCTTTCTGCGGCTATCCTTTATTTAATAGGATTCGTATATCCTATAAACGTATCACTGCAAATTGTAAAGCTGATCTAAGCGTTATTATTGGATTTGCTATACACAGTTATCAGCACTAAGCAAGATTTTCACTCACGCTATTTAGACAGTTATTTAATTCTAGAAATAACGTGTGGCGCAAAAGTAATGACCTTATTTGAGTCAGCTACAACTTCGTTTCTAAATTAGAAAACTAGAATTAGTTTTTTAAATATACAACGTGTCCCAAGACCCATCACCAAGCCGAAGTCTACTCGTTGTGGACATCATGCCAAGTCATACTAACCAAAAATAATACCTGGGAAACGAATATTTTTTTTAAGTTTTCACCATTTTCAAACCGCAATAAAAAGCGCGCGCGCGTGCTATGCTCGAAATACCTTCTTATCCATGGGATCATAGGACATCTAAAGAACATATTGGCGGAGTAAATTCATCGATTATGTACCTAATTAGAAAAAAACCATACTAACTTTGAGCCTCAATATCTCCTGAACCAGTAATTTCCCAGGTATGGTGCCGAAGTAAAAATGTTCGTAGTGATTGGTACAACATGGGATTTCAGTTTTCGTTAAGGGTCTTTTTACACCCTTTATAATTATATTTGTGCCATGAAATTTAGTTGCATTATGATTTAAATATGATTTCTATTAAATGTTGTCCTCCAGAGTTGAAGCACATTTGAGCCCTATTTATGACATTTTCCATAACTAGCCGTAACACTTCCTGCGATATGTTTCTTATTTCTTTGTGTATATTTTCTTTTAAAGCTGCGAGAGTTAGTGGTTTGTTCACATATACCCGAGATTTCAAATAAAACCAAATTAATTATTTTTGAAGAAAAATTATCCTCTTCAAGGTTGAGGTTTATGAGGCGCTGGCTGTACTCTAGACGATCTCGGTGATTAGTAGGCAGCAGCTGATGAGTCATCTGAGTTTGATATGTTTCCGTATAAAACTCAGATGTTAATTTTTTTACCAAAATACGTCGCAGAGTCAAATTCACGTTGTGTTTTATCACTGATGATACGATTATTCCATGTTCTTGACGAATAAAGCGGTCCATGATTTTTTTTTGCGAATTTTACATTTGACTCCTACAACATTTTCAATATCAGAATGACTGATGTCGTAAAAATATGTAAGGAATTTCTATAGGGTCATTACTGTTGCAAAATTCCAATGGTTCAAAATAGCAGCTGTGTAGTCGCTGTGATACGGTTATATATTAAATTTCTTTACAATATAATTAATATACAGGTGATTGGTAATTCGACCAATTCCTTGAAGGAGGTTATATTTGAGGTCATTTGCAACAATTTTACCCTCAGCAACTAGGGGTCCGAAATTAACGGTTTCTGGGATATCGAGTTTTGAAGATTTTTTGTAATTTTCCACCTTCTCTTCAAAATAATCTAAATTAAAAAACTATTCATTTTTTTGCTGTAAATTGTTACTTTTTGGGAAGCTTGTTAACTAGCAATTGTTTTAAATAAATAAAAAATGGTTTAAATATATCAAGATTTTAGAAATAAATATAACCTCCTTCAAGGAATTGGTCGAATTACCAAACACCCTGTCTATTGACCGGCCATCTCAACGATTTCCCACTGAACCGTAATACAAAAGTGAGTAAAAAGTATTTCTCAGAAAGTCAGTACACAGAAATTATTCTCAGGTGTTTCAGGAGCAGTTCGTCCGAGGATTTATTATATTTCATTACTGGAATTATATTTATGGACTGACTAAAACAATTTGACTTAACAATTAGGCTTTTTTCACCGAACAACAAGCAATAAAACATCAATAAATTTCCAACACCCCGCGAGATACTCGTAAATATAATATGAAACGGTATAAATCGGGCCAATCTCTTCTTTCCACCCGATATAAAGAGCACGATAAAATATTTGATGTTGATTACCTACTGTTACGTTTCAGTTAAGACGTGTTTGACCTGAAGCCGAATGATTTCTGTGTAATGTATCTGAGAAAACATTGTGCTGTTATGATGGTTTGGTAGTAAAAAAGTAATAATAAAGGTGAGTTTGATCGTAAAAAGTATAGCAGCCAAAAAAGGAACGTGGACATAGCTAAAATGTAACGTTTATGAACACTGTCTCAATGTTCCTCGTGTAATGTTTCGTAGCTTTGAAACAGTGTTATTGTTTTCTGGTATCGCTCGTAAGTCTGCTGCGGTGGAGCGAGTGGATAGAACTTCTGCGTAAATAATATTTACAAAGCAATAATAGTCGCTGCGGAAAACCGTTTATCGGCAAATGTTAACACATTACGAAGAACGTGAAACATATTACAGTCGTTATTTTGATTGTTGCCTACATGGTAAGTAGCGACCTGGCTCACTTGGCCGTCATTAAAATTAATAATAAATATAATTGTATACTTTGGTTGCAAGCAAGATAAAAATTTTAGCTTAAAATGTATGTTTGCTTTTAGGGTGGCATTACATGATACACTTTTCTAAGTAATTGGGTTGTTATCTGCATCTGATTAATGCGTCCAAACAAACAGAGCAATAAACTCTTCAGCTTTAAAATATTAGAACAGATTTCAGCGTGATTCAGTTCGTAAAGTTAAAAGTGTCGATCTACATCCAGCTTAAGGTTCTTTCGTTATTAAATTAATAAATTCAGAGCAGTCGTTCCAGAATCCTCTGGGGTATTCGCTTGATGACTAACGGTTATGAATGTCCGTGAAACTTGTTATTAGAGTTTCATAATTAAATAACGATAGTACCTGATATAGCACCTAATATTTATCCTCGGGCTTTTCAAACGGCAAAAACCGCAACTCATTCTATATTTAACACGTTTGGGATATTCCCGAGCTTTCAGTTTCTCTTTGGCTTACCGACCGCTTGCTTTTGCCTCACTTTTAAAACATGCATTATAAAGTTTCGCTACTCCGTTCCGTTTCCCGCAGAAATTACTTGCAAGTCCGACAAATGTATCAAAAGTGTTGAAAATAACTTTGCTTTCACATGTAATAGAATTTTTGATGCATGGTTAGAAAATAACTTTTAGTGTAAGAGTAAAGACTTAAAAGATTGTTACGAATAAAATGTTATACTTAATCATTTATATCTACAGGTGCTGGAACGGCGTCTCAATACGTTGTGTTAACATAGTGAGATCTTGGCTCACCTAAATAGGTGAGAGAGATTTGGTGTAGTGGTCAGAATCTACAATATCCCGGAGGTCCTGGCCTCCTGATTGTAACATACAAACACTCCGGGACAGATCTTTGCGTGTTGTTGCGGATAAAATTATTAGTTTGTTTAATTTCTGGGGGTTTCATATCTAGTAGTATGTTTGGGTCTAGTCTGTAAATATAATGACTACTTGTCAAAAAATTGTTTGCTGTACACAAAGTCTCTACACAGTCTGAGATCAGGTTGCTATGTGTAGGTTGAGTTTATGTTTGTACACAACTAAGAAGATAAATTCTAACATAATTATTTTTCCCAAGGACAGCAAAGTGTATAAATGTCCTGGTCGGCGGTTCTGAAACTGATATTGACCTATTTAACTCTAGATCAATGACGATTATGCATATACTTTCTTAAAGATGGTTTGATTCGGTTCTTTGAACGTCACACTAAAAGTCGTTAAAATTATCGTTTACGGTCAATACTGTCCAACCACAGGGTTGGACAGTATTGACCGTAAACGATAATTTTTCTGTCAAACATATCCCCAATTTTTGTAACCAAAGTAGTGCCATTATTTTGTCATAATTAACCTAAGCCTAGAAGCAGCAGCGTAATTTGATATTTCTATGTAAAAACATGTTAATGGTTTTAAGACTTTTAGTGTGACGTTTTATAACATGTTGTAACTGTTTGTTTTCTCAATAAAATAAAATAATAATAGGTATAGGATCCGTTGTAAATTATGTATCTCTTTATGGTCAAATAAGATGGCATACCTAATGAAGAAGCCCAATTCCTATATTTTAAACTAGAGGACGCCACCAGCTACGCCTGCAAATTTTCAAATTTACCCATTTTGGCCGATCCCGTGGGAATTTGGGGAAATCCCTTCTTAGTGCACCCTTACGGTCCCCAAGGAACACACATGCCAAATTTCAGCTTCCTGCGCCCAATAGTTTCGGCTGTAACGTGTCTGTCAGTCAGTCAGTAACGCAAGGATTTTATATATTAAGATAATGTAGCATACAAATTACGCTATACATTATAATGATTAATCAATCAATATCGGGTCAGTTAGTGATTTGTTCACTACCTAATGATAACTATCGCTTACATTGAATGATAAAATATAGGTAGTGTAGACGAGGCGAATCGGATCAAGGGGTGAATCGGATCAAAATAAAAAAATGTATATATAAAGTTTATATAAAGGGAAATTTTTATATAAAGGGAATATTTTTAATGCAGCGTGGATAAGAAATGCCAGCTACTGACGTCTCACAAGCCACTTCCACCCCGCACCTCCTGCCATCGATGGCGTTTCGATCCGATCAGGGAGTAACTTTTTGCGTGCGTTACAATTTTCACGCTCATCTAAAGTACATGCTTACTATTTGAGGGTGTTAATGTAAGAATTTGTGTTAAAACTTTAAGTTATATAGCTTAAACGCTTCGGGAATAGGTCTATTTTAGAAAACATTTTAAATTTTAAGCACAGTATTATAGGTTTATAGGTGAAATGTTTATTTCAAAAGTCTTCAAGATGGGGTGATTCGGATCACGTCATCGGGGGCGAACTGGATCACTTATTACATACATACATAAATATCGTCACGCCTTTTATCCCCGAAGGGGTAGGCAGAGGTGTATTTCTACAACCACTTTTCGCCAGATATACTTTAGTCCCACGTAATAAGGGGCGAGCCTATTGCCGTACCGGGCACATTTTCAGACTCCGTGCTGCTACTGAGAATTTCGTGACAGAAAAACCCAATAACACTGCACGACCCAGGAATCAGTATAACCAACGAGGCAGTCGTATAGGGTTTGATGTCGAGTTTTCCGTCTCTACGCAAAGATGGTATTTGCATCGTGTTATCCCTTAGTCGCCTCTTACGACACCCAAGGGAAGATAGGGGGTGATGACACTTGTATTCCATGCCGTCAACCACACGGATCACTTATTTAAAATGATTTATTTTACTTTTGAGAATAATTAAGCATGTTTATTTAATTAAAGATGGTTCACACATATAAATGACAAACAATAAGGAGAACAAGCAGGAAAATGGTCCCCAAACAAACATTATAGCCCAAAATGAAGTACTGGCCTAAGAATTAATCTTGAGTCTGGCTGCTGAGATAAAAAAATTCGATACACAATTTTACAAAGAATAGTTTCTCTCTGCAATGATGTCTTTTAGACACGTGATACACAATAAAACCAATATAGAATTTGTCTCCACCTCAGTGTAAGATTAATCTTGACGAAAGAGATGCTAAGAAGAAACTTAAAACTGCCCGAAAAAGCCTTGAAAAAAGGAGAAACAGACTGATACCAAAGAAAATATTAAGACGAAGAATAATAAAAGAACACCTTGAATAAGAATTGAATGCGAAGCTCAAAGATTGGCTTTATATTTACTGATAAAAAAAAAAACATCCACTATCATGTGAAGAATGGTGTTATGAAATAGTGCAGATTTGGGTGGGAAAGAAGGCCCGTATCCATGTTATTCATATTTTAATAATTAGTATTGTTCTGAATATTTATTATTTTAATATTGCTTTTGATACAAAAGCCTATAATGTTGAGAAAACCTTAATTTTATGTATGATCCTATTCGCCCCGATAATTGGGGCGATTCGGATATTTCTCTCTTTTTTAATTTTGATTAATATTTTGCACAATTTATGAGTTATTTTAGTTTTGAAATGTTTAATATGTAGCTAAATAATTACAGCTTACCGTTATGGCAAATAAAGTTACATATATATTACACTTTAGTATGACTTTTATGTCCTCAAATAAAAAGTGATCCGATTCACCTCGGTCTACCCTAATTGATTAACAGCGCTAATTAATGACTGAATAAATTATAACAAACTGTCAAATTTATCGTGCGCTAAAATTTATTTTGGAGATAAGATCGTGACTGCCAGTTAGGTCGCGTGAGCACTTTGTATAGAATTTTATGCATTTAAATGTAACGATACAATATACATGTATCTACAAAGGTGCGAATTAAAAAAAAATACGTTTGCCTCGTATCTCGGAGAGTACGTTTTAAGTCGTAAAACTGGCTGTCGTGAAGATCTTTGATAGTCATTATGGGAGCGGCTGAATGCGGGTGCCTCAAAATCAGTCTGTGTTGTGTAAAGAGACTCGAGTGAGGCCTTTTTCAAGTCAAAGGATGTCTCTAGGCTGAGAGGATGATAATGATAGGGTGTCAGTACCCTTTAGCATACAAGCACTAGATTATTCTATGCCATGGAAAGTCACTATTTGTTTGGGTTATGGAGGTTAGACTGCAGTCGCTACGTGGCAAAGCTAAATATTATGTCTCATCAAGTCTAGTGAGACGTCTTCGATGGTAACGAGATTAGAGAAGTATTGAGTACTATTGAGAGAGTAGCTAGCTTACGTCAAATTTGAAAATATGCTGCAATATGATTAATAAATTAAGTAAAGTAGTTACCGTAGGATACTTAAATATATCTTAACTAGAGGTTGCCCGCAGCGAGGCCGGCAATTTTTTTTTTTTTTTCTGTGTCTGCCCGTTCCCGTGGGAATTTAGGGAAATCTTTACTTAGTACATCCCTACGGTCCCCAAGGAACATACATGCTACCTAAATTTCAGCTTCTTGCGCCTAATAGTTTTTGATATGCGTTATCTGTCAGTCAGTCAGTCAGTAACGCAAGACTTTTATAATTATACAGATATGTGTTCACCTATTGTTAGCAGCGATGGCCCCGTAAGAGACTGGACTGCTATGCAGGTTAAAACTCACTGACTTTTTGAACTGATTGCTACTTGAGCCGTGCCTCAGATCAGCATATCGATAGATGTGTGAGTGTGTGTGTCTGTGTGCGTGCGTCAAGCCATAGGTCCCGATTGCGTTTAGTGGATACCTACTAGGCGAACATATGAAATGTATGTCTGAGAGTCAGGATTAACAGTTACCGACTCATTTGCGACTGAGACTCATTTTGACAAATTTACAGACACACTAAAATTATCTAATCAAAAATAAATTGTCAATCTATCAATTTGCAAAACTGTTTGGCCAACCTGTTTAACTAGAAAACCGTATCTCATTCATAATACTATAATAAAGTTACGAAGTAAATGCATTCACTGAACGAGTTGTCAGATTAAATTCGATGGAGCACTAATTCTTGTGAGCTTATAATGAAATACATTCAATTTATCAGTAGATACACTGATACATCGAATTGTTGCACATACTGTGTAAAAACATCTCGTCGTCTTCCTATTGTATGCAGTTGCAATAAGATTTATTTAGTTAATAGCTTTTCTACTGGCATGCCAGTGTAATTCATCCTTTATTATTAGAGATACCGAATTAATAAGTTCGTAAGTACATACGAGTATGATGAAGCGAGTGAACAAGTTACTTTTAATGTAGTTTGATATGAATTACTTATAAAGTACTTTAAAAATTTTACGAGATCTAAATTTTTTGGGGAAAAGAAAACTTTCTGTCCAAAAGAAAGAATGCTCGGTCTTTTTTGTTCTTTTTTTATAACCTAAGGCTGGCTAACGCGCTACGGTCTACCTGATGGTCAGCGGGTATCTAAAATGAAAATGAAAATTAAAATGAAAATTTTTAGTAGCACCTCCACATAAACTTAAGAAACACTTAACAAACAAATAAACTTAAATTACAGGTACCGGTACACTAAAAATATAAGTAGGTACATTATTACTGGTGGCGTTACGTGGAGGACAAATAAGGCGCTGGGTCAGCTATTGTTGCAGTATAAACTACAACGCTGGTATTCTCGTAGGCCGAGTAAATAAATTAATAGGTACACCAAAATAATACGCACAATATATATAGCACTATCGGTCATCACTTGCGCGTTGTCCCTATCGCGCTTGCTACAAACCCTCTGCTCTTTAACATACTTCCTCCCTTCCCATATAAGAATGAAAGAGAGCATGATAAAGGAGGTTTTGAGCCCGCGACGTTCTCCTCAAACGACATTTCAAATACTGCTATTTATAGTCGGTTTTATATTAGAGGTTTTTACTGTTACTACTTTCAAACCGATATACCAACTCTGCCTACATTAAAGCAAGATGAACGAGATAGATACACCAAGTTCTATGTCTACAAGAATAAACAAACTAAATTCCGTTCGTCCGATGTGATAATCTCATTACACAATTCAGCAATTTCGTCGTATGCCGGCGGATTATAAAGAGATTTTAAAGCTTCCGGATCATGGCCGTCTTATGGCCAAGTTAAGCGCTTTTTGAAGTGTGATGACGTCACACAAACTTTTGTCCAGCTCGTTTTAGAGGAAATATGATATAAATTCTACTATTACTTTCATAAATAACATTATTCTCTATGGATATTGTGTACTGAATTTATATATAAATTTATGTAGAGGTAGACAGAGGCTAAAGTTTTTAAATGCTACGCCATAGCATTTCGATATAAATTATAAAGTACGAGCCGTCGTAGCTGGTATTTATTTTATCATTATTTAATTCCTCATAGTAACCCCAGGATTTTTCCAGGGAACTTATTAACGAGAATAAACTTTCGTATAAGTATATCCCAGTAAGAAAATCCTGCCAAAAATAATTTCAAGCATGTGTACTTTGAGTATAAATCAAGAGAAAGAATATACTTATTTTCAAATATCTGTAAATAATATTCGTCTCCATTGGTAAACACACATACTTATATAACATGTTTATACACACACACATTAAGATACTCACCGATCTCATCAATGAACGCGACAAGTTGGCAAGCCGCAGATTAAAGTCTTCTCATGATCCCAGAACAAATTGGCCGTTTAATGAGATAGTCACGAAGCGGGCTGTAGGATTAGGTCTAAATTAATCAAAGTTGGCTAGACCCCGACTACGATCGATCCACTACTTCCACTAGCCGATCAACTATACACTTCTACTCTTGTAGAGCACCCAATCACTTAATTAACTAGCTTTGGGATTGTCTGTTATCTACGGATGGTTGTGTTTCTGGTCTCTTAGAGCGATGAAAATAAATGAAGAAATCATTGACTACATCTTGAATTGGTTAGAAGTGATCACGTACGGTAGGATGACTTATTAGGTATATTTATTGATGACGTGTTATATTGACATTTTACATTGATAATTGAGTTAAGAAATAAGATATTGGATACTCACTTTGGAATAATTTGACATTATTTTATACTTTACTTTTTATTAAAACTGGATAATAATATTGAATACACATAAATAGATAAGTAAACCACAAAATGAACTTTCTTGAAAACATCACCTTTCGTCGACAACGTACTCAATCCGATACCGTCAACGATACGTCTGAATGCCTAGACAATACAACTAGAAGATTGCCAGAGTTGTCAGAGGATGAGTGTGAACGAAATAAAATGTTGGAAGAACAAGTTAATAACCTAAAAATAGAAGTAAAAAGTGAACATTTAGAAATTGAAACACTTTCTTTAGAAATTATTAATCTTAAACAGAAAAATGAAGAACTTACGAAGAAAAATGAACTATACAAGAAAGTTGCAAATAGCCCTGTCAAAATAAAAAACCAAACACCAAATAAGGTTCTAAAAAGTAAAGTACATGTCAAAGAAACAACCTCAAAACATACACAAACCGAAAACGGCCATATCATTTATAAACAGAAACAACAAAGTGAAATACAGAGAACAACACCCACAAAAATACTGAACAAAGTCACACCCAAGGAACCAAACACGCAAGAAAACACACAAATAAAATCTGTTCCAAAGAATAAAATATGTCTATAGAGTACCAACAACACCAACCAAATATTATCGACAGCCATGAACATAATTGCAGACAACTTTGAATTATGTCACTATGTCACACCCCATGCTGACATTGAACACTTGATTAGAAGTATTTCAACAAAATTGACAGCATTTACAAAAGATGATTACGGAATTATACTTATAGGGGAGGAAGACTTTAAAACAACGAATAATTACTATAAAAAAAATATTGTAATCAGACAGATACTACAAACTATCAAAAATACAAACATTATCATATGTCTGCCGACTTACAAATTCAAAGGCCATAACAATATGTCATTGTTTAACTGCAGAGTGGAACACTTCAACAGTTTGCTTTCCTTGGACATTACAACACACAAACACGCATACCTGCTAGACTCTAATCTTAATCTGAGTTATGACTCCACAATGTTTGACAATAGAACGGGCAAAATAAATAATAATGGTATACGTACAATCTTTTATGACTTGAATATCTTAATTAATGATCTACAAAGAAGTGAATAACACAAGAACACAAGTTTACCACAGTCCAATGATAGTTTTTTTCGTCAGTAAACAAAATTTTGCAATATTGCATCAAAATATAGCAGGATTGATTAATAAATCTGATAATCTGTCAATATGTTTGGATGAATTATTAGATAGAAAACAAAATGTAGCTGTGATTTGTTTAACTGAACACTTCATGAAGAAAGGTGATGAAGTACATCTCTTTATTCCAAATTTCACCCTCGCTGCTTGTTATAATAGAACAGTGAAGAGAGGTGGATCATGTATTTTGATAAGACATGGACACCTATGGCGTGAACTACCTGAGATTGAGAGATTTTCTGTGGCTAACATCTTCGAGTGCGTTTTATCGCGTACCAAAAGTAGCAAATCTAAATATGTTTTTCTCAACACTTGAAAAAGTACTGTCATATGTTAATAAAAAAAGTGTTGATAATATTATCATAGCAGGTGACTTCAATATTGACACCTTAAAAAGGAATAATGTTTGCCTAGAATTATATTGTGTGCTACTAACATTAAATTTAAAACTAGCTATTAATCAACCAACTAGATTAAAAAGTCAAACATGTCTGGATAACTTTGCACATAACTTTAAAAAACGATGTAAGACGGAAGTGATAGAATTTGGTTTATCAGACCATACAGCGCAGCTGCTGATATTCCCTATAAAGGAAATATGCAGATTTCCCTATTGGCATAAAATAATACGTGACTATGCCCCAGAAAATATTATTAAATTTAGATCATGTATAAAAAAGTTATCGTTTACTGATATGTACAATACACATGAACCAAATGCAGCTTATAATATATTTTTAGAACAATTTAAACTTTTCTATGACCTATGCTTTCCATATAAACAGATCACCATAAAACAAATAAAAGGCCCAAATGGATCTCACATGGCATTAAAGCTTGTAGTAAAAAGAAGAGAAACCTTCTGTGGAAATATAGAATGAACCCCACACTAGACAATAACATGACATATATTAAATACAATAAATTGCTTAGGAAAATTATTAGACTTACCCAACGGGCGCAAAATAATCACGGCATTAAAAATTCAGACAATAAGGCAAAATTTACATGGAACATCATAAATAGACATAAACAAAATTTACCAAGAACCTACATACATACAATTTCTAATAACAATAATATTATTACGGAACCATTATTGCAAATCAGTTTAACGACTATTTTATTGACAAAGTTATACCTATATCTGAATCTGGCAAAAAAGTAACCTCGCGTATTATTAGGAAAAGAAACTCAATTTATATGGCTCCAAGTTCACCATCAGATATTTTAAATATTATAAAAGAACTAAAAAATACGAACAGCGTAGGAATCGATGGAGTTTGTACGAAAATTATAAAGTCTGTTGGTGACATTATTTGTGAACACTTGAGTTATTTAATCAATATCAGTAGTAATAGTGGCATCTTTCCTGATGAATTGAAGACATCCATGGTCAAACCACTGTTCAAAAAAGAAAATAGAGACTTAATGTGTAACTATAGACCGATTGCACTCATACCCGTGTTCGCAAAAATATTTGAGAAATATCTCTATAAACAGGTTTATTCTTACTTGGATAAATTTGATATTCTATGTGAGGCGCAAAAGGGGTTCAGGAAAAATAGGTCCATTAATTTGGCTATTTATGATTTTTTAGCAACAGTCATGTCCAATGTGGATAAAAGAAACCCTGTGTGTGCAATATTCTGTGACATGACACAGGCCTTTGACTACGTGGATCATAGAATTTTATTAGAAAAACTAGAAACTTATGGAGTAAGAGGTAATGTTTTACAACTATTTAAATCTTATTTGCATAATAGAAAACAAGTAACGGCCATTACCAGAATCAACGATTTAAAAAAATAAGTGACTTATTTATCAAATGAACGTTTCATCAAATATGGGGTGCCACAAGGTAGCATCTTAGGACCTATTCTTTTTAATATGTATATTAATGACCTACCCAAGTTTATCGAACAACCCATTACCCTATTTGCTGATGACAGCACTTTAACAATACCTTCTACTGAATCTGACTTCTACGAAACTGACATTAATTATTCATTGACATCCATAATATCTTGGTTAAATAATAATAATTTAAAAATTAATCTTAATAAAACTCATATTATGCATTTCAGCCAGAAAGTAACTTTGACCACAACACATGACATTCATGTACATTACAATCATCAGTCTATAAATGAAGTAACATCCGCCAAGTTCTTGGGATTGATTATAGATAGTAAGCTTAATTGGAAAGGTCATATCAACGAAATAAGTAAAAAAGTCAGCAGTTCCGCTTATGCCTTATATAAACTAGCTCCACTTGTTAACACAGATTCCCTTCTCACTGCTTATCATGGTCTAGTGGCATCAAGACTTAGATACGGCATTATCTTCTGGGGTAATGCCACAGATAGGGAACTAATATTTAAAATGCAAAAACGATGTATTAGAGCGATGTTTGGCTTAAAAACAACCGTATTTTATAAACCATAAAATTTTAACACTTCCGTCCCTATATGTGTACGAAGTAGCAATGTTTGTGAAGACAAACCCGCAGCTGTTCCCAAAATTATCAGACCGTGTTATACGCAACAGACGCGATAACAGTAGGCTCTGTGTCCATCATGCCAAAACTATACTATTGAGCAAAAGTGTGTTCTGCATGGGACCTAAAATATTTAATAAGATACCTAAATCATATAAAGATTTAAATGTAGCATGTTTTAGTAAACATATAAAGGAACTCTTGGTATCCAAATATTATTATGCTGTTACAGATTTTTTAAATAACTCCTTATAAAATATTTTCTTGTGACTCCGTATTATAATAACTCTTGACATTGTATCATATTAAATTTTCTTTTTTGACATTGTATTACTATAGTATTATTATTTGTATTGCATTATATAATTTTTCTTTTACTTTTGACATTGTATTATATTATAATTAGCATGATTTAACCAGATACTATTATTGCTTAAATATTGGTCATAATTCAATAATTATTGTAGGTATTACTTTGTTTCTGAAGACCTGCTTGTTATCTGATCTGACGTTAATATTTGTACGCCTATCAAGGCAAAACATGTTGTAACTATTTAACATTCAACACCTGTATGCATAACACATGTTTTATCAAATAAATATATTATGATTATTATGATTATGATTATGATTATTATTCAAAGGTGATAGAATAATTCTTTTCTTAAAAAAACAGCAAGTTACTCTGCAAGAATTTAGTGTGATGATGTAAATTTGAAAAATATTATTATAGGATTTTGGATAATGAATTCTTGTGATAGAGTTAACAATGGAATACTTTTATTCTTCGCTTTCATGACGCATTTCTAATGAATCTAAAAGTATTATTCGGTGCGAAGGAATGCGTTTACTATTGCTCTCCAATCCCTGGGCACTATTTTATGCAAAACGTAGAGTGGGTTTAGCTGACAACCCTGTTAAATATATTTGAGAGATTATACGTTTGTGTTCATGACTATAGTGGACGCAGGAACAGCCTAGTGGAGAGACTGCCAAACTGCTACGCACAGGGTCTAGAATACGAACCCATGCGACGCGGCCGAGGCGCGCACCCCGCACTACTGAGTTATCGACGTTAAGTGCATATTCAATTGATAATAATTATCGCTTGCTAAACGGTGAAGTTAGTTCTCAATTATAACATGTGAAGTACAACGCGAAGAGTAAGACCGATTATATAAACAAGGTTATATGATTATAATAATTGAACACTGAAAAAATTCTCAACTAATATAGACTTACATAGAGGATTCCCGCAGCTGCGCCTGAACATTTTATTTTAGTTCAACCGTTTCTTCATGATCCCGTGGGAATTTCGGTAAATTCCTTTTACGTGCACCACTTTGATCCCCAAGATACATACATGCCAAATTTCACCTTCTTGCACCCAATAGTTTTGGCTGTGCGGTGTCCGTCAGTTAACGCAATAATTTTATATATAAAGATTCTTTTGCTGAATTTTATTGTGGGCAGAGGTACTAAGACCTTAAAATAGTTGTTAAACGCGATTGAAACCTTGTAAATATACTTGTACGACCTACCGAAAAGTGCTAAAGACCAAAAGGTTCTATTGTTGCATTTATCTTAAACGAAACAGTAACGATAAACGCAGCAACTCGTTCCGCAAATTGTAAAAAAGACCGTTCCCATTACCATCTGACATTTGGTTGATTAGCAACATAAAGGGGCTGATTACAGATCTGTCTGCGTGTTTGTGTGCGTTCTCTTACACAAGGGTCGCTTAGGTATGGTTTGTGAACGATGAGGCAGGCCAAAATGAGAAATGTCTTATTTATTATAGCGTTGTTTCGACACTTAAGTACAAACATAAATATTGTTTGAGTATACGTGTATACGTGTCTAAGTAGTGCCTTAGATAATTGAAGAATACTCGCAACTAGTGTTATATAGCTGCTGGCATTTGGTGAATCAATCAGATATCCAACACTGCAGCAAGGCTGTACTTTAACACACTATACGAAAACAGGTATCCGATCCTACGTAGGTTATTGCTGCTAGTTCCAGCCTAACTCATTTTCTGGCGAGCCCAAGTGTAAGCCTCTCAGATTTTAACAAGGCGAGGAATTAACCTGCCGGGTCACTCAAGTGTACGTAATTTGCATGCTAAAGCTTAGGCCCCGGGAACTTTAACGTGGGTTAACGGGGTCGCGTCACAAGTATTATTTAAAAGGACGATTTATATCTTTTAGGCTGCAATACTTCTTTAGTGTAATTATGCGTACCTTAGTGCGTGCTTTAGGTTTTACTTCTTAAGTATTTCTGAGTTGATAATAATTTATCTTATATAAAGGAAAAGACTTATGGTGACACACGGTGTCATAGTGGCAGATAAGTACATTAAATATTTCACATGGTAGCTATTTCCTATTCTTCATTAGTTCTATGGCATAAGTTAAGTAAGCGTGGTTATGTAAATACTACACCAAAAGCTGGTTCAACCATCAACATTTTTGATTGAATTCGATATTTTTGAAGTTATAATTTGAATATGAACTGCATAGAAGATATAACTAGTTCGTATTTGGTGCACCGCTAAGTTAAAGGGGGCGCCCCTTCTCTCATGAAAGACAAGGCGTGTGCGCAGCGCGTAGAGGCCACCACTGCGGTTTCGACAAACAGTAATGAAGTGAATGAGGCCCGCGTACTTGTACAAAACCCAGCGAAACATGATACAATTTCTAACTTGCAAAATGATACATGTGAGGCGGTTAAGTCTTGGGCAAATACTGTTAAGGATGGAGAATGGAAAAAGGTAGAACGACGAAAAAACTATAAATACATAAATAGATTTATTGGCAAACAGGGGAAGGGTGCAAGTATTCCCGACAATAAGTTTAAGGCGGCAGACATAAAAATACCTTTCTATATTTATAATGTGGATATGACAGCTACCACCAAAGACATAGCAGATTATGTATTAAGTAGGACACAAGTAATGATATCACCTGAGAAAATTAATATGAAGAAACGCAAGGGATATGAGGCATACAAATTTTTAATTCCGAAAATGAAACTTCCAGTTTTTATGGCTGAAAATATATGGCCGGAAGGTGTATCTTTCCGGCAATTTATTGAATTTAAAAAGAAACCTTGAATGGACTAGCCTGTTAAGCTAATAAGTTTTAACTGTAAAGTGTTACAACTTCAGTTGATTGTATCAGACGACTGTGCGACACTGCGGATGTTATCGCATTGCAGGAGACGTGGTTGTTGCCGCATGATCTGGCCTTTTTGGGAAACATACACAACGATTTTGCATTCACCGGTAACTCAGCAGTGGATACGGCAGCAGGTGTACTTCGTGGTCGACCCTATGGAGGTGTAGCACTTCTGTGGCGGAAGAGTCTGTTCTCGATGGTTAGTGTTATAAAGTGCAGAGTGTTCGTATCGCGGCAATAAAAGTGAGTTTGTGCGACAGAGATATGCTAGTATTTTCGGTTTATATGCCTACCAACTCCAGTGACAATCTCGCCGAGTTCACTGACTGCTTGGGTGAAATTGCGGCTATAATTGACAGCAATAGTATAGAAACTGTGTTTATGTTAGGTGACTATAATGCACATACAGGCGAGCTATTCCATAGTGAACTACTTAAGGTCTGTGAGGAACAACATTGGTTATGTGCTGATATTAAGTGCTTGCCGAGTGACTCATACACTTTTGTGAGTGACGCGCACGGGTGTAGGCGCTGGCTTGACCACTGTATTACGACACAGGCCGCGCAACGGACAGTCATTAATGTTAAGGTACTGTACGATATATATTGGTCGGACCATATGCCTATAGAGGTAGAATGTAATCTAAAGTTAATTACACCTAAACTAAATAGTAATAACATTATCTGGGGACAACGTGACTCGACTCAGATAAGTATGTATGAGGAAATGTGTAATGTGGGTTTACGGGAAATAGATTTCCCGCAAGCATTCAGACACTGTGCAGACTTTCATTGTAGGAATGTGAACCATAATGTTGTTCAGGACGATTTATACAGTAATATTATATGTATTCTCCAACAGTCTGCTGAGTGTAGTGCGGCGGCGAATAAGCCCCGAACGTATAAGTCTGTGCCAGGGTGGAATAAATATGTGAAAATAGCTTACGAGGAGGCTCGCTTAGCTTTTCACGGCTGGCAATTATGTGGTAAACCAGATACAGGTATTGAATATAATAAAATGCGTGAAACGCGGCGAAATTTCAAAAGTAAATTAAAATGGTGTCGTAATAATGAAAAACAAATTAAACTTAATTTAATAGCTGAAAATCATAAATCTAAGGACTTTGTAATTTTTTGGAAAAACACGAATAAACTGAATCCTAGGTCGAGCCTCCCCGTAAGTGTTGACGGTAAACATGATGCCGCACGAATCGCTAATATGTTTGTAGACCAATTTAAAATGAAGCCCTTGGCAAATTCCTCTACTGGTTATGTGACGCAGGAGGTCACTGGCGCTGAGGTGGGGATGGCGCGGGGATTTAATTTATCCACTAAAAATGTTAAGAAAGTGATAAAAAATATGGTTAGAGGCAAGTCCCCGGGACATGATCACCTTAGTGTCGAGCACCTTAAGTATGCAGGTGTACACTTGCCAAGAGTATTATCGATGTTTTTTAGACTGTGTGTGAGTCATTCTTATCTGCCCAGTGAACTTATGCGAACTATAGTTGTACCTGTTATAAAAAATAAAACCGGTGATGCTGCCGATCCTAGTAATTACAGACCAATATCCCTGGCAACGGTTATAGCAAAGGTGCTGGATAGTCTGCTGGATGCATATATGGCCCCCAGGATTGACTTGCATGATGCACAGTTTGGCTTCAGGCCTGGGCTGTCGACTGAAAGTGCCATTATGTGTTTAAAGCGGACTGTCCGGTATTAAACTGATAGAAAAACGCCAGTTAATGCGTGCTTCCTAGATCTCTCCAAGGCATTCGACCTTGTGCCTTATGACCAGCTTTGGGATAAGCTCAGAAATGAGAAAAAGGTTGATTTTGAGGTCACGTCATTACTAAACTTCTGGTATGAGAACCAAATAAACAATGTTAGGTGGGCAGGGACTATGTCCGAAGAATATAGATTGGAATGTTGGGTTAGGCAGGGGGGAATTACCTCCCCTCGCCTTTTCAATTTATATATAAATGAACTGATTGTTGAGCTCAGCAATACTGGTGTCGGATGTCATATTGACGGAGTTGCTATGAACAACATTAGCTATGCAGACGATATGGTCTTGCTGAGCCCATCAATCAGTGCATTAAGACGTTTGTTTAAGGTCTGTGAGAACTATGCGGCGACGCATGGGCTTAGGTATAATGTCACTAAGAGTGAGGTACTTGTTTTCAAGGGTGGTGCCAGAAGATACTTAAATGTTCCATGCATCTCATTAGCAAGTACACCCTTGAAGCAAGTATCAAAATTTAAGTATCTGGGCCACTGGGTCGCTGAAGACCTGTGCGACGATTTAGATAGCGAGAGAGAGCGTAGGGCGCTGTCTGTTCGAAGTAATATGCTGGCCCGTAGGTTTGCACGGTGTTCCTACGACGTTAGAATGACGCTTTTCCGAGCCTACTAATATAAATAATATAAAATATTAATACATACATACAAATAAGTATACAATATTTAAATAAATACATACATATACCTATAATGTAGGATGAGAAAAGTTATAATGATAGATAGTGATCCTTTACCATTGCTTTAAATCTAGTTATAGTCTGAGCCTGTCTTATGTGTAACGGTAGGGCATTCCATAAGCGAACAGCAGTAACTGAAAAGGATTTGTCATAAAATGCTGTGGAATGAACCGGCATTTTCAGTTTCAAATTTTCTGATGACCTTAAATAACGGTTATGCGTATCATGGAGGAACTCGAATCTTCCTTTAAGATAGGTGGGAGTAGAAGGGTTAAACAATATGTTATAAAGTAAAGAGAGAATGTGAGCATTCCGGCGATGTCGTATGGGTAACCACTTGAGCTGTGCTCGAAATTGTGAAACGTGATCATATTTGCGTAATCCAAATATGAATCGTATACAGACATTTTGAAGGCGCTCAAGTTTGTCAAGCTGGTTTTCGGCGATATCTAGATAGCTGACATCTGCATAATTATTTTTATTATTTATTATTTTTATTTAATTTGTGATATATTTTAATGATGTTGTTTTCTGTTATTATTAATTATGTTTTGATGCCAATTTGTATAATTTAATTGTATGGACTTCAATGTCTGCAAATAAATGATTATTATTATTATTATGCTACTTTTCGTGCTTTGAAGTTTTTACCTTGTTGCACCATGTTGTAGCAATCGCCAAAATAACCCTATTTATTGGGACAGCAAATATAATGACCGGCTGAAACAAGAAAGCAATGTTTTAGCCCAGGGAGCGTACTGCGGGCTATTGAATAAGTAAATTCACTGCAAAAAAGGGCTCCATACAAATACAGACTTTATTTGTTTAATAAAAAGAAGGTCAGTTCATTTATGTTGTCCATTACTGAATGTTGTTCGCATATATATGATGGTCAAGTGCCCATAGCAGATTTGAGGTTAAATTTTCAACAACGGTGCAGTAGATCGCGTTTGCTTTGCCTTTAGATATTTACCAACAGACGATAATGTGAGTTTTACCTATATTTATCGATACGTTCTTTGTCTGGACAGCATCATATTTTGAAGTCGGATCAGGTCTGTCATGAAACAGTGTCGATATATTTTTTTAGATTCGATACTGTTACTAATATTATTGAAAATACGATAAAAGTAAGGTATATTTATGTACCTGCTGTTTTATCCAAAGTATTATATGTCGGTATCGGTATAGAAACATCAACATATTATCTGTGAAGAAGGTATTCAACTTTCTATAAACCCATATTATATAATTGATGATTGATAAAATTTAAATAAGTTCATACCATTACGAGTCCCTGTGACCTCCAAATTAAGATAAGATCTACATGGTATTTCGACTTTGAACACAAAAGTAATATTAAATTATCTAAGATATAAGTTACATCAAACTGAAAATACATTACGAACCAAAGTTCGACAGAGTAATATTTCAACAAACAAAAACACGCAGATTTTCATGTGGAGATGGCATTATCACTAGTGTTTCTCGCAAATTGCCGTGTGGTTGACGGCATAGAATACAAGTGTCACCACCCCCTATCTTCCCGTGGGTGTCGTAAGAGGCGACTAAGGGATAACACGATGCAAATACCATCTTTGCGTACAGACGGAAAACTCGACATCAAACCCTATACGGTTGCCTCGTTGGTCTCGCAGCATAAATGTGCGCGTGGGATCGGGAGGTTCCGGGTTCGATTCCTGGGTCGGGCAGTGTTATTGGGTTTTGAGTCTGGAAATGTGCTCGGTACGGCAATAGGCTCGCCCCTTATTACGTGGGACTAAAGTATATCTGGCGAAAAGTGGGTGAGAATATTAAAAATCCTTTAAAATTTACGCAGCGACAAAAATAACGCGAGTGTAGCTGTGGGGTACAGCTAGTTTACGCATTATTTTATCTACCAATTTGGTAGCTAAATTTATTTGGTAGTACCAACCTTCCGCTATTTCCGCTACACACGCACTTTTTACCCCAAATTATGACTTAAAATAATAATAATTATAGCTTAAAATAACTATGTGTTATTACGAACTTAAAATTTAGATACTTAGTAAGTTAAGATAGTTATAATAATCTTGTTTTAGTGAAACTCCGGCGTTTCCTTTCTATTTCTGTCTCTTCAATGTTCGGTAACTATCATTGCCACTGAGACGGAGGATCTCAGGTAGGATGTCGGGGTTCGAGAGAAACACTGCTAGGCTGAACAGGTTCTTTATTATGTTCTTTATACTACCGCTTACATACAGTATGACCGAACTAGGTAAGCACTGGCCTGAGGGCTGGAGCGTAGACTCCTGCTGCTCTCCGACGCTCGCAGGGTAGCTGCTCGTAGGGTCGCCGATGAGCTAGCCAAGGTGCGCTGCGCAGGCAGCTCTGTGGTCGAGGTTCAGGCTGAGCGGGGTCTCAGGCGGTGCAGCCGATGTGGGCCGAGCGGTCAGGCTCAGGCGTCCGTGGCCTGGCTGTAGGAGCTCGTAGGCAGGAACGGAGGCTTGGGTGGCAGCTGGCTAGTAGCGGCACGGCGCCAGCAGCTCGTGGCTTGTAGCCCGTAGAGAGAAGACAGGTTCGAGTTTTCCGTCTCTACGCAAAGATGGTATTTGCATCGTGTTATCCCTTAGTCGCCTCTTACGACACCCACGGGAAGATAGGGGGTGGTGACACTTGTATTCTATGCCGTCAACCACACGGCATATAAACTAGAGACGTCTGTTAATTTGGCACGCGTGATGTTAATGGCCTAAAGTAACTCAGGCATCACATGCAGTGTAAACGCTGGCGAAAGTATGGAGATGGTAAAGCTATCCTCGCTCTCTTTCTTGGATACTCATATGTAATTCCCATTTTCCAACCACATCCCGCCAAAGAAAAGTTGTGGTTGCAACCCGGCTGAGACCACATTGCAGCAGAATTACCCACAAGGTCGATAATGACTGCAAAAATGCTCTCTGTGAATTAACTACAAACATACAAATAAGCGCCCGTCGATAATTCCAAATAAAGCATTTGATAAACGCCATTAAAATTCCAAGAACATTGTTGTGAAAATGTGTCCAAAATATTGGCAAAACTGTATGCTGTAACGTATGTACGGTACCTGCCGAATATGCGTCATAATACCGTCCATACACTCGGCCAATCAGAGAAGGCCATCGTCCGGGCTCGTGGAGTTTGACCATATATGGTAATACACCGACACCAACTCTGATGGAGAGCTCTGGTATATAAAGGGGCCGACAGAGAGGCCGGCACCTCTACCGATTGCTACCCTGCCGAACTTCGTGCTACGTCTACTTCGTACGTGTATCCTGGTCCAGCTGTGGGTAAGTTACTAAATTTACTGCGTTAGCGTACTGCCCATCTCTCTACCTGCTAGCTGAGGCCGGCTGGCGCCGCCTGCCTGACTCTATTGGTTGTGGCTCTTCTAATGCTGCTTCCCTTCAGGTTCCAGGTCCACGTTGAAGCTCCGGGCTACGCTACCTTAGCTCTATTCTTTACTTCACTTCAACCTGCACCGTCTTCGACGAAACTGCTGTCGGACGAGTCTGGCCCTGCCCGCTCATCGCGCACACACCGCCGGCGCCTAATCGCTCAAGCCAACGGTCTGCGAGGATCTGCCCCTCTACGCGCAGCCATCGAGCAGCCTTCCCTGCACACTACCGGAGGGAACAGCATGGGAGACTGCAGCCCTTAGTGTTCAGGCCAGTGTCGTGCATAGGAAGTGAGACTATACTCGGCAATAAACGCATAGAATCTCCTCTTCGTTTTTATTCTAGAACCCGTTACAGTGGCGCCTACGTGGGTTATTGTCTCGCTTTCCGTGCTCGAGTTCTCTTCTTGCTAGAATCCCGTCTCCATCATTGTAAGCGAGGAGGTGCGGCTACAGCGAACCAGTACGTATTGTTATACTAATTGTCTACCTTTTAGTGTAACTACCTACTACGTAATAGTTCGCAAATTTGAACCCTAACGCTTTTCTAATTAGTCCTAACGGTCGAACTTATACGCCTAATCGTAAAGTAGGCCATTTGTAAGGGCGGAACGCTTGCGCATTAAGTGTAGTGTGTAGTGTATACTGACGCGGCTTATTCTTTCATACACAATGGGCTCACAACCCATAAAATACTTTCTGCTAAATAAAAACGAGTTAGCATACGAGGTTACGATCAGAGGTGAGGAGCCGGCTACCTCTGTCCTACGGTTACGTACCGTAAATGTTTTTGGCAGACGTTAATTAAAGAGGAGGATCGTTTTAAAACCGCTTTCTATGTACCTATTCGTGGCACGTTTCATTTTAAAAGGATGGCATTTGGTCTAATAAATGCGCCCGCTACTCAACAACGTTTGGTCGATACTTTGTTTTACGGTCCTGAATTTGAAAATAAGGTCTTTTGTTTTATTGACGACATTGTATGTATATCGTCAACGTTCGAAGAACACATTACGCTCTTATTACGTATTTTCGAAAAATTTTAAATGGCAAATCTCACTATAAACTTAGATAAGTGTAATTTCTTTCGTGATAAAATAAAATATTTAAGTTACGTTGTTTGATTCGCAAGGTCTCCATGCGGATCCTGATAAAATTGATGCCATAATTAATTACCCTACACCTTCTAATAAAAAGGAACTACGTCGTTTTCTAGGCGTGGCTTCATGGTATAATAATAATAATAATAATATTCTACCACATTCACACAACACCATCTAGTCCCAAACTAAGTAGAGCTTGTACTATGGGTACTAGATAATGGATAAACATACATATATACTTTTTTTTTTGTAAATACATACATATTATACATAGAAACACCCAGACCAAGACAAACATCCATGTTCATGCACACAAATGTTTGACTTGAGCGGGAATCGAACCCGCGACCTTCGGCGTAGCAGTCGCTTACACTCCCGCTACACCAACCGGTCGTCAAGGATATAGGCGATTTATTCCAAATTTTATTCGTATATCGTGACCTGTAAACAAATTAACCTCTCAAGGTAAAAAGGCTCCTCCTTTTTACCCGACTGCGCGACGCAAAGGAGGGTAATGTGTTTATCATTACCCGACTGTGCGACGCAAAGGAGGGTAGAGGGGCCCATTCAAATTTTACCAATCAAATCTTCCCAAGGGGGCCCGTCTGTGAGTCGTTCTGTTCTGCATATTACTTAACAGAATTCTAAACTACTGGGCTTGTTTCTTTCTTTTTAGTTTTTATTTAAGTTAATTTTTTCACGTATTTTTTAAAATTTGTTTTTACGCAGTCGGGTTTTTCTTTTCTTTACATAATTTTTTTTGTTGGTCTAAAGAGGCGCACCTTGCTTTTGTCAAACTGAAAGACTGCTTGTCCTCTCCTTCTATTTTATCCTGTCCGGACTACTCCGAACCTTTTGAAATACACACAGACGCCAGCGACTACGGCGTAAGCGCTGTCCTCTGCCAGGTTTTGAAGGGCGAAGAAAAAATCATAGCCTACTTCAGTAAGTCTCTGTCTGATGCTGAAAAGAATTACAGCGCTACTGAGCGCGAGGCACTCGCTGTGTTATCTGCCATCGCACTATGGTTCGTCTAGAACAAGCTAGCTAGACAAAAACAACTCTTAAATTCCTGGAAGTTAATTACTATTACGAACTCATTACCCCTATACATTGAGGATTACACCTATTAATTATCAATACTACCCTCATTAAGAGCGTCATTAAGGTATGTTTATAAGATGTTGACTATTTAAAGGGCATTCATTTGCATTTTTACATCATATTTGATAGCATTGTTTATGTCACTAAAAGAAATTTGTGAAAGTGTTTTTGTGATGGATTGTATACGTAAGGGTAAGTAGTTATATTTTATTTCATTTTCAACATGGGAACTTCATTCTTTAGTCTTATAAAATGAAATGTTTGAATTTTCACCCACTTTTTTACTCATTTTTTCAAATTCATCGGTCAAATAATAACATGTCCCCACTTGTCCCCACCGTAGAACCTATCATATACGATTCTCATAAGTGTCTAGTAGTTGTACGTAAAAAAATTCATTGCGATATATTTGCACAACTAATTTTTATTTATTTTTTTACTTTCAACAGTTTTTACCGTCTCAAGAATGGATTTTTTCGAAGAATGGCTGAAACACCCGAAGGAAACGCGGAATGAGGAGCTCTTTCGGTTTATATCTTTGAGATATAATTTTGATGGTGTTACGGAGCAGTCTCTGCGAGATATTAAAGTACTAATCTCAAGATATTCAACGAAATTTGCTGAAAAGTGGAGCAGCTGTGGAAGAAATCGAGAGCGATTCCTACAAAAGTATTCGACGTGGCTGGAGGGTCTTGACATATCTTTCGATGTGTCCGTTTATTTATCTCTGCCAACTACATCTGGAGAACCGGGACCCGGAAGACCTACTAAAGATTTTGAACATTCTAGTCTCAAAACGAAGAGACGACGTGTAGACGATCTATTACAGTCCAGAAGTGCTAGTGAATTAATTTACGCCGCTGAAGTGTCAGCTCGAATCTCGGGTCAGAGAAGTGTAGCACGTCAAATTAAAGATGTGACTAGTGATCCTTCAATAACCAAGACCACGAGTGAAGAAAGTGCCCCCAGGAGTTTAACAAGTGAGGAAGCTTTAGCGTACTACGTTGATAGTAAATCAAGTAGCCATAGCTATAAGCAGACTCGGAAGTGGAGTATTAAAGCTGGACATAAGGTGTTTCCGTCAATGTACAGTGTTAGAAAGGCTAAAATAGCCTGCTACCCGTCAGGTGAACAAATTACAGTCAATGAAACGCATGCTGAAATCAAAGTTCAGGCAATTCTTGATAAGACTGCCGAACGTTTAGTTTCAGCACAACAAGAAGTTGTTCATAGTCTGTTACCTTGCACGTCATTCACATTAATCAGTAAATGGGGTTGTGATGGAAGTTCCGGTCATAGTATGTACAAACAAAAATTCACTAATTGTGACGATAGTGACGAGTTTTTATTTGTATTTTCTTTCGTTCCTCTTCAATTGAAAGATGAAAGTGGTAATCTTGTGTGGCAGAATCCTCGGCCCTGTTCTACAATGTATTGTCGCCCAATAAAGTTTATCTTTTCTAAGGAAACGAAAGATTTTACGATTTCGGAAACCAATAAGGTTTTAGAAGAGATAAACGCTTTATTGCCGACAACTTGCAAGGTGATGGAGACCGAAGTATCTGTCACACATGTTATGCTTTTAACAATGATTGACGGAAAAGTTTGCAATGCTCTGACCGAAACTTCTTCCTCACAAAAATGTTTTATTTGTGGGGCAACTCCAACAATGATGAATGATCTGTCAAAAGAGTTTGCTGCGGACAAAGATAATCTTGGTTTTGGTTTGTCTACGTTGCACGCTTGGATAAGGTGCTTTGAATGCTTGCTTCACATTAGCTATCGACTAAATATAAAAAAATGGCAGTTAAGAACAGCCGAAGACAAAGCTAGTGTGAAACAACGTTCAGATGACATTAAAAAACGATTTAAAAGCGAAATGGGCTTGATTGTAGACAAACCAAAACCAGGGTTCGGTAACACTAATGACGGGAACACCGCGCGAAGATTTTTTGGAAATCTCGAGGCTAGTGCCGATATTACAGGGTTAGATGTTTCACTAATACAAAAATTTGGCATACTACTTCGCACTTTATCATCGGGATATGATATAAATATTGAAAAATTCGTTAACTTAGCTCAAGAAACTAGACAACTTTATGTAAATCTCTATTCATGGTATTACATGCCCGCTACTGTCCACAAAATACTTTTGCACAGTGGCGAAGTAATTAGATCGTCCCTTCTACCTATAGGCCAGCTTTCCGAGGAAGCACAGGAAGCTCGGAATAAGGACTGCAGAAGATTTCGTGAGCACAACACACGAAAGCGATCACGGGAGGCTACGAATAGAGATTTACTTAATATGTTATTGATAACATCTGACCCTGTAATAAACGGTTTACGAGAAGTTCCTCGGAAGAAAATAGGTACGCTTCCAACTGAAGTATTAGATTTAATTGTCCCACCTAGCTGTAAGGAACAAAATGTTAATATGATTTCTACTTTTCATAGTTCTGCCCCTCACGATCATGACTATTCAATGGATGATTCATCTGATGATAGTGATGATAATGAGTAATAGATTTAGTTCTTAGATATTTTATGCATCTGTTATTAGATTTTATAGCGACGTCGAGGGATAAATCACTTTATAAAATGTTCAAAAAATATATTATACACATATGCCCGATAAATGTTTTTTTTTTCATGATACCAGCTCAAATGACAAACTGCCTTGAAAAAAGTACCAAAAACCTTATATCTTTGCTTATTAACCGCATCTAGACATAAAAATCAAATAAAATAATTTTGTCTAGCTAGCTTGTTCTAGACGAACCATAGTGCATCGACCACTGGCGTTGTTATGTCGATAACGGTAAAAAGTTTATTGTTTACACTGAACACGCTGCGCTCAAATGGTTTCTAAAACTCAATAATCCTACGTGTCGTTTGGCCAGATTGGGTGTTCGTCTTTCGTCGTACAATTTCGAGATTCGACATCGTCGTGGTTCAGACAACATATTGCCCGACTTCCTGTCTCGTTCTGTTCCCGTTGCAGCCGTTATCAATGATAATGACATTACTCCTTATTTAAACCTAACACTCCCAACGTCTACTAACGACTCGTGGTATACATTTATAAAGGTTGTCTAAACAATCCCACATCTTTCGTGGACTACCAAATTATTAATAATAAATTATATCGTTTTAAAAAGTGTCTAAATCCTTTAACCCGAGATTTTCAATGGAAAGAGGTTATTCCGTCCGAACAAAGATCTAATATTATCGCTGAGAATCATTCGCTGCCCACGACTGGTCACCCAGGTATTTTTAAAACCTACAAGCGCTTGGCATTAAATTATTACTGGCAGAATGTATTCCGACGTTGTTGAGGCTGTGAATTCGTGTGATGTTTGTATAGCTCACAAACATCAAAACCATTCAACCTTAGGTCATATGGGTAGATCTAAGTCTTGTTAAAAACCATTCCAGATGTTAAGCATTGATCTAATTGGTCCACTACCTACTTCTAGAAGGCTAAACAATTTTATTTTTGTTGTTTCTTGTTGTTTTTCCAAATATTGTATGCTTTTTTCCATTAAACGAGCTACTGCCGAGGTAATTACTAACATTTTAGAAGAAAATGTTTATTTGGTCCATGGTATTCCGTCAACTATTGTTCTCGATAGTGGTAAGCAATTTATTAGTTCTACATTTAAAAATTTGATAACTAAATACAAAATTCCTAATTTGAATTATACGCCGCTGTATACACCACATGAGTAGATAAACGGAACAGAGACACAGCTTCATACAACAGCGCGAATCGGTTGCACTACTACGAGCACGCGGCTTATGTGTGCGTGACCACTGGCCGCTTGTCGTGTACGCGGCGAGAGTGGAAAGAACCGGTTTACGTAGGCACAGGCAGTTGACAATCTTAGGGTTATTACGACGCACGTTGTTTGTTTTGTACGTTGCAAGTTTTAATATTTTAATGTAAAAAAGTGGTGTTTTATTATTAATAATGGTTGTTTATTGTACTGTGTGTATGAATAATACTAGATGAAATAATTAAATCATTATAAATATTTTAACAATGGTAACGTACAATTGGGTTTTTTAATTAGGTATAACTCCTGATAATTTTGTCGCATTTGTTGAATTGCTCGAGCAAAAGTTTCGCGAATATTTCGATCTTGAAATAAATATTGTCAATGTTGGCAACGAAATACTTAACAACTCATTAGTTGTGAAATTGTGTAAAAGCAATTAATGTTTACAAAACCAATGACTATCAGAAAGTGATCAGCCATCGATAGGGATTCCAAAAAACAGGTGCATGCGATTTTCGACCTAATTGACGTAACTCAGAATTTATAATTTTAATAACGTATCAATGTCAGAAAGCAAGAAAATACCAAAAAAAAAGTCTGTCATGAATTGTCAATAAGGTCGAAAATCGCATGCACCTGTTTTTTGTAAGCCCTATCGATGGTTGATCATTTTATAGTCATTTGTTTTGTAGACGCTCATTTGTCTTACACAATTTCTTTTAAACTTATTTTAGATACCTATCCCCGTGGTAAAACTAGTGGCCATAATAGCTTAAGGAGATTTCTATGTTTATTAGCAAAATAGATCATATTACCAGAAAATATTCAACACTATTAGTGGTATCGTTGGTAATGTCAAATAAATCACGTCGTCACGTCGTGTCCTTGGTAACAAATGTATATTTTTATTCCGTGCTTTTAAAAGTTTCAGGTGCATGCCTTTTTTAGTTCCACTCGCTATTTTATTTACAACTGTACTTCTGCCGTATAGCGAATCCGTCGAGTCCAAGAATCTGCCCAATCCACGAATCTGTCGAGTTGGGAATCTGCCAAATCACGAATCTGTCCAATCCAGAATCTGTCGTATACCGAACAAGCGATTTGTCTTAACCTATTGTGACAACCCTACCAAAATAGGTAACAAATTTACAACCTCTTAAGAAGCTGTCTCTCTGTTCGGTTTATTTACTCATGTGGTATACACTCCGTGTAAACTCAGTCGAGCGTTATAATAAAACTATTATGACGGCTATTTCTGCTTTTATCGAATGAGATCAGCGCGTTTGGGATTTGGTTGTTCCTAAAGTTTAGTTTGCAATAATTGCGCAGTAAACGAGGTAACTGGCTATTCCCCATCTTTTCTGGTCTTTGGTAGTGAATTGGTTACTTGTGGGTCACACTAAACAAATCTGACCCTAATATTGTTTTCGAACCGCGTGATACATATGCGCAGGCCCTCGGCCATTTGTCTCCTATCTTCGAAAAGGTACAGGCCGCTTTGATAGACGCTCACCAACGTAATTGTAATTTACTAAAGATTATGTAACGGGCTTGAATCGTGTTAATGAACGAAAAGAAAGATGAAATACCTTTCTATTTTTCCTGACGTTTTGGCATGGGTTACACCAGCCGTGGTCACGGGATGACTGATGTTCGTCAGCGCTGCCTCCGAGAAGTGCGGGTTTTGGAAGCTACCCTCACTTGGTCTTCACAATTTTTAACATTTATATGTTCGGAACTGTCGGTACTTCGACACACAACACTAATGTTATCTACACACTGGCGCGTAATGTCACCTCGTCGGTGTCTACATTTGCTGATGACAGGATTCCAAGATGTAGATAAACGGTAACCATCCTCCCGGTTGAAATTTGCGTGTTTTTTGATTTCAAATGCTTCCCGTGCTATTCTTGCAAAATAGTGACGGTCTGTGGAGAGAACCTGGGGCCGATGTAGCTCAATCCAGTGATTGGATCCTGACTCCAACAAATGCTCAGCTATGGCCGACTTGGTGGTTTGTCGGTTTTTGACGGCCGTGATGTGATAATAGTTACTTCATAAACTGAGCAGCTCTTTTGTATTCCATTTAACTCAACTTATATATAAAAATTCTAAACAATTGTTTTCAAGAATGTCACTAATAAATGTTATTATTTATCTACCATTCTAGACTATCTCAGTTATGTCATTATGTGTAATCCTCGACGTGTTTTGCATTTAAGCGGAAACCGTATTGATTTGTGTGATGGCCGGTGCACTGATTGTGAGTTGGCATGTGTCTGATATGTGTGCGAGATATGAAGGGATGATAAATGATATAAAGGGGTCCATTGAGTGCGTGATGTACGAAAGGTTGGGGCGTTATACATAACCAAATTTCTTTTAGGTGGTGTTTGGCACTTAAAAGACTGACACCACTTTTCCTTCTCTATTACAGGTGCTGTCGGTGGCACGGGGCCAGGGAATTTTTCCCCAGGAAAAATTCCGGCCTAAAGGGGGGAGTGTGTGACGTCGGTGCCGTTGCGCTGGCCCCTACCACTTCTCCTGCTGGCCGTTCCCCTCCCAGCGGCAAATAAATACCGCGGCGCGTCAGCGACCCGCCCCTTCTCTGCCTGCTGCTCCGCTGAAGATAAGTGCCTCTCTCTGCTGGAGCACCGAAGCCTCGTCAGCCTGCCTGCCTACCCTGCCCTGAGTCTTAGTCTTAGCTCTTAATTTAGTTGTATATTTTGTGTAACGCTTTCTAGCAATTATATTTTGTAAAGAACAAAATACTGCATTTAATTTATCTCTCTACTCACACGAACAAACGTTACAACATATTATACATAGAAACACCCAGACCAAGACAAACATGCATGTTCACGCACACAAATGTTTGACTTGAGCGGGAATCGATCCAGCGACCTTCAACGTAGCAGTCGCTTACACTCCCGCTGCGCCAACCAGCCGTCAAAATTACAGGACTGTTAGAATATTTGAAATATTTTTTTAAATATCCAGGTAAACTGCGAATTATGTATTTATAAGATCTCGTTTTATAAAAAGGACAGTCGATTTTTAACAACCTTTATAAAAAATAAACCGGTCAAATGCGAGTCGGACTCGCGCACCGAGGGTTCCGTACAAACCTAAAGGTATATTATTTTCGAACTTTTTCTTATGTGCTATAAAACGTAGCTATACAAAATTTAAAGATTCTAGATCGACTGGAATAACCCTTTAGCTTTGACTTGAGCATTTGATATGAATTTTAATTTTCTACCTCTACGGGTTCACGAGGAAAGGGATAGTAACTTTAAAATTATTAAAACTATTTTTAAAATATGATATAACAAAAAAAATACGGTTTTTGCAATTTTTCCTTTATCTGTACTATAAGATGTTGCTTCGTACCAAATTTCAAGATTCTGAGTTCACGGGAAGTACCCTGTAGGTTTTGATTCCCTTGCGAGTAGTTGCGAGTTTGAAAATATGCGGCTTATATTGATGGTGTTGACAGAGAAGTTTCATTCTGTTAAAGCTTAACGGTGTTATAGACTTGAGTATTTGATATGAATTTCAATATAATAACTTAACGCGTTCATGAGGGAAGGAGCATTTGATATGCATTTCAATTTAATAACTTAACGCATTCATGAGGAAAGGGGCAGTAACTTTTAAATTTATAAAACACTTTTTATATGATATTATATGATGTAACTAAAAATTTACTGTTCTCACGGGAAGTACCCTGTAGGTTTTGATTCCTCTGCGAGTAGTTGCGAGTTTAAAAATATAGTAAAATTGCTGTTTATTTTGATTGCGTTGAGATAGAAGTTTAATTTTGTTACACCTTAAAAGTATTATAGACCCGAGTATTTGATATGAATTTCAATTTAATAACTTAACGCAATCATAAGGAAAGGGATAGTAACTTTAAAATTATTAAAACATTTTTTTATATGATGTAACCAAAAATTTACTGTTCGCAATTTTTCCTTTATTTGTGCTATAATCCATTGCCTCGTAACAAATTTCAAGATTCTAAGTGCACGGGAAGTACCCTGTAGGTTTTGATTCCCTTGCGAGTAGTTGCGAGTTTGAAAATATAGTAAAATTGCTGTATCTTTTGATTGCGTTTAGATAGAAGTTTAATTTTGTTACAGCTTAAAAGTATTATAGATCCGAGTATTTGATATGAATTTCAATTTAATAACTTAACGCGTTCATGAGGAAAGGGATAGTAACTTTAAAATTAATAAAACATTTTTTTTATACGATGTAACTAATAAAATACTGTTTTTGCAATTTTTTTTTGCCGTGAGGTTGACGGCATAGAATACAAGTGTCACCACCCCCTATCTTCCCGTGGGTGACGTAAGAGGCGACTAAGGGATAACATGATGCAAATACCATCTTTGCGTAGAGACGGAAAACTCGACATCAAACCCTATACGACTGCCTCGTTGGTCTCACGGCATAAATGTGCGCGTGGGATCGAGAGGTCCCGGGTTCGATTCCTGGGTCGGGCGGTGTTATTGGGTTTTTCTGTCACGAAATTCTCAGTAGCAGCACGGAGTCTGGAAATGTGCCCGGTACAGCAATAGGCTCGCCCCTTATTACGTGGGACTAAAGTATATCTGGCGAAAAGTGGGTGTAGAAATACACCTCTGCCTACCCCTTCGGGGATAAAAGGCGTGATGATATGTATGTAACTTAACGCATTCATGAGGAAAGGGGTAGTAACTTTTAAAATAAAACATTTTTTTATATGATGTAACTAAATATTTATTGTTTTCGCAATTTTCCCTTTAACTGTGCTATAAGACATTGCTTTGTACCAAATTTTAAGATTCTGAGTTCACGGGAAGTGTCTTGTAGGTTTTGATTCCCTTGCGAGTAGTTGCGAGTTTGAAAATATAGTAAAATATCTGTTTCTTTTGATTGCGTTCAGATAGAAGTTTGATTTT
This sequence comes from Euclidia mi, assembly GCA_944739405.2. Taxonomy (NCBI): domain Eukaryota; kingdom Metazoa; phylum Arthropoda; class Insecta; order Lepidoptera; family Erebidae; genus Euclidia; species Euclidia mi. The sequence goes on from OX123189.2 coordinate 36,082,893, forward strand.
ATTACAGCTTAAAAGTATTATAGACCCGAGTATTTGATATGAATTTCAATTGAATAACTTAACACGTTCATGAGGAAAGGGATAGTAACTTTAAAATTAATAAAACATTTTTTTCATACGATGTAACTAATAAAATACTGTTTTTGCAAATTTTTTTTGATCTGTGCTATAAGACATTGCACCGTAACAAATTACAAGATTCTGAGTTCACGGAAAGTACCCTGTAGGTTTTGATTTCCTTGCGAGTTTCGTAAATTTGCAGCATAAACGCCTGTATCTTTCGATTGCGTTGGCTTAGAAGTTTGATTTTTCCATAGCTTTAAGAGACAGTAGACTTGACTATTTGATAAAAATTTTAGTTTGATACCTCTACGCGTTTCTGAGAAAAAGGGTCTTGACAGACGGACGGACAACAAAGTGATCCTATAAGGGTTCCGTTTTTTCATTTCGAGGTACGGTACCCTAAAAATGAAATTGTTTATTATTTAAATTTGATAGAGTTATGTGATCAGGAGCTACCGGGCTCACAATTTTATCCCTTGGATTCATGGCTGCTTATAAAGGGCAACTTGTCACATAGACCCATGATTTAAACGCAAAGGCTAAAAATAGTAGTTTTCAGCTTACAACTTTTAAGTTTCTCAGTTACTTGTTTCAGAACTAAGTACGAGAAACTGTAAGTGTTTCGTATTTGTACTTGTGACTTATGTAACTTCAGTCGATGCTATCTTTGGTACGTATAAAAATCTACTAAACCGATCATGAGGAGAAAAATTTGTTTGTAAAACATTATCAGTAAAATTCCTTACATAAATGCAGATGCATTTATCTTAACACTTTCTCATTTATTAATTTTTGTATAGACTCACGCCTGTATCACCGAAGGGGTAGGCAGTGGTGTAATATTACACCCACATTTTGCCATGAATTTTTAGGTCCCACGTAATAGGGGGCGAGTCAATTGCCGTAGCGGGCACATTACCAGACTCCGTGCTGCTACTGAGAATATCTAACGGAAAAACCCAATAACACTTTTAAATTATATAGTTGATTGAATCGGGCTTTACTGGGCGGAACTCCATTGTTTGGTACTAAAGGAAAATAAGAGGAACACCCTCCGTTTGACCACCCCAACTATTGCAATAGAACACCGAACCGGTTGACAATACCGAACTCCTCTGATGTGAGAGGATAAGGGATATGTAGTAATGTGATGTTGCAAGCGCTCTGATTACGGACTTAATGACCTGCATGATGATGGCGTTTGCAAACGTACGTGATACATATCCTGAAGGACAATTTAAAATTAATATTATTATGTAACTGACGAAAAAAAGCCATATAAGCAAAGTTGATGACTTTCACATCTATTATTTGCTGAAGCGAACGGAACTAAATAAAAACTAGTGCCATCTATTAATTGTTACTAGTTTTTTTGCTTTTGGCCATCTCTCCCGTACGGCCATCTCTCCCGGAATTACCCTATGGTGAATGCCTGTATCTGCATACGAATTGAGTCACGCCCCTTTGTCTCCGACAGCCACAAAACAGTTAAATATTCTTTCTGTTTTTCGCTATATTATGAATCGATTACTAAATTCTTACGCCTGAACCTTACAAACATTCGTTGAGTGGAATAACACCAATATAAGAATTAAAATTACTTTCGCGTACAAGTTAGGTACATGTATGAGAGTTAGGCACGTAGGCATGTTTAAAAATATCTATATATATATATTTTTTTTTGTATTCCTTACTCAACTTCAATTACGAAATGATTAGGAGAGCAGCAACACAGCGGCGGTACTAAAATTCTTCCGCTTCTGCTAGTATTGGCACTAGCCTCTATAGAGTAAGCATTTGCAGGCAGGGTCAGAATTAAAGATATTTGAGCAAACATATACACATGCTTACCTATCCTAGAATATGATACACGCATTCATAGGTATACGCTTAGAAAGCTTTGCCTAATGAGGTATATCAGCCAAACGAGTTCTACTGAAGTTTTGGTCAATATTCAAATCTTCTGTATATATAAAATACTTGCGTTACTGACTGAATGACAGACAAGCTACAGCCATAACTATTAGGCGCAGAAAGCTGAAATTTGGGATTTATGTTCTTAAATTCCCACGGGATTGGGCAGAAAGAGTTAAGTTAAAAAAAGTGCGGGCGTAGATGCGGCCATCCTCTAGTATACAAATAATTTCGCCACACATGCAGATTTTATTGCAAAATATCGCAAATTTTTGATAATAATGATTCGTATAGTCATGCATATTGCTCAACAAAAGTGCAACAAATTTTATTTTATTTTGCGATATCTGAGTTACATTCCATATTACCTCTCAAGTATTCTTTTAAGGCAACTGAGTTTAAGTCCTGTATCGCAAGGGATCTTACAATATTCAAGCAATGGACTCATTACCAACTATTTGCGAATCTCAAAAATGTTATCCTGTAGTGCAGTACTTATTAAGCGACGAGTCGAGCGCTCAGACTGGTAATATCAATAGGCTTGTGTCCACTAAGAATAAATCGGTTTGATTGTATAGTATTATGTAATAGGTATCTATAGATTCATTATTATTTGTAGATGTACATAAAGTTTATTATTTATTATAAAAAGGTAAGATTAATGTGATTTTTAGGATTCTAAAACTAAAATTAATATTTTAATTCTTGTGACAGTGAACACCAATCCAAGCCACCAAACCAAGTAATGCTATCAGTTCACACAGTGCGTCCGCCATTATTATTATTGACGTTTTGGTAGTAAATACAACTAAAACGTCAAACTTTATAACTGTCAAATCGAATATAACAAATTATAAGTGGGTACACCAGACCAGACTTCATTCACGGTTTGTTTTGTTTTGCACTTCCTGACATCACTCAACCGCCATGATGGCTTACAGCGTTTTCGCGTCAAATTCATAAAGGTTTTTAAAAAACCGTAATTAGTAATGTAGCTGATCGATTTTTGAAGAAAATTCAGTTATTTCGGTTCAACATCTAATAAAGGAAGGAACGCATCAATCACTAATTACATTTTCGGACTCAAGCCTATGGTACAAACAATTCAACATCATCAAAAGTTTGAAGTCCTTACCCGCAATTGTATCAATCGTTCTTGTTTAATATAGGCGCCTGCTATACCGACCACATGGGCCCCAAGACTGTGTCCTATTAGATGCACGTCATCCGTTGATACGCCTTCCGATATCAGAAAGTAAAGGAACTCGGTGAGGAGGCGGCCGACCAAAGCTACGTTGTAACTCGCCAGGACATAGTTGACGTTAGTAGCGTTACCCCAGTCCACGACTATAATGTTTACATCACTTACGTTCAAGTAAGCTGAAATGCAATATAAAATTTAGTTATTTTTATTTAAATTGCGATAAAATATTTTGTTGTATAAGACTTCGTTATTTATCTTTTAGAAGAAACATTTGGGATTTTAGTTAGCTTCTTCATTAAATTGACTTCAGTAGTAGTGAAAGTCGGTATTTTATCATGAGGATTCTTAACCACATCATGAGACCCATGACTCCATAACTTTTAATGTCTTTGTATTTTTCTGTCTTTTTCGTGTGTTACCAACTCGGGTGTCGGAGCTTTTTGATCACCCGAATATGACCCAACGTTCTGAGGCAAAAACGGGGCCCGAGGGCTACTTTGTATTATGAGGACTCATTATGTTTATGGGTATCAAAAGAGATGACTGATACTTATTTGACCATGCCGATACTTTGTTGGTACTAAAGTGTGTTAGTGATGTTTGATTAAATAATATATATTTGTAAATCTACAATTTTATCAATGTTATCATTAAACAACTACATTAAACATCTCATATAATTTGATTCATTTCATTTTGTCTATTCAATTAGTGTTCAAAGTTATAGATAAACTAGAGGGCGCCAGCAGCTACGCCTGCATTTTTTTTTAATTTATCCGTTTTGGCCGATCCCGTGGGAATTTCGGGAAATCCCTCCTTAGTGCACCCCTACGGTCCCCAAGGAACATACCTGCCAAATTTCAGCTTCCTGCGCCCAATAGTTTCGGCTGTAGCGTGTCTGTCAGTCAGTCAGTAACGCAAGGATTTTATATATTAAGAAGATAAACAACAATATTATCATACTAGACGAGTAAATATCGTATTTCAAAGAGAACTCTGTGATTTCAGAGAGGAGCTGTAGTGAAGATCTTTTGCTACGATAGATGTGTACCTACCCCTTCTTTGATCGATTCGGGCATTGGCCCGTCCCTGTGACTGAGCCAGCCGTGAGCAAGCAACTTCACCTTTTTGCTAAAATCGAAGTTCGATTCTCTCAGGGCAGCTGTATCGTTCGTTTCTAAAACTTAATATTCGTATGGGTTTCGTCTGCAACATAAATAGGATAAAACAACAATTTAGCGAAATTGGAGATGTTTAGACATTCCATAAGATTTAAATAAAATGTATAATACGATGGCATGCATACTCATCACACCGATTCATAACTTTTGGTATCGTTGACAGTACCTTTCTTTCTTCCTTTCTTTTCTTACTGAATTTTTTCTTATGAACATTGCTGTTGACTCAACAGCAATGTTCATCTATTTAAATAGGTTTATTAAACATTCACTAATGTGCAAGCACACTCTACGAGTACCTAAGTATTGAGCAAATTTAATTAGGCAGAGCCCACCCATTGCTAACCCTGACAAAGAAAAGTTACAGTGCTACCGGCCCCAAAAATAAACGACTGATTAACAAGGCAAATATAGTGGTCCTACTAAAGAAGAGCAAAATATTTCTGTACGTATTATTCTATAAGGTGTTACACTATGGGAAGTTAAGGCTCAATTTCACTTAGACTACTATTCTACGGTAGTAGAACGTTTATAAAAAATACCTCTACAACTTAGTATTTAACACGACATTTCGGAGACAAAATATACATACATGATGGCTCATTTCAATGTATTAGAATCACGTGGATCTTACAACACATGCGTACCGTGCGAAAACAATAGCAGGTCACAACCAGGCCGTATTGTAAATTTACGCTTTCCTTTTATAGGATAAGAAGTACGTTTTATAAATAAATTTTTAATTTAATAATTAATTAATTTTTAAAATACACTGAGTGTGTGACGAAGTGAGAAATAGCGTCAGCATGGACTAATGTGGACTTTAACACACGGGTCATTGGACAAGTATGAGTTGTATTATACAATATTAGGCCCTGCATTACGCCATTCAACCGATGCTGAATATTTTATCAAAAAGGGTACGTTCAGCAAATAATATATGTGAAAGTCATCAACTTTGCTTATATGGCTTTTGTTCGTCAGTTACATAATAATATTAATATTAAATTATCTTTCAGGATATGTATCACGTACGTTTGCAAACGCCATCATCATGCAGGTCATTACGTCCGTAATCAGAAGGCCAATTCTGGTAATTATATTTGTTCAAATTCCAATATCGATCTAGTCTCGGCGTCATAAATGGTATTCTCGTAACTTAACTGACACTTGAATGAGATCGGGACTAAATCGAAAGTTGAACCAAGTGTGAACTAGTGTGAACGGTATTCTGCTAATTATTAGTAGAGCAGGTAAGGTATTTCTAGTTTTTTCACAATGATACCATCATACATAATATAACCACATGAGTAAATAAACCGAACAGAGAAACAGCTTCTCAAGAGCTTGTAAATTTGTTACCTATTTTGGTAGGGTTGTCACAATAGGTTAAGACAAATCGCTTGTTCGGTATACGACATATTCTGGAATGGACAGATTCGTGATTCGGCAAATTCCCAACTCGACAGATTCGTGAATTGGGCAGATTCTTGGACTCGACCGATTCGCTATACGGCAGAAGTACAGTTGTAAATAAAATAGCGAGTGGAACCAAAAAAGCATGCACCTGATACTTTTAAAAGCACGGAATAAAAATATACATTTGTTACCAAGGACACGACGTGATGACGTGATTTATTTGACATTCCCAACGATACCACTAATAGTGTTGAATATTTTTCTGGTAATAATTATGATCTATTTTGCTAATAAACATAGGAATCGCCTTTAGCTATTACGTGCCACTAGTTTTACCACGGGGATAGGTATCTAAAATAAGTTTGAAATTGTGTAAGACAAATTCATGTCTACAAAACAAATGACTATATAATGATCAACCATCGATAGGGCTTACAAAAAACAGGTGCATGCGATTTTCGACCTTATTGACAATTCATGATAAACTTCGTTTTGGTATTTTCTTGCTTTCTGACATTGATACGTTATTAAAATAATAAATTCTGAGTTACGTCAATAAGGTCGAAAATCGCATGCACCTGATTTTTGTAATCCCTATCCATGGCTGATAACTTTCTTATAGTCACTGGTTTTGTAAACGTTAATTGCTTTTATACAATTTCACAACTAATGAGTTCACGAGGATCCTCTGGGGGATCTGGCTAGGAGATCCTGGTGGACAACATGCAAAGATGTTAAGTATTTCGTTGCCAGCATTGACAATATTTATTTGAAGATCGAAATATTCGCGAAACTTTTGCTCGAGAAATTCAACAAATGAGATAAAATTTTTAGGAGGAAAAAACAAATTAAAAAACCCAATTGTACGTTACCATCGTTAAAATCTTTATAATGTCTGAATTATTTCTATTATTGAATATTAAATTTTTTAATTATTGAATACCTATTGAAAATAATTCACACGATCCAAGGAACCAATATATTTACTTACCGAAATTTTATTACTTTGTTGTATATTAATTTTAATTTGGCATGTAAACGTATTGGCATCCAATAACCATTCCTATTAATGTATTTTCCCATACAATGACAAAATTCATGTTTTTGTTTTTGAGTTTTTGACATTACCTCTAAGATCAACAAGAGATTATAAATTGATTATATCGAAATTATACTATAAGGAGATTAAGTGGAGCAGAATACCAATTGTGAGTCAATTCAAAATTAAATCGCAGTTCAGTCAAAATTCAGTGTCAGTGTCTGTTAAATACGAGAATTGGCCTTCAGAGCGCTTGCAACATCACATTACTACATATCCCTTATCCTCTCACACCAGAGGAGTTCGGTATTGTCAACCTTTTTCTATTGCAATAGTTGGGGTGGTCAAACGGAGGGTGTTCCTCTTATTTTCCTTTAGTACCAAACAATGGAGTTCCGCCCAGTAAAGCCCGATTCAATCAACTATATAATTTAAATGACAATAAGGTAGTCTAAAAATGAGAACTGCCTCGTTGGTCTCGCGGCATAAATGCAGCTGCATTTATCTTAACACTTTCTCATTTATTAATTTTTGTATAGACTCACGCCTGTATCACCGAAGGGGTAGGCAGTGGTGTAATATTACACCCACATTTTGCCATGAATTTTTAGGTCCCACGTAATAGGGGGCGAGTCTATTGCCGTAGCGGGCACATTACCAGACTCCGTGCTGCTACTGAGAATTTCCTAACGGAAAAACCCAATAACACATTTCCCGACTCGGGAATCGAACCCGAGACCTCGCAATCCCACGCGCACATTACTTATAGAATAATACGTACAGAAATATTTTGCTCTTCTTTAGTAGGACCACTATATTTGCCTTGTTAATCAGTCGTTTATTTTTGGGGCCGGTAGCACTGTAACTTTTCTTTGTCAGGGTTAGCAATGGGTGGGCTCTGCCTAATTAAATTTGCTCAATACTTAGGTACTCGTAGAGTGTGCTTGCACATTAGTGAATGTTTAATAAACCTATTTAAATAGATGAACATTGCTGTTGAGTCAACAGCAATGTCAGCAATGTCAGCAAAGTCATGGGTCTCATGATGTGGTTAAGAATCCTCATGATAAAATACCGACTTTCACTACTACTGAAGTCAATTTAATGAAGAAGCTAACTAAAATCCCAAATGTTTCTTCTAAAAGATAAATAACGAAGTCTTATACAACCATATATTTTATCGCAATTTAAATAAAAATAACTAAATTTTATATTGCATTTCAGCTTACTTGAACGTAAGTGATGTAAACATTATAGTCGTGGACTGGGGTAACGCTGCTAACGTCAACTATGTCCTGGCGAGTTACAACGTAGCTTTGGTCGGCCGCCTCCTCACCGAGTTCCTTTACTTTCTGATATCGGAAGGCGTATCAACGGATGACGTGCATCTAATAGGACACAGTCTTGGGGCCCATGTGGTCGGTATAGCAGGCGCCTATATTAAACAAGAACGATTGATACAATTGCGGGTAAGGACTTCAAACTTTTGATGATGTTGAATTGTTTGTACCATAGGCTTGAGTCCGAAAATGTAATTAGTGATTGATGCGTTCCTTCCTTTATTAGATGTTGAACCGAAATAACTGAATTTTCTTCAAAAATCGATCAGCTACATTACTAATTACGGTTTTTTAAAAACCTTTATGAATTTGACGCGAAAACGCTGTAAGCCATCATGGCGGTTGAGTGATGTCAGGAAGTGCAAAACAAAACAAACCGTGAATGAAGTCTGGTCTGGTGTACCCACTTATAATTTGTTATATTCGATTTGACAGTTATAAAGTTTGACGTTTTAGTTGTATTTACTACCAAAACGTCAATAATAATAATGGCGGACGCACTGTGTGAACTGATAGCATTACTTGGTTTGGTGGCTTGGATTGGTGTTCACTGTCACAAGAATTAAAATATTAATTTTAGTTTTAGAATCCTAAAAATCACATTAATCTTACCTTTTTATAATAAATAATAAACTTTATGTACATCTACAAATAATAATGAATCTATAGATACCTATTACATAATACTATACAATCAAACCGATTTATTCTTAGTGGACACAAGCCTATTGATATTACCAGTCTGAGTGCTCGACTCGTCGCTTAATAAGTACTGCACTACAGGATAACATTTTTGAGATTCGCAAATAGTTGGTAATGAGTCCATTGCTTGAATATTGTAAGATCCCTTGCGATACAGGACTTAAACTCAGTTGTCTTACAAGAATACTTGAGAGGTAATATGGAATGTAACTTAGATATCGCAAAATAAAATAAAATTTGTTGCACTTTTGTTGAGCAATATGCATGACTATACGAATCATTATTATCAAAAATTTGCGATATTTTGCAATAAAATCTGCATGTGTGGCGAAATTATTTGTATACTAGAGGATGGCCGCATCTACGCCCGCACTTTTTTTAACTTAACTCTTTCTGCCCAATCCCGTGGGAATTTAAGAACATAAATCCCAAATTTCAGCTTTCTGCGCCTAATAGTTATGGCTGTAGCTTGTCTGTCATTCAGTCAGTAACGCAAGTATTTTATATATACAGAAGATTTGAATATTGACCAAAACTTCAGTAGAACTCGTTTGGCTGATATACCTCATTAGGCAAAGCTTTCTAAGCGTATACCTATGAATGCGTGTATCATATTCTAGGATAGGTAAGCATGTGTATATGTTTGCTCAAATATCTTTAATTCTGACCCTGCCTGCAAATGCTTACTCTATAGAGGCTAGTGCCAATACTAGCAGAAGCGGAAGAATTTTAGTACCGCCGCTGTGTTGCTGCTCTCCTAATCATTTCGTAATTGAAATTGAGTAAGGAATACAAAAAAAAAAAAAATATATAGATATTTTTAAACATGCCTACGTGCCTAACTCTCATACATGTACCTAACTTGTACGCGAAAGTAATTTTAATTCTTATATTGGTGTTATTCCACTCAACGAATGTTTGTAAGGTTCAGGCGTAAGAATTTAGTAATCGATTCATAATATAGCGAAAAACAGAAAGAATATTTAACTGTTTTGTGGCTGTCGGAGACAAAGGGGCGTGACTCAATTCGTATGCAGATACAGGCATTCACCATAGGGTAATTCCGGGAGAGATGGCCGTACGGGAGAGATGGCCAAAAGCAAAAAAACTAGTAACAATTAAAAGATGGCACTAGATTTTATTTAGTTCCGTTCGCTTCAGCATGCACACCAAGTGTCAGTAGAGATTTGATCAAAAAAATAATAGAAAGGTGAGTAATTTGACTTTGATGTTTCATGACGTATGCGAGTTAAGTAAAGGCGTTAACATATTGGTGGTCACAAAAAGATTTTGAAAGTTATGCTCGTTTCCGTGTTTTCCTAGTAAAATAACAAACTTCTCTGGTGTTCTAACCTCAAAACTGCCTACAAACTTGAGACGATCTTTTAATTACCTAATATGGCCATCTCACCTGGATGGTCGGCAGAGATGGCCATAGTATCTACGGGAGAGATGGCCATAAAATTAGAAGGAAGAATGAAGCAGAAGTAAACCCCTATTTTGATATGCTTGAGAGAACTCTGTTTGATAATGACCTAATAAATAAACCAGGCCATATTTACAACATGGACGAGTCCGGGGTTGTAATTGAATAATCGACTAGGTGACCAGACCATCATGGTAATCGCTTGTTGTAATGCTGAAGGTAATTTTATGTCGCCTGTCTATAGGACAGGACAAAGGAAGAACCCTGAATTAAGTTTAATTTACTCCGAAAAAGGAAGAAAAGCCAAAGAAACCAAAAATAATAAAATCAGAAACTAAGACTGGTAGACCACTAGTTAAGAAACGAAAGGTAATTCGTAGGTTGTTTGAAGTGTTATAAGCGAAGAAATTCCCATCGTTTTCAATGATACTTCTGACAGTGAAACTGAAGACAGAGAGAAAGATAACTGCAGAGTTTTCCAACGGTAGTAGAGCCTTGCTGATTTCAGCATGAATAGGCCGGCTCGAAAGGGGAAGTACTACCCTCTCACAAAATCAAAATCATCAAAATCAAAATCTTTTATTCAAAATTGGCTGGTAAACAGCTCTTTCTGAACGTTAAATTTTACAATAGACAGTCCCCCAAAAAGCCGAACCCTTCCCTGCTTCCTATGTGTTTTCGCTAGGAAGAAGAAGCAGTGCAACAAACTCCCTAGCAACACAGTACTGTCTGCGTATTTAACTAAGAAGTTATACATTATAATCAAAAATAATAATATCACATTTCAGTTAACATGATAGCTATCACACAACCTATTGCCATTTATTTAGTTACGTACCTACTTAAGACTTGAAAATTGAGAACAATGACTAACACTTAGCCTCCAAAACAAAATGACAAGTAGGGTGTAACCGCACACATGTTAAATATCATGTTGTTATGTAATCACTGCTCAGTCAAATCACGTTACAATGCATTAATTAGGTAGGTACCAAAACAATTGGAACAAATTGCAAATAAACTCATAAATCAGCAAGTCAAAAGCTGTATCCTGTCCAGCAGATCGACCAGTCACCACAGGCAGCACCCGTTCACGAGTATAACGCAATGATCAGCCATCACCCTCCTCAACCATATTAGAGGGAAGTGGGTGACCCGACCACCGACGCTACCGCCTGCAGTGACAGTACAGTGAGCATGACGAACCTACTTTCCAAGACAAGCCATTCGAACTTACATTAGACTAAAATAAATCTATCCGACATTATTAACGCACTATAACATATCTAAGAGAGCAGAACGTCAACAAATAAACGCATAATTGAATTAAAAAATGTCAAAGTGTATATAAAAATTAAATGTGAAATAAAATAATGACGCAAACAAATATACATGTCAAACAGAGAATCTTATGTCAAAAATAAAGTTAATCAAAATTCAAACATATGTCAAACAGTATGTATATAAAAACAATTAAATATAAAGCTGTACACAACAACTGGAACAGTAAGTATTGAACTTGTCTACCAAGCATTCTTGTCCTTGAAATAATCATCTATTGAGTAATATGTTTTTTTAACAAACAAGTTTTAACTTCAGTTTTAAAGGAATTTAAAGGTAACTGACAAAAATGAGTTGGTAATTTATTATACATACGTACACCTAGCCCCATGAATGTATTATGAACTTTATGTAATCGAAGATGAGGCACGCACAATTTATGTTTATTTCTGGTGTTTATATTATGGACATCACTATTTTTACTATACGACTCAATATTTTGTTTAATGTACATTACATTGGCAAATATATATTGGGAAGGTGCAGTCAGGATTTCAAATTCTTTAAATCGATCCCTAAGTGACACCCTCGGCCCTAACTGATAAATAGCACGGACTGCCCTTTTTTGCAAAATAAATACACTGTCAATATCTGCAGCTTTTCCCCATAGAAGAATACCATAATACATAATACTATGAAAGTAACTAAAATAAACTAGACGAGCAGTATCGACGTCGGTTAACTGTCTAATTTTTCTAATAGCGTATGCAGCCGAGCTAAGTTTCCCAGTAAGAGCCAATATGTGTGCTCCCCATTGCAATTTATTATCTACTGTTATACCTAAGAAAACAGTGTTATTTACTGGTTCTATAATCTCCTCGTTAAGTGCTAAGTTAGGTCCCAGATTCTTTACGTTTGGCAATACAAATTTAACACATTTAGTTTTCTTAGAATTTAAAACTAAGTTATTAGCTGTAAACCCGTGTGTGACTTTAGTTAGCGCTCGATTTACTTCGTCAAAGTTTTCCTTATTTTATCAACCTTGAAAATTAAAGACGTATCATCTGCAAAAAGAACAACGTCATGTGTGAGTTATTCATGTAATAAGGCAAATCATTTATATAAATTAAGAACAAAAAGGGTCCCAGAATGGACCCCTGGGGAACACCTAATTGCACTGGTAGCCCGGAAGAATGAGCTCCATTTACATCTAAATGTTGTACTCTACCTTTCAGATAAGAATTAATGACTCTAAGTGCCAAATCTCTGATACCGTAATGTTTCAGTTTGCGTAAAAGTGTATCATGATTTACGCAATCAAAAGCCTTAGAAAGGTCACAGAAGATACCTATAGCATTTTGTGACTGTTCCCAAGCATTGTACACATGCTTAAGTAAAGCTACTCCTGCATCAGTCGTAGATCGACCCTTAGTAAATCCGTACTGTTCAGTATGTAGGAGGCTGTTAAGATTAAAATATTGTAGTAATTGCTTAAGTAAGAGTTTTTCAAAAATTTTACTGAACGCTGGTAACACTGAAATGGGTCTGTAGTTACCAATATCAGCTTTGCTGCCAGATTTAAAAAGTGGAATAATTTTGCTGTATTTCATAAGATCTGGGAATGTTCCTGAATTAAGGCAGTGGTTGAATACTACAGTTAAATACGGAGCTACTAGGTCAATAATTGTTTGCAAAACTGTTACAGAGATGCCCCATAAGTCACCTGTCTTTTTAGGCTTAAGAGACTTGAAGGTATTTAAAATGTCAGTTGAATTAATAGGCTGAAATCTAAAAGTACACGTTATTTCTGGCATATTATTAATCAAATATGTTGCAGCTACACTAGAAGAAGCATCTAAACCCTTCGTAACGGATAACGGTATGTGCGAAAAATAATTATTAAATTCTTGAGCTACATCTTCATCTTCGCGTACAATTTTAGTGTCAAACTTCAATTCAAACTTATTGTTATTAATTCTAATTTTGCCAGTTTGTTCGTTAATAACTTTCCAAGTAGTTTTAACTTTGTTATCCGATTACTTTATTTTGTTACTCAAAAACATGGATTTTGCTATAAAATAGACTTTCTTAAATAATTTTGAATATTTTTTAACGTATTCAATAAACTGTGGATTAAAATTGTAGGATTTTATAGCGTATAATTCATATAATTTAGCTCTACTCACATGTATACCAGTAGTGGCCCACTCATTAAATCTTTTATTTCTACCTATTTCTACAGTTTTTACTTTAAATACATTTTTGAAAGCGTCCTTGACAACTGTAAAAAGCGACTCATATAAAACATCGGGGTTGGTGTATTTTAAAATTGAGGAGTTCACACTGGATAGTATTTTCTTTTTGAACGAATTACAACGAGCGTTTGTGATAGGTCTGCAGGTGATTTGTGACGAGATCTTGCTGGAGTAACTAACAAACTTGGCTAACTATCCACAGTGATCAGACGAGAGCTCGTCAAGGATTACAGTGCTTGACGCAGTAACATCACTAAAATATTATTTAGACAAGTTGAAGAAATAGCGGTTATTCTAGTTGGTTCAAAAAATAAATAGTTTAAATTAAAAGATTTAAATAAAGAACAATGGCCACTTCTCATACATTGAATGACCTGATAATGAATTATTGTGTATATAGATAAAATAAACAAAAACAAGTAGATCTATGATCAAGAAATTGTACTGTAAAGACAGTTTTTCTTATAAAGGTCTAGGAATTACATAATACACCGAAATAGGGAAGATTACTGCCAAGTTAAACCACCAGATGGCGGTATCACCGACTACAGTAAACAATGAATTTTGGCAAGTATGACATTTGAGTGTCAACTTGACAATTCGTTTAGACTTCAAACTTTGGATGCGTGATCTCATAATCTCATCTCAAACAAGTCACTAAAACAGAAACATTGTACCATTTTTATTGTTATTGATAATTACAACTGTTGTTACTGTTTTGCCTATATAAATAAGTATAAATATATTGTTGCCTTGTTGATGACAGCATTTGAAAAGCGCGCCACGAAAGTTTGTTTACTGTAGTTGCTTGTGCTGCCATCTGCGTCGAGCTTTGCGTTATGTTCCTAGTTCGTATTAATTTTTTCGTAAAAATTCTCCCATGTCCAATGTCACCGGAAATTCTCTTTGGTCACCGGCGGCATCTTTACGTCAAAAACGTTCCATCCAATGTTTTCAACGGCAGAAATACATTTAAGTATATTTATCTTTTTATATCTCTTAACATAAAAAAATACATTCATTTATGATCAGCTTTTAACAACTTGATTCAATTTATATATAAAATTAAGTTTGCTCGAGGTTTTGACAAAACCAAATGCTAAAGATGTGGTATAAGTGAAATGGAACGTAGCTAAACAAGGAAGTATCTTCGGGTACAGATAATATAACAATGCAGCGAATAAAAAATATTTTGATAAGGATGCGTTCACGAGTTCTAGAACATCTTTATAACCCAAAACTTTACTTTTTACCTAGACTTCTATAAAATATAATTGTTAGTGAAATCATTAAGTACACTAAAAAATAACCTTAATTTTAAAATAAGTTTTATCTCTATACATGTTTAGGTCAAAAATGGCCATTCTTCTTTATCAATCTTCCACTTAAAGGCGATACTTCCAATAAATTGACATTAAAGTCGCCACATACTACTATTTTTTTACTATTACATTTTATACGCTGTAAAACGTCTTCCATAGTCAGTTCAAAAATATTAAAGTCACCAGCGGGGGGCGGTATACGCAAATTATAACAAAATAATCAAGTTCAATACATGATAGTTCAACACTGCGCTCCACAGAAAGTTTAACTAAGTCATTACGTTCTTTACACTTTAGAGTATTATGAACCAAAATTAACGAGCCACCATGTATAGCTTCCTTCCTTGTGAATGCACTTTTAACAGTAAAATTGTAATTATTTAACAAAACTAATTCATTACATTTTTTCCAGTGTTCAGTTATGCACATGATATGAACATTTCTTAAGTCTAAAAATAAATCTAACTCTAACTCTTTGCCTGAAAGGCCCTGAATGTTCTGATGTACAACATTCAAAAAGTGTGGCCTGCCAGTTGTCTCAACTTGTAGTTTAAATTACAGGTTGATTCAATATACTGATTAGTAGAAATACTAATGTCTATAACTGCAGTAGTTACACTATGTGTATATAAAACACAGTAAATATTATATGCTAATAACTTAGAAACTTAACTAACTTAAAACTAAAAGAAAGATACATAATATCTTTAGTCAAAATAAAATTTCTAACAAAGATGTTAGTATCAAAATAACTTAAATACTTTTGGCAAGATGACTGGGTTATACAATTGTACATTAACAAATTTTAGTTATGTATGTGCTTGTTCTGTTCTATATTTAAATTTTGTGAATAAGGCAGTGCACATATAATAAATTTACAGCTATATTTCCTATTGAGACGTTCCATTAAATTAAAGCAATTTAATATGTCATTTCTTGATACAGCTAAACTATTTCCATACAATAATATTATATGGAATTTGAATTAAGCTGGGTCATCTTGATTTTATGTAATAACTGACTATAACTGGCACCGGGTGAGCAATGATTTATTACAGGAACATTTGCATACTGAGACATAAGACTACCCATGTCTTTGCCCAGCTGGTCAGAGAAAATATAGCAAGAGTTATAGCAATTATTGTGAGAGTGGTTAACTGATGACAACGAGCTCCCCAAAATTGGTATACATTGAACATTATTGCTAGGAGTGTTAGTACAAGGCAATTCTTGAGACTTTGGCTGTGTAATTGTTTCATGTTGCTGATTATTGTCACATGATGTTGTTTTTTGACAAGTACAGCAATTTAGCCTATTTGTTAAAGAATCTAGCCTGTCCACATTTTCACTACCTAATTGGACTAGCTCATTGGCAGCAAGAATGTGTTCTTTTATTTGTAACTAAGCGTCTTCATAACTTTTCACAGTTTTGGTCAGTTCTCTATGTAAATCCAGCATTTCCTGCTGCAAGACATAGGTCTCACGGTCATGGTGTAATCTAATCTGAAGCAACTCTTTTTCAGTAAATTTTAGTTTATTTACTAAGTTCATTCTATCCCTAATTAACTACTCATTTTGTGGGAAACTTTAAATCTATGGCATTGGTTCTTAATCCTATTAATAATTTTATTATTTTTTATGTATTTCTTAAATTTATTCTTACTCATTATTACATTTGGAGAATGAGTAGGTACCAACTCGGTGAATAGATCCTGAGTCGCACCACATTGCTGTTGTTGGTCGAGCAACTCATGGCTAAGTATAGTATTATGAGCTTCACTTAAGCTAATTTCTAGCTCATTTATGCGACTCAGGGCCCTCTCATGAGATTCACTACATTCTCCGAAAGAGGTAACTATTTCCTGTAAGCGATCTCTCTGGTCTAGTACATCCATGTATTGAATGTGTAGATCGGCAAGCTCGCTCTACAGTTCTGAATTTTTGCCAACTATTTTTCCAATTTCTTCCTCACTTTCCTCATGTTCCCTGAGCAGTTGTGCATTTAGCTCCTTGGACTTTTTAAGCTCCTTAGGTGTCAACTTCAGTTTCACCTCCAAATCCTTGGCAGTAGCCTTGCGTGTCAACATCGACATGGCGGATAGTGGGTCACTGGAAGTATTGAAATAGTGGTGAAGAAAAAAAAAACAAAACAGAAAAGTATTTTTTAAAGAAGACTAGACAATAGAAAGTATCTGAATAATAAGTGGAAAATTAAGAATTGGGTTGGGTTACACGCTAAATTATTAAGTATTAAGTTTTGAGTCAATGTACTAAAAAAAAATATAGCTTTTAAACACAGGTTCAAGGTATTAATAAATTTCGTAGTAAGTCGTCTGAAGGCAAAAAGAAACTGATTTTAATGGTAATTTGCAAAGCAGTCAATAATATGACAGGTTAACAATAATTAGGGACTAAGAATAACGTGATAAATAAAAAATACTCCCTCGTTTTATCCAAGTTCTCCAAATAATTTGAAACAAAACGATCAGTTGACAGCTGACCGCTACCGTAAATTCCTTTGTGAATATTTCCAATAAATACTTGTGAGTTATTGTTAATAACACTTGTACACGATAATTGTCACTTTAGGATCTATTTTAACTAGTTTCACTGTAATTTTATTAGTTTAATACGTAAAATAAGAAATAAATTCACACAGCTGATTCCTTAAATGTCACCCGGCCAGTCCACACAGAAAATCGACGTAAAGCAACAGTACCTAAGCTGTTGCGTTTCGTTCGGTGAGTGAGAGTGCCGGAGGCCCTTATCCCCCATTCCTTCTGCCTTATCCCACTCCTCATCCTATCCCTTTTCCCAACCTCAAGGGGCGGCAACGCACTTGTGACTCCTGTGGTGTTGCTCGTGTCCATGGGCGGCGGTAATTGCTTACCATCAGGCAATCCGTCTGCTCGTTTGCCGCCTATTACTATAAAAAAAAATATTGAGGTAATAATTATTATACGACACGACTGATTGAAAATTAGATACAATGTAATATTTGTTTGTTTTGGGTGCATGAAAATTGAACAGAATTTGAAAACATGTTTTCTAACTGCGGCAGTAGGATAAATAGGAGTTAAAAGATCACAATGGCATATGGAAAGGCAAAAGAAGTATTGGCAATCTCTCCCCGACCCCTATGGCCATCACTCCCGGATACCCTGGGAGAGATGGCCAGTCCTAGATTTTTTTTAATGTTTAAAATAACGTTATTTGCCTTGCTCAAATGATTGAATGTTTAATAAGAATTATAAGTAAACTTTAAATTTGTGTATTAATTATTGTTTTATTCATAATATTTCCTCCACAATGGAGTCTTAAAGTTACTAGGGCCATCTCCCCCGGATTTAGCCTACTTAAACATTTTATGATCTTGATAATCTATGCGTGGGCCTAAGAACAATAACATTGAAATTAAACTACAGTTTACGGATTTTATCGCGTTGTATTGGTTTCAATAAGTTATTACATTTGAAACTAAAGATTTAGAAACTATATTTTTAATTTATTACTAGCCGACGTTTCGAATTCTTTACAGAATTCATGTTCACTGCGACAACAGGCGATACTGGAGAGCCCATTGCTACACCGTCTACTTGTATGTAGTATTTCTTGTCCCATAACAGAAGACCTAAAGACACTGTGAGCTCATTCTGCGTAAATAGTAACACCAGTAGTTGAAAAATGTTCGGGTATCACCTCAGTCTGCCGTGAACATGAATTTTGTAAAGAATTCGAAACGTCGGCTAGTAATAAATTAAAAATATAGTTTCTAAATCTTTAGTTTCAAATGTAATAACTTAGTGAAACCAATACAACGCGATAAAATCCGTAAACTGTAGTTTAATTTCAATGTGTAACATGCGCGTAAACCCAAGAAGATACTATATAAACAATAACATTGTTGTGGATCTATAATGCGTAATAAAATATGGTCACGTTGAAAGGCCGTAATACTAGTTAGCGTTACTTATCTTATAAAGAAAATAACCAGATAGGTAAATTGAATCTATTATTATATAATAGCACTTGTAGTCATAGTGACCATATTTTATTTTTTGACTCTAATATTTTGACGTGACAACGTCTTATAAATTGGTTTGCCGGGTGACACTTCAAGAAACTGCGTTACGCTCACGTTATGCGCTCACAATGAGAGCGAGTGAGAGGCACGCGTCCCGCCTAAGAGCGAGAGAGACAGACATAAAAAGTGAAAGGCACGCGTCTTTCATCCTTCTTCCTACTATACGAATGAATATTCACATTAAAATTATTTTACCACTCAAAGTCGTTGTCACGTAAAACTTTCGCCCGTATACCGACTTTACAGGCAACCAATTTTTTATTAGTAATTACTTTTTAACAAAAGATACTATGTATCTCTCTTTTATATATAGGCGACAACTTGACAACTAAATTATTAGCATTTAATTTACATAGTGAACGCAGTACTACTAGAGTACTTAGGAATTTGGTAGATAATAGTTATAACAATAGTAGTATTGACAAATCTATTAGTTTAAACTACTAGATGAGACAACAGATAGGCATTCATGTGTTTTAAACTTAGCTCATCAAAACATACAAGGCCTATCTAGCAAAGAATTAGAAATAGATTTATTTTTAAAGAAACATAAGTTGCATGTATTATGCATTACGGAACATTGGTTAAGAGGTGACCAATTAATATTCAATAATGAATGTTATACAGTGATTAGTGCATTCGTAAGAAAGAACGCTATTCGTGGTGGCTCTCTCATATATGTTTGTAATAGTATTAAATGTAAAGAACGAAAGGACATAGCCGAACTTTCTATCGAGCGCACCGCTGAGATATCTTGTGTTGAACTTGAGCAACACGTCATAGTCTGTGTATACCGACCACCGCAAAGTGACTTTAGCCAATTTGAAAGCATCATGGAGGACGTCTTAAAACACTTAAGTTCCAGCAGGAAGTCAATAATTGTATGTGGTGATTTTAATGTTAACTTGTTAGAACAATCACCAACTTGTACTAGGTTAGTTAGTTTATTTATGTCATTTAATTTGAATGTTTTATTTTCTGAACCAACCAGAACTACCTCACATTCTTCTACATGCTTAGATAATATTTTTTGCAATTGTTTGTACTTAAGTAAAGCTGTTTTGAGTGACTTGACATCGGATCACTGTGGACAAAAGGTTGTACTTCCAACTAATACAACCTCTACAGTACAAAAAATCACATGTAGGCCTATGACCTCTGCTCGCCTTAATCGCTTTAGTGATGATATTGCTGCTAAGATCGCCAGCATTGACTTAACTCACGATGATCCAGATGAATTATATAAGTGGTTATTTGATGTTATTAAAAATGAGTACAATAAAATTTTTAAGCTGAAGACATTTGCCAAGAGCTCTAAAGTTAAATTTTGTGATTGGGCAACAGTAGGAATATACAAAAGTAGATCTAGGTTGTATGATCTGTATGGTATGAAGCAATACAATTTTAATCCTTCATTTATTGAATATGTAAGAAATTACTCAAAAGTTTTTAAGAGAGCATGTGCTTCAGCTAAGTCTATATTTATAAGTAATAAAATTAAAGAATCCAAGAACAAAATAAAAACAACTTGGAACATTATTAACAGTGAGACTGGTCGAGCTAAGTTAGTAGATAATAGCTATGAATTAAAATGTAATGGAGAAATAGTTACAAAGAAAATTGATGTTGCTCAGGCTTTTAACAACTTCTTCATAAACATACCAGTGAAAACAACCAAGTGTTTAGACTCATGCCCAAGCAAAGCAGAGATGTTAGTTAGGGGCAATGTGAATGAGTGTGATGTGCTGTTTAATTTTAAATACATTGACACCAATGACATCCTCAAGACATTCAAGACCATCAATATTAAGAAATCTATTGACTTATGGGGTATTTCAGTTAGTCTTGTTCGCCAAATCATTTTTAGCATAGCTCCATATTTAGCTGCAATATTTAATAGATGCGTGGATAAAGGGGTATTTCCTGATTTAATGAAACACAGCAAGGTGATACCACTTTTCAAAAAAGGATCCAAGAGCGACCCTAGTAACTTTCGGCCAATTTCTATCTTGCCTGCAATCAGTAAAATTTTTGAAAAGGTTATTTTGCATCAGTTAGAGAGCCACTTTCTCATAAATAATTTATTGCACAGTGAGCAGTATGGCTTCACTAAGGGTCGCTCCACCGTTGATGCCGGTGTAACTCTGTTAAAACATATCTTTAACGCTTGGGAAAATTCGAAGGATGCCATTGGTGTTTTTTGCGACTTGTCAAAGGCTTTTGATTGTGTTGAACATGATACACTTTTACGTAAACTCAACCATTATGGTATTCGAGATAGCGCACTCAATCTTGTTGCCAGTTACCTTAGAGATAGAGTTCAGTATGTAGATGTTAGTGGAAGTAGGTCTCAAGGTTTTCCAGTGGGAATGGGCGTTCCACAGGGCTCTATTCTTGGTCCGTTTCTTTTTTTAATATATATTAATGACTTGCCATTCTTTGTTAGAAATCTATGTGATATTGTTCTTTTTGCTGACGATACTTCTCTTATTTTTAAAGTTGATCGTAATACAAGTAACATTGACAGCGTAAATAATTCTCTTGCGCAAGTACTACATTGGTTCACGACAAATAATTTGCTACTCAACTCTGGCAAAACAAAATGTGTGAAATTCACTTTGCCGAATGTCAAAAATGTTCTTACTAATATAGTTTTAAATAACGAAACAATTAACCTAGTTGATTCAACTGTATTTTTAGGTTTAACTTTAGATTGTAAGCTTCAGTGGGGTGCCCAAATATCCTGTCTGGCAGTCAAACTTAGTTCTGCAGCATTTGCAGTTAGGAAAGTTCGCCAATTCACAGACGTAGATACTGCTAGACTAGTTTACTTTAGTTACTTTCACAGTGTAATGTCTTATGGGATACTATTATGGGGTACGGCGGCCGATATTCAGACAATTTTTGTTATTCAAAAGAGGGCCATACGTGCAATATATAAGTTAGGTGCTAGAGATTCTTTACGAGATAAATTTAAAGAAGTAGAAATATTTACAGTTGCATCGCAGTATATATTTGCTAATTTAATGTACGTTAAGAAAAACTTAACTCTTTACCGTAAAAATAGTGACGTGCACAAAGTGAACACAAGGAATAAGCATAAACTAGTGGGCACTAACCACCGTCTACATAAAGTTCATAACTCATTTGCGGGACTCGGTATACAATTCTTCAACAAATTACCTCTGGAAATAATGAATTTACCTCTGCACAAATTTAAAACCACTACTAGGAATTTTCTTTTAAAAAGGGGTTATTACACTATTAAAGAATTTCTAGATGACAAGACATCATGGGTCTAGTTGCTTGTTTTTAAATTCACCATTATTGTTATTTTTATGACTGTGTAAAATACTCTCTTCTTAATTAGTAACATGTTAAGTGGAGGTGCCTCGTGAACACATGATTTTTGCAGGATTTGGATATTATTACGATTTGTTGAATGTAGTTTAACATTATTTATTCCTGATCATATCGTTGTTCACTTGTCACCTTCACAAATTCTTTCTACATTTGCATTCCTTCACGCGGTCCACTGATTTATGTTCATAATAACGATCTGGAAAATGGAGGTAATTGGCGGTCATGGTCAGTATACCAATAGATTGTTTCTTACTGCCGGTTCGTATACCGTTATCGTCATGCTCACTAAAATGTCATTTCTTGTGGTGGCGTCGTGTGTCGGGTCATCCCTGTCCCTCTAATATGGCGAGAGGGATGATGGCTGGCACATGCGTCATACTCGTGAACGGGTGCTACTTGCGATGACTGGTCGATGACGGTCTTGCGGGCTGGTATTAGATTTTAATATTTAACTGCATCATTTCCATCATGGGTCTGATCACTTTCGCGGATTGCCTGCATTGTTAGGTATATATAATGTAAGTGGATGCTCCTGTTTCACCATGTCTATTCTGAGGAAACTAACCAAATGAACATCAAAAGTATTATGCTTGAGTATTATTATGTACAGTAAATATATACAAGTGATATAGAAGGTGTAACAGTTGCAGCACCTTACAAAATGTAAATTATGTGTATTATGCAAAACCTGGCGAAGAAAAAGAGTGACCGTGAGTTTTATTGCCCGTTCTTTCTCATGGTTCTACCTATTGCTTTGCGAACGTGGCAGTAAATGTAAATGTAGAGTCTTTAAGTAATTATTTTATAAATTTATTATTTTGACGTTCATAAGCGTCACATTGTGACCCAAATGAATAAACGATTTTGAATTTGAATTTGAATTTGAACTAGCATTCATCTAGCATCCCTTCTCGGCTTTACATTGATTTTCTTTTTTTTTATAGACTCACGCCTGTATCCCCGAACGGGTGGGCACAGGTGTAATATTACACCCAAGTTTCTGTATGTCCTTTAAATTTATCATGCGTATATCTAAGCCATATATTCCTATTCAGCCATTAGTAAAAATCGCAGCAAAATCCGTTGCGTAGCTTAACAAATATCATCGTACAGACGTGCAAATTGGTTTTATATCATGCAAAGAATTAAAAACATATACAAATCAAAAACGTATTCCCGAATGGGTAGATAAATGTATGTTATTGCCTGGTTTCGCCTTCTTCATCAAGTAGAAAGCGCACTTATACTCTAAGAAAGCGCATCTTTCAATGCCAAACTATTCAAGACTGTATTCCAGAATTAACTTCGTATTTAGGTATGCGATAATATGAATATAACCAAACATTGCCATGTTTGCGCTGTTGCGGCTCGTAGTGGAAGTCGATTTCCGGATTGAGCATTGTTGTTGGTAATGCCTACGTAGCATTTAGTCACCCTAAGCGACTATATTACAGATATTTTGAAGACATCAGCATCGGTCACCGTAGCAAGTTACTTTAGATTTATGATGGTAAATGTAATAGAGGTTTTTATTGTAGATCTGTGTCTGTTAATAATAAATAATCGGCAACCATGATGATGATATGTACCTCATACATAATCGTTCTTATTTATGTATTATTTGCCGTAGACATTATATTTATTTTTTAAAAGCATTATTTAAGAAAAATCATACTGCTGAAGTATTAATTTTGTTCACCTTCATCCATTATAAACGTACCCGTAATATTGGCCAGCAACAAAAACCAACGAGATCATTTCTGTCCAAACCCCGAACAATGATGACATATTGTTTTATAATTGCGTACTTAAAGCGAATTAACTGGCAGATTTAAATGGCAAGGTGTTTACGCAACCTATTCTGTTAGCTTTTATAACAAAACCGCAGCAAATTAGCTGCCATTGTTAGTTAAACTCTAGTGGTTGTGCCGAAGAGTACCATTGTTTGTTCATTTTATACACACCTATATACAGAGTGCTGTTTAAAATATCGTATTTAAAATTCACGCATACATTTTTGCCGTTTTCATCTTGCTTCTTTTAAAAACTTACCTTTTCCTTTTACAAACATTGTAACAATGGACAGGGAAATCTCAGCTCTCACCTTCGGAGCAACAGCTATTTGCGAATCGCATAAATTGTCCCGTGTGGGCGAACCTACATCGTTCAACCTGGTGACAGTGCGCCGACGGCTTAAATACTGTGCTACCCGTGCAGTCAAAAGCGTGAAATTCCCAATGGAATATGCTGAGGTTCTCGGACTGGACACGTTTCTAGCTGTATCGTGCTATTACTGAGAACTGTATAATTGAAAATCCTGTTCAGTGCTGGCTCGATTGCTCGTATATGAGCCTCCTACCATTTGATAAGACGACAGTCAGTTGCTTCTTTTCTTATTTTGGTCTCCGTTTAGTATAATAATGACTGAGCTCTTTTATTAAAATACAGCTTTTTACGCTCAGTAATAGGTTTCTAGCTTGCAGAAACAGTATGTACAGATATGTCTACTGAGTTTGAAGTAAAGAAATGTTTTTTTTCAGGTTTAGACCCCACACTACCACTGTTTACCACTGTTTACAGTAGGGAATAAAGACGCCCGCCTTGACAAGCACGATGCCCGTCATGTGGAGGTCATACACACTTGCGGAGGCTACCTGGGCTTCAGTTCACCTTTAGGACATATTGACTTCTACCCGAATGGAGGAACAAGGCAGCCTGGATGCGGGATTGATTATAGAGGTAGGTTTATCTTAACGGTAAGCATGTTATACAGTATCACGAATCTCTATGTATGTATAATTTAAACCAAATTCGTGCCCTCGCAAAGCTTCTACTATTGAAGCTAGAAACATGAAATGGTTGGACAGTAGGTTCTCAGTAGATGTAAGTTACCATTAAGGTAGGATTTTAGAAATGTTTCCTCCTGTAACGTAATACTACACGTATTGCGTTATAATATCTCGCAGGCGCTTAACGCCAGCTTAGCCAGACATCGTTCGCAATATTACCAAATATGGTCATATTCACTAGCCAAAGGCAGTTGTGAGTCATAGGCTACATCTATATAAGATGGGTGCGCGTTGTAGAATGGTCACTTTCCCTAGACATCGGAACGCTGCCGCTACACCTCGCGATTATTCTACATTCTACTTCCTATCTACTGTCCCGCTGGGGGTAAGCATATTCTAGTTGTCTGTGTGCCTATATGTTCTGTCTGTAGTATCTGTGTCTCCTAAGCATAACAGCCGATCTAGGGACCGCCTGTTCCTGACCGGTTGTTGTGTATTCTCTATGCTGTTTCCAGTTCACCCTACGGGCTACGTTCACCCTACGGGCTCACTGCACCTTACGTTCTTCCTACGGGCTACGTTCTCTCTACGGGCTACAAGCCACGAGCTGCTGGCGCCGTGCCGCTACTAGCCAACTGCCACCCAAGCCTCCGTTCCAGCCTACGAGCTCCTACAGCCAGGCCACGGACGCCTGAGCCTGACCGCTCGGCCCACATCGGCTGCACCGCCTGAGACCCGCTCAGCCTGAACGTCGACCACAGAGCTGCCTGCGCAGCGCACCTTGGCCAGCTCATCGGCGATCCTACGAGCAGCTACCCTGCGAGCGTCGGAGAGCAGCAGGAGTCTACACTCCAGCCAGCTCAGGCCAGTGCTTACCTAGTTCGGTCATACTGTATGTAAGCGGTAGTGAGACATAATAAAGAACCTGTTCAGCCTAGCAGTGTTTCTCTCGAACCCCGACATCCTACCTGAGATCCTCCGTCTCAGTGGCACCCAACTCTATTTGTCTCACTTCCAATTAATGCAGTTGTTCTTGTTTAGGAGGTCAGTCTTTGTAAACGAGGAGGTGCAGACATCAGCGAACTGGTACGTACTATCTAACTTGTGTGTATCTGTGTATTGCTGTCTATCTTTAATTTCTATTCTTGTATACCTATTATGTGTTATCTTACTATTGTCTAATTCAAATTTCAACTACCGATTCCCTACGTAACTGTTCGCAATTTGAAATAACCGTTTTTTTATTTTTGCAAGTCACTATCTATTGTCTACATTTTTACACCGAATCGTCGTAGTTTCTTTGTAAAGCAGAACTATTGCACACGGAGGGCTGTAATATACTTACGTTCTTTTCTATCATACTTATTTTATATCATCATGAGCACTAACCCTATCAAGTACTTTCTACTTAATAAGAATGAATTGGCCTACGAGGTCGCTATTCGCGGAGAGGAGCCGGCTACCTCTGTTTTAGGTTTCCGGAAGCAGCTACCTAAACTACTCGAGCTGATTCCGAATGACGAAATCCTAGAGTCAGGCCTAGACATAGCAGACGACTTCAAGGGAGCTAGCCTGTCAGTTACCGATTTAGATTCGCGAATCTCTTCCCTTAAGGAATTATACGACCACAACTTGGCGAAGCGAACTACGGCTTTGCACAACCAGGTCTACCACAGATTGGGCAGATTAGACAAATCCGAACCTAAATACGGCAAGAAAATATCCGACCTGACTGAACGCTTTCGGATGCTGTCGGCAGAGCTATCTAAGATAGAACACTCGAATGTTCCGTCGGCGGAAGTCGGAGTCACGATGACTTGCACGGATTCAACCCCTGCACAGGCAGCGTCGACTCCGGTAACTGTCCACTGTGAGCATTTGAGGGTTGGCGAACTATCGAAACTCAAATTCGACGGAACAGGCTGCGTTCGCGAATTTCTACAACGCGTGACGGAATTTAGGACGGTTAGAAATCTACCTGCCAATAGATTATTCGATTACGCGTCCGAAATTTTTACTGGTAATGCGTTACACTGGTTTCGCGGTGTTAAAAATTCCATTTCTACATGGGACGAACTAGCTAGTAAACTCACAGCTGATTTTACACCGTACGGCTATGATTATAAACTTTTAGCCGAGATTCGTAATCGTACTCAAGGGCAAACTGAGGGTATAATCATCTACTTATCAATTATGTTCCAACTTTTTGCGCGATTGTCACCGAACACGGTACTATCCGAACAGGAAAAATTAAATATATTGCTTCACAATATTAGACCGTGTTATTCTACAGTACTAGCTTCATGTACTACGGCTATAGACACTATAGACACTCTAAAAACACTATGTCTAAACTATGAGAGTTAGAGTAAGTTGCATGTATTATGCATTACGGAACATTGGTTAAGAGGTGACCAATTAATATTCAATAATGAATGTTATACAGTGATTAGTGCATTCGTAAGAAAGAACGCTATTCGTGGTGGCTCTCTCATATATGTTTGTAATAGTATTAAATGTAAAGAACGAAAGGACATAGCCGAACTTTCTATCGAGCGCACCGCTGAGATATCTTGTGTTGAACTTGAGCAACACGTCATAGTCTGTGTATACCGACCACCGCAAAGTGACTTTAGCCAATTTGAAAGCATCATGGAGGACGTCTTAAAACACTTAAGTTCCAGCAGGAAGTCAATAATTGTATGTGGTGATTTTAATGTTAACTTGTTAGAACAATCACCAACTTGTACTAGGTTAGTTAGTTTATTTATGTCATTTAATTTGAATGTTTTATTTT
Organism: Euclidia mi; assembly: GCA_944739405.2. NCBI lineage: Eukaryota > Metazoa > Arthropoda > Insecta > Lepidoptera > Erebidae > Euclidia > Euclidia mi. Next base: position 36,111,069 of record OX123189.2, read on the forward strand.
CTGAACCAACCAGAACTACCTCACATTCTTCTACATGCTTAGATAATATTTTTTGCAATTGTTTGTACTTAAGTAAAGCTGTTTTGAGTGACTTGACATCGGATCACTGTGGACAAAAGGTTGTACTTCCAACTAATACAACCTCTACAGTACAAAAAATCACATGTAGGCCTATGACCTCTGCTCGCCTTAATCGCTTTAGTGATGATATTGCTGCTAAGATCGCCAGCATTGACTTAACTCACGATGATCCAGATGAATTATATAAGTGGTTATTTGATGTTATTAAAAATGAGTACAATAAAATTTTTAAGCTGAAGACATTTGCCAAGAGCTCTAAAGTTAAATTTTGTGATTGGGCAACAGTAGGAATATACAAAAGTAGATCTAGGTTGTATGATCTGTATGGTATGAAGCAATACAATTTTAATCCTTCATTTATTGAATATGTAAGAAATTACTCAAAAGTTTTTAAGAGAGCATGTGCTTCAGCTAAGTCTATATTTATAAGTAATAAAATTAAAGAATCCAAGAACAAAATAAAAACAACTTGGAACATTATTAACAGTGAGACTGGTCGAGCTAAGTTAGTAGATAATAGCTATGAATTAAAATGTAATGGAGAAATAGTTACAAAGAAAATTGATGTTGCTCAGGCTTTTAACAACTTCTTCATAAACATACCAGTGAAAACAACCAAGTGTTTAGACTCATGCCCAAGCAAAGCAGAGATGTTAGTTAGGGGCAATGTGAATGAGTGTGATGTGCTGTTTAATTTTAAATACATTAACACCAATGACATCCTCAAGACATTCAAGACCATCAATATTAAAGAAATCTATTGACTTATGGGGTATTTCAGTTAGTCTTGTTCGCCAAATCATTTTTAGCATAGCTCCATATTTAGCTGCAATATTTAATAGATGCGTGGATAAAGGGGTATTTCCTGATTTAATGAAACACAGCAAGGTGATACCACTTTTCAAAAAAGGATCCAAGAGCGACCCTAGTAACTTTCGGCCAATTTCTATCTTGCCTGCAATCAGTAAAATTTTTGAAAAGGTTATTTTGCATCAGTTAGAGAGCCACTTTCTCATAAATAATTTATTGCACAGTGAGCAGTATGGCTTCACTAAGGGTCGCTCCACCGTTGATGCCGGTGTAACTCTGTTAAAACATATCTTTAACGCTTGGGAAAATTCGAAGGATGCCATTGGTGTTTTTTGCGACTTGTCAAAGGCTTTTGATTGTGTTGAACATGATACACTTTTACGTAAACTCAACCATTATGGTATTCGAGATAGCGCACTCAATCTTGTTGCCAGTTACCTTAGAGATAGAGTTCAGTATGTAGATGTTAGTGGAAGTAGGTCTCAAGGTTTTCCAGTGGGAATGGGCGTTCCACAGGGCTCTATTCTTGGTCCGTTTCTTTTTTTAATATATATTAATGACTTGCCATTCTTTGTTAGAAATCTATGTGATATTGTTCTTTTTGCTGACGATACTTCTCTTATTTTTAAAGTTGATCGTAATACAAGTAACATTGACAGCGTAAATAATTCTCTTGCGCAAGTACTACATTGGTTCACGACAAATAATTTGCTACTCAACTCTGGCAAAACAAAATGTGTGAAATTCACTTTGCCGAATGTCAAAAATGTTCTTACTAATATAGTTTTAAATAACGAAACAATTAACCTAGTTGATTCAACTGTATTTTTAGGTTTAACTTTAGATTGTAAGCTTCAGTGGGGTGCCCAAATATCCTGTCTGGCAGTCAAACTTAGTTCTGCAGCATTTGCAGTTAGGAAAGTTCGCCAATTCACAGACGTAGATACTGCTAGACTAGTTTACTTTAGTTACTTTCACAGTGTAATGTCTTATGGGATACTATTATGGGGTACGGCGGCCGATATTCAGACAATTTTTGTTATTCAAAAGAGGGCCATACGTGCAATATATAAGTTAGGTGCTAGAGATTCTTTACGAGATAAATTTAAAGAAGTAGAAATATTTACAGTTGCATCGCAGTATATATTTGCTAATTTAATGTACGTTAAGAAAAACTTAACTCTTTACCGTAAAAATAGTGACGTGCACAAAGTGAACACAAGGAATAAGCATAAACTAGTGGGCACTAACCACCGTCTACATAAAGTTCATAACTCATTTGCGGGACTCGGTATACAATTCTTCAACAAATTACCTCTGGAAATAATGAATTTACCTCTGCACAAATTTAAAACCACTACTAGGAATTTTCTTTTAAAAAGGGGTTATTACACTATTAAAGAATTTCTAGATGACAAGACATCATGGGTCTAGTTGCTTGTTTTTAAATTCACCATTATTGTTATTTTTATGACTGTGTAAAATACTCTCTTCTTAATTAGTAACATGTTAAGTGGAGGTGCCTCGTGAACACATGATTTTTGCAGGATTTGGATATTATTACGATTTGTTGAATGTAGTTTAACATTATTTATTCCTGATCATATCGTTGTTCACTTGTCACCTTCACAAATTCTTTCTACATTTGCATTCCTTCACGCGGTCCACTGATTTATGTTCATAATAACGATCTGGAAAATGGAGGTAATTGGCGGTCATGGTCAGTATACCAATAGATTGTTTCTTACTGCCGGTTCGTATACCGTTATCGTCATGCTCACTAAAATGTCATTTCTTGTGGTGGCGTCGTGTGTCGGGTCATCCCTGTCCCTCTAATATGGCGAGAGGGATGATGGCTGGCACATGCGTCATACTCGTGAACGGGTGCTACTTGCGATGACTGGTCGATGACGGTCTTGCGGGCTGGTATTAGATTTTAATATTTAACTGCATCATTTCCATCATGGGTCTGATCACTTTCGCGGATTGCCTGCATTGTTAGGTATATATAATGTAAGTGGATGCTCCTGTTTCACCATGTCTATTCTGAGGAAACTAACCAAATGAACATCAAAAGTATTATGCTTGAGTATTATTATGTACAGTAAATATATACAAGTGATATAGAAGGTGTAACAGTTGCAGCACCTTACAAAATGTAAATTATGTGTATTATGCAAAACCTGGCGAAGAAAAAGAGTGACCGTGAGTTTTATTGCCCGTTCTTTCTCATGGTTCTACCTATTGCTTTGCGAACGTGGCAGTAAATGTAAATGTAGAGTCTTTAAGTAATTATTTTATAAATTTATTATTTTGACGTTCATAAGCGTCACATTGTGACCCAAATGAATAAACGATTTTGAATTTGAATTTGAATTTGAACTAGCATTCATCTAGCATCCCTTCTCGGCTTTACATTGATTTTCTTTTTTTTTATAGACTCACGCCTGTATCCCCGAACGGGTGGGCACAGGTGTAATATTACACCCAAGTTTCTGTATGTCCTTTAAATTTATCATGCGTATATCTAAGCCATATATTCCTATTCAGCCATTAGTAAAAATCGCAGCAAAATCCGTTGCGTAGCTTAACAAATATCATCGTACAGACGTGCAAATTGGTTTTATATCATGCAAAGAATTAAAAACATATACAAATCAAAAACGTATTCCCGAATGGGTAGATAAATGTATGTTATTGCCTGGTTTCGCCTTCTTCATCAAGTAGAAAGCGCACTTATACTCTAAGAAAGCGCATCTTTCAATGCCAAACTATTCAAGACTGTATTCCAGAATTAACTTCGTATTTAGGTATGCGATAATATGAATATAACCAAACATTGCCATGTTTGCGCTGTTGCGGCTCGTAGTGGAAGTCGATTTCCGGATTGAGCATTGTTGTTGGTAATGCCTACGTAGCATTTAGTCACCCTAAGCGACTATATTACAGATATTTTGAAGACATCAGCATCGGTCACCGTAGCAAGTTACTTTAGATTTATGATGGTAAATGTAATAGAGGTTTTTATTGTAGATCTGTGTCTGTTAATAATAAATAATCGGCAACCATGATGATGATATGTACCTCATACATAATCGTTCTTATTTATGTATTATTTGCCGTAGACATTATATTTATTTTTTAAAAGCATTATTTAAGAAAAATCATACTGCTGAAGTATTAATTTTGTTCACCTTCATCCATTATAAACGTACCCGTAATATTGGCCAGCAACAAAAACCAACGAGATCATTTCTGTCCAAACCCCGAACAATGATGACATATTGTTTTATAATTGCGTACTTAAAGCGAATTAACTGGCAGATTTAAATGGCAAGGTGTTTACGCAACCTATTCTGTTAGCTTTTATAACAAAACCGCAGCAAATTAGCTGCCATTGTTAGTTAAACTCTAGTGGTTGTGCCGAAGAGTACCATTGTTTGTTCATTTTATACACACCTATATACAGAGTGCTGTTTAAAATATCGTATTTAAAATTCACGCATACATTTTTGCCGTTTTCATCTTGCTTCTTTTAAAAACTTACCTTTTCCTTTTACAAACATTGTAACAATGGACAGGGAAATCTCAGCTCTCACCTTCGGAGCAACAGCTATTTGCGAATCGCATAAATTGTCCCGTGTGGGCGAACCTACATCGTTCAACCTGGTGACAGTGCGCCGACGGCTTAAATACTGTGCTACCCGTGCAGTCAAAAGCGTGAAATTCCCAATGGAATATGCTGAGGTTCTCGGACTGGACACGTTTCTAGCTGTATCGTGCTATTACTGAGAACTGTATAATTGAAAATCCTGTTCAGTGCTGGCTCGATTGCTCGTATATGAGCCTCCTACCATTTGATAAGACGACAGTCAGTTGCTTCTTTTCTTATTTTGGTCTCCGTTTAGTATAATAATGACTGAGCTCTTTTATTAAAATACAGCTTTTTACGCTCAGTAATAGGTTTCTAGCTTGCAGAAACAGTATGTACAGATATGTCTACTGAGTTTGAAGTAAAGAAATGTTTTTTTTCAGGTTTAGACCCCACACTACCACTGTTTACCACTGTTTACAGTAGGGAATAAAGACGCCCGCCTTGACAAGCACGATGCCCGTCATGTGGAGGTCATACACACTTGCGGAGGCTACCTGGGCTTCAGTTCACCTTTAGGACATATTGACTTCTACCCGAATGGAGGAACAAGGCAGCCTGGATGCGGGATTGATTATAGAGGTAGGTTTATCTTAACGGTAAGCATGTTATACAGTATCACGAATCTCTATGTATGTATAATTTAAACCAAATTCGTGCCCTCGCAAAGCTTCTACTATTGAAGCTAGAAACATGAAATGGTTGGACAGTAGGTTCTCAGTAGATGTAAGTTACCATTAAGGTAGGATTTTAGAAATGTTTCCTCCTGTAACGTAATACTACACGTATTGCGTTATAATATCTCGCAGGCGCTTAACGCCAGCTTAGCCAGACATCGTTCGCAATATTACCAAATATGGTCATATTCACTAGCCAAAAGCAGTTGTGAGTCATAGGCTACATCTATATAAGATGGGTGCGCGTTGTAGAATGGTCACTTTCCCTAGACATCGGAACGCTGCCGCTACACCTCGCGATTATTCTACATTCTACTTCCTATCTACTGTCCCGCTGGGGGTAAGCATATTCTAGTTGTCTGTGTGCCTATATGTTCTGTCTGTAGTATCTGTGTCTCCTAAGCATAACAGCCGATCTAGGGACCGCCTGTTCCTGACCGGTTGTTGTGTATTCTCTATGCTGTTTCCAGTTCACCCTACGGGCTACGTTCACCCTACGGGCTCACTGCACCTTACGTTCTTCCTACGGGCTACGTTCTCTCTACGGGCTACAAGCCACGAGCTGCTGGCGCCGTGCCGCTACTAGCCAACTGCCACCCAAGCCTCCGTTCCAGCCTACGAGCTCCTACAGCCAGGCCACGGACGCCTGAGCCTGACCGCTCGGCCCACATCGGCTGCACCGCCTGAGACCCGCTCAGCCTGAACGTCGACCACAGAGCTGCCTGCGCAGCGCACCTTGGCCAGCTCATCGGCGATCCTACGAGCAGCTACCCTGCGAGCGTCGGAGAGCAGCAGGAGTCTACACTCCAGCCAGCTCAGGCCAGTGCTTACCTAGTTCGGTCATACTGTATGTAAGCGGTAGTGAGACATAATAAAGAACCTGTTCAGCCTAGCAGTGTTTCTCTCGAACCCCGACATCCTACCTGAGATCCTCCGTCTCAGTGGCACCCAACTCTATTTGTCTCACTTCCAATTAATGCAGTTGTTCTTGTTTAGGAGGTCAGTCTTTGTAAACGAGGAGGTGCAGACATCAGCGAACTGGTACGTACTATCTAACTTGTGTGTATCTGTGTATTGCTGTCTATCTTTAATTTCTATTCTTGTATACCTATTATGTGTTATCTTACTATTGTCTAATTCAAATTTCAACTACCGATTCCCTACGTAACTGTTCGCAATTTGAAATAACCGTTTTTTTATTTTTGCAAGTCACTATCTATTGTCTACATTTTTACACCGAATCGTCGTAGTTTCTTTGTAAAGCAGAACTATTGCACACGGAGGGCTGTAATATACTTACGTTCTTTTCTATCATACTTATTTTATATCATCATGAGCACTAACCCTATCAAGTACTTTCTACTTAATAAGAATGAATTGGCCTACGAGGTCGCTATTCGCGGAGAGGAGCCGGCTACCTCTGTTTTAGGTTTCCGGAAGCAGCTACCTAAACTACTCGAGCTGATTCCGAATGACGAAATCCTAGAGTCAGGCCTAGACATAGCAGACGACTTCAAGGGAGCTAGCCTGTCAGTTACCGATTTAGATTCGCGAATCTCTTCCCTTAAGGAATTATACGACCACAACTTGGCGAAGCGAACTACGGCTTTGCACAACCAGGTCTACCACAGATTGGGCAGATTAGACAAATCCGAACCTAAATACGGCAAGAAAATATCCGACCTGACTGAACGCTTTCGGATGCTGTCGGCAGAGCTATCTAAGATAGAACACTCGAATGTTCCGTCGGCGGAAGTCGGAGTCACGATGACTTGCACGGATTCAACCCCTGCACAGGCAGCGTCGACTCCGGTAACTGTCCACTGTGAGCATTTGAGGGTTGGCGAACTATCGAAACTCAAATTCGACGGAACAGGCTGCGTTCGCGAATTTCTACAACGCGTGACGGAATTTAGGACGGTTAGAAATCTACCTGCCAATAGATTATTCGATTACGCGTCCGAAATTTTTACTGGTAATGCGTTACACTGGTTTCGCGGTGTTAAAAATTCCATTTCTACATGGGACGAACTAGCTAGTAAACTCACAGCTGATTTTACACCGTACGGCTATGATTATAAACTTTTAGCCGAGATTCGTAATCGTACTCAAGGGCAAACTGAGGGTATAATCATCTACTTATCAATTATGTTCCAACTTTTTGCGCGATTGTCACCGAACACGGTACTATCCGAACAGGAAAAATTAAATATATTGCTTCACAATATTAGACCGTGTTATTCTACAGTACTAGCTTCATGTACTACGGCTATAGACACTATAGACACTCTAAAAACACTATGTCTAAACTATGAGAGGTTCCAGTGTTTAAGTGCACAATTCCACGAACCTAGTTACCCTACGTCTAACACAGTAGCACCTGATTTAGCTTACATAAATAAAAAGGACACGCACGGTCACTATAATAATTCACAGTACTATAAACCGTCTAAACTAAAAAACTACGCTTCTGTCGCATCTATAAATGTCGAACCGAACGATACACCTGTGCCTAACCCGCAACACTATGATGTCAACATGATATCTAAATCAGCTGTTCCTACAAAAATAACTAATAAGAGGTGTGTATTTTGTCCGCGATGTCGTTCAACTGATCACTCACTAGGGACGTGCAAGCGAGAACGTTATCCGATATGTTTTAAGTGTGGCCTTAGGGATGTCACATTCGTAAATTGTCCTACCTGTAAAAATAAATCATTTTCAAAAAAACTAATTTATTCGGATCGTCGTTCGTCAAATAAGAAGACAAACCCTACCGTTTGTACATCTTCTAAACCTAAATATTTTGACAAGGAAGACTGGAAAAATTGGCTGAACACTCTAAAAGTGTATTTTTCTAGTCATTCTGTGGCTGCGACCCGAGATCAAAAACCTAATACTGATTTTCGACCCTATGTTAATGTAACCATTAAGAATCTACCCCTTACTGGTTTACTTGACTCAGGTTCTGCCGTGACTATATTGGGCAATAATTCTCATATAAAACTTATTTCTCAAACTAATCTCCCTTTGAATAAGTGTGACAACCCTACTATATTTTTTCGATCGGCGGGTGGTCATCGTTTGACACCGATCGGCTATATCAACATACCCACCACTTTTGAAAATAAAACTTATAACTTAAAAGCGTACGTAATTCCAGAAGTCACTAGTTCGCTAATTTTAGGTATTGACTTCTGGAAAATATTTAAATTGTTACCAAACTATATTGTTTCTTTATCTAATAATTACTCTCGTAGTAATTCCTTGCCTAATAAAGTTAATGCTACCGTGTCAGCTATTGATACTAACACTGATAACGAGACTACTAAAACCTCGGATCAGTGGTATACTACAATCTACAATGGCTGTAAAAACTCACCTACATCTTTCCCTAATTATTCTATCAGGAATGATAAATTGTACAGATATATGGTATCTAAATGTACATGGCGTAAAGTATTCGAATGGAAAGAGGTTCTACCTACCTCGGATAGATCTACAGCTATTAAAGAAAACCATTCGGAACTCGCTGCGGGTCACTTAGGTATTTTTAAAACGTATAAACGTTTAGCACAGCGTTATTATTGGCCCGGTATGCACGCCGACGTTGTTAAATTTATATCTTCGTGTGATACTTGTGTCGCACGTAAACACCAAAACAATGGTACTTTATATACACACACATACAACTTACGTCGTAAACCGGCTGGGTTTAACGTGGGTGATACTGTGTGGAAAAGATTCGACGACAAATCATTTGGCGAAAAACTAGCTCCTAAGTTTGCCAAGTGTACTATTATTGCTAAAAAGTCACCACTAGTATACGAATTAGCGGATTCGTCGGGTAAATCTATTGGCAGTTGGCACATTAAAGATTTAAAACTAATTAACTACACTGATTCCTAACCTAACTAGATTCTTTCATTGTACCTACCTGCAGTTTGAGTTTCATAGTCACTATCTACTTAGCACTGTCTACAGAAGTTCGGAGGACTTAGTTAGACGGATTTTTCTTGTCTAGACACGAAAAATCCTGCTGTACAGAGCGGGGTATTGTAACGTAATACTACACGTATTGCGTTATAATATCTCGCAGGCGCTTAACGCCAGCTTAGCCAGACATCGTTCGCAATATTACCAAATATGGTCATATTCACTAGCCAAAGGCAGTTGTGAGTCATAGGCTACATCTATATAAGATGGGTGCGCGTTGTAGAATGGTCACTTTCCCTAGACATCGGAACGCTGCCGCTACACCTCGCGATTATTCTACATTCTACTTCCTATCTACTGTCCCGCTGGGGGTAAGCATATTCTAGTTGTCTGTGTGCCTATATGTTCTGTCTGTAGTATCTGTGTCTCCTAAGCATAACAGCCGATCTAGGGACCGCCTGTTCCTGACCGGTTGTTGTGTATTCTCTATGCTGTTTCCAGTTCACCCTACGGGCTACGTTCACCCTACGGGCTCACTGCACCTTACGTTCTTCCTACGGGCTACGTTCTCTCTACGGGCTACAAGCCACGAGCTGCTGGCGCCGTGCCGCTACTAGCCAACTGCCACCCAAGCCTCCGTTCCAGCCTACGAGCTCCTACAGCCTGGCCACGGACGCCTGAGCCTGACCGCTCGGCCCACATCGGCTGCACCGCCTGAGACCCGCTCAGCCTGAACGTCGACCACAGAGCTGCCTGCGCAACGCACCTTGGCCAGCTCATCGGCGATCCTACGAGCAGCTACCCTGCGAGCGTCGGAGAGCAGCAGGAGTCTACACTCCAGCCAGCTCAGGCCAGTGCTTACCTAGTTCGGTCATACTGTATGTAAGCGGTAGTGAGACATAATAAAGAACCTGTTCAGCCTAGCAGTGTTTCTCTCGAACCCCGACATCCTACCTGAGATCCTCCGTCTCATAAGAGGTAAAATATGGGTGTTTCGAAAGGCCATTGTTTTTGCAGCTAGTAAGTACTATGAGAAGTGGAGCAACAGCTAGTCACCGATATGAGCAGGTACTTTAAGTGGAAGAACTTAGTGTGAAGTATCTCTAACCAGTTGCCGACCAAAGTTGGTGATTGTACCCACTATACATTTTGCATAACCACGTTTCTCCACAGTGAAACACAATGGAAACTCTATACGCTATAAAACTTGAAAGCGATATGCCCCTTTTGTTTTACAAACACCTAACTTCATCAAGTTGAAAGGGACGTTAAATACCGACGTCTTTACAGCGCCATAATTTTATGGGAGTGCCTTTTCTATTTAATACAACGACTTTAGTAGTGTGACAAAGTACGGTATAATTTCTTTGTTCCTATAAAATATTACCTCAAAGTAATATTTTATAGAATTGTAAAAGTAAGTAGATATTTAATTTAATTTTTAATTACAGCACTTAGATTGGACTCACCGTTTCTTTGTTAAAATCTCTCATATTAATTTATGGTAATAGTACGAGTATAAAGGGTGAAGCAAAAGTTATAAATATATCTAATGATCGTCTTGCATTGATAGTTATACTAAAAATATGGTTTAAATGTTTTAACTTCTCATATTTCAAACTTAAGATAATTATCATCATTAAAACCGATGATCGTCTTAGCGTTATCCCGGTTGCATCTTATATGATTGTATTAGCAATAAAATTTCCTAAGTATCTAAAATGATATGTGAAAATATTTGATGTTCTTGATACCTTTTTTTATTATATTTTTTTGCTACGAGGTGGAAAATCCCTTCGCATCTCCGGCTCTACGGCAAATTTTTGCCGGAGTAGTGTAGTGTAGTGCACCTAATTAAAATTTTGGCCTACTACACGATCTATAATAAAATGAAGACTACTTATTTATTATTTATTTTATTTATTCTTTATGCACAAAAATAGTACACAGGTGGACTTAATGCCTAGTGGCATTTTCTGCCAGTCAACCTTTTGGTGGTGCAGAGATAGATGAGGTAGGTGCATTAGCCTTGTGGTGAAAAATAGGATATTTATTAGATACATATTAATAATTTAGATACATATTATAAACCATAAATATACTATAAATATATATAATTATTCATAGATATGATACACACATAAATATTATACATAAATATATACATATATAAATACATAATTATGTTATAGATTATGCGAGTGATGAGCCGATTCCTTCAACTTTGCAAAGAGAAGATTCCGTACTTTCGTTTTAAATGCATGACGGTTGGTGGCCATTCTGACTTCAGGAGGGAGCCTGTTCCATAGCAGAACAACTTGGACAACAAAAGAAGAGTTTACAAAACCTGAAGTATGAGCGGGACAGTGAAGAAGTAGATTATGAGAGGAACAAAGGTTCCTCTCATGTGTGGAACATAAGTATTGGAAGTATGTTGTCAGATAAGAAGGAGGAGAAGGGGAAGTAAGAATAGAGTAGAGAGTTGTGAGAGCACGCAAACTACGGCGCTGACGAATGGGTAGCCATTTAAGATCGGAACGAAAAGTAGATACATGGTCATACTTACGAAGATTGTATATGAATCGAATGCAGTTATTGAGAAGTCGGTCATATTTGTTGAGATAGGTACTCTGCATTCAGGTCATAATAGCACACATCACCATAGTCGATTAAAGGGAAAATCAAGGCCTGTACAAGCATTGTTTTGGTTCTGATTGGCAGGAAGTTTTTGAGGCGATATAAAGCTCGAAGGATACCAGTCACTCTCTGACTGACATTCGTAACCTGTGCCTGCCAGTCGAGAGTGGAATCAATTAGCAATCCCAAGTCTTTAACCACTGAACTAAAAGGTATGATAAGACCATTAAACATGACCGGAGGCAAGCTAGTCAGGTCTAATCTCCGTGTCATGCGCTGACTGCCGACAACAATGGCCTGGCATTTAGTAGGATTTACATCCAGTCCGAATTTTTTACACCAAGCTTGAATCATACCTAGGTCTCTATTAATATCGGCTATCGCTATTGTTACATCATCCACTCTCGCCTGGGAATATAACTGCAAGTCGTCGGCGTAAAGATGGTACGAACATCGAAGCTTAGGGGTTAAGAAATTAATAAACATTGAAAATAATAGAGGAGAGAGTATGCCACCTTGAGGAACACCAGTGTTAATATTACGCCAACTCGATGAGTAGTCATCACTGCGAACTGCTTGCTGGCGTTCCTGAAGATAAGTAGAGAACCATTCCAGTGCGCCAGGCGAGATCATTAGATGGGAAAGGATTGATAGAAGGATATCGTGACTGACGGTATTAAAGGCATTCGAAAAGTCAACCAAGGCCAATACTGTGACCGTAGTCTCCTCCATGCCTGCCCTAATATCGCCAGTCACTTTAAAGAGTGCAGAGGTTGTGCTATGTCCAGGCCTAAAGCCAGATTGGAATGGACTTAATAAATTGTGTTTGTACACAAAACTGGACAGCTGTTTATTCACACAAGCCTCTAGCACTTTGGACAGGAAGGGAGGGATGGAGATTGGACGAAAATGTTGAGGAAGAGTAGGATTGGGAATTTTGGACAATGGGATAACAAAAGCCTTACGCCACAAAGAAGGGAAGGAACCATTGGCAATCGAGAAATTAACAATGTGGGATATTGGAAGGATGAGGTGGTCAAGGATAAGGGTGATCATACGACGGCTAATACCGTCACATCTCATAGCGTTGGACTTGATAGAAAGGATAACTTTCTTGATCTCACTCGGAGCAACTGGAGAAAAATCAAAAGGATCTATGTTGAGACGGGGAAGGGCAGCTAAGTGATCAATAGTGTGACGCCTGATGTGAGGGTCCAACAAAGCAGTAGAGGTGAAAAAATGGTTTAAATCCTCCAGAACAACCGTCCACTGAGGATCAGAATGTCGCTGTTTGCCAATACCCAGGGTTCCAAGGAACTTCCAGATATTGGCGGGGGAAGAGGAGTTTATGTTGTCTAGAATATGGCGGCGTTTAGCGTTACGAACCATCTGGTTACACCGATTCCTTGCAGCTTTGAAGAGGGCCCAGTTTTCTTCGCATCGATCTCTTTTGAATTGCCGGAATGCTCTATCCCGGCGCCTCATAGCCATTTTTATGCCTCTGGTTAGCCATGGAGTGGGAGGACGTCTTAATTTCACTTTGCGGACGGGGGCGTGCTTGTCGTAGATTTTTAAAATCACGTCATTAAATATAGTGACCTTATCGTCCACAGTAGCAGCTGACATCAGCTGACTCCAATCAAGTTCAGCAGCATCTCTGTGCAAACTGTCACTATCTATACGTCCAAAACAACGCCTATACAGGACCTTGGGACGGAGCTAAGGTGGCTTAAGGTTATAGGATAGGTAGATGAGATCGTGATGGGAAAAACCAGGAGCAAGAAACTGGCCATGGGATTGGACAAGGGACGGGTTGGAGGTAATTATTAAGTCTAGCCATGTGTCTACACCCTCGGTATTGTGGTGAGTGGGACCAAGCGGGAGCGCGTGTAGACTGGCTGACTCAATTAATTGCTGGAGTTTATGGGAGCGGGGGGAATTGGTGGCAAGGTCAGTGTTGAAATCGCCCATGATGATATGATGAGCGTATTCTGACCCTAAAGATTCCAGAATCGATTCGAGACTGGAGAAGTAGTTTATAGTGGGAGGACAATAGACAACGCCAAGAACAGTTTTAGCTCCATTGACTGAAACCTCGAGGAACAGATATTCTGCTGAAGCAGAAAAGTTAGACGATGAAGATAAGATGATTTTGAAGGGTAAAGAGCTACGGAGGTAAATGGCTACACCGCCTCCTCGTCTGTCCACTCTATCATTTCTGATGAGGACAAACCCAGGGAGAGAGTAGGAAGTAGAAAGTAGATGAGGTTTCAGCCAGCTCTCTGAAATCAGAATGGCATGAACGTTAGCATTATCAAAAGTAAGAAGCAGGTCGCTATAGTGGCTGGGGATACTCTGTACGTTAATGTGACACACATTTAATAGCCGAGAAGTGGTTTGATCGAAAGTACGCTTAACTAAATCACTAAGCGATTCGGTCGCTGAGCTAAAGCTGTCATTTATTGAAAAATCAGCAGAATCGTTGGCGGAGTGGAAGGAATCATCATCATCAGATAGCATAAAATATTCTATATACAAATATAATAAATAAATTTACTAATAATATATAAGTAACCAATAATTAATTGACTAATATAAGCTTTTGCTACTTATTAAAAACAGAACAGAAATAATGTAAGAATAACAAATACAAAAGAACGGAACGCAACTTACGCAACACAAGACAGACAATTATACACAATGATTCCTAGTTTCGGAACGCAACCCAATATGTCAAGTTGACATAGAAAGCTGTCAAAGGAGTGATTTTGAAGTTGATTATTCGTAAACAAACTACATTGTAACGTAATACTACACGTATTGCGTTATAATATCTCGCAGGCGCTTAACGCCAGCTTAGCCAGACATCGTTCGCAATATTACCAAATATGGTCATATTCACTGGCCAAAGGCAGTTGTGAGTCATAGGTTTATGCCTATATAAGATGGGTGCGCGTTGTAGAATGGTCACTTTCCCTAGACATCGGAACGCTGCCGCTACACCTCGCGATTATTCTAAATTCTACTTCTTATCTACTGTCCCGCTGGGGGTAAGCATATTCTAGTTGTCTGTGTGCCTATACGTTCTGTCTGTAGTATCTGTGTCTCCTAAGCATAGCAGCCGATCTAGGGACCACCTGTTCCTGACCGGTTGTTGTGTATTCTCTATGCTGTTTCCAGTTCACCCTACGAGCTCACTGCACTTGACGTTCTTCCTACGGGCTACGTTCTTCCTACGGGCTACGTTCTTCCTACGGGCTACGTTCTTCCTACGGGCTAAAAGCCACGAGCTGCTGGCGCCGTGCCGCTACTAGCCAGCTGCCACCCAAGCCTCCGTTCCAGCCTACGAGCTCCTACAGCCAGGCCACGGACGCCTGAGCCTGACCGCTCGGCCCACATCGGCTGCACCGCCTGAGACCCCGCTCAGCCTGAACCTCGACCACAGAGCTGCCTGCGCAGCGCACCTTGGCCTGCTCATCGGCGACCCTACGAGCAGCTACCCTGCGAGCGTCGGAGAGCAGCAGGAGTCTACACTCCAGCCAGCTCAGGCCAGTGCTTACCTAGTTCGGTCATACTGTATGTAAGCGGTAGTGAGACATAATAAAGAACCTGTTCAGCCTAGCAGTGTTTCTCTCGAACCCTGACATCCTACCTGAGATCCTCCGTCTCAGTGGCGCGCGACATCAGCGAACCGGTACGTACTATTTAACTTGTGTATATCTGTGTTTTGCTGTCTATCTTTAATTTCTATTCTTGTATAACTATTATGCGTTATCTTACTATTGCCTAATTCAAACAACTACCGATTCCCTACGTAACTGTTCGCAATTTGAAATAACCGTTTTTTGTTTTTGCAAGTCACTTAACTATTGTCTACATTTTTACACCGAATCGTCGTAGTTTCTTTGTAAAGCAGAACGATTGCACACGGAGGGCTGTAATATACTTACGTTCCTTTTCCTATCATACACTTCATTTCATCATGAGCACTAACCCCATTAAGTACTTCCTACTTAATAAAAATGAATTGGCCTACGAGGTCGCTATTCGCGGAGAGGAGCCGGCTACCTCTGTTTTAGGTTTACGGAAGCAGCTACCTAAACTACTCGAACTGATTCCGAATGACGAAATCCTAGAGTCAGGCCTAGACATAGCAGACGACTTCAAGGGAGCTAGCCTGTCAGTTACCGATTTAGATTCGCGAATCTCTTCCCTTAAGGAATTATACGACCACAACTTGGCGAAGCGAACTACGGCTTTGCACAACCAGGTCTACCACAGATTGGGCAGATTAGACAAATCCGAACCTAAATACGGCAAGAAAATATCCGACCTGACTGAACGCTTTCGGATGCTGTCGGCAGAGCTATCTAAGATAGAACACTCGAATGTTCCGTCGGCGGAAGTCGGAGTCACGATGACTTGCACGGATTCAACCCCTGCACAGGTACCTGCCAATAGATTATTCGATTACGCGTCCGAAATTTTTACTGGTAATGCGTTACACTGGTTTCGCGGTGTTAAATATTCCATTTCTACATGGGACGAACTAGCTACTAAACTCACAGCTGATTTTACACCGTACGACTATGATTATAAACTTTTAGCCGAGATTCGTAATCGTACTCAAGGGCAAACTGAGGGTATAATCATCTACTTATCAATTATGTTCCAACTTTTTGCGCGATTGTCACCGAACACGGTACTAACCGAACATGAAAACTAAATATATTGCTTCACAATATTAGACCGTGTTATTCTACAGTACTAGCTTCATGTACTACGGCTATAGACACTATAGACACTCTAAAAACACTATGTCTAAACTATGAGAGGTTCCAGTGTTTAAGTGCACAATTTCACGAACCTAGTTACCCTACGTCTAACACAGTAGCACCTGATTTAGCTTACATAAATAAAAAGGACACGCACGGTCACTATAATAATTCACAGTACTATAAACCGTCTAAACTAAAAAACTACGCTTCTGTCGCATCTATAAATGTCGAACCGAACGATACACCTGTGTCTAACCTACAACACTATAATGTCAACATGATATCTAAATCAGCTGTTCCTACAAAAATAACTAATAAGAGGTGTGTATTTTGCCCGCGCTGCCGTTCAACTGATCACTCACTAGGGTCGTGCAAGCGAGAACGTTATCCGATATGTTTTAAGTGTGGCCTTAGGGATGTCACATTTGTAAATTGTCCTACCTGTAAAAATAAATCATTTTCAAAAAAACTAATTTATTCGGATCGTCGTTCGTCAAATAAGATGACAAACCCTACCGTTTGTACATCTTCTAAACCTAAATATTTTGACAAGGAAGACTGGAAAAATTGGCTGAACACTCTAAAAGTGTATTTTTCTAGTCATTCTGTGGCTGCGACCCGAGATCAAAAACCTAATACAGATTTTCGACCCTATGTTAATGTAACCATTAAGAATCTACCCCTTACTGGGTTACTTGACTCAGGTTCTGCCGTGACTATATTGGGCAATAATTCTCATATAAAACTTATTTCTCAAACTAATCTCCCTTTGAATAAGTGTGACAACCCTACTATATTTTTTCGATCGGCGGGTGGTCATCGTTTGACACCGATCGGCTATATCAACCTACCCACCACTTTTAAAAATAAAACTTGTTATTTAAAAGCGTACGTAATTGCAGAAGTTACTAGTTCGTTAATTTTAGGTATTGACTTCTGGAAAAGATTTAAATTGTTACCAAACTATATTAACTCTGTTTCTTTATCTAATAATTACTCTCGTAGTAATTCTTTGCCTAATAAAGTTAATGCTACCGTGTCAGCTATTGATACTAACACTGATAACGAGACTACTATAACCTCGGATCAGTGGTATACTACAATCTACAATGGCTGTAAAAACTCACCTACATCTTTCCCTAATTATTCTATCAGGAATGATAAATTGTACAGATATATGGTATCTAAATGTACATTGCGTAAAGTATTCGATTGGAAAGAGGTCCTACATACCTCGGATAGAACTACCGCCATTAAAGAATACCATTCGGAACTCGCTGCGGGTCATTTAGGTATTTTTAAAACGTATAAACGTTTAGCGCAGCGTTATTATTGGCCTGGTATGCACGCTGACATTATTAAGTTTATATCTTCGTGTGATACTTGTGTCGCACGTAAACAACAAAACAATGGTACTTTATATACACACACATACAACTTACGTCGTAAACCGGCTGGGTTTAACGTGGGTGATACTGTGTGGAAAAGAACCTACGACAAATCATTTGGCAAAAAACTAGCTCCTAAGTTTACCAAGTGTACTATTATTGCTAAAAAGTCACCACTAGTATACGAATTAGCGGATTCGTCGGGTAAATCTATTGGCAGTTGGCACATTAAAGATTTAAAACTAATTAACTACACTGATTCCTAACCTAACTAGATTCTTTCATTGTACCTACCTGCAGTTTGAGTTTCATAGTCACTATCTACTTAGCACTGTCTACAGAAGTTCGGAGGACTTAGTTAAACGGATTTTTCTTGTCTAGACACGAAAAATCCTGCTGTACAGAGCGGGGTATTGTAACGTAATACTACATGTATTGCGTTATAATATCTCGCAGGCGCTTAACGCCAGCTTAGCCAGACATCGTTCGCAATATTACCAAATATGGTCATATTCACTGGCCAAAGGCAGTTGTGGGTCATAGGTTTATGCCTATATAAGATGGGTGCGCGTTGTAGAATGGTCACTTTCCCTAGACATCGGAACGCTGCCGCTACACCTCGCGATTATTCTACATTCTACTTCCTATCTACTGTCCCGCTGGGGGTAAGCATATTCTAGTTGTCTGTGTGCCTATACGTTCTGTCTGTAGTATCTGTGTCTCCTAAGCATAACAGCCGATCTAGGGACCGCCTGTTCCTGACCAGTTGTTGTGTATTCTCTATGCTGTTTCCAGTTCACCCTACGAGCTCACTGCACCTGACGTTCTTCCTACGGGCTCACTGCACCTGACGTTCTTCCTACGGGCTACGTTCTTCCTACGGGCTACAAGCCACGAGCTGCTGGCGCCGTGCCGCTACTAGCCAGCTGCCACCCAAGCCTCCGTTCCAGCCTACGAGCTCCTACAGCCAGGCCACGGACGCCTGAGCCTGACCGCTCGGCCCACATCGGCTGCACCGCCTGAGACCCCGCTCAGCCTGAACCTCGACCACAGAGCTGCCTGCGCAGCGCACCTTGGCCTGCTCATCGGCGACCCTACGAGCAGCTACCCTGCGAGCATCGGAGAGCAGCAGGAGTCTACACTCCAGCCAGCTCAGGCCAGTGCTTACCTAGTTCGGTCATACTGTATGTAAGCGGTAGTGAGACATAATAAAGAACCTGTTCAGCCTAGCAGTGTTTCTCTCGAACCCCGACATCCTACCTGAGATCCTCCGTCTCAACATCATTATAATAATTATCTTAATATGTGGGTGCGTTAAAAAAGTGATTTAGTAGTATATATATAGCATACAATGTAAACAAAACAAACTTATTATGTAGATAAACGTTTGAAAGTTTCTACGGAACAGTATATAAAAAATAACACTATTTACGCGGAATGTTCTTGCCGTTCCCGGTTGTTGCGGAAGGTCCAGCGTCGTCCGCGCCGCTCCCGGCGCCTGAGGAAGTGATGCACTGCGCTTTGGGGTACTTCTTCATCAGCACACCAAGCTCATCTTCGGCAATAACCTTGTGGCGGCTTCCGTCCGGCGCTTTAACGAAGATATTGCCATCTTGACTCCAACAAGATCTCATGCCAAAGTGCGACCGGGCCTTACTGAATACAGCCTGTCGCACTCTGGTTAGGAATTCTCTCACGGAAATAGATGTCCCCTTAAGAGCAGTCTTTGCAACCCAAGCTGAAGTTCTAATATCTGCTCTAGCGAACCGGACAAGGATAGGCCGCTTACTGCCTTGTTTGGAGGAACCAAGTCGGTGGCAACTACAGATGTCAGCGGATGTAGTGTCTTTCAGTCCCAGCTTGGTCTGCATAATGCCCAGGATTGTTGCAGTGCAGTTCTCCTTCTCCACCTTTGGCACACCCAAAAATAGAAGAGACTTACGTCTACGTCGGGTCTCCACCATGTCGAGCTGTTTGTGACACTCTTGGATTTGTTGGCGTAGTAGGCCCAGCATATTGAAGACCAGCTCACGGAATGCCCGAAATTCTTCTGCAACCTTTGCTACTGTGTCTTTGGCTGAGCCTCCACTATTTAACTGGGCTTCGAGTGCAGCCATTCGCCTTGAAAAGCTGTCTTCCAGACCCTTCTGTATGGACTCAATCTCTTGAAGCTGCGACATAGTGCTTGTGAAAGTGTTTAAAATGTGATGATGTGAGGTTTGCTGGCGGGCGGTATGTACTAACACTTAATAGTTTAGTGTCATAAACACTATCTTAGTTAGAGGCAGATAATAATAGCAGTAATTTACTATTTTTAAGATCTACAACTCAGATTTGCTATATTTTTTAAATAAATAAAAATTACAAAATCGCAAAGATGTGTTAACGTTTTTACGCCTACCGCCGAAAAAAAAAAGTTATATTACCTGGTAACTTATATTACCTGGCTTCGTGTATAAATGTTATTTACTCATAGCTCATATACAATTATGCTTCTCCGATTTTCAGCTGCTCAGCTAGTTAATTTGAATGGGAAAACGGCATATTTAATACGAAAAAAAAACAATTGATTTTATTTAAGAACATAACGAGCAAAAAAATTGAAAGCAAGTAACATAACTGTACTTTATTTATTAATGTTACAAATAACATATATATATATATATATATATATATATATATCTATATATATATATATATAACAAAATAAAACTACCTATGCAACTATCTAACTATCCTAAACTAAACCAATAAAACTAAATAAATAATAATACCAAAATAGACGAGAAGAAACGAAAAACGCAAACTACGCGGCCACGGCGTCAAAAAATTACTCCGCAACGCTCTCGGCTGGTAGCGTGCCCAGAAGACTGGCAGCATTGTCACGTTGTATGGCAATGCTGCCATACAACGTAACATAACATAACGTACTATAATTAAAATTAAATATCACTCTGTATATTGTGCATAGTAATGTCACTGAATATAAACTATTAATTGCATTAAGGTTAGTGCATGAATATAATTGAGCTGGTTAGTTTGTAATTAGATGTTAAATAAATGTCATCTGAATAGCTGAAATTCGTTTTCAGCAGCAGTCTGGACAGCTATTTAAATTATAATATGATTTATATTACATGTGTGTGAAAACGAAATGCTCTATGTTTCACTGGAGCTTTGATTTGATCTTTTTAAGATTTCTTAGTAAACTACAAGGTTATAGTTTCGCCATGTCCGTCCGTCCATCTGTCCGTCCGTTTTACGCGAAAACTTAAAGTACTAGTATAAAAAGGCTTTACGGAATGCGGCTTGGTTGCATACGCTTTAAGACAGCTTGCCATTGTGCGTGATATTGCGGGTTTATCACGCTACCTGCCACGCACCGCGTACCGAAGCTTCAGTCGTTGTGGGCCTTGAAATTTGAAGATGGCATCAACGTACGTGACGTTTCAAAATGTAAAGACAAAGGGCACCGTACCGGTTCTTTGAAGATACTGACTCACGGTGGATCAACCACTACGGACACCTCTGCGTTAACACAGAAAAAACCCTTTTCTTGGCGCGTGGATCCGCAATATTTTGCAACATAAGCAAGCCAGCTTTTGAGCTTAACGATATTAGTAAGCAGCAGTGACGTCTGCTATTAGAAGCAAAAACTAATTTTATTTTGAAATACATTCAAGCTTAGAAACCAGGCAGCTAATCAACAATAATTATTAAATTCCATCATAACACTATGGCTAATTATTTTCACACACATTTTATGGTTGAGTATAAGGCTAACATAAGATATAAATTCTTTCCCTGTTGTTTGCTAAGGACCCCTTAAAAGTAGAGATCAAAATATTACACACACTAATTGCAAATGTGTTTATTCTTGTGTGATTTCAGGTCTTTGCGCCCACAATCGTGCTCATATGTTCTTCTCGGAGTCCATCATATCGAATACACCGTTCACGGCAGTCAGGTGTAGGTCCTACGACGAACTGTACTATACCGGGTCTTGTAAAGGCACCGGTGAAAAACTTATAATGGGAGGCTTTGACATACATTATGGGTAAGTTTCGTAGTAATTACTCAGTTCTACTTAGCAAGAATAAGCGCTTCATCATGTTGCTCGTCTAGTAACCAAATAATAATAAGTAGGACCTAAATTCTGCAAGGCGTGGCAAGGCGTGACAAATATAACGAGCTGATTTTTAAAATGGCAAATAGTCTTGTGCAATTTTCATAATCTACTTAACTAAAAAGTAATCTGAGAGAGCTGTTCGATTCGGTCCTTTCTTAGTGTTCTTCATTTGCATATTCCGAGTACTGTACTTCTGCAGTCTGCAGTATACAAAAGTAGTTCCTGTCGTGATCGGTCTTTATAATGTAAGTATAGAACCAAATGTAAAACGTCTCAGTCTATAAGACTCTTCATTCATCATCATCATCATCAGCCCTTTATACTGTCCCACTGCTGGGCACGGGCCTCTTCTCACTATGAGAAGTGTAAGGCCCTGCTAACCCTCACTTGGCCGCTGGCCAAGTGAGGGCCAGCGGCCAAGTGAGGGTTGGCAGACTTCACAGGTATTTTGAGAACATTATGAAGAACTCTCAGACATGCAGGTTTCCTCACGATGTTTTACTTCACCGTTTAGCAAGCGGTAATTAACAATTTAATACGCACATAACTCCGAAAAGACTTGGTTACATACATTATAATAGATCTGTTTAACAGTTTTCCTACAAAGATTACATACTTATTAAATCCGAAACATTTTTGTAAACGTAGAAACCTACTGCGTCAATATTGTAATTAGTTCGCGAATTAGGATGGGTGGGTAAGTTAGTGCTTAATCGCTGCACGAATAGATTTGAAGTGATTATTTATAGGTTTGACTTGTGACATTGTGTAAGGGCGCTCCGTCCAAGTGGGTTTCCACTGAGAGCTAATTAAAAATAAGTTTGAACGAGTTGAGAATACGCTTATGGGATTCCGTACAAAATCTTTCCATATATATTTACAAATACAATATTACGGCAATAGGCTCGCCCCTTATTACGTGGGACTAAAGTATATCTGGCGAAAAGTGGGTGTAGAAATACACCTCTGCCTACCCCTTCGGGGATAAAAGGCGTGACGATATGTATGTATGTACGTAAATACAATATTATAAATTCCAAAATTGCTCTGTTTATTTTATGTATTCATGACGAAACACATGACTCAATATGGATGTCAGGCTGAGTAAAAATATGTGATTGTGCTCTAAAGATATCCATTTAACAAATAAAATACGTCTTTTTATATTTTTTTATTGCTGCTGGTGGCAGACGAGCGAACGGCCCATCTGATGGTAAACGGTAACCGCTGATGATGGACTTCGCTAATGTCAGAGTATGCATAGCAAAGCCGCTGCCTACCCCTACCGTGAAAGTAATGCTCTCTTTAAATCTCGTTTTAAGAAGGACAAGTCATAGCGCTCGGGAAACACCGCATATTCCATTTCTTTATAAAAGGAATTTCTAAAATCAATTTATAAGAGCGAATAAATAAACTTAGGTGGTTTAAAATTAGAAAACTAAAATATTAAGCTCCTGTTTAAAGAATTTTTTGGATACTGATTAATAGTGAAAGTAGCTCTATTATAGCCGATGTGCTTGCAAGCATATTAAATGTAGATATATCCATCAGGCGTAGTCATAAGGTACACCGAGTTTTGCATTATTAGACAAATTATATCGCTGTTAGCGAATCATCTCATATTAACAAATATATTTCGTTTTATTTTATATTAATTCTAGTAGACGGCACTAATTAACTTGACACCTAATTATATCGATGTTGTTCAATAAAAGTGTTACTAAATCATCACTTACACTAAACCATCATTCAAGTAGAATTTGATATTTAATCATCCTCTTAGCGTTATCCCAGTTTCAATCTGGGGTCCGCTTTCTAGTCTATTAATATTAGCTTTTCCACAGAGCGACTGCCTGTCTGACCTCCGCAACCCGAAGGGCTAGCGATATTCCATGGTTTAGACTAGTGTCAGTTAATTTAGAAGGTACTGACGCCTTGTAACGACAGTCAAAGATCTTCATGACAACCGGGACCGACGGCTTAACGTGCTCTCCGAGGCACGGGACAAGCGATAATTAACAATTCAATACGCACATAACTCCGAAAAGTCATTGGTGCGTGCCGTGGATTCGAACCCGATACCCTCTGCATGGCAGTCTGTTGGTATATCCACTCGGCTATCGCTGCCAGAATTTGATATTTAATATACCAATTAATAAACATTTGAACTGTATTATATCTAAAGTATTCATTCATTTGCATTAAACATTCGCTGTAACAACAAAAGAAAGTTATTTTAAGTATTCATGAACACGGTTAACTTTCGTCGCTTCAATGTTTAATTAAACAAAGAACACTCGTTTGTTAGGCAGTAACAACATTAGCTTAAATCTTGGAGATGAACACTCATTGTTTCGTTTCAGGAAGGATGGTATTTACTACCTCAGGACAAATGCAGAGAAACCCTACGCACTAGGGGACCCGGACGGTGGCCCAGCATGAATTACTATAAAAAATTAATACCCTGCTTTGCCAACTTCGCCTATAAATTAAATTTTCAAAGAAATTGTTACTGAGTGGTCCGTTTTTATTCGCGACCGGTGCGGTCCGGTGGCCTTTCATTAACTGTGTGGCTCTAATTTCATATAACACCACCTGACGTGAACACACTGTTTATTACTTCTATTTGAATAACTGCTCAAATAAATACTTATATGAAATTACCATTTAAGAATAAAAAAGCAGCATTTACAGACTTAAAGAACTGCTCTTTAAACGAGGTCTTTTAAATAGAATTTGATTCAGAATTAAAATATCCATGTTCCAAAAGCTTATTAAATGTTTTCGAAGAGTTCTTTATAATCGAAAATCGTTAATATCGCATATTAATTGCTTTCACTGAAATTAATTTAACGCAATACAGAGAAATGTAATTCCTTCGCTTGAAAAATATTGTACTGTACATTACGCATCAAAGCAATATTTTGCAGTCTACTTCAAACATTATTGGGTTTTGTTGCTATTAATATTTATTATGTGACTTGAAATAGCATTTTTAAGCAGCACGTTTTATATAAAACATAAGTATGACGAGAGTTTTAATTTATATGAGAAGTTGATTTTGTTGGCTAATCTCCAAAAGTCGGGCTACAACAATTTGTTACTTTAAATGAAAATTAATTCGAGCCGCGCCCGTTTGTTTGTTGCGAATTAAATGAAAATTTTATTTTCACCACAGCAGCTCAAACATGCCGCTTTTGCTGCGTGGCAACAGTGAACAAAACGCGATTTTGATTCGAGCGTGAGGCAAAGTAGCTTTTTAATTTTTCAATCTTCAGTGCCACGAATTGACATTGTTCAGGCAACAAAACAGTTGAAACATTCGAATTTTACTATGCTCTGTCTCTTTCACATGCATATAAAAAGAGAGTGAAAAACAAACACCTTCGAATTCGAAATTCGATTTTGGAATTCGACCTCAAAGAAAACACCTTCGGAAACGCAAATAAAAAAAGATATTTGTAAAAAAGAAATTACATACTTTTTTTAAAATGTTTTTGTTTATATGTTTAATTTATTATTGGATTTAAATAAAAATAAGTCTAATTAATAGTATAAAATTGGTATGTAACCAATACATTTTTATTTGGAATTACAACAATGATACATTGATTGAAAAATAAACATCAGGGACGCGGTATTGAAACGTGATTTAAAAAAGTAGCGGTAATAAAAATTTCGGTGATGCTGGTACAGTATAGCGTAACGTGTTAAATTATATTAATACCTATGTAAAATAATCTATTAATATGAGTGAAACTAGCGATGAAGAGTGTACTTTAACACCAGAAGAGTTAAATCAACAAGTGATTAATACAGAATTCAATCTATTCCTGTTCATTTCTATGTCTCCTAAGTAATATGTGTTCTCACTGCTGTGGTAAAAAAATATGTGTGCTACACGAGAGCAAAGTTTTTTGTATCTCGTGCTATTGAGACCCTCACTACGCTCAGGATTCTAACTTTGATTCACTCACTACGCTCGTGAATCAATCATAGAATCCTTCGCTTGCTCGGGACTCAAAATCAGCACTCGAAACAAAAAACAACTTTGCTCTCTTGTTGCACAAATAACTATTTGTCACTGCGCCTGCGGTCAAACTTAATTCCTATTTACAGTTGTGTAAAAATAAGAGCATTGGGACCTTAAAAAAAGCACTGGAATTATTTTAGTTTCATCCATGTGAAGGATCTACATATGTTGGGTACATATGTAGATCCTTCACATGGATGAAACTATTATCGTTTTTCTTCTAATTAATAGCAACACGCGTATATTGAAGATTTTTTGTCCATTAAACGTGCGTATAATTAAATACCATGTATACATACAGGGTGTCACAAGACCCATCACCAAGCCGAAGTCTACTCGTTGTGGACATCATGCCAAGTCATACTAACCAAAAATAATACCTGGGAAACGACTTTTTTTTTTAATTTTTCACTTTTTCAAGCCGCTATAAAAATGCGCGCGTGCAATTTTCGAAATACCCACTAATCCATCGGTGCATAGGACATCTATAGAACAGGTTGGCGGGGTAAATGCATCGATTTTGTACCTAATTACAAAAATTCCATAGTAACTTTGAGCCTCAATATCTCCTGAGTCAGTAACTTCCCAATATAAGTCTTATTTGTGCAAAAAAAAAAAAATTATGTAAATTAATAGTAGATGTTTGTCGGAAGCGTTGTCACAGAAAAGTGTCAGAATAATCTAAATTTGGGAAAAAATCGCAGATAGTATGTAACGTATGTCCGGTACTTACCGCGTTGCGTCACAGTACCGCCCATACGCTCGGCCAATCAGAGAAAGCCATCGTCCGCACTCGCAAAGCCTGACCAAATATGGTCATAAACGGACTCTCAGCCTGATGGAGGGCCCGGTATATAAAGGGGCCGATAGAGAGGCCGGCACCGCTACTCTAACGTCGCTTCTACTATAACTAAGCGTACCTACTGATCCTACGTCGTATTTACGTGTATCCTGGTCCCAGCTACGGGTTCCAGGTTCACGTTAAGACTCCGGCTACGCTCCTAGACCGCTACACTTTCCTGCATCGCCTTCGGCTTCACCTCTGGCGAAGAGTCTGGCCTGCCCTGCTCATCGTACTCACACCGCCGGCGTCAGCCAGCTGAGCCAACGTCAGCGAGGGCCTGTACCGCTACGCACAGCCTTCGAGCAGCCTGCCTACACACTACCGGAGGGAACAGCGTGGGAGACTACAGCCCTTAGTGTTCAGGCCAGTGTCGTGTTGTTGGTCGGTCATACTCGTGGCAAGGGAAGTGAGACGATACTCTGCAATAAACGCATCTAAAACCTCTACTGCGTTTTTACTACCAGAACCCGATACAGTGGCGCCTACGTGGGTTATTGTCTCGCTTTCCGTGCTCGAGTTCTCATCTAGCAGGTCTCCATCATTGTAAGCGAGCAGGTGCGGCTACAGCGAACCGGTACGTATAGTTGTACTAATTGCCTACCTTTTAGTGTAACTACCTACTACGTACTAGTTCGCAAATTTGAATCTAACGTTTTTCTAATTAGTCCTAACGGTCGAATTTTTACGCCTAATCGTAAAGTAGTCCATTTGTAAGGGCGGAACGCTTGCGCACTAAGTGTAGTGTGTAGTGTATACTTACGCGGTTATTCATACACCATGGGCTCACACCCCATAAAATACTTCCTGCTTAACAAGAACGAGTTAGCTTACGAGGTCGCGATTAGAGGTGAGGAGCCGGCTACCTCTGTCCTAGGTCTGCGGAAGCAGCTCCCTAAATTACTGGAAGCCATTCCAAATGATGACATTTTGGAGTCGGGTCTAGCCATAGCGGTGGACTTCGAGGGCGCTAGCGAGGCCGTCTCTGAGCTGGCCAAGCGACTAAATTCGTTATCTGCCTCTTACGACGCGAACCTAGCTAAGAGGTCTACCGCACTGCACAACCACTTATACCATAGACTCCGTAGGATGGAACGTCCTACGGCGTATTGCAAACGTATTACCGAATTGTGCAGCCGGTTCGACAAGCTCTCGGCGGAGCTGTCCGCCATTGAGCAATCAGCTGTTCGCTCAGCTGATGCTGTGGCAGAGGTCCAACCTGCGCCGTCTACCTCGACGCAGGCAAGGTTAGCCCCAGTATTGTATTGCGAGCATTTGAGAGTTAGCGAACTGTCTAAGCTAAAATACGACGGTACGGGATGCGTCCGAGCGTTCCTACAACGCGTAACCGAATTCCAAACCGTGCGTAATCTACCTTCCACTAAAATTTTATCATATGCCTCCGAAATTTTCTCCGGTAACGCACTTCACTGGTACCGCGGCCTAAAAGAATATTTCACTACATGGGAAGAACTCACCACTAAATTAATAGACGATTTCACACCGTACGATTATGACTACCGGTTATTAAATGAAATCCGCCGACGTACTCAAGGTGCTACCGAAACTATAATTATTTATCTCTCGATAATGAATCAGCTGTTCGCTAGGCTGTCTCCGTCAAAGCGATTGTCCGAACGCGAAAAGTTAGACATCCTATTGCATAACATACGTCCATGCTACTCACTAGTGCTAGCTCCGTCAATATCTTCAATAGACAGTATAGCAACACTGCAGACGTTATGTTTAAACTACGAACGGATGAAATGTTTGAACTCTCAATTCCGCGAACCGTATTATAATAACGACACGTTGGCACCAGACCTAGCTTACAGTCACAAACCTAATAACCGAGCGCGTAATAATTCCTACAATAATTATCCCGTTGCTACTATAGAGGGTACGTCCGAATACACTGTGAACAACGAACCTAGCAAACCTAAGTCTAAACCTAGCTCTGTCGCTCTAGTCACGTCCAAGTACTGCCCGCGCTGCCGAATCAATGATCACAGTTTGAATGAATGCAAACGCGATCGCTTCGCAATTTGCTTCAAGTGCGGCTGTAGGGATGTGACATTCCCTAACTGCCCGAACTGTAAATCGACGAAACCAAAAAACTAGTTGGTCAGGGTCGGGGCGTGTCAAAATCTAAATTAGGTTCTACAACCTATTCAACCAATTTTGACAAAGATGATTGGAGAAATTGGCTAAACACTCTAAAAGTGTATTTCTCTAGTTATTCCGTCGCCTCGATCCTGGATAATAAACCTAAAAATGACCTACGGCCCTATGTTAACGTAACGATTAACAGTTTACCTATTTGTGGATTGCTCGATTCCGGTTCAGCCATTACAATTCTAGGTAACAACTCCCATCTGGAGGTAATTACTAAAATCGGGTTAGAAATACAGCAGTGTCACAACACTAATTCCATTCGGTCCGCGGGTGGAAATATATTGTTGCCGCGCGGTTTTATCAACTTACCCACTACTTTTAATAATCAAACCCACTTATTGAAAGCTTATATTATTCCAGAAGTTACAAGTAATTTAATTTTAGGCATCGATTTCTGGAAACTATTTAAATTACTGCCTAACCATATCGCATCCGTATGCATGTCTAAAACATTGCCGTGTAGTGTGTTAGGTGAAAATAAGCTAAGTAACACGAACGTATTGCAATCTTTTAGTGAGTTGAGTGAGTCACAACAGAGAACGGCTAAGTTAATTATAAAGCAATACGAGTCGATTTCTACTGAAAAAACCGGTTTAGGACGAACTCACTTAATAGAACATGCAATAGACACTGGCGATTCTGCGCCGATACGCCAAAGATATTATAGGTTACCGCCGGCGAAATTAAAAATAATTATTGACGAATTAGACGAAATGCTTGCATTGGGAGTGGTAGAAAAATGCGAAAGTCCGTGGTCGTCACCGATTTTACTAACGCCTAAGAAAGACGGTAAACTAAGGTTTTGTTTAGATAGTCGGAAACTTAATTCTATTACTAAAAAAGACGCGTACAAACTACCTTACGTATCCGAAATTTTAGACAACCTTAGGAACGCTAGATATCTAAGTAGTATAGACTTATCTAAGTCCTTTTGGCAGACGCCTCTTCGCGAATGTGATCGTGATAAGACTACGTTCTATGTGCCTACTAGAGGAACATTTAGATTTGTGACTATGCCGTTTGGTTTAACGAATGCGCCTGCGACACAACAGCGTTTGGTGGATCACTTGTTTACGAACAGTCCTGAGTTCGAAAACTCTGTATTCGTTTTTTTAGATGATATCGTGCTTATATCGCCATCCTTTAATGCTCATGTGTCACTATTAAATAAAGTATACGAAAAATTAAAATCGGCCAACCTTATTACCATCAACTTGGAAAAATCTAAATTCTTCCGTAATGAATTGAAGTACTTGGGCTACGTAGTAAACTCTAAAGGATTACAAGTAGACCCATGTAAGGTGGAAGCCATTCTTCAATATGCTACGCCTAAGAATAAAAAAGAGGTCAAAAGGTTCTTAGGCATTGCATCATGGTATCGGCGATTTATACCTAATTTTAGTACTATTGCCGGTCCTCTGAACAAACTTACCTCTACCGGTAAGAAAGCCGCACCATTTCAGTGGTCGGTGGAAGCTGATAACTCGTTTTGTAAACTAAAACAATTGTTAAGCTCCGCACCAATATTATCGTGTTCCGATTACGAGAAACCTTTTCAAGTTCACACAGATGCGAGTGCGAGCGGCATCGGTGGGTTACTTACACAAGAAATAGATGGCGTGGAACTACCTATCGCTTACATGAGTAGGTCACTAAATGCACAGGAACAAAACTACAGTATAACAGAACGGGAGACATTAGCAGTTCTAACAGCCCTCGAATATTGGCGCTGTTATTTAGATAACGGGTTAAAGTTTGTTGTGTATACTGACCATTCCGCACTGAAATGGTTCCTAAACTTGAGCAACCCGACTGGTAGATTAGCTCGGTGGTCGGTTCGTCTGTCAGCCTTCAACTTCGAAATAAAGCATCGGCGCGGTGCGGATAATATTATAGCCGATGCGTTATCACGATCCCTACCTGTAAATATAATTAACGCGAATAATAATAACGTGAATGACCCTAATGTTAACACTGATCAATGGTATTCAGCCACCTACAATGGTTGTTTATCTTCGCCTAATGACTATCCAGACTATTCTATTAAAAATAATAAATTATATCGTTTGATTAAATCTAGGTATATGCTACGTAAGGAGTTCGAATGGAAAGAAGTACTACCTTCTTCTGATCGAAATAATGCCATATTAGAGAACCATGCCGAACCCACTTCGGGTCATTTCGGTATATTTAAAACTTACAAGCGCTTAGCACTGCGTTACTATTGGCCCAAAATGCGCGATGACGTAGTTAAGTTCATAAATTCTTGCGACACTTGTATCGCGCACAAACATCAGAACCACGCACCATTGGGAACCATGGGACGACCCAAAGTGTGTTCACGACCCTTCCAAACCATTAGTGTAGATTTGGTGGGGCCACTACCCGTCACAAGAAAACAAAACGCCTACATCTTCGTAGTAACTTGTCATTTTAGTAAATACTGTCTACTTTTTCCTATCAGGCGCGCAACTGCTGAAATAATAACTAATATTTTGGAAGAAAAAATATTTTTAGTTCATGGTATACCATCTACAATTATATTGGACAATGGTAAACAGTTTGTCAGTGCTACTTTAAAAGCTATGTTGCGCAAGTACAAAATCCCTAATCTTCATTATACTCCTAAATATTCCCCACATGTCAATACGGTCGAACGCTATAATAAAACCATTGGTTCTACCTTAGCGGCGTTTGTAGGAAATGACCAGAGATTATGGGACACTCTCGTACCTAAGGTGCAGTTTGCATTAAATACTGCAGTTAATGAAGTCACGGGCTATACACCTAGTTTTTTAGTCTATGGACGTGAACTAGTTCCATGCGGCTCACACTATGTCGACACAGACGCTGATGATATAGTATACATACCTAGGGACGATTACGCAGAAAACATAGGTCACTTATCAGGCATATTTGACAAAGTTCAGGCACTCCTCATTCAAGCTCATGCTAGGAATTCCCAAACGTATAATTTACGCCGTAAACCAGCTGAGTTTAATGTGGGAGACACTGTGTGGAAACGGACTTTTTATCAGAGCGACAAGGATAAGTCCTTCTGTAAGAAACTAGCCCCTAAATTCGTGAAGTGCACAGTGATGAATAAAAAGTCGCCTCTCGTTTACGAGTTGTCGGACGCGTCTGGAAATTCTATTGGGTTTTGGCACATTAAGGACCTAAAACTTATACACTATGGTGCCTAACTATTTGTTACAAACCGTAGAAGACTTTCCCTTCCTTCTCTCTATATGCCGTCTTAGCTTGGACAGTAGCGGACTCATAGACCTAACGCAGCTAGTCGGATTTTCCTTGTTAGCCACGTAAAATCCTCTCCTAAGGCGGGCGCTATTGTAACGTATGTCCGGTACTTACCGCGTTGCGTCACAGTACCGCCCATACGCTCGGCCAATCAGAGAAAGCCATCGTCCGCACTCGCAAAGCCTGACCAAATATGGTCATAAACGGACTCTCAGCCTGATGGAGGGCCCGGTATATAAAGGGGCCGACAGAGAGGCCGGCACCGCTACTCTAACGTCGCTTCTACTATAACTAAGCGTACCTACTGACCCTACGTCGTATTTACGTGTATCCTGGTCCCAGCTACGGGTTCCAGGTTCACGTTAAGACTCCGGCTACGCTCCTAGACCGCTACACTTTCCTGCATCGCCTTCGGCTTCACCTCTGGCGAAGAGTCTGGCCTGCCCTGCTCATCGTACTCACACCGCCGGCGTCTGCCAGCTGAGCCAACGTCAGCGAGGGCCTGTACCGCTACGCACAGCCTTCGAGCAGCCTGCCTACACACTACCGGAGGGAACAGCGTGGGAGACTACAGCCCTTAGTGTTCAGGCCAGTGTCGTGTTGTTGGTCGGTCATACTCGTGGCAAGGGAAGTGAGACGATACTCTGCAATAAACGCATCTAAAACCTCTACTGCGTTTTTACTACCAGAACCCGTTACAAGTATTAATATAGGATTGAGTCTAGTTTTATACTTGGCCCCTCTTTTGTTATAAGGTGTAAGTACTATGTATAGCTTTATTACCATTTTATTTAATATTGATAGAAAACAAAGAGTGTATAAGACGAAGAGTGCTATTTTATGTGTAATTTTAATTTAATGAAAACCTGCCTAAGCTTTTGATCGCCATTCCAAAGTCGTGTACCTATAGTTGGCAAGCCAAGATAAACCTAGCACACTATGTGTAGGCTGCATTTTGGTTTGACACCCTGTCTGCAAGGTTTCTCTTAATTTGTTCCCAAAAAAAAAAAAATTACCAAATAATGCAGCGGATCCATACGAGATCGCCTGCCTGACAATATAAATCATCATCATCAGCCTGTATCATATGAGTTCATTAGCGTGAAATAGGAGAACCCTATGTCCAGCAGTGGATAAAATGAATGGAATAGCTGATCTTTTGCGCAATTTCGGCAATGTCTTAATTTAATAACCAGTACCATCAGCCCCTAAAAGCTGGTACCCATATAGTCAAGGGCAGCGCGGCGAATTTTCTACCGTCAAACTATGACCGACAGTGTACTCATTTTAAATAATGTCCACAATCAATTCACTAAACAATGTTTATAAAACGCACGCATACACACACTAAACTATTATGTGATAATTGATAATGGACTACGAGCAAAAAATAAGAACAACGTCAATAATAGTTTGAGAGCGAAAAATGCTTTCCGCTGCATTTCGCTATAGTTTTTCATACACCAGCCCTAAGAGGTTTGTTTTATGCTAAAATAAACTTTGTGTAAACGATAATGGCGCGGCGTTCAAAAGGTTAACTTTAGTTATGCTGTTGCCAATACTGTAAGATTCATGATACATCAGTTTAAGGAAATAAATGGCTTTAGCATAATATCTTTGTTTATTTACACAAATTGAATGTGCATTCGGCCGACTAGATCTGAAATAACTGTATGCGCTTCGCTCGTGTGAGCGCGTTAAAGTTTTCTTTCGTGCATTAACCTTTTGAACGCCAGAGCAAAAACACATGAACCTGCCCTCAACGCCAAGCCACAAATTTCGCGCAAATACCTACCTACCTATAAAATAGGGATACTACATCGATATTTAATTGTATTTTTATTTTCGTCTCCGATTTCAGAATATAATGTCCTTGTAACATTGAAATTTAATTCCTAATTACACTTCCTCCTACTATAGTTATACATAATTTACAGAGTTGTATAACACCGTAATAACAGTTATGAGACGACAATATAATTAAATGTAATAACTATAGGCACAACACTAGTCTTTATCTGCTGTCTTCTATTTGTGACCATGGCGTGGACGGCCCGCCATTTGTATGACTATTTCGCTTCCGAAATAAGGATGTAGCAACGTAAATCTCGCTTATCGATGAGTTCCCGTACCATATTATTTTAAAATAAATAAAACGGTTTTTTTTAATTAGGTACATTTATAATCTTTATAATTCCGAATGTTCAAACAGTTTAAGTATATGTATCAGTATAGGCACATGAGAAGATAAACGGAACAGAGACACAGCTTCATACAACAGCGCGAATCGGTTGCACTACTACGAGCACGCGGCTTAAGTGTGCGTGACCACTGGCCGCTTGTCGTGT
The DNA here is from genome assembly GCA_944739405.2 of Euclidia mi. Taxonomy (NCBI): domain Eukaryota; kingdom Metazoa; phylum Arthropoda; class Insecta; order Lepidoptera; family Erebidae; genus Euclidia; species Euclidia mi. The sequence goes on from OX123189.2 coordinate 36,145,812, forward strand.
ACGCGGCGAGAGTGGATAGAACCGGTTTACGTAGGCACAGGCAGTTGACAATCTTAGGGTTATTACGACGCACGTTGTTTGTATTGTACGTGGCAAGTTTTAATATTTTAATAAAGTCTCATTTGAATCGGTTCAGCCATTCCAGAGATTAACCCGGACCAACAGACAGACAGACAGACAAAAATGTTAAAAAGGATTGTTTTGGACTAAGAATCGTGTAACTAACTATATGCACTTGAAAACCATAGTTATTTTGAAATCACAGACAGAAATTCAATTTTATTTATATGTATAGATGAGTTGAATAAGTAAAGACTTGTTATCACGACAACAGCGCCAACTACCGGGTCAAATTGTAGCCTATATATAGCGCTATGAAGTCCTCAATCTGGTAGTGGAAGTCTCATTAGAATCGGTTCAGCCGTTGCAGAGATTACCCCGGACAAATAGAAAGACAGACAGACAGACAGATAGACAGACAGACAGACAAAAATGTTAAAATGGGTTGTTTTGGACTTAGAATCGTGTAACTAACTATACATACATACATACATAGACTCACGCCTGTTTCCCGGAGGGGTAGGCAGAGACTACGGAACGCCATTTGCAACGATCCTGACATACCTCACTTGCTTCACTCACTCCCATCAAGTTTCTCATGCATGCTCTTCTGTTAAGGGTACTTCTGACTTGTCCTTTTTTCAGGATGTCTCCAATCTGGTCAGAGAACGTCCACCTAGGTCTTCCCCTTTGTCCTGTTCCATTCACACTTGCCTTATATATCTTCTTTGTCAGTCTATCGTCATCCATCCTCTCCATGTGCCCAAACCATCTTAACTAACTATATGCACTTGAAAAACCATAGTTATTTTGAAATCACAGACAGACACTTCAATTTTATTTATATGTATAGATGAGTTGAATAAGTAAAGACTTGTTATCGCGACAACAGCGCCAACTACCGGGTCAAATTGTAGCCTATATGTAGCGCTATAAAGTCCTCTACCTGGTAGTGAAAGTCTCATTTGAATCGGTTCAGCCGTTCCAGAGATTACTCCGGACCAACAGACAGACAGACAAAAATGTTAAAAAGGGTTGTTTTGGACTTAGAATCGTGTAACTAACTATATGCACTTGAAAACCATAGTTATTTTGAAATCACAGACAGACACTTCAATTTTATTTATATGTATAGATGAGTTGAATAAGTAAAGACTTGTTATCGCGACAACTACCGGGTCAAATTGTAGCCTATATGTAGCGCTATAAAGTCCTCTACCTGGTAGTGAAAGTCTCATTAGAATCGGTTCAGCCGTTCCAGAGATTACCCCGGACAAACAGAAAGACAGACAGACAGACAGACAAAAATGTTAAAAAGGGTTGTTTTGGACTTAGAATCGTGTAACTAACTATATGCACTTGAAAAACCATAGTTATTTTGAAATCACAGACAGACACTTCAATTTTATTTATATGTATAGATAATGGTTGTTTATTAAAATCAAAATCAAAATCAAAATCATTTATTCATCTAGGTCACAATGTGACGCTTATGAACGTCAATTTTAAAATTAAATTACTTAATGCTTCTACATTTACATTTACTGCCTCGTTCGCAAAGCAATAGGTAGAGCCACGAGAAAGAACGGGCAATAAAACTCGAGGCCACTCTTTTAAATCGCCAATATTATGGTACATATTTTCATTTTTGTAAGGAGCTGCAACTGTTACACATTGTACTAAATTACTTGTAGATAGTAATCAGTTACAGACATAATACTTAAGCAATTAATGTAGTTACTAAATGATGTGTTTTAGTTAGCCTTCCAATGCGAATATTGTGTAACAGGAGCATCCACTTACGACTTATAATGTATACAACTCGTGACCATGTTCAGAACTATGGTGGAAATGTATGTTATTATTATTGTACTGTGTGTATGAATAATACTAGTATGGTATTGCGGGTGGATGAATGTTACGAGCAAGTATAACGGTCTACCCGCTTTCTTACTCGTTTTTTGCGTACAACATCACTGCCACTGTTTTCACTATCGCACTGTACCCGATCACGAAATACTACACTCACTACGTCAGCTCGCGGTTTGACTTTTTTATTTTCACGGATTTTAATTAGACGTACCACTGGATGCCAGATACTCGACAGTTGAAACCCATCCTCTCTATTGCAATTTCTGAAATTTTTAATTTCAATAGCTTCCCTAACCATTCGGGGTATGTAGTGGCGTTCTGTCAAAAGCACCTGAGGGTTATGTAACTCAATCCAGTGGTTGGTACCCGATTAGGAATTTTGACTCGTTATAATTCTTAAACTACTAGTTCAAATTGAATGAAATTTGAAATACACCATGTTTGTACAATGCCTGCATGGTTCCTAATCAGGTTTCTAGTTTTATCCACAATGAAGTTATAGGGGGTCGAAAATGGCCTGAATTGCTTCGAGAAAAGGATGGTACGGCCGTGCCGCTTTTTTGCTCGACTTGGTGGGGGCACTGCCGTGCCCCCAGATGTTAAATGGCAAAATAAGAAGTAGCGGCGATGGCCCGGTGGTGTACGTAACGGACTGCCGAGACGATGGTCTCGGGTTCTATCCCCAGGTACACCGGGCACACACCTCTGACTTTTTGAACTTACGTGTGTATTAAAAAAACCCTCGCTTAATAATTAATGTGCCCGGTAAATGAAAATAGGCTCGCCACCTACTTACATTGGGACCCATCCAACTGGCGATAAGTGGGTGTATTATTCTTATGCCTGCGGGGATAAAAGGCATGAAGTTATGTTATGTAAGGAGTGTTTAATAAGTTTGACATAACAAAACTTGAATATAAATTACAAAACTGAAGCTCGCTAGCACATATAATCTAGTTGCGTTGCGTGGGTTCGATTCCCACACGTGGCAACATTGTTAGAATGTTTGTTATCTCCTCCACAAAACAAGAATATATCTCGTTGTGGGAGTTTACTATAAACTTCGCACTGACACGGGCTAGACACACAATAGCGGCTTAAGGCGAGGTTGCAGTACAGTGCGTCGCTCGACCTCACCCCCCGCAAAAACAAAAACACGGCGGTGGCGTCAGCGAGTGAGCGGGGTGAGGGGAGGGGGAGTTTCGGGTGTGCGTGTGCCACAGCGCAGCGTAAAAAAACCGTAGATGAGTTATGCGAACTTCAAAAGTGGCACATTAAAAACAGGCTAAATGTCTCATTTGGCTTTAGTCGCGTACGCGCTGCGGTCGGAAGCGCTCGCTCTTTTACTCGCGTGTATGTACGTTACATTTGAAAATGCCGTCGTGTGTAATGAGATTTTGCACAAACAATAGTAGGAAAATTACTAAAAGTTATGGAATCACTTCTCATTCATGAGTATTACAATATTACAACGTTTTATTTACAATCCCTACTAATATTATAAATTCGAAAGTGTGTATGTATGTATGTTCCGTTTTCACTTTAAAACGGCTGAACCGATTTTGTTGAAATTTAATATAGAGATATATTGGACCATGGAGACGGACATAGGCTACCATCAGTTGCAAAAATTAAAGTGGGAGGGATTGTAGGGGGGGTAGAAGTTTGTACGGCACAAATTTACCTCTTGGAAGTAAGAACGCATGCGCTAATAATTGAGTGCTGCGTATGTTCTAACACATATCTGTCAGTACTGTCACGTCATATATAATGTCATATTGTGCACGTTGATTAAATTGTTCGCATATGTTAACTAAAAATTATACAATAGGCTTAAACGATTTTCACTACTAATATTAAAAATGCGAAAATTTTTATAGAGATATATTGAACATGTATTAGAACATGGCTTTGACATTTGACTGTATGCAAGGTGATTCCTCCTATATTCCTTTTGAGTGCTTTCGGTAGATAACGCTAGATAATGACATGGATACTGACCCAGTTACTTTGTACCCTACCCTATAGAGTTTCTGAAGTCTTTAAAATAATCAGGAGTGTCTTCACACAACTGAGACTGAAAGTAGATTTGTGTTACCCCGAATTTAACGCGCGCGAAGCGGCGGGCAAAAGCTAGTTTATAATAAATTCAATATCACAAATAATAGAGTGAAAAAAAAAATTGGCATTTAGCGAGTGTAAAAGAGAAGCGAGTAGAGAAGTAATTGTGCGTGTTCAAAGACTAAAAAACAAAGTATCCAGATGGGACATTCGTAATAATAAAATACTGATGTGTGTTTTTGTCAAGTAATAAAAGTGATTTGAGGCTGAATCAACACAATATATTATTATTATAGAAATACAAATCATACGTAAGTTACAAACATTGACGGATGATCAAAGTCCATTCACTTGTTCTTGTTTTTCTCCTTTTAGTATTAAACAACTAAGTAGATTGTACTGCACAGTTTTCGCTGCCGACCCAACGTACCCCTGGCAGTACCCCTGGGGGTATGGTGGGTCTTTCAAAGCTTAACCGTACTCCCAGATAATATTGTTGTGGAATTAGTTTATTAATTTCAGTTCGTTAATTTCCAGTTCTACTATTTTGTGGGATCATTCCCAGTATAGAAGTAGTATTGAACAATTCTATGATATAACTGTCCTAATTCTATTAGCACAACTTGATGAGGAGAACAGAACTAATGGGATAAGTAATAGGAAATGTCCCAGTCTAGTTTTATGTATGTTTTTACAAGGATATTCAATAGAACTACTGGGAATGATCCGTAGTGTCACGACATCGCGCTCATATATCCGAATGAAAATGTTTTGTAGACGTTCATTTCTTTAATGTGTAAAACTAATGTGTATTAGCATCCAATGCTAAATACGTTAAAGTAAATGATTTTATTTATATACCATCTAAGATGTCAATTTATATAGACCCAAGTTCTCGATCATGCTCAGCGCGAGACGCTTTCGTGAGAGATTTGGAATCTATCTGTAAGAAACTATCAATGAATGAAATTTATATTATGAAGAATAATAATAATGAGAAGTATATTAAATGGTTAAATAAATGTTGTGGAAATAATAATTGGACCGGTCCACGAATTTATATTATAAAAGGATTAATAAGAATAATAAATGATGATGACAAACGAGTAGTACTTAATGACTTTCACTTGCTTCCCACGAGTGGGCACGCAGGCACTAGACGTATGATAAATAATATAAAAAAATACTACTTTTGGCCAAAAATGTCTGAGGACGTGGCAGAATTTGTTAAGAAATGTGACAAATGCCAAAAACAAAAGCATTCGTTACATACTTAGCAACCAATGGTAATTACTACGACTTCTTATCTAATTCTTAGTGTGTCGTTTTGACATATTTATATTAGTGTGCGTACGCTTTTCGCGATGCGTGCCACTCGTAAGCTCCGTCGTGTTACCTTGTCAGTAACCTGTCTACGGTTTCTTACTAGTATGTCTATGGTTTGAACGATTGAGTTTGGAATACGAATTACTTTGTACTTTTGCGAAAACGTACATGCGGGGGTGGGGGGGGGGGATTTTGCGGAGCAATGACGTACGTCCGCCCTCAATCACGCCTAGACAGGCACTGATGAACGGCCGGCGAGCGATATAATGCCAACATTTTGACTATTTTCTTTCTTGGAGAAAAATGATAACGAAATTACGAAATCTGTTTTTACCATTAATTTTAAAATAAAGAGCTGTTTCTATTGATAATACTTTCATATAAATTCATTATGGAATCTCTAAGCAGTACACGTTTAAAATTGTGATTTAGTGCCATGTTTGGCATTTTTTTTTATCAAGCCAATCATTCCAAATCGTGTTTCTATCTTTACGATTTACTAGAAGATATGTTCAACTTTTATACTTCAATTTTTATTCATTAAAAATATCATAGTTCATGGGACTTTCAGACGTTCAAAAATCTTAAAAAGTACTGCAACCTCGCCTTAAGTAGCTGCCATTATAATGAGAGAACATTTTTAATATTAGCACTCTCAGAAATAAGTTGTGGTGGTATAGCCAATCTATTTAATCGACGATTATTTGAATAATTTTCACAATAACATTACAGATTATTAATTTTAACTATATTACTATCTTTCATAATCATAATATCTAAGAATACCTTTATATGTACATAAATAGAAGACTAAAAAGTGAAAATATATACAGGTGTGTTTAGGCGTCGCATAATGCCTCCGCATGAATATCATCGGGTAACGTGCCCAGAAGGCTGGCAGCATTGCCGGATGGTTCGTTCGTTGGATTTATATAAGAATTGGTTTTTAGCGAAAACTCGATGAGTGCACTAATTTGTCGTACAACAATAAACCCTCTTCGTAAGTTAGTTATACCATTTTACAGTCATATTATTTATGATAGCTTTTCTTATTAATTTCACTTTGCATATACGTAGATAGTTTACACCCACACATATCCTAGATACGGTTTAGTTGGCAGTTGGAGTTGGTTAAAATAAACCTGTAGTGTTTTTGAAAGCGTGGGTGCTGCGGTATAATATACTTAGTTTTGGGCCCATACGATCGCATATATGCGTTTATGCATTTACTCACCTTTTCAATATTCAGCTATCATAACACATTTCCATCGATCACCCTTAACTGTAGTAATATCCATTACCTAAGTCTGCAAGCACATAAAACTACGAATATAAAGAACATAAACGCAAAAGTCGTATCCCAGTAACAGTTGTTAGCATTTTATTCTCATAAATTTATATATTTGAGTCGTTTGGCAAGCTTTCATAGGTAGTCTAGGAATGGTTGTGTAAAATTTGTGTTCACTGTGAGGATGTTCGCCTGGTACCGGCTGAATATTAACCGGAGCGAGAGAAATAATGTAGCATAAACCACTACAGTGGGACGTGCATCATTGTTATGCACCCAATGTTACGTACCTTTGGCCACGGAAATACAATTGGGAGAACGTGCCCGTATTGTGGGTAGTGATCTGGAAAACCCGTTAACGACTTTTTAAAGAATGCACTTTGATAGGTAACATATGCTAAATAAGGTCGCGACTGTAAGAATGGTGGTTGATATATGGATGACTGGTCATGAAGCCATCGCTCCTGTCTAGTATATAAAGAATTTTCACAACTGTTTATGGAAAGTGAAATGTCTTGAAACTCTTCTTAACTATAGAATAATAAGACTTGTAGGACTCCAAGGTGGCTAATGATGACCGTTGATACACAAGGCTGATGGCTTATACTTATTTATTTTGTAGTCGTCTATAAAAAACATTGATATTGTAAAACATTTTAGTGATTAGCGTCGACGAAAAAGAAGTACTTAGTACTTTTCACGTGTTAGATGGTCTGCGGCAATGTATCGCCTGAACCTTGTATGGCTAAATTAATGGCTAAATATGGTAATATAGCCTACAACTATTATATTGACTTTAAGATCTACAAATGAACACTATTGACTTTAAGATCTACAAATGAACACTCATAATCACGCAGATCAATAAATGAATGACCATTTGTCATGTGAGAACAGTGCCACACATAAGACGATGAGTCAGAAGTCCGACATCAACCGTCTAATTAGAGAGTGTCATTACACATTAAACTTTACTAGTACCTCCTCGATGTGCCTACACTATATGTGTAATGCAAAATGTTACTGATTTAACTTCTGCTACGTAAGCAGTTCTCAAAAACTTGCAACAAATGTATACCTACCAGTCACTACATATTATGTGATGAAGGGCAGTAATAAGCTGCATCACACATTCATCAAAAGATAGTTGGAGATTAACAAAAATAAATGGAAAACAAAATTTCATTATCTCTCTCGTCATATATAATGTTCGTTTTTATTAAGCTTGTTTATACAGAAACATAAAATGCACACTAATAAGTAGTAGGGTAAGGACATAATTTTATACGATCAAATATTTGTTCAAACATTGCTTTTTTTACTGACGATGTAATAATGTAGCGTCGCGCTATTACCTTTAGAGAACGTCAGTTTTCTCTTATATTTTTCTCAAGAGAGCACATTATTGTTTGGAAATGATTTCGTTTTTAAAATTGTGTGCAAAGTCTAGATTTGTCTCTTCTTTATGTATATAGCACTTCATCTATTATTACATTGAAAGGGAATTGTTAGACTTGAACCAGAAATTCTTAATAATTTGTATTCCTGATTCTTAGCAGAGACGCCCTAAGGTGTCCCAATAGACTGCCATACAGGTCTCGAATCCAAGGAGCATCACTTTGAGATCTGAAAAGGCAGCGATAGCCTAGTGGAACCATCAACAAACCGGCGGGAGAGTTTTTAAAAATAAAACCCCCGGACTACTGTCCGGCTTAGAGGTTGAAACAGAACTGATTTTATTTTAAAACAAAAGTACAGGGTTTGGTCCGGCGTAATCTAAACAATTGTAATTAAAGTGTAAGGTGATGTTCGATGAGAGATGACGGTGGTGTTTACACCAACGTAACTCCTCCCCCCTTAAGTGAGAAGCACGCCGAAGACTGCTGGTCCTGTAGCAAGGGCTCTTGTGGCTGGAGCTGCTTGGCTTCGGTCGTTGCTGGTCTTCCCCTCCGGTGAAAATATCGGTGGGTGATGAAGCCTATGGCGGCTAGCTGTCATGATCGCATACAGGCATATAGTGGGCCAACTGGGTTTAGTAGCGATGATGACTGTTTCTTCCTTTTCTTGTAAGTTTTTAGTCTTTTCTACTAGTTTATCTAGTTCGTTGAGCTGAACATTTTCTATTTGTAGATTCAATTGTGAGTGCTTATTCGTTGTGCTGTACTGTGTTCTAGGCAGGGCAACGCTTTCTCGGTTGATGAGGATTTTTTTGTGTGTACGTAGGGTTCTTCTTTCTATGCCAATGGTGCATTGGTTATTGATTGATATCAGGACGACGCCGCTGTTTCTTTGGTCGTGTACTTCTTCTCCACAGGTTATCTTAATGACCTCTTCTTGTTTCAGGATGGCGATCCAGCTTTTTCTTTAATTTGGTGTATGATATTCTCGTTGAATTCTACTGTTGCGTAGGTGCAGTTGTATGGTTTCTTGTGTTGTAGTAGTTGTGCGACGCAGTCTTGTGATGCGATGAGTTTTTGTAGTTACAGGTGATGGCAGATGACGGTTTCTTCGGTGATGGAGGCGCATGGCTCGCGAGGATACGCAAACATGTTGCTGCCCAAGATCAGGTAAGGATTTTTAGGTATTAGGATACAATTGTTTGCATTCGGGATCGGGTATAAATGGAGTAAACTATAAGGATGATTAGTTACTAAGGGGATCTCTAAAACAAAGTTAATCGATTCATTTGTACTGTATGCTTTAACTACAATAGATTTTTCTATTATATGTATATTTTTCAGTGTCGGTGCATAAGGCAACTGCAAATCTTTGAAGCTCATATCCTTTGGATGCTTGCTAACTCTGCAATAAGATAGCTAGGTTCGACTATACTAGGATTGTGTCTGTTCTACGGTTGCCGAAAATCTCTTTTCCGGTACATCCGCGACACGATCACAAACGTTCCTACGTTCAACCAAAGAAAACCGGCGAAAAGCGGCGAGGAAAGCAGAACTCAGCCTGACATCGGCATGTTCGTGGGGTAAGCATCAACCTCTGTTTCTCCCGAGATCTTTCCTTTATTTTTCTTTATTAACTGTGTATCAAACTCTACACCTTTAATTGGTTTATGTGTACTGTATTTTGTGTGTGATTTCCACGTTTTTACAGCTATTTTGTTGTGTTTTTATATTTTTTTGTGTGAATTTGTGTATTTTTCATTGTGTCGAGTAGCTAAAATGGCTCACGAACAAAAGAATTTAGATATTTCTGTAAAAGAAGAAAAAGTAGAAATTGACTATAAAACATTATCCTTTTTCTTGCCCGCATACGACGGCAACAAGAAAACGCTAGCATTTTATATAAAAAGCGTAGAGAATGCTTTAGAATTAATAGAGAATAGGCAGCATCTAAGCATAGCATGCTTGATTAGGAATAAGCTAACATGCAAAGCAGTAGAAGCATTATCAGAATGCACTGAATTTAATAGTTGGGAAGATATTAAAGCTATACTTACCCGTAGATTTGGCGAATTCCGAGACGAGGTACAGGTAGTTCAGGAGCTAATGAATATTAGAAAATTAAGTTTAGACATAGATACTTTTGCAGATAAAATAAGAGAATTGACTTACATTTTGATTCACTTAGATCAAACCAAAAAGGATTACTATGAAAAAATGGCTCTCAATGTATTTCTAAACCAGCTAGATCCGATCTTAGCACTAAGCGTGAAAGTCCAAAAGGCAGATGCCTTAGAGCAGGTTATCGTCCTGGCTAAACAGGAGGATCTTAAATTTAAAAATAAAAGATCAGCAGATTTTAGGTCAAAGCCTAACGCACCTAGGCCTAACCTGAATCAGAATAGTAATTACCGATTTCACCTTCTGTTAACCCATATAGGTCTCAACAGATGGCACAACCTAGATTCGCTAGCTTTAGTGCGCAACAGCCGCAAAGACAATCTCGGGTTCGATTCCCGGGTCGGGCAGTGTTATTGGGTTTTTCCGTTAGTAAATTCTCAGTAGCAGCACGGAGTCTGGTAATGTGCCCGGTACAACAATAGGCTCGCCCCCGTTTTACGTGGGACCTAAAAATTCATCGCGAAATGTGGGTGTAATACACCTCTGCCTACCCCTTCGGGGATACAGGCGTAAGTCTATAAAAAAAAATTGTCTCTTCTTTATGTATATAGCATTTCATCTATTTTTACATTGAAAGGGAATTGTTAGACTTGAACCAGAAATTCTTAATAATTTGTATTCCTGATTCTTAGCAGCGACGCCCTAAGGTGTCCCAATAGACTGCCATACATGTCTCGAATTCAAGGAGCAGCACTTTGAGATCTGAAAAGGTAGCGATAGCCTAGTGGAACCACCAACAAACTACCATGCAGAGGGATCGGATTTAAACTAAACTATGAATTTTTTTTTAAACATTTTCGCTTGCCTCGTACCCAGAGCGTTAGATACCTATAATAAATACCCATCATAGTTTTTTCCATTATGTTTGCAGTCCATTGATGTACTTACTTTATTGACCATGAGATTCGCGTGATTGTTCCTATAAATCAGATATAATAATAATATTCTACCACATTCACACAACACCATCTAGTCCCAAACTAAGCAGAGCTTGTACTATGGGTAGTAGATAATGGATAAACATACAAATATACTTTTTTTTGTAAATACATACATATTATAAATAGAAACACCCAGCCAAGACAAACATCCATATGATTGCGTTAAGCGTAATTCTCTAAATAAAATAGTTTATCGGAACAATGCTGTGTGATATAGTGGGCGGAACTCCATTGTAACCTAATGGAAGGAAAGAAGAACCCACCACGCACCCTCGGATTGACCACCCCAACTATTGCAATAGAAAAAGGTTGACAATACCGAACTCCTCTAAAAGGATAAGGGATATAGGAGCGATGGGCAACCCATCGCTCCTGAGGATGCCTCGTGCAGAGGCGAAACACGTGTCGAAGAATAGTCGGCGCATACAGCGGGATAATGCAAGTCAGGTATCTTCCTGGAACCCATACCATTCCTATATCCCTTATCCTTTTAGAGGAGTTCGGTATTGTAAACCTTTTTCTATTGCAATAGTTGGGGTGGTCAATCCGAGGGTGCGTGGTGGGTTCCTCTTTCCTTCCATTAGGTTACAATGCTGTGTGAATTTATCGATGAATATGTTATAAACGCCTTTGTATGACGCTTCATATTTAGTACCTATTAGCAATTTGTTTTGAATATTTGGTTATGTGTTAATACTAAAACTCAAACGGTCGAATCTCTTTGCGAGGTTTAACTTGTTCGCCATCGTCCGAGATATTGATGGGTAAGTTACGGTAAGTCTAAAATCATCTCTTTCCGTGCTTCGGTGGGCTCTAAACGTCGGTCTCAGCTATCTTGAAATCCAAGCAGAAGATGCTTCTTATACTGACAATCGTAGAAGAGTCTCTACGAGAAGTATTACAGTCAATACCATTAAATATACTGGCGTTAGTCCAAACCATAGAATATTGTTATCGTTTAGGATTGCTGCAGTTAGACGTCTGTTAAATCTGATATCTGAAAGCGGACATCGGTCTCAGTAGTGAAAGTCAATTTATTCCTAGGCATACTGCTAGAGTGACAAAAATTATATCAAGAAGAATTTTATTTGGTGAGTACATGCACCACTGTATCGATAACCTCACGCCATTTCCGTTTCTTGAAGTCTGCTTCAACTTGCGATTGATTTTTTAACTTAACAATATTGCAAGACAGCTACTTAGCATAGTCTTATTTACTTATTAGGTAACCCATCGATATCGTCAAAAATTTAACTTTACATTGGCAATTTTAAGTATCTTTCAATTTGTTAACCATCATTCACTTTGAAAAAATCGACACTGACAACCTATAGATTTTTTTTACATGTCATCATGATCCTCTTAGCGTTATCCCAGTTTCAATCTGGGGTCCGCTTACTAGTCTAACTGGATTTGGCTGAATATTAGCTTTTCCACGGAGCGACTGCCTGTCTGACCTCCGCAACCCCAAGGGATGGCGATATTCCATGGTTTAGACTAGTATCAGTTTATTTAGAAGGTACTGACGCCCTGTAACGACTGTCAAAGATCTTTATGACAACCGGGACCGACGGCTTAACGTGCTCTCCGAGGCACGGGACAAGCGATAATTAATAATTCAATACGCACATAACTCCGAAAAGTCATTGGTGCGTGCCGTGGATTCGAACCCAATACCCTCTGCATTACGGTTGATGAGGATTCCTCTTCCTCATCCTCATGGTGCGGAAGATCCTCATATTTCTACAATTTCTCCTCCTCATCCTCTTCCTCTAAAATTAAAATATAAAAATTCCACATGCGCTTCCGCATCCTCCATCTAATGAGGAATTCATGAGGAATTGGTGTCACTTGTTTCACACGAAAATAAATCGTTTGGCATTAATAAATAGCAAACAATTTAAATGTTACTTAGGGCGTAGGCTACGTAATACGTGTAGGTTAGATAGTTTCGTCTTGCTCTCAACAAATTGCGGGTCAACATGTCGAAAGCTTCGACTAATGATTTCTTTTTGTTATATATATTTTATAAAGATTGTTTTGGTTGACTGGTTTGGTATTAAATAGTTTTCGTATACTTAAATACTTCTCTTATTATTTTCTACTTTCCCGTTCCGCTAATCTTATGGTAAATTAATTACGTAGGTAATTCATTAGGTGACTACAAGATTTCTGGTCGACTGTTAGTAGTAGTCGTTATACCATAGTAAAAGTTGCAAAGGTACTCTTTACAACGCTGATCTAATCTTCTTGTATATAGGCATGTTAATATTACACTATTTACATATTTTTATATCTTCTCTGATATTATTTCTTCCTCATCCGAAACCTCTTCCTCATCCTCTTCCTCTTTGTAAAATCGTCATCCTCATCCGCATCCTCATAATTTAAAAATTATAATTCCTCATCCTCATCCTCTTCCTCATTTATACATCCTCATCAACCCTACTCTGCATAGCAGTCTGTTGGTATATCCCACAGGTATATCCACTCAGCTATCGTGCCGTAATTTCTTTATATGTATCACTAATTAAATGACAGAAAGGAATTCTGGGGATTGTCATTTAATTACTTAGTACAAACAAGACTCACAACATTAATGTATGTTCACTAAAGTCAGCACCTTTGTGTGAGGTACCTGGTCGACCGCACTCAAATAGAGGGCTATTGAAAAGTATGAATGCGACCTAGCAAATAGTTAAAGGAATTGTGTTGGCCAGTACGAAACACTCACAGGTCGTGAAAATTGTGGAGAAACAACTATCTTATCCATTAAATAAATTGCTCTCGTTTCGAGAGCGTCTTACAAAAAGCATAATATGGCGAGATGTTTTCACAGACGCGGAGTTACGACGCAGCAGACTGGAATTTTGATGTCACCACTGCTTTCAACGCGTTCATTATTTGATTACCTGCTTTTAGATTTGGAGATTTTTAATTATTTATTAGTTTTATCTCTTTGCAGATCGAACAAATACATAATTAAAAACCATCTTTAGGTGAATTTGTAGAGCCCTAGTATATAACCTTTAGAGGAGAAAGCAAATATTTTCAATTTGACTGGATTGTTTTAGATGCTTTCCGCCGAAGCTCTTATGATACAGGAAAAAGTGGGCTTTTCCCATTGTTCGTAGTTTTATTTTACTTGCAGAGGAAGATTTAGAAAGCTTTTATGTAATATACTTTTAATCTGATGTGTCTAATTGTTTGTTGACTCGATTTGTTAAAAAGCGTTTCAAAACCTTATTACATTTTACCAAAACCTTATTATATAAACCATTTTGTATCTGGCATAGTAATAGCTATTCGAAGAATGAGCAAATATACCTACCATTGTAACAGTCTTGAGGTTGGTTCCAATATTCCCGAGCCAAGAATAATAGTTAATATTGTTTTTATGGTAATGCGTTGTGCTCTCTTTATTGCGTGACAGTGTTATTATGTTAGATGTGTGCCATCCCACTTTGCCAGTAACCTATGTAGATTTCGCTTGTTATTGCTGTAATGGTATTTTTCAACTTAAGGCCGTAAGTCGTGTCGGTATTTTAACGACGTATTGATAGGAGAGACCACTGGTCTAGTTAGTCCGCTCTGGCGATCAGCTTTAGCGTTATACATTTCTTTCATCATCATCATCGTTCTAGCGTTATTCCAGTTGCATCCAAGACTTGGCCTTGGCAATCCTTGGCGCTCGAGGTCCCCTTAGTTGTTTAACCAGATTTACCACAGAACTATAACTGCCGTCTAAATGCTGCAATTTAAAGGGATAGCCACATGCCACGGTCTAGACCAGTGTCAGTTTTATACAGGGGTACTGACTCTCCATAACGACAGTCTAAGATCTTTAGCCAGGCCGACGGCTTAACGAGACACTGAGTAAGCGATAATTAACTGTGTACCTAATACGCATATAACTTGGTAGAGTCGGTGTTGCGCGCCGTGGATTCGAATACGATAGCCTCACCATGGAAGTCTATTGGTATTTCCACTCGGCTATCGCTGCCTCCGCTGTACACTGCTTAATATGTTTATTTATTGGCAATGGCACAGTATACTAAATTACAGCAGAGTTGAATATTCTAAGAGGGTTGCTCAGTGAGCGACGACGCTTTATGAGTGTTACCTAATGTTCTACCTATACTTACACAATGTTCGGCATTTAGTATAGCACCGGGCGCTCGAAAACTTCAAAGTGAAGTAAATTGCTCCACTTACGATTTATAAAAATTTCTGTGAACATAGATTTTCAAGTTAATTAATAGATGAGTATAAGGCGGGCCTCCGCATACTAGCTTCTTTTAGCATCGGCGACCGGCGATTCAGTCGCTTTGTAGCATCCAGATTCAGCGTCCGAATTCTTACACCGCACACTGGAAGATGCCGGTCGCGGCGACTGTCACTTAAAATAATAACGAAGGGATCGTCCAGTAATAACGTGATTTTATGTCTTTTCAATTTTAAACTTACTCTGTGATGATGATACCTGGGTAGGTTTGAGGCTTTACCACCTCTCATCATTCTTTCAAAAGTCAGTTTCAAAAGTATTTTTTATACAAAGTAAATAAAAAAAATTTTATCCAAAAAAGACATTGCGAGCTACTGGTGTCAAAATTGAAGCTAAAATAAAAAAAAAAATTACACTCATTATTCTCTTCATCTCTTACCTGACTTCAATTTGTTTGGGTCGGCGCTGTATACACTGTAGGACATACATTCTCTTCCATACTTCTATGTCACCAGTCATCCGATCACTTCCTCCTTTTCTTACATATCTATTCTCACACAGTTATTCCATCTTTTATTTGGTCGTCCCCTCCCTTTATCTCTCTACCCTCCTATTTACCACTTGTTTACCTAAATACATAATTATCCACTCTTCTCATAAGATGTTTCTAAAATGCAAATCTTTTCATCCATGGACGCTACTTGCAGACTACTTTGATAGTTATTTTCTCTATTTTGGCATGGTAAAAAATTATAAATATATAATGCATACTTTTAAAATAGCGTTCTTAAAGGTCCTTTAAGAACGCTATTTAAAAAGTATACTGGCTCATTTAAGTCTTAACTCGCAATAATTGCAATTTGATCTTGCAAAATATAAAAGCATATCACACATAAAGAATTCCAGAAATGGATCAGAAAATTCAGAGACCGCTGTGCCTACATAAAAAGAAAATATCCAGACCAAACTGAGGACATCCTCCTTTTTGAAGTGGGTTGATTAAAGCATCCTAGAGCATCCAAAAGCAACGAAAAATCTTAATACAGGACTTTTCTGAATCCCTGCACATCGAACGAATGATCGTTATTTTATGATGCGTATAGGATAAAAATCTCTGGCTCATGAAAAACAAGGACATTTGATATCTGTCTACACTTATTTGTCCCTTCCACCTATCAAGACTCACGTGATTAAAGGACGACTCCTTACTGTAGGTTGTCACTTATTTGTTAACCCTTCAATAACACCGTGGGGTATTAAAATTGTTCACCCCAGGGGCACAACTTGTATTTTTTTGCGATGGTAGTATCATCTCCTAAAGTTGTCAGTCACGTGGCGTTAAAAAAACTTCCATCTAGTCTGCTTAGCTATGTGAGAAAATTACCCCAGGGTGTCAGTTACGCATGCATTATTTTCTCATCAATTAAGTCAAATGTTTGATAAACTAAGTTTACAGAGCCCTGCAAAGCTCCTTTTTTGGGTGCAGTGTCACAAGAAAACCTAAGATAACCTATTAAGTTTTCTGAGTGGATAAGTTTCCGGAACGGACGAGACTTTTCATATTAAATGATATTTGTAGAACGATCGTTAATTTGGTGTACAATTAGTAATTGAATGAAAGAATGAAGTTTTTTAATGTAACGCACTTTAGTGTTATTTAAAATTTTTGATGCTTTGTTAAAAATAGCCCCATGTAAACTACAAAAATAATTTATTTTGTACACTACAACTTTTAATAGCCGTTTGGAGGGAATTTACTCCAAAGTTTATTGATTATTCTGTAACTGAAAATAAGGATGTTATTATAGGGTTTGACTAGTGACTGGCTTAAACAGAATAAATGTCGATAAAAATATGACAGCGCTTATAATAAATATGTAAGTTTTCATTTAGGCAGTACACGACCTAGGGTGATGTTCTAGCTTTTGACGACGCGATTCTTTTTTTTTTCTTTTTTTTTTGGTATCGGGTTGGAAAATCCTCATGGAGTCCCTCCACCCCGGGGACAGGACGAAGGGGACTGTCAGACTCTTACTGACTAAAAACCAACCCGTGTTCCTCATGTACCCGTGTGTCGGAGGGTAGGGATTCGCATAAGCATTCGTCGCTACCCCCCGACGGGTATTTGCCCCGAACAAAACACACACTTTCATTATAGCCCGGTAGTAAGAAGTGTTTTTGTGTTGCTCCGTAAAATTTATTCTTTATTTAGTTTCTAGCGCGTTTTTATCAAAACAAACAAGTGTACCATAATTATAATAGACTATATTAACATATTACATATAATAAATAGTGTTCAAATAAACAATAATCCGATAAATAACATTTAACAATACCCATCAAAGTGAAAACAGTGCCAAAACTTTTGTGTTTACTACAACGCGTAAGCGACAAGTTCTCCACGGCGCTTACGACCTCTTGTTGTTGACCGTTTACATCGCCACAATTCCAGGAACGCGCCGAGCGCGCGTACCCAGGAGCCAGTTACACAGGAAAGTCTACCCTAATTTCGTAGCATACGTAACAAATTAGCTTAAAGTAACTCATTTTCGATCGAACTACGAAATAGTTAATAATATTTTTAACTGAAATCCTGCCGTTGAACGAAAAAATGCCAGTAATAAATTGCGCTGGATGTTTAATGCCCATTAAAGGCAAAGATCGTCTGCGATGCTCCGCTTGCAATGCGTCATTTGATTTGTTATGTGCTAACATTAATGAACGACGTTTTCGCTCAATGAATGCTGAATGGAAAGGAAACTGGAAATGCCCCGAGTGTTGTAATCGAATGCCGAAAACTGATAATGTCAATACGCCAATTCGTCATGTTCATTCTGATAGCGACAATAATACGGCAGGCACAGGTTTGAGCACTAATTCGGCTGTTGCCACCGTGAGTGGCGAGCGCACCAACACCACTCCGCATGCCGAATCGATACCGTCGCCGACTACGCCGCTCCATAACATACCGAGTTTTGTCACTGAAGATAGACTACGCGAAATACTACAACACGAAGTATCCACAGCAATGAAACTGACCATCCAGCAATTAGTTACCACTGAGTTAAAAACTATTAATGAAAAAATTACCGAATATCAAGAATCTATGGCTTTTCTAAATACACAATATGAAGATATGAAGACACGGCTTGATGAGACAATGAACTGTATGAGTGAGCTGAAAAAGGACAATGAAAAGCTGAAGACAACTGTCAACGACTTAACAGGGCGGCTATGTTCGGTCGAACTGCATATGAGGCAAAGTAATATAGAAATCAACGGTGTTCCAGAAAACAGATCAGAGAATCTCATCACCATGATGGTCCAACTAACAAAAGCAATAGATAATCCGTTAACTTCTGATGACATACACCTTGTAACTAGGGTTGCTAAGTTATCCAGGGAGAACGATAGACCTCGCGCTATAGTTGCGAAATTACGAAATCCCCGTGCCCGCGACACACTTTTGGCGGCTGTAACCAATTTTAACAAGAAGCACCCTCAGGACAAGCTCAGCACTCACCACTTAGGATTTGGCGGCACTCGATCGCCTGTCTTCGTCACGGAACATCTGACGCCAAGTAACAAACACTTGCATGCTGCTGCACGGCAAAAAGCCAAAGAACTGTCGTACAAATTTGTATGGGTCCGTAATGGACGCGTTTATGTGCGAAAAGATGTAAATTACCAAGCTATACCCATAAGAAGTGAAGATAGTCTTAATCTTATTAATTAACTTAGTTCACTGTAAATGTACCAGAATATTGTTACAAAAATGCTTGATATTTATTATCAAAACGTACAAGGACTAAGGACTAAAACCAACGAATTATATAAGAATGTTATATCCTCTAACTATAAGATAATTGTGTTCAAAGAAACGTGGTTGAATGCAAGTATATCTAATGTTGAATTGTTTGATGATAGATATATTGTTTACCGCCGAGATCGAACTTTTTCACAATCTTCTAAAAGAGATGGTGGTGGTGTTATGGTTGCTGTGTCACGCGACTTATTGTCTGCAAGAGTTACTAACTGGGAGACTAATAATATCGAGGACTTGTGGGTAACAGTTGAAGTTCCTATGAAACATAGTGTGAAAAAATTAACAATTTGTGCAGTTTACTTGCCGCCACCAGTAAAATTAAACCAACTATCGACAATACTAAATTCTATTGACAATGTAATGAATAGCGACGGCAATAACGATTTTATTATTATTGGCGACTTCAATCTGGGTTTTATAGATTGGCGTGAGGACAATAGTTGTACCCACCTAAGTCCTTTTAATTATAATGTGAGTTTAGGATACTGTCTTATAGATTTTATGTTGTCAAACAACCTATGTCAATTTAATTGTGTAAAGAATAGTGACCTTCGTCTCTTAGATTTAGTTCTTAGCAATGTATCAAAAACATATGTAACTAAGCCATTATGTTCCTTAAGTAAGAGTTACCAAAAACATCCTAGTCTATTAGTGAATTTACCCTACGATAATAGCATTAAATACCTAGGTATTTTCTAATCCTATGAATAAATACAACTTTTATAAGACTGACTATGAGACTGTTATAGAAGATTTAGATAGTGTTAACTGGCATAGTATTTTGTATCACTGTAAGGATGTCAATGAAATGGTATGTGAGTTTTACAAAATTTTAAGAAAAATTATAACTTCTCATGTGCCTCTCAAGAAAGCTAAGAAGGCGTGTTATCCGGTATGGTTTAGTAATGTACTGATCAAACTTTTAAAAGAGAAGTCTAAAGCCCGTAAAAAGTTTAGAAAATACGGTAATCCCCGTGATGAAATTGAATTCCATTTACTACGTAATCACTGTCATAAACTGTATGATTCATGCTACAATAATTATAAAAATACAATAGAGACTAATATACAATCAAACCCCAGAGCTTTTTGGAGTTACATCAAAAGCAAACGCGGTGGACATACTACACTACCAGCTAAAATGTTCATGAACAATACAGTCGCCCAAGACGGAAACGGTATTGCGAATCTTTTTGCGACTCAATTTCGGTCTGTGTACTCTAACATTTCCAACATTAGCTCAGCATATACAGTAAATTCCACCACTAATAAACACATATCTAAATTACAATTTACAGAAATCAATATTCAGCGTGCGATAAACAGACTTGATGGTCTAAAAGGTGCAGGACCTGATATGATCCCTCCAATATTTGTGAAGCGGTGTGGTCGATCGCTTGCGTTACCACTCATGTTAATTTATAATAGTTCTCTTTCGGAGGGAACATTTCCTGAAGAGTGGAAAAAGGCACGTATCATACCCATCTTTAAGAAAGGAGACCAAGCTAATGTAAAAATTACCGGCCTGTATCCATACTTTCGTGCTTCTCAAAATTATTTGAATCGCTATTGTATCCTTCAATTGCAGCATTAGTAAATGATCGTCTTTCAGAACATCAGCATGGATTTCGAAGTGGTCGATCAGTTTTAACCAATTTAGTTGGCTTTGTTACCGATCTAACTCAGGAAATCGATACCGGACACCAGGTAGATGCTATATATACCGATTTTAGTAGTGCTTTCGACAGGGTGAATCACGTGATTCTATTGAAAAAATTACATGCTCACGGTGTGGAAGGTTCTTTATTAAGGTGGTTTGAATCGTATTTGCGCGATAGATCTCAAAAAGTAGCCATCAATGGCTTTGAATCAGAAGTTTACCATGCTTTATCGGGTGTTCCGCAAGGGTCTCACCTAGGACCAGTGCTCTTTCTTATATTCATTAACGATATAAGCTCTCGTATCAAGCACTGCAAAATATCCCTATTTGCCGATGACTTAAAAATTTATCGTTCAATTAAAACCACTAATGATTCAAAGCTAGTTCAGGATGACCTTAATGAGATCTTGTGCTGGTGTAATGCAAACCACATGACGCTTAATGCCAGTAAATGCTTCTATATTAAATATACTCGCAAGAAAAAGCCACTGGATTCAAAGTACGATATTGGCGGAGCATACCTGACTGAAGTCAACGAAATTCGTGACTTAGGCGTCATAATGGATACGAAACTGTGCTTTAAAACACACATTGACCAAACTGTCAAAAATGCTGCGCAAATGCTAGGTTTCCTGAGAAGAAATACAATAGGGTTTAAAAATCATGCCACCAAATTGTCTCTGTATAACACTCTTGTCCGTAGCAATCTCGAATACGCTAGTGTTGTCTGGTCACCATACTATGCTGTTAGTTCGCAACGGATTGAAAGCATTCAAAGATCCTTTACAAGAAATCTTGCATTCTCATGCAGTGGTTTTTCCCATCGAAACCCATACAATCAACGAATATCCAAATTTAATATGATCACCTTGAATAATCGTAGACGTATCATTGAACTTTGCTTTCTTCATAAATTAATAAATAATAATATACAATGCAGCAACCTTTTAGATAAAGTATCTCTAGCCATTCCTCATTCATATCCCAGGCATAAAATCACAAAAGTTTTTCATATACCTTTTAGTAGAACCAACTTGGGTCTACAATCACCAATGCATAGAATTCTCAATCAGTACAATACCATCCAAACTCGCGATGACAACATTGACATCTTTAATGACTCCTACAGTAAATTTAAAGTTAAATTGTTAAAAGTGTTTACTTCAAGTTGAACTCAAAAGCATACTTTTATCCCATTTTTTTATTTTTTTAGTTTTCTGCTATTTTCTTAACTGTAAAATAACTAAGTACATTTAAAATAGTTTTACTACATACATTATTATTGTCAGTGCTATGCATACCGTAATTGTCATATATATCAGATGCAATGCCTTTTAAGTGTTTACCTTAACTGTATAAATATATATGATGTGGTTGTGCTAATAAATAAATAAATAAATAAACAAAACCCCCTTGGCGGCGGATGAAGGTGTTGGGCTCCGCCGCCAAAACACTCAGCGGCCGCAGAAGATAGGGAGGACGGCAACGCAACACCGCATCTCCTCTTCCTCTGCGGCCCCACCGCGACCCATCGAATGGTGTGCCCCCATTTGGTCGCGGGAGACAGGGCGCGCGGCAACGCAACACCAACACGCCTCTCCTCCCGCGACCGCACCCGACTGCGAGGGACAGACAAAACTGTCCCCCGCACCCGCACCGTTGGACGCATCCTGCGCAGGCCCCGTCAAGCCCACGCGGAGCGTCCCCTCCTGGATCCCTCTTGGCTTCACCGCGGGGTTCCAAGCCACGGTTACTGAGCCCCCCCACCACGACAAGGTGGAGATCCTGGGGGAGGGGACGCGATTCTTATCATAGGTTATGATACAGCTATATTACCTACTGCTTTCTTTATACCGATGAAAATATTAAGCAAGCTAAAGTCAGTATTTTTTACCTACATCCAAAAACAAGTTCTCGTATTACTTTCAGTGAGCATCATCTATCAATTCACACGTTAATATTAATACGAAGAAATAAGTGCAGTACTGTCCATGCCATCTATTGTTTAGAGCATAAAATGTAGAGTACTAGGTACTTGCCAGTTTTCGATAGTATAAGTCTATTAATAATAGAACATAATTTAACATCATTGTAACGAACATCATTTAATTATACTGGTATATTTATGTTTTTTTATAGAAACCTATATTACTGATATTGTACAATTATTGTATTACAACATTGAAAAAATTAATGAATTTATCGATATTCGACTCGGCCGATCACCAACAATACACTACAGCACTATGGTCGCCGCGTCCAAACGCAGGGAGTCGCTAAAACGCGATGCAGCATCGATACAGTTGCAAAATCGCCGGTCGCCGATGCTAAAAGAAGCTAGTCGGCGGTGGCTCTAAAGATATTCACAATCAGAACTTTCTTATACATTTAATTGGAAGGTCATTACGTCTAACGTTCATATCTTTGCCGACACCATCTATTAGTCATTTTGCTTTGAGGTTGTAAATTTGAACGTCAAAGCAAATTTAAATTACGTTAGATTAATCACTTAGATATAAACTGCCAAAACATCGAACGAAGTTACTCCACAACAACGATGGCGCTCAATGTTGGCTGTATATTGTTGGTTTCTATTAAAGCTGCTCTTCGGAAATTATTCAAATCATCGCCATTTTGCATACGATGAGTGTAATAAGAACGAGCGAATTTACACGAAAGTTTCACACGGGAGCAACCACAGTTTGTTGAACGTTTCAAGATGTTAAAAGCCACTAACTTTATGTTACCCTTTCTGTTCGGATAATTACGTGTGGTTTTGTTGCCTGATATGAACATTTACTTAGTTAAATACCGACGCGGGTGAGATGTGTACAAGTTTATTTAAATATTTTAATATAGGCCTCGTTTATTATCGGTATTCTCATGCCAGAACATTTCAGTCTTTCTGCGGCTATCCTTTATTTAATAGGATTCGTATATCCTATAAACATATCACTGCAAATTGTGATGCTGATCTAAGCGTTATAATTCGATTTGCTATACACAGTTATCAGCACTAAGCAAGACTTTCACTCTCGCTATTAACTACGGAATTCAATATTCAAACTATAGATAGATCTGTAGATTTTAGATTCGTTTTTGATATAAGCTCCATACAAAATATGTCAAACACGAATCTCGAATCTCAAAATCCATGTATGGATCGAATATTGAAAATGGCCGTTAGACAGCTACTTAATTCTAGACCTAACGTGTGGCGCAAAAGTAATGACCCTATTTGGTTCAGCTACAACTTCGTTTCTAAATTAGAAAACTAGAATTAGTTTTTTAAATATATATTGTAAGGTTAAATAAATTTACGCAATCATTTTGCGCTATTGTACTTATTTTTAAAAGGGCAACTGTGTTTTTAGATTTACTCGTCAAATTATTTCAATATATTCTTCAATTATTACAATGGCAACACTACCATTTTTTTGGCGGGAACGTTTTTTACGCGTGGGACAGCGGGGAGCATTCTTGGACACACTTTTTGGGAGTTGAGCGGGCAAAAGTCGGGCGGTACGAAAAGTATTGTACAGCACCGGATTATGTCGCATGATTGCTACAATAATAGCCATTAAATTGTGTGGTTAACAAGAATAAAAACGATTGCTATAAGGACCTGACGCCTTTCATTACTGAGATATCTTACATCTCGGAAGTGGGACACGAAACCAAAAGTAAGTAAATCATGAATGAAGATGAGAGTATCAGACAGCGCCTGGAAACTCCTCAGCGGAGTCGCTCGCACTCACGACGCCGCCGTACTCATACTCGTAGCCACAGTCGTCGCTTGCTTGAACATGAGCAAGTATTGAGGAACGACCAACAGCGAGTACGCTTGATGGAGCTAGAGCTACGTGAGTGGGAAGAGGGTCTGCGCCACCGTCGCAGCGAGCAACACCATGTGAAGGATGCAGAAGCGAGACATGTCAGCCGCAGCCATGGCCGCGGCCGCAGCCGCAGCTGCAGCCGTAGCCGCAGCCGGAGCCAGGGCCGCAGCCGCAGCCGGAGCCGCAGCCGGTTGCCGAATCAGGACATTGGAGGTGAAAGCGGAATTCGCGAGAAAAGGTCACGTAGCCCTTCTTTTTCCACTAAAGATATAGTTAAAATATTACAATGTGTAAAGGAGATCTTGCCATCTCAGCCACAAAACCAAATCGCTCAAGTTATAAACAGAGGTTTCGATAGCAAAAATATTATTCCAAAATTTAATCCTTCTGAGAAAAATCAACGAATGGATATATGGCTTAAAAAGGTGAACGAGTGTGCGAAGGTTTACGGCTGGGATGAAAAGACTGTCATCCACTTTGCAATGCAGAAATTAACGGGGTTAGCGAAGACTTGGTACGAAAGTCTTAATTCTATTATATATACATGGGAACAATGGCAGATTAAACTCATTAATGCTTTCCCCAAAACTATGGACAGATTCAAGAGGACATGGTAAAACGCAAAAGCAAACCAAACGAACCAATTGAAAATTACTTTTATGAGAAAGTCGCGCTCCTCAACCAGTGTGAAATTAGTAAAAGGCGGGCTGTTGATTGCATAATACACGGTATCAGCGATTGCACAATGAGATCCAGTGCACTAGCGCTGCGGTGTGACGATCCTGACCAATTGTTAAAATTTTTACTTAGTAACAATAAAGAGCCTAATATTGTATTACCTTCAAATAAGGATAGGAATACTAGTTCAGCAGATGATAAATCGAACAGTAGGCCGAATGCGAAAGTCAATCTCGGCTTGTATTCTTATAATTGCAAGGAAAAAGGTCATCCAAAATGTCCTAAGCCTATAATCAAGAGTAGTCATTGCAATAAAGTAGGACATAAATCGGAGCTATGTCGTTTGAAGCAGGACACAGGGTCAACGAAATCTAATGTTTCGGCAAAAACTATGCGCATTTCCAGCTGCAAAACATGTAATAAATTCATGAAAGAAGTGAATGTAGAAGGATTGCTGCTGGATGCTTTCGTTGACCTTATTAGACAGTCCAGTTTTTCTAAACTTGGTCTTAGTTATGATCATGTTCCGTTGCCAATGACTGGCTTTGGAAACAACCTCGTACACTCTTTGGGTGCAGTTAAGCTAAGATTAACAGTAGATGGCGTAGGTGCTGATGTCTCGTGTAGAGTCGTAAAGGATCATTTGTTAGAGAAGGCCATGCTTATCTGTCAGAATTACTCCGAGAAATCCCGTATTGTTATTTATAACGATGTGAACAAATTACAGTTTCTGCATGTCGGTGAGGAAATGTCTCTGAGTTACATGAGACAGATGACAGATTGAAACGGGTACGTGTGTTGGCTTATAGTAAGTTACATGGTATTGCTAGTGTTAGGGTTGGAACAGAAACTTCTTTTGTTGGCAAAATATTAGTGGACACGAAGATTGTAGGGAAACCGGGCGAGCAGTTTGTGATTTGTGGTGGTATTTACAAGGTAAAGAACGGGTCATTCTTCATAAACATAACTCCTTGCTCAGCGGCCTGTTATCTTCAAGAAAATTTTGTGCTGTCTAGGGCTGAAAAGGTAGAGAAGGTTTATAGGTTAGCGGATTCCAGCGCCTCCCCAGGCATAGCTTCGCAATCTAAAATCTTTTCGTTAAGACGGATAGATGAGAGTCAGGTCAATATAGGCAGTGCAGTCTCTGCGGATGATAAGTCTAAACTCTTGGATTTACTTCGACGTCACGAGGAGTGTTTTGCATATGACATATCAGAGTTGGGTTGTACAAACGTCACGGAAATGAAAATAGAATTAAATATCGAGCGTCCCGTAGTCTATAGACCCTACCGCCTGTCTCATCATGAACGAGAGAAAGTCCGACTTATGGTAGAAGAGATGTTGCAAGCAGGTATAATTAGGGAGTCTACTTCCAGCTATGCCAGTCCCATCATCCTCGTGCGAAAGAGAAATGGCAGTACACGAATGTGTGTTGATTATAGACTTCTAAACTCAATCACGGTTAAGGAGCGATACCCAATTCCAATAATAGAGGATGAGATAGCAAGATTATCTGGGCAGGCATGGTTCATCACTCTGGATTTAATGTCAGGGTATTACGAAGTACCCATAGCAGAGAAGTGTAAGCATTTGACTGCGTTTGTCACACCGGACGGCCAGTATGAATATAATCGCATGCCGTTCGGTTTGGCAAACGCACCTGCTGTTTTTCAAAGTATGATGAACCATGTCCTGGGATCAGCTCGTTTTGACAAGGCTACTGTTTACATTGATGATTTGCTAGTTTTTGGTAAAAGTCCCGCACAGTGTATGGAACGGTTAGAAGAAATCTTTGAGTTACTCAAACAAGCTAATCTCAGACTAAACTTATCAAAATGTAGTTTCTTGCAGGACAAAATAGATTACTTGGGTTATGAAATTAGTTCGTCAGGCATAAGACCAGGTTTAGCAAAAATCCAGAACGTAGTAGACTTCCCCAAACCCGAAAATGTTCACAGTGTGCGGCAATTCCTTGGACTCGTTAGCTATTTCAGAAAATTCATCCAATCGTTTGCTCAGTTAGCTCATCCACTCACGAAGCTTCTCAAAAAGAATTCGAAATGGGAATGGACGAATGATCAAGAAAAGTCATTTAAAGTCCTCAAGTCAAAATTGATTGAGAGACCAGTCCTGTCTTTATACGATCCCAATGCCGAGACCGAAGTCCACTCAGACGCCAGTAAGTTAGGTGTTGGAGGAGTTTTGTTACAGCGTCCAAAAGGGACCACAGGCGCTTTTCACCCAGTAGCGTACTACAGTCGCCAGACTACACCCGAAGGAAAGAATTTTCACTCTTACGAGTTAGAGACGTTAGCCGTTATTTGTTCTCTGAAGAAATTCAGGGTGTATGTCCTCGGGAAACCATTTAAAATAGTGACTGACTGTAGTGCGTTACGCTCGACATTTGAGAAACGCGATCTCATTCCTAGAATCGCTCGTTGGTGGATGGCGTTACAGGAGTTTGACTGCTCCATCGAGTATAGGTCTGGAATGAAAATGGGCCACGTGGATGCTCTTTCCAGGAATCCCATTGATGAAGCGGGTACTCTCAAACCTGTACAGTATCCTGCAGTGATGGCTATATCTGATGACGACTGGTTACTTGCCCTCCAATTGGGAGATTCCGAGTTGTGTAGAATCCGTAATATCGTTAGCAGCGATCTAGACTCGAAGGGCTTAGAGTATATCAGAGAAAATGATGTCCTTAAAAATAATAGGTTGTTTAGGTGTATCGGAGGTGACAGGGAATGCTTCAGGTGGGTCGTTCCAAAGGGTGCAAGGTGGCAGTTGTGCAAGATGAACCACGATGACATAGGGCATATAGGTTTCGAGAAAACCTTAGATCGCATTAAAAAGAACTATTGGTTTGCGAAAATGACGCGATTTGTCAAAGAAATGTAAATACGAGTGGAGGATTATTACATCCTATTGAAAAAGTTGGTATTTCATTCCATACCTTGCACATTGACCACTTTGGACGGTTTGTCAAGTCAAAGAGAGGTTTTACACTCATATTGACAGTTGTAGATTCGTTTACAAAGTTTTTGTTCATTAGACCAGTCCGGAACACTAAAACGCAAAGTGTTATTTGGGTTTTGGAAGACATCTTTGATACATTTAGAAACCCCAATCGGTTAGTGAGTGATAGAGGGTCATGTTTCACCTCTCACTCCTTCAAGAAGTTCTGCCTTGACCGAGGAATAAAACTTGTGCTAAATGCCGTAGCCTGTCCAAGGTCCAACGGTCAAGTCGAACGCTACAATAGGTCCATACTTGACTCGTCAACGGTACAGAATCTTAGGGATAGTGAAAAGGATTGGGATAACAAATTAGGAAGGATTAAATGGGGACTAAATAATACCTTACAGAAAACGATAGGAAAGACACCAACAGAGGTCATGTTCTGAAGATACACGCGAGATTACTGATCTATCATCCCTTCGAGATGTAGTTAAACGGAGAATTGATATGGCTCAGGAATCTCAAAAACGATATTATGACCGTAACAGACGACCCGCTCGTGCTTACTACAAGGGTGAACTTGTGAAAATAGCCAAGGTAGCCTTTCAAAAGAATGGAAAAAGCACGAAGCTGATGCCGTCTTATGAGGGGCCCTTTAGAATAGTTAAAGTTCTAGGTAATGATCGATATAGCGTGGCACCAATCGTGGGTTTTGACGGATCTAAAGGTAAACGAAAGACAACGATTGCCGCAGATAGAATCCAGCCGTGGATTCATGTAGCTTCCTTAGATATTGATGATAATGTTGATACCGCGGCTGAAGATGACTTAGATGTTGACGAATATATATCTTAAAGATGTCTGACACAGTTTTGCAAAAGTTATTAATATATTGGAAAACGATAATAATTATTGTTAATTAGTTTCCCATTTATGTGGTCCAGTAAAATCTATCACAATATTTTGTGCTTGGTACAGATCAAGTGCACAGGGAAGGTGTTACGCTCATGCCTTGACCTGGCACTAATACTATATGTGGTTTTTCGGTTTCATTATTTTAGGGGATTTATATTATATAAAGTATACACCTGGTTAATTGGTTACATGATTAGTTGGCTACAAGGATAATTTGGTTACAAGGATAATTTGGTTACAAGGATAATTGGTTACAAAGATAATTGGTTACAAGGATAATTGGTTACAAGGATAATTGGTTACAAGGATACTTGGTTACAAGGTTATTTGGTTACAAGGTTAATTGGTTACAAGGTTAATTGGTTACAAGGATAATTGGTTACGAGTCAATAGTCATAAAATTGACCACTACTATGAGATTAGGTTTAAGATGATCTGATTGTAATTCCTCTCTAATTTAAGACTGCTTACTAAATATTGTCAAGGATGTTTTATAAATTACGAAATAAAAGTAAAGGTTACATACAAATTGTTAGTCATACAAAATGGAACTTAATGTATGTTATAAATGATAATATAAAATTGTAATTACGTATAATATTTAGCTATCTATTTTTTTGTTTTAGGTAAAGCATAGTTTGTATAGATGTAATTAATAATAATTATTATTATTTTTATATACTTTAGTTATATTCAAAGGATGCTCCAATCTGTCAAGTGTAAGGTTCCACCTGTTATGTGTATGAGGGCATACACATTGTCAGGACGGACGAGTGTAAGGTTAAATAAATTTACGCAATAATTTTACGCTATTGTATATATTTTGAAAAGGGCAACTGTGTGTTTAGATTTACTCGTGAAATTATTTTAATATATTCTTCAATTATTACAATAGCAACACTACCATTTTTTGGCGGGAACGTTTTTTACGCGCGGGACAGCGGGGAGCATTCTTGGACACACTTTTTGGGAGTTGAGCGGGTAAAAGTCGGGCGGTTCGAAAAGTATTGTACGGCACCGGATTATGTCGCATGATTGTTACAATTAGCCATTAAGTTGTGTGGTTAACAAGAATAAAAACGATTGCTATAAGGACCTGACGCCTTTCATTACTGAGATATCTTACAATATATTTGTGCCATGAAATTTAGTTGCATTATGATTTAAATATGATGTCTATTAAATATTGACCACCAGAGTTGAAGCACATTTGAGCCCTATTTATGACATTTTCCATAACTGGCCGTAACACTTCCTGCGATATGTTTCTTATTTTTTGGTGTATATTTTCTTTTAAAGCTGCGAGAGTTAGTGGTTTGTTCACATAAGCCGAGATTTCAAATAAAACCAAATTAATTAATTTTGAAGAAAAATTATCCTCTTCAAGGTGAGGCATGAGGTTTTTAAGGCGCTGGCTGTACTCTAGACGATCTCGGTGATCAGTAGGCAGCAGTTGATGAGTCATCTGAGTTTTATACGGAAACTTCTTCAATTTATTAACCAAAATACGCTGCAGAGTCAAATTCACGTTGTGTTTTTATCACTGATGACATGATTATTCCATGTTCTTGAAGAATAAGGAGGAGGTCCATGATTCTTTTTTTGTGAATTTTACATTTGATTACTACAACATTTTCCATCTTTCTATTACTTCCTTACTTTATGTTTTCAATATCAGAATGACAGATGTCATAAAAAAATATAAGGAATAATAATAGGGTCATTACTTTTGCGCCAGCCTGTAATGTCTAGAGTCTTCAAAATGCCAATGGTTCAAAATAGCAGCTGTGTAATTGCTGTGATATGGTTATATATTTCTGTACAATATAATATACAGGTTCATTGGTAATTCAAGCAATTCCTTGAAGGAGGTTATATTTGAGGTCATTTCAAATGACCTAAATTTAACGGGGGTAAAATTGTTGCAAATGACTCATTTGCAACAATTTTACCCCCGTTAAATAAGGGGCCGAAATTAACGGTTTTTGGGATATCGAGTTTTGAATTTTTTTTGAAATTTTCCACCTTGTCATCAAAATAATCGAAATTAAAAAAACTATTCACTTTTTGCTGTAAATTGTTACTTTTTGGAAAGCTTGTTAACTAGCAATTGTTTAAAATAAAAATAAAATGGTTCAAATATATCAAGATTTTAGAAATAAATATAACCTGCTTCAAGGAATTGGTCGAATTACCAATCACCCTGTCTATTGAACGGCCATCTCAACGATTTCCCACTGAACCGTAATACAAAAGTGAGTAAAAAGTATTTCTCAGAAAGTCAGTACACAGAAATTATTCTCAGGTGTTTCAGGATTTCGTCGGAGGATTTATTATATTTCATTACTGGAATTATATTTATAGACTGACTAAAACAATTTGACGTAACAATTAGGCTTCATTTGCCGAGCAACAAGCAATAAAACATCAATAAATTGCCAACACCCCGCGAGATACTTGTAAATATAATATGAAACGGTATAAATCGGGCCAATCTCTTGTTTCCGACTGATATAAAGAGCACGATAAAATACTTGATGTTGATTACCTACTGTTACGTTTCAGTTAAGACGTGTTTGACCTGAAGGCGAATGATTTCTGTGTAATGTATCTGAGAAAACATTGTGCTGTTATGATGGTTTGGTAGTAAAAAAGTAATATTAAAGGTGAGTTCGATCGTAAAAAGTATAGCAGCCAAAAAAGGAACGTGGACATAGCTAAAATGTTACATTTATGAACACTGTCTCAATGTTCCTCGTGTAATGTTTCGTAGCTTTGAAACAGTGTTATTGTTTTCTGGTATCGCTCGTAAGTCTGCTGCGGTGGCGCACGTGAATAAAACTTCTGCGCAGATAATATTTACAGAGCAATAGCAAAATGTAAACACTACGGAACGTTTTAAATGAAGAACGCGAAAATATTAGTCTTTATTGATTGTTGCCTACATGGTACCTTAGTAGTGACTTGGCCCACTTGGCCGTAATTAAAGTTAATAATAAATTTAATTGTATACTTCGGTTTCAAGCAAGATAAACATTGAAGCTTAAAAATGTATGTTTGCTTCTAGGGTGGCATTATATGATAAACTTTTCTAAGTAATTGGGTTGTTATCTGCATCTGATTAACGCGTCCAAACAAACAGAGAAATAAACTCTTCAGCTTTAAAATGTTAGAACAGATTTCAGCGTGATTCAGTTCCTAAAGTTAAAAGAGCCGATCTACATCCAGCTAAAGGTGCTTTCGTTATTATATTAATAAATTCAGAGCAGTTGTTCCACAATCCTTTGGGGTACCCGCTTGATGACTGACGGTTATGAATGTCCGTGAAACTTTTTATTAGATTTTCATAATTAAATAACGATAGTACCTGATTTAGCACCTTATATTTATCCCCGGGCTTTTCAAACGGCAAAATCCGCAACTCATTCTATACTTAACACGTTTGGGATATTCCCGAGCTTTCAGTTTTTCTTTGGCTTACCGACCGCTTGCCTTTGCCTCACTTTTAAAACATGCATTATAAAGTTTCCCTACTCCGTTCCGTTTCCCGCAAAAATTACTTGCAAGTCCAACAAATGTATCAAAAGTGTTGAAAATAACTTTGCTTTCACAGGTAATAGAATATTTGACGCATAGTTAGAAAATAACTTTTAGTGTAAGAGTAAAGACTTAAAATACTATTATGAATAAAATGTTATAATCATTTATACCTACAGGTGCTGGAACGGCGTCTAAGTTGTGTTGACATAGTGAGATCTTGGCTCACCTAAATAGGTGAGAGAGACTTGGTGTAGGAGTCAGAATCTACATTATCCCGGAGGTCCTGGCCTCCTGAATGTCATATACAAACACATTTTGTCATAATTAACCTAAGCCTAGAAGAAGCAGCGTTATTTGATATTTCTATGCCAAAACTTATGTTTTGGCATATATATCTTAATATATATATTTCTAGTGTGCGTGTGTATGTCACTGAACTCCTCTTAAACGACTGGACTGATCTTGATGAAATTTTTTGTGTGTGTTCAAGGGGACTTGAGAATGGTTTAGATTCTTTTAGATTAGATAATAATTTTGTCAAGGAGTACATCGAAACCTTACCTGAATAATAAAACATTAAAAAATTAAGATTTCGAGTCGACAACATATATCCGCAAAATTCGGGTTGTCGAGTATTTTGTTAAATTTTAATGGTTCTGACAGACAAATCGCAGTCGCCATATTGACATAGAGCATAATATTGGCCACTCTAGCTAAACGTCACCGGATAACATTTTGACATAAAACATTTTGAGTACCTACTACTATGTCTTAGTACTAAGAAGTTTGTATGTGTAAATTCTTTTTGCAGTTATATTTCTAAGACAGTTAAAACGACATCTACATAATAAAGCGGCAGAGTTTGTTTGTTTGTTTGAACGCGTTAATCTCAGGAACTACCGGTTGGATCTGAAAAAATATTTTTGTATACGATAACCCAGGTATTCCGAAAGGCTATAGGCCATATAACATAACACTTCGACCCTTTGGGGCCGGGCAAAAGGCTAAAAAGGCTAAAAGATAATGTCGGCTAATCTCAGGAACTAGCAGTCGGATTTTAAAAGTCGTTATTGCCTATGACAGCTCAATTATTCCGCCACAGTTTTTAGGGGCCAGACAAAAATAATAAAATGGTCAAACGAGAAGGGGGAGGGTTGTGTCAAAGGCAAAAAAAAGACTAAACGAATAGGATACAATCTATATGGGTATCGTTTTCGAGATTTTCGGGACGCTGATTAATAATATGAAATTTATTTAGTGATCCAAGATGGCGGACGGGAAGTCAAAGATGGCGGATGAGAAAATTTTAAATAATCAATATTGGTATCGTCTCCGATGTTTAAAGGGATGAAGAATCAAAATACAACATCAATTTCGTGATTCAAGATGGCGGATGGGAAATCAAAAATGGCGGATGGGAACAATTTAAAAAATCAATATGGGTATCGTCTCTGATGATTTAAGGGATGGTGAATCCAAATACAACATCTATTTCGTGATCAAAGATGGCGATTTTTTTAAAAGTCGATATGAGTATCGTCTCCAATATTTTAAGGAATGGGGAATTCAATATTATATAAAAATCTATGTTTGTTTGTTCATCATTTAAAGACTCTGAAATGATAAGAGATTAAGCGCTAAGTCAATGTTAACTTTGGAAAACGGGCATGGAAAAAAAGGGAATTAAATAAAAACTCTTAAAAAGGCGATACGGAGTACGCTGGGTCAGCTAGTTATATATATAAATATATATATGATGATGATGATATATATATATCATCATCATCATCATCCTCTTAGCGTTATCCCAGTTTCAATCTGGGGTCCGCTTACTAGTCTAATCGAATTTGGCTGAATATTAGCTTTTCCACGGAGCGACTGCCTGTCTGCCCTCCGCAACCCGAAGGGATAGCGATATTCCATGGTTTAGACTAGTGTCAGTTTATTTAGAAGGTACTGACGCCCTATAACGACTGTCAAAGATCTTCATGACAACCGGGACCGACGGCTTAACGTGCTCTCCGAGGCACGGGACAAGCGATAATTAACAATTCAATACGCACATAACTCCGAAAAGTCATTGGTGCCGTGGGTTCGAACCTGATACCCTCTGCATGGCAGTTTGTTGGTATCTCCACTAGGCTATCGCTGCCTTATATATATATATATATATATATATATATATATATATATGCCAAAACATGTTAATGGTTTTAAGTCTTTTAGGGTGACGTTGTAACTGTTTGTTTTCCCAATAAAATAAAATAATAATAGGTATAGGATGCTTTTTAAATTATGTATCTCTTTAAGGTCAAATAAGATAGCATACCTAATTAAGAAGCCCAATTCCTATATTTTAAATAATGTAGCATACAAATTAGGCTATAGATTATAATGATTAAGAATCAATATCGGGTCATTAAATGATAAAATATAGATCATTGATTAACAGCGCTATAATTAATGACTGAATAAATTAGAACAAATTGTCAAATTTATCGTGCGCTAAAATTTATGTTGCAGATAAAATCATTACGGCCAGTTAGGTCGCGTGAGCATTATGTATAGAATTTTATGCATTTAAATTTATCGATACAATATACATGTACAAAGGTACAAATAAAAAAAAAGAAACGCTTGCCTCGTATCTCGGACAGTACATTTTAAGCCGTGAAACTGGCTGTCGTGAAGATCTTTGATAGTCAGTCATGGGAGCGGCTGAATGCGGGTGCCTCAAAATCAGTCTGTGTTGTGTAAAGAGACTCGAGTGAGGCCTTTTTCAAGACAGAGGATGTCCCTAGGCTGAGAGGATGATAATGATGGAGTGTCAGTACCCTTAAGCATACAAACATTAGATAATTCTATGCCACGGAAAGTCGCTATTTCTTTGGGTTATGGAGGTTAGACTGCAGTCGCTACGTGGAAAAGCTAAATATTATGCCTCATCAAGTCTAGTGAGACGACTTGGATGCTAACGAGATTAAGAGAAGTATTGAGATAGTAGCTAGCTTGTTTCAAATTTGAAAATAATTATGTTGCAATATGATTAATATATTAAGTAAAGTAATTACCGTAGGATACTTAATTATATCTTAACTAGAGGTTGCCCGCAGCGAGGCCGGCAATTTTTTTAAAATTTTCTGTGTCTGACCGTTCCTGTGAGAATTTAGGGACTTCTCTATTTAGTACATCCCTACGGTCCCCAAGGCACATACATGCTACCTAAATTTTAGCTTCTTGCAGTCAGTCAGTCAGTAACGCAAGACTTTCATAATTATACAGATATGTGTTCACCTATTGCTAGCAGCGATGGCCCCGTAAGAGACTAGACTGCTATGCAGGTAAAAACTCACAGACTTTGTGAACTGATTGGTACTTGAGCCGTGCCTCAGATAGCATATCGATCACAGATATAGATCTAGGTACATAGATAACGCAATTATCACGATTTGTATTGAAACCAAGCGTGCCGACTTTTTAATACCTACTGTGCGAACTGTACCGAAGCGATGCGCGACAGTATCGCTTGTGCGATATTCATCGTTTCCTAACACACAACGTCAGATCAAACGTCCAAAGCAAACGCGGCAACGTAATGTGAATAAAGTTTACTTAACGGTAATTTATAGTTAGGTATATTCTGGAACGACACGCAGCTTGGAATACTTAAAAACAGTTTTAATATGAATTTACGCATAATATAATTTTAAAATAACTTACCTGTGATAGGAAATATGTTCCTGCCTTTGGGTGCTCGAAATTTTTGGGCTATTGCAGTTAATTATCACGCAACGAGGCATTTTTTTAGTTTTTTGCGGACGTTCGGCTGCAACAACGGACGCGCGGGGACTGAAATTAGCGGCGACCAACTTCGACGCTTGGTCGGGGTTCAGACACGCGAAGTGCATGCATTTGCGTTATCTATGTAGATCTATGTCTGTGATATCGATAGATGTGTGTGTGCGTCAAGCCATAGGTCCCGATTGCGTTTAGTGGATTCTAGGCGAACACATAAAATGTATGTCTGAGAGTCACGATTAACAGTTACCGACTGATTTGCGGCAGATGATCTGGCAAAGACTCAAATTTACAGACACACTAAAATTATCTAAACAAAAATAAATTGTCAATATTATATCAATTTGGACATCTATTTGGCCAACCTGTTTAACTAGAAAACCGTCATCATCATCAGCCTTTACAACGCAAAGAAAACCCTATCTCATCCATAATATTATAATAAAGTTACGGAGTAAATGCATTCACTGAACGAGTTGTCTGATTAAATTCGATAGAGCACCAATTCTTGTGAGCTCAGTATAGTGAAATAAATTCAATTTATCAGTAGATACACTGATACATCGAATTGTTGCACATACTGTGTAAAACATCTTGTCGTATTCCTATTGTATGCAGTTGCAATAAGATTTATTTAGTTTATAGCTTTTGTACTGGTATGCCAGTGTAAGCCATCCATTATTATAAGAGACATCGAATTAATAAGTTCGTAAGTACATTATGTAGCGAGTGAACAAGTTACTTTTAATGTAATTTGATACGAATTACTTATAAAGTATTTTCAAATTTTGACGAGATCTAAAATTTGTTGAGGGAAAAGAAAACTTCCTATTCAAAAGAAAGAAGGTGTATTGGTGCTCCTGCTCGGTCTTTTGTTTCTTTTTGTTATAACCTAAGGCTGGCTAACGAGCTACGGTCTATCAGCGGGTATCTATAGCACTATCGGTCATCACTTGCGCGGCGTCCCTACCGCGCCTGCAACTTTGACGCCTGCAACTGAGGTTTTGAGCCCGCGAAGTTCTCCTCAAACGACGTTTCAAATACTGCTATTTATCGTCGGTTTTGTTTTAGAGGTTTTTACAGTTCCTACTTTCAAACCGATATACCAACTCTGCCTACATCGAAGCAAGATGAGCGAGATAGATATACCAAGTTCTATGTCTACAATAATTAACAAACTAAATTCCGTTCGTCCGATGTGATAATCTCATTACACAATTCAGCAATTTCGTCGTATGCCGGAGAATTATAACAAGATTTAAAAGCTTCCGTATCACGTCCGGATCATGGCCGTCTAATGGCCAAGTTATGCTCTTTCTGAAGTGTGATGACGTCACACAAACTTTTGTCCAGCTCGTTTTAGAGGAAATATGATATAAATTGTAGAATTTATATCATATTTCCTAACGCAAGGATTTTATATATTAAGATAGTAGTATCTTAAAATATAAAATCCTTGCGTTACTCACTGACTGACAGACACGCTACAGCCCAAACTACTGGTCACAAGAAGATGAAATTTAGCATGTATGTTCATTGAGGAGTGTAAGGTAGCACTAAGAGAAGATTTTTGGAAATTCCACCCCTAAGGGGGTAAAATGGGGGTCAAAGTTTGTATGAAACTTTTTATTCCTTCAATGGATTGACTCCAAACTTTGTATATTTGTTCCTCAAACGACGATAGTGAACACTAATATTTTTTTTTTTATTTCTACCCTCAGGGGGTAAGATTGGGGTTTAAATTGTGTATTAAACGAAACTTATTATTCCTTCAGTGGATTGACTTCAAACTTTGTATATTGGTTTCTCTAATGACCTTAGTAAATATTAAGAAAATCTTTTTGGAATTTCTTACCCTAAAGGGTTAAAAAGGGGAGTCGGAATTTGTATGAAACCTTTTTATTCCTTCATTGGATTAACTTCAAACTTTGTATATAGGTTCTCAAATGACGTTAGTGAACACCAAGAAAGGAGTTTTTGAAGTCACTCCCCTATAGGGGTCAAGAAAGGATGTCCCATTTTGTAATATAAAAAATAACCTCAATGGATTCACTTGAAACTTTGTATATCGGTTCCTCAAGTGACGTTAGTGAATTCACCACTACAATGGGGAGTTAAAAAAGGGGTCCCAGTTTGTATGAAACTTTTAATTCCTTACTTGATTTTTTTCATCGTCCCTGATGTGCATTTAATTTTCATGAACTTAAATTTATGCGGCTGGCTCTTACCTAAGAGCTCTTCATCTTCACTAACTAAAAAATGTATGATGGTTTTTCATATGACCAATAGAAGCCAAAATACTTAGAACTGTTATTTTGCTATTTTTATTTTTTTTAAGCAGGTAAGCACTTTTTATCGGTTATCTGCTTTGTCCAACTACTGGCCAAGGCTTCTCTCATTTCATTAACCTAAAAATACTAATACAATTTTGCTGAGATATACAAATGTATATCTCAGCAAAATTGTGTGTGTACTGTGGTACGGAATCCTTGACTAATTAAATTTTAACTAGCTTTTGCAAGCAGCTACGCCTAAATGAAATTTTCATCGTTTGTTGGAAAGTTTTCATGAACCATTAGTAAAATACACATCTAAATCGATACAGCCATTTTTAAGATTACTGTGAATAAATAGACAGACAGAAAAACAATCTAAATAAATCATTGGGGCACTGGTAACAGGTTAGCAACAATATGCAATACAGTTATTTTGAGATTACAGACACTTTTTGTTTTTTATAGTCTCACGCCTGTATTCCCGAAGGAGTAGGCAGAGGTGTAATATTACACCCACATTTCGCCATGTTGCATATTAGGTACCACGTAATAGGGGGCGAGCCTATTGCCGCTACCCGGCACATTGGCAGTCTCCGTGCTGCTACTGAAAAATCGGAAAAACTAAGTAACACTTTTGCCCGACCCGGATAAATCGAGCCCAATACCTCCCGTTTAGCAGACTCATACGCTATCCACTGGACCACGGAGGTAGTCAAATATTATTTATTTGTATAATCTCTCTCTCTCTCTTCCTCGCCTTATCCCATTTAAACTTAGGACACTGGATCACAGAGGATTTGAGAGACCTTGTAGATATTGAGCGTGAACGGAGAGCGTTATCTAAAAGAGCCAACATGATAGCCCGTAGATTTGCACGATGCTCAATACCAGTTAAAATAACGCTTTTTAAAGCATACTGCAAATCTTTATACACGTGCAGTCTGTGGGCTGATTACACGCGTGGTAGCTATAACGCTCTCCGAGTGCAATACAATCACGCATTCAGAGCGGTGGTGGGGCTGCCCCGCTTCTGCAGCGCCTCGGGCATGTTTGCGTGGGCGCGCACCGACTGTTTTCACACCACCATGCGCAAGCGGTGCGCGTCCTTGGTGCGCAGGGTGCGGGCTAGCTCCAATACCGTGCTAGCAATGATTACAGCCAGACTTGACTGTTTTTATATGAGACACTGCATAAACAGGCATTTAATCAACTATATGATAAATGACAACAAAGTAGTCTAAAAATGAGAACTGCCTCGTTGGTCTCGCGGCATAAATATGCGCGTGGGATTGCGAGGTCTCGGGTTCGATTCCCGAGTCGGGCAAAGTATTATTGGGGTTTTCCGTTAGGAAAATCTCTGTAGCAGCACGGAGTTTGGTAATATGCCCGGTACGGCAACAGGCTCGCACCCTATTACGTGGGACCTACAAATTCATTGCGAAATGTGGGTGTAATATTACTCCTCTGCCTACCCCTGCGGGGATACAGGCGTGAGTCTATAAAAAAATGTGAAAGTGTTAAGACAAATGCAGCTGCATTTATGTAAGGAATTTTACTGATAATCTTTTACAAACAATTTTTTCTCCTCATGATCGGTTTAGTAGATTTCTATACATACCAAAGATAGTATCGACTGAAGTTACGTAAGTTACACGTATTAACGTACAAATACGAAACACTTAGTTTCTCGTACTTAGTTCTGAAACAAGTAACGGAGAAACTTAAAAGTTGAAAGCTGTGTAGGTACTACTATTTTTAGCCTTTGCGTTTAAATTATGGGTTTATGTGACAAGTTATAAGCCCTTTGTAAGCAGCCATGAATCCAAGGGATAAAATTGTCAGCCCGGTAGCTCCTGATCATGTAACTCTATCAAATGTAAATAATAGTTTCATTTTTTTTTATAAAGGGTGTTAAAAATCGACTGTCCTTTTTATAAAACGAGATCTTATAAATATATTATTCGCAGTTTACCTGGATATTTAAAAAAATATTTCAAATATTCTAACAGTCCTGTAATCTATCAAATACAAACTAAGGAAATAATTGATTACAGCATTTTGTGGCATTTTAGTGCCATACTAGAACTAAATATACTTAAATTCGGCTTGTAGCCAGCTAACTCATTGCTACTAAAATATGCAGACTAAAAGCCAGCCGTCGATTGAGGCCGCCACAATGACCGCATTTCTCTGCACTGACTATTAAACTTTTAAGGCATGACTAACAAATACACCTGACTATACAAATCTCGATACAATCAATACGTTCTATATAAAAATAGACTTTGAGAGAGTTGGTTGATTTATATTTTATTATTTTAAGGTTCATATTGTATGTGGCACTCTCGTGACGTGTATGCAGTAGAGACGTGACAATTATAAATGTTTGTATCGTTATTTAGATGCAGTTATCCCATTCTGGTGACAGTGACCGGATCGGTGTGATTTCCCATCGCCAACTGTGCACTTCGTCGGGACGATGTCAACCAAAACAAGACTTAATTATTAGAATTTAACGTAATACAATCCACGTATAATAATAGACGGCCTATCACAAATCTAAGTAGGTACGTGTTCATTACTACTAACGAGACAATTGTATACCAACTCATACATAAAAATATTTTTGTTCCAATCGTTCTATTGTTAATTAGCAAATTCGTTAATAAACGTTGCGAAGGCTTACGAAATTGAAGCTTCCAAACGACTTATAAATTGGCATTATTGATCGCGTGTCGGCGAATAATTCATTAACTTTGGACGCTTTAGAACATCTCACTTGGCAAGGGTATGATGGCTCAACATTTTGAGAAAATGTAAGAAAACTTCTTGCAAATTATATTGTCACAAATGATAATGTTACAGGCGTGAGTCTATTAAAATTATATTGCCTTTATTTTTTAAATTTTATTTATAGACTCACGCCTGTATCCCCGAAGGGGTAGGCAGAGGTGAAATATTACACCCACATTTTGTCATGAATTTTTAAGTCCCACGTAATAGGGAGCGAGCCTATTGCCGGTCTTTAATGCAAATCTTTTGCTTTAATAAGAATTTCATGGATTTCTAGGACTTTAAGCTTTCCTCGGTACTAGGACATGAATTTATGTCCTACAAAAAAGTCCCCTTGTTTACCGACGACATGAATTCATGTCCTACAAAAAAGTTCCCTTGTTTACCGACGACATGAATTCATGTCCAGATTCCATCCTTCATCTATGACGTTTTTTACACTAATCTAGTACATTTTATCAATTATTTCAAATAGCATTGTATTTTTACGAATCAAAGCTCTGAAACCTTCTTCTGATTCTATTTGATGTCAAATTAAAAAGTAAGTAGGTCTTGTCGGTCCACTTAACGCGTTGCTGGAGTATGTGCAAATATTCCAAACTCCAGCGTTTCCAAAGGCTCTGACTAATCTGGCGTACCAATTCAAAGCGCGAGAGACGACCAGGTCTCGTATCAATGTAGGGGTACTCAGGCAAGGCGACAAGTGGGCGACCAATCAAAAAATGGCCCGGCGTAAGGGCCTCCAAATCATTCGGATCTGAGGAGATCGGGCACAATGGCCGAGAGTTCAAAACGGCCTCAATCTTACAAAACACAGTTGCGAGTTCCTCAAATGTAAGGACAGACTCACTGATTGTCCTGCGCAAGTGTGTTTTGGCCGATTTTACGGCGGCCTCAAATATACCACCCCAGTGTGGACAATTTGGTGGGGAAAACAACCAATTTATCCCACGTCGGGCTAGCCTATCACCTATATCAGCCTTGTTGGTTTCAAGGAAATTAACAACGTCATTCAAATAATTATAAGTGCCCTTGAAGTTAGTGCCGCAATCAGAACGGATCAAGGAAGGCAGCCCTCTGCGGGATACAAATCTGTCAAATGTGGCTACAAACGCCTCGGTCGTAAGCGAGGAGACCAGTTCCAAATGTACGGCCTTTGTGGAAAGACAAACAAAAACACACAAGTAGGCCTTGACAGTCTTGCTGTTTCGAAGTGTCGACGTTTTTACCAAAAAGGGACCAGCGAAGTCCGTGCCAACACCGTCAAATGTCCTGCTCTCAGTTACGCGATCTGCCGGTAAGTCCCCCATCAACGGCTGCATGGTAGAAGCCTTGAGCTTATAGCAAGGGATGCAGCGAAAGACTACATTCCGAATAATTCTTCGGGCAGACAAGATCCAAAATTCGCGTTGCAAAATGGCCAACAAAGCATTACAACCAGCATGCGAATTTTTAAGGTG
Organism: Euclidia mi; assembly: GCA_944739405.2. NCBI lineage: Eukaryota > Metazoa > Arthropoda > Insecta > Lepidoptera > Erebidae > Euclidia > Euclidia mi. The sequence goes on from OX123189.2 coordinate 36,188,906, forward strand.
ACGGTCAGTTACCAACAAGCGTACCAAATAACCGTCCTTAGGTAACAAAAGGGGGTGACGTGCTCCGTAAGGGAGGTTGGCGTTCTTGAGACGCCCTCCAACGCGCAAGAGACCCGTATCGTCCAAAAAGGGGTTCAATTTAGATATTGCTCCCGACAATTTCGATTTCCCTGACTTAAGGATAGCAATCTCCTTCTCAAAATGCGCCAATTGCACAGAACGAACCCAAAAGGTGAGGGACTCCTGTCGTTCCTGTGGTGAGAGAAACGGTGTCAGACGTTTCTGTTGTGGGTGCCTAAAATTAAAAACAAAACGCTTTATCCAAGCAGTAACACCTGACAACTTGTCGAGGGAGCTGTAACGATTCAACAGGAAATCGGGGTCGAAGGCGCATTCTACCTTCTCAAGAGCGAGTGTTCGTAGACCCGGCAAATTAGAAGTATTCAAAACTGGCGTTCGAGGCCAATCAATTTCTGGTCGACTCAACCATTCCGGACCCCAACACAGCGAATGACCTATCAAACTAGGCGTCAAGCATCCGCGCGAGGCACAATCAGCGGGGTTGAGCTCACCTGGCACGTGTCTCCAAACAAGTTTGACTTCGGATTTCTGGATTTGGGAAACGCGATTAGCGACAAATACCTCCAAGGTGTGAACAGAAGCCTTCAACCAACAAAGAACAATTTAGCTGTCTGTCCAGGCGTAGGTCCCATTAATACAAATGCTTTTACCCAAAGTGTTAGACACGTGGTTCAATAAGCGTACAAGTAGTGCTGCTCCCGAGAGCTCTAATTTCGGAATGGTCAGAGATGTCCGAAGGGGTGCAACCTTGCTCTTCGCCATGATCAGGGAAACCCTCACCTGACCTGATGCACTAACTGTGCGCAAGTACACCACGGCCGCGTAACCACGTTCCGAGGCATCACAAAACCCGTGAAGGGTGGCCTTGTACTTCCCGGGAGGAAGGATGGGACGAGGCAAGGAGATCTCGTTGACGGCAGGAAGTGAGGATACAAAGGAGGTCCATTCCTCAACAAGAGTGCCGTGCAGAGGTTCGTCCCAGGTCAATCCTGCTGTCCAAAGCTTCTGCAAGAAGCATTTTGCCCAAAATATGATAGGACAAATCCAACCGTTCGGATCAAAGGTTCTGGCGACAGTAGACAACACGAGACGTTTAGTCCAAGAACAAGGCCATTTCAAGTCTACGTTGTACGTAAAGATGTCTTGGACTGGTCTGTACTGGATGCCGAGAACAGCCATCATGGCGGGGTTGTCAACAATCTCAAATAGATGTGGATCTTGCTGATGATCCTCTGGCAAGCCTTCCAAAAGCGCTGGTGAGTTGGAAATCCATTTAACGCAACTCATAACCAGCGGAGGCCAAAATACCTATCAATTCGTCCCGCAGGAGGATCGCCTCATCCGCTGTGGAGGCGCCCGAGCAAATGTCATCGACGTAAATATCGTCTTTCAAGATGGCGGAGGCTCGTGGGAAACGTAAGCCTTCTCGGTCTGCGAGCTCCCAAAGAGAACGTATTGCCAAGTAGGGGCTTGATCTTAACCCGTACGTATTCGTATTGAGCTCGTAGACGACCATGGGATCGCGAGGAGACTCTCTCCAAAGGATCAGCTGGAAGCGACGGTCATCAGGGTGGATAATAGTCTGCCTGAACATCATTTTTATGTCGGCCACAAAGACAACCTGATGTCGTCGGAAGCTGGTGATGACGTCACAAAGGTCATTGACCAACTTGGGACCAGAATGCAAGCACTGGTTCAAGGATACGCCTGTTGAAGTCTGCGCAGAACCATCAAACACTGTGCGCAGCTTGCCAGTCGATGGCTTCAATACCGCATGATGCGGGAGAAAGTAATGCTCCACCAAACGCCAATCCAAATTTGACACTGACATGTGTCCCAATTGTTCATATTCTCTCATGAAGTCAATATACTTCTGTCTGAGCTCCGGATCACGACCCATGCGACGCTCCATAGTCAACAATCTCTTTTCGGCTAAAGGTCGTGACTCACCAAGCGGAGGCCGAACAGACAGAAAGGGCAGCTTCGTGATAATCCGACCAGAACGGAGTCGACCAGTGTTGTTCTGGAAGAACAGCTCGCACTCCTCATGTTCTGGATTCAAACGGGCAACTTGAGGGGGCTCCTCTACCTCCCAAAACCTCTGAACTGCATCAGAGAGAGCAGAGCCTACAGCCAACAAATTATCAAGTTCGGGTGGAGGGGGGTCCCTAGGTACAGGTCCCATCAAAGCAAATCCAAATATGGTCGGGATGGCAGTCAAACCATTTGGCACCAAGACCCGTTTCCCACCAATCAAAATTCCACCGAGGACATCAGAGCCAATCAACAAGTCGATTTGTCCCGGTGTGTCAAATTTGGGGTCTGCCAGTTCCAATCCCGATGTCAAATTCACCACAGCAGCGGGTAGCTGTTTCTGTGGATGCATACCCAAAATATTCTTCAGCACAATAGCCGAGGTTTTAATCCTCGGGTGTGAAGATTCAACAGGGCCAAACAAAACCTTAACATGCCCTTCAACATTAGAGGCTACGTCACCTATGCCCCGTATACAATTTTGAAAAGAGCCCATATTTAATTTAACCTGCCCTACCAAATAAGTGGAAACAATGCAACCTTGTGAACCTGTGTCCAATATAGCACGGACAACAACAGAGGTCCCCGTGGGTCCCCAGACCCTAACAGCAACCGTTGGTAGGATAACGGTCTCAATGGGGGAGGTTGGCGTTATAGGGCAGGGGTCAATGACCTATTGTTGCCTGGGCGGTGACCGTTGGCCAGGACCAGGCAAATCAAAATGTGGGTGCGGCTTGAAGTCCTCAAAGGCGCGATGACTCGATCCGCGCGCCATCTGTGGGGGGTCATAATGACGCACCCGCCCAAAACGAGGTGGTCGCGAGTCAAGGCGGGGACGCTCCGCCAAGGGAGGGGAATACCTGGGGCAGCAGTCATGGTGCTGGTGACGCTGAACAGCACATTCAGGTGCGCGAGAGAGAGGAGACGTGCGCACGCTACGGTTCTCCAAGCGGGGCGAGTGGCGATCAATTGAGCGAGGCGACTCTCGGCTACGCGCCGGTGAGCCTCGGCTGCCACCTTCAAAACACCCGCCTGTGCGCGGCGTCGACTGGTTGAACAAGCGGCCTACCTCTCTGGCATTCATGCACAGAATGTCCAAATGCTGTCCTCCACAGTGAGGACAGGGGCGAGAGTTTGGGTAGTCTCGCTGGTTGTGGGACCCCAAACAAGAGAAGCGAAGGCGGAGGGCATTCGCGATGCGCCTACGAGAGGCGACATGTAGGTCCGAAAATGCCCTGCAACTGGCCGTTCTGTGCCCCGTGACCTTGCAGTAAGAGCACTCCACTGTGCTCTGCGTGACTGCAAAGCGAGGAGGGCGCCGGTCAACACTGGCTCGGGTGTGAACGCGAGCCTGCTCCTTGACCTTGGGCGGCTGCGTCTTAGCCGGCGTGTCACCACTTGAGTTGTCCAAGACCCGGCACTCATCCTCCAGGAACCTCTCCAGGTCAGCAAAGGGGGGGCAGATGGGTCGCGCTATCCCCACCAAAGCGCTGTTCAAAACGCGACCTCAGGTCGGCAGGCAGCTTCTTTAACACAATGTGCACCAATAAATAGGACCATTGGTCTATGGGCAGGTCAAGGCACTTAAGTGCGTTGACGGCCACCAAGAGCGGGTTCAACAGTTGGGTGCGCAACCCAGAGACCCGGGTGAGCGTCGGCAAACCCAAAATCTGCTCGATGTGCGTATCGGCGAGGCCACGCTTATTATGGTACCTACGGGTAATTAGGTCCCGAGCCGTCTGGTACGCTTCGTCAGACACGGGCAGATGCTGGATGAGGCCCTTAGCCTCCCCATCCAGAACCGACATTAGATAGGCCAACTTTTGTGCCGGCCGAAGGTCAGCCCTATCATTGACTAGGCTGTCGAACAAATTAACGAAGCCCAGGTAGCTTCCTAGGCAGCCATCAAAATGGGGGAGGTCCAAAGTAGGGAGCCTACTCACCAGCCCCGGTGCTGACCTAGGAAGCTCCTGCTTCAGGCCGGGTTGCCCTTCCCTATCGGCAACTAGTTGTCTCGCACTATTGGAGACAGCATCATACAGGTCTAAGACCTGGGCATAGTCTTCACTGACCTTATTTCGCTGTTCAGCGGTGAAATCATTGATTGACACTTCAAGACAGCAAGTGCTGAAAGTGCGGAATTGCTGTTCCACACTTGCCAGGCGATCGTCAATCCGCTCGTACCTTTGTAGTAAGGCCTGCTGGCGATCAGGCCGGTTTACTAAGGCACTGGCCGAGACAAACCAGCGCAAATCTGATGCAATAGCACCAGCAGCCGCACGCAAGTCCTTGATAGCTGACATAATCAAAATTCAAAAGAGCCCGGACAAGCGTTAAATAATATTAACAATCAAAACTAAATGTTTCTTAATTCCTTGAAACCAACAAAGTATTAGCCTGTTTACTGCTGGTACAAGCAAGTGACAGGTATCTACTGTCCAACAAAATTAATAGTTTCAATATTGAAACAAACACAAAAGTTATCAAAAGTTATAACTTATAACAAATTAAAAGTTGAAACTTCAAATTAATTAATTAATTATTTGCAACAGACAGACTGGCTGTGTTATTTGAGATATACAATAGAAAGTAAGCACAGAATATGTGTTACCTAGCAATATTATCTATATTATAACAAAACAAAGTTTATTAATGTGACCCGCCCAAGTGGCAAGGTCAAGTTGGTTGTTATAATGTTTATGAATATATGCAATAAACTAAATTTACTAAATTTATTGATACATACAGCTGTTATGTATCCAAACAAACTGACTTATTAATGCAACAACAAATTTAAGTTAGATTTTTCAACAATACAAATCAACAATTACTGATTGAGGTTATGTGACAATGTGTTTCAAATTATCTAGGTCAACTTATACAATTAAATATTATGTATTTTAGACAATAACTGACCTGACAAACACTACAATACTGTCTACAAGGTGATAAGATACAAGCTCATACCAATCTGAGTTTATACTCAGTAATGCAACAGCGGCTAAATTTCAACTACAGCTCTGCACCAAAATTATGTCTAGAATTACCGCAGCCAGGCAGGTATTTTCTGGGTGCGCAGTGGAAGATGTAATACATCTACCTGACTACGATAGACAAGGCACCAGACACAATGCACTGCGTTGCACAGTGATGAATTGAAATCTAAATTACAACTATCAATATTATATTTCACTTACCTGATATCTTTACTGATGTCAGGCTTGAGCTAAATTAGACACATTCATACAAGTATATTGGCCAAAATAAATGAATGAAGTATCTTATACTTAGCTATTAAGCTGCAAACGCGACGTTTTCAAGACACGTTGGCACGTGGACGTCGATACCGAATTCACAATTTTCGCAACTGTCAATCAATAGTTCACAATGTCTTTTATCACTATTTACCGTTGCCAGCACTAGATCAGGCGGCATTCAAGACGGTTTACTCAATTTAATTCAATTCGCGTTAATTCAAAAGGCGATAATTTTACGTACGAGACGACAACGAGGTAATTTTTCAAGAGAAAGACGGAAGTGACAGTTCAGTGTGACCATTGTCAGAAATTTTCAATAGACTAAACAAAATGTTACTCAATCGATCTAATCGATTTGACTTATAATAAAAACTAATTCTATTTCATACATATATATATATATATATATATAATATAAACGCACCTGCAACGTCGTACAAATTGTGTCTTGTATTTGAAATAGGTACCGCTCCATGCTGTTTACTACTTTGTTACACGAATTAAAGGAGAATACGTTGTGTTGTGTTAATGTGTCATAAAATATGGTCACGTTGAAAGGCAAAGAATGTGCGATTCGTATAGTAATACTAGCAACCATCTAGCACCCCATCTCGGCTTCGCATTGATTTTCTTTATGTCCTTTAAATTTATCATGCGTATATCTAAGCCATACATTCCTATTCAGCCATTAGTAAAAATCGCAGCAAAATCCGTTGCGTAGCTTAACAAATATCATCGTACAGACGTGCAAATTGGTTTTATGTCATGCAAAGAATTAAAAACATACAAAAGTGTATAATAATGCTTGTACCCGTATTCCCGAATGGGTAGGTAAATGTATGTTATTGCATGGTTTCGCCTTCTTCATCAAGTAGAAGGTGCATCTCTCGATGCCAAACTATTCAAGACTGTATTCCAGAAATAACTTCGTATTTACGTATGCGATAATATGAATATAACCAAATATTGTCATGTTTACGCTGATGCGGCTCGTAATGTCGATTTCCGGGTTGAGCATTGTTGTTGGTAAAGCCTACGTAGCATTTAGTCACCCTAAGCGACTATATTACAGATATTTTCAAGACATCAGCATCGGTCACCATGGCAAGTTGCTTAAGATTTATGATGGCAAATGGAATAGAGGGTTTTATTGTAGATCTGTGTCTGTTAATGGGCAACCATGATGATGATTTGTACCTCATACATAATCGTTCTTTATTATGTATTATTTGCCGTAGGCATACATTATTTTATTTTTTTAAAGCAATCTTTTAGAAAATTCATACTGCTGAAGTATTAATTTTCATCTCCTTCATCCATTATAAACGTACTCGTAATATTAGCCAGCAACAAAACCAACGAGATCATTTCTGTCCAAACCCCGAACAAAGATGACATATTGTTTTATAATTGCGTACTTAAAGCGAATTAACTGGCAGTTTCAAGTGGGTCGTGCGCCAAATGGCAAGGTGTTTACGCAACCTATTCTGTTAGCTTTTATAACAAAACCGCAGCAAATTAGCTGCCATTGTTAGTTAAATTCTAGCTGTTGTGCCGAAGAGTTTACCCATATCCTGAGTGCTGTTTAAAATATTATATTTAAAATTCACGCATACTTTTTTGCCGTTTTCATCTTGCTTCTTTTAAAAACTTACCTTTTAATTTTACAGATATTTAAATGTTAGTAGGCAAGACGCACTCTTTCGTGAAGGACTCTCGTCACTTTATAGAAATTATCAAGAGCACGAAAAAGGAACCAGACGAGGTGATGGTGAGTTTTGATGTGGAGTCACTATTCACCAATGTTCCTGTTTAAGATTGCCTTGAGGTCATACAGAGGAAATTAAGGGAAAACGGTCTGTCTGACGAATACACTGTTCTGCTTAAGAATTGCTTGGATGGAAACTACTTCTTATATCGTGGACAACACTACCTACAGATCGATGGAGTGGCTATGGGTAGTCCTATAGCACAGGTAATAGCCAACATCTGGATGGAGCACTTCGAGGAATCCATAGACATGCAGGCATCAAATGTGAAGCAATGGAAGAGGTATGTTGATGATATCTTTTGCATCATGAAGGGGAACCAGCAAGACGTGGAACAGTTCGCAGACAAATTGAACTCCATACATCCGAACATCCGATTCACATACAAAATGGAGGTAGACGGATCGTTACCCTTTCTCGGCGTTAAAGTGACAGTGAGAGATAATGGTACCCTTGGACACACTGTATATAGGAAACCGACACACACAGACAGGTATCTTAACGCGAACTCGCACCACCATCCGCGGCATTTGGATTCCGTTGTGTCATCGTTAGCGAACAGAGCGTATGACCTGTGTGACCCTGAACAGTTAAATAGTGAACTGTCACATGTTCAGGAGGTACTTAGGCGCAACGGATACAAGAAGAAGATACTCCTTCTGAAGAGGAAAGATCGTAGACCTGAAGTGAGCAGAGTGCCGGCTTACATGCCGTATCTAAAGGGAGTAACGGACAAGGTTGGAACAGTACTCAAGAAATACTCCATCAACACTGTATACAGTCCGTTCTCTAAGATAGCACATAATCCGCGTACCCCAAAGGATGTCATTCCCCTCCAAACACCCGGCGTCTACAAAGTCGATTGCAGCTGCGGTAGTTCATATATCGGGCAGACTAAGCGTACAATCGCTGAAAGAGTAAAGGAACATATCGCAGCTGCGAAAAACTGACATATTAATAAGTCGGCTATAGCTGAGCATTTGTTGGAGTTTGGACCAAACCACTGGATAGATCTGCATCAACCACGAGTCTTATCCACCGATCGTCACTATTACTCCAGGATAGTACGTGAAGCGGTAGAAATCAAGAAATATAACAATTTCAACAGAAAAGGATGGATATAGATTATCGGCTACTTGGAATCCAGTCATCAGCAAATGTAAACACCGCCGCAGTGACAAATCTCAACAGTGTGTAGACGTCATTAGTGTAGTGTGTCGGAGTAGCGACAGTGCGAACTTAAATAAAGACCAAGTGAAGGTAGGTGCCGAAACCCGCACTTCCACAAGACGGCGCTGAGCTCTCATCAGTCTCTCCGCGACCACGCTCAGTGCAAGACGAGCGAAACGTCGGAAACAAATAGGTATTTATACCTTAAATAAATTAAATGTACGCGATTAAGACCCGCTAATTTATTTTGCATGATTGTAACATGGACATGGAAATCTCAGCTCTCACCTTCGGAGCAACAGCTATTTGCAAATCGCATAAATTGTCCCGTGTGGGCGAACCTACATCGTTCAACCTGGTGACAGAGCGCCGACCGCTTAAATACTGTGCTACCCGTGCAGCCAAAAGCGTGAAATTCCCAAAGGAATATGCTGAGGTTCTCGTACTGGACACGTTTATAGCTCTTTCGTGCTATTATTACTGAGAACTGTATAATTGAAAATCCGGTTCGGTGCTTGGTCCATTGCCAATAAATGGAACTGCTAGCATTTAAAAATACTACAATTTAAGGTAGCTACTACACAGTACCTACTTTATATTATTTTTAATTTTGTACCTCGTTAAGTGCAAAGATGACTAAGCTCTTTGATTAAAATACAGCTATTTAAGCTCAGTGAAAGATTTGCAGCTCGCAGATACAGTGTACACAGATACGTCTACCTACTTGTTTCTTTTTAGGTTTGGACCCTGCGCTACCACTGTTTACAGTAGGTAATAAAGGCCCGCCTAGACAAGCACGATGCCCGTCATGTGGAAGTCATACACATTTGCGGAGGCTACCTGGGCTTCAGTTCACCTCTAGGACATATTGATTTCTACCCGAATGGAGAGGCAGCCGGGTTGCGGGATTGACTATAGAGGTAGGTTTATCCCAACGGTAAGCCCGAACAATCCCTAACAATGTATTTCGGTTCAAATATGCTACTCTCGCAGAGCTTCAACTCCTGCTGCAAGAAACATGAGAACGGTGGGTTTCTGTTGATGTCCACACTGAAGTATGATATTTGTAATTTTCTCACACACAAGGGGGAAATAGGGAGAGATTTTTTTACAAAGATTTCGCAGTTAGCGCTATAATATTGGGAGCAACAGCTAATCAGTATATATGTTAGTAGGTACATGCAAAACGTAATGTGAAGTATCTCCAACCAGTTGCCGACTAGAGTTAGTGATTTTACCCGCTATACATTTTGCATAACCACGTTTCTCCGCAGTGAAAATACAATGGAAACTCTATACGCTATAGTGCTTGAAAGCGATATGCCCTTTTTGTCTTAGAAACACCTAACTTCATCAAGTTGAAAGGGACATTAAATACGGACGTCTTTACAGCACCATAGTTTTATGGGAGTGCCTTTTTATTTAATACTAATACTGTTGTGTTACTATAAAATATTAAGTACCTCAAAGTAATATTTTATAGAATTGTCAAAGTAAGTAGGTATTTAATTTAATTGTTAATTAAGAACAGCACTTAGAGTTGACTCACCGTATCTTTGTTAAAATCTCTCATATTAATTTATGGTAATAGTACGAGTATATAGGGTGAAGCAAAAGTTATAAATATATGTGATGATCGTTTTGAATTGATAGTTATACTAAAAATATGGTTTAAATGTTTTTAACTTCTCATATTTTAAACTTAAGATAATTATCATCATTAAAACCGATTATCGTCTTAGCGTTGTCCCGGTTGCATCTTATATGTTTGTATTGGTAATAAAATTTCCTAAGTAGGTATATAAAATGATATGTGAAACTATTCGATGTTCTTGATACCTGTTCTTATTATATTGTTTTGCTACGAGGTGGAAAATCTCTTCGCATCTCCGGCTCTACGGAATTTTTTTGCCAGAGTATGTGACGTGTGACTACTAAAACCCACCCCAAGTGCACCGAATTAAAATTTTTTGGCCTACTACACGATCTATAATAAAATGCAGAGTACTATATTATCTGGCTTCGAGTATAAATGTAATTTACTTATAGCTCATATACAATTATGCTCCTCCGATTTTCAGCTGCTCAGCTAGTTATTTTGAATGGGAAAACGGCATATTTATATACGAACAAAAACAATTGATTTTATTTAAGAACATAACGAGCAAAAAAAATAGAAAGCAAGTAACATAACGAACTAAAATTAACATTAAATATCACTCTGTATATTGTGCATGGTAATTACACTGATTATAAACTATTAATTGCATTAAGGTTAGTGCACAGATATAATTGAGCTGGGTTAGTTTGTAATTAGATGTTAAATAAACGTCATCTGAATAGTTGAAATTCGTTTTCAGCAGCAGTCTGGACAGCTATTTAAATTACAATTTGATTTATATCAACGAAATATATGCGAAAATGACATGCACCGTAGTGCATGTCATTTTCACATATATCTCGTTGATATAAAAATAACATTATAAAGCTCCGGTGAAACATATTTCACCGGAGCTTTGTAATGTTATTTTTAGGACTTCATAGTAAATTACAAGGTAATAGTTTCGCCATGTCCATCCGTCCATTTGTCCGTCCGCAGTTTTACGCAAAAACTATAAGCACAAGTTTTAAAAGGGTTTACAGTTATCTCGGTACCTAGACGACGGCTTGCTTGCGTACACTTTAAGACAGTTTGCCACTGTGCGTGATATTGCTGGTTTAACAGTTTAACACGCTCTACTACTGACTGCCGGTTGGCGCAGCAAGAGTGTAAGTAATCGATTCCCGCTCAAGTCAAACATTTGTGTGACATGGATGTTTGTCTTGGTCTGGGTGTTTCTATGTATAATATGTATGTATTTACAAAAAGAAAGTATATAGGTTATGTTTATCAATTATCTAGCACCCATAGTACGTACAAGCTCTGCTTAGTTTGGGACTAGATGGTGATGTGTGTATGTGGTAGAATATTATTATTATTATTATGCATCAGTCGTTTTCGTTTCAAAATACAGTGGCAAAGAGTACCGCGCCGGCGTTCTTTTGGAGATACATACTCGCGGTTGATCACCCGCTACATACGCATCTGTGTTGCCGAGATACTTTCCTTGGCACATGGTGCGGTTTCATCCTAATTTTGCGCAACTTCAGCAGCCAGCTTTTAGCAGGCTTCTGAAGTTGCAATTAGTAGTGTTAGTGAGCTGCAGTAGTTACTTCATATTACAATGGGTACAAAAGAATCTCGTCAGCCATTAAAAGCAAAAAACTTATTTTATTTTATTATACTTTCAAGGTTAGAAACGTTGCAGATAGTGAACAATTAGTAAATAATATGCTAATTATACTATGATCAATTATTTACCAATTTCCACCTTTATATAATTTATAAATAAACGGTTTAGTATAAGACTAACATAACATATAAATAAGAACGTTATTAAAATCGTTTATATAAATAAGGGTTCCTTGTAGGTTACTGCGGACCCCTTAAAAGAAGAGATCAAAACATTATGACACACACTAATTGCAAATATGTTCATTATTGTGTGATTTCAGGTCTGTATGCCCACAACAGTGCTCATATGTTCTTCGCGGAGTCCATCATATCGGATACACCGTTCACGGCAGTCAGGTGTAGATCCTACGATGAACTGTACTATACCGGGTCTTGTAAAAGCACCGGTGAAAAACTTATTATGGGAGGCTTTGACATACATTATGGGTAAGTTTCGTAGTACTTACTCACTTCTACTTAGCAAGAATAAGCGCATCATCGTGTTGCTCGTCTAGGAACCAAATAATAAGTAGGACCTAAATTCTGCAAGGCGTGACAAGGCGTGACAAAAACACCGAGCTGATTTTAAAAATGGCAAATAGTCTTGTGAAATTTTTATAATCTACTTAACTAAATGTAGTTATCTGGGAGAGCTGTTCGATTCGGTTCGATCTTTTCTAAGTGTTCTTCATTTGAATATTTTGAGTACTTCTGCAGTCTGCAGTATACAAAAATACCTGTCGTGATCGGTCTATATAATGTATGTAAGTATAGAACCAAATTAAATGAAATTTAAAAGGTCTCAGTCTATAAGACTCTTGGTTACATATTCGCAGCAATTCATTTCAGCTATGCTGGGTGTAATTAAATAGATCTGTTTAACAGTTTTCCTACAAAGATTACATACTTATTAAATCCGAAACATTTTTCTAAACGTAGAAACCTACTGCGTCAATTTTGTAATTAGTTCGCGAATTTGGATGGGTGAGTGAGTTGGTGCTAATCGCTGCACGAACAGATTTAAAGTGATTATTTAAAGGTTAACTTGTGACATTTTGTAAAGGCGCTCCGTCCGAGTGGGTCTCCACTGAGAGCTAATTAAAATGAAGTTTGAACAAGTTCAGAATATCCGTACAAAATCTTTTCGTATATATTTACAAATACAATGTTGTATATACGAAAATTGCTCTATTTATTTTTATGTTTTCATGACGGAACTCACGACTCAATATAACAATATTGAGTCTTGTGAGTATTGTGAAGCTGAATAAAAATATGTGATAGTGGTTTAAAGATATCCATTTTAAAAATAAAATACGTGTTTTTATATTTATATTTCATTTCTTTATAACAGCAAAAACGACAAAACAAAATTGTTTTATAACAGCAAAAACAAATATACTGATAAGGTGCTTTAAATTTATAAAACTAACGGAATGGTGGCCACGGATGGGTAAAGAAGTGTCGGACGTCCCTTAGCAAGATGGGTCGACGATATTGTTGCGGTCGTGGGCCGAGCCTGGGCTAGATTAGCACAAGATAGAGCGAAATGGCATCAACAAAGAGAGGCATATGTTTAGCAGTGGACAAAGTCGGGTTGTGGATGATGATGATGATGAGTGAAAGTACCTCTATTATAGCCGATGTGCTTGCATAAATACTGAATATTATATACAAGCATATAAAATGTAGATATACCCATCAGGCGTAGTCATAAGGCATAACTACTTAGTTTTGCATTATTAGACAATTTATATTATCGTTTTTAGCAAATCATCTCAATTAACAAAATATATTTCGTTTCATTTTATATTATTTCTAGTAGACTGCACTTATTAACTTGACACCTAATTATATCGATGTTGTTCAATGAAAGTGTTACTAAATCATCACTTTCACTAAACCATAATTCAAGTAGAATTTGATATTTAATATAATTACCAATTAATAAACATTTGAAATGTAGCATATTTGAAGTATTCATTCATTCACGTTAAACATTTGCTGTAACAACAAAAGAAGGTTATTTTAAGTATTCATGAACACGGTTAGATAACTTTCGTTGCTTCAATGTTTAATCGCAAGAACACTCGTTTGTTAGGCAGTAACAATATTAGCTTAAGTCTTGGAGATCAACGCTCATTGTTCGTTTCAGGAAGGATGGTATTTACTACCTAAGGACAAATGCAGAGAAACCCTACGCACTGGGAGACCCGGACGGTGGCCCAGCATGAATAACGATAAAATATGATTTAAGCTTTGCCAACTTCGCCTATAAATTAAATTTTAAAGAATTTATGACTGAGTGGTTCGTTTTTATTCGCGACCGGCGCGGTCCGGTGGCCTTTCATTAACTTTGTGGCTCTAATTTCATATAACACCACCTGATGTGAACACAATGTTTATTACTTCTATTTGAATAACTGCTAAAATAAATACTCATATAAAATTACCATTTTAAGATAAATACGCAGCATTTACAGACTTAAAGAACTTCTCTTTAAACGAGGTCTTTTATATTGAATTTGATTCAAAATCAAAATATCCATGTAAAAGCTTATTAAATGTTTTTGAAGAGTTCTTAATAATCGAAAATCGGTAATATCGCATATTTATTGCTTTCACTGAAATTAATTTATCACAATACAAAGAAATGTAATTCCTTCGCTAGAAATATATTGTGCTTTGGAAAATAAAACATACTGCAATACGCATTAAGGCGCTGTTATACCTCAGAAGCCGTGAAACACCTAATTTTTCGTCGCGCATCTAGCCATAACGGTACATATTACAAACTAGCAAAAATTAGAGCTTAAAGTCAAAAGTCTGAACAAAAGACTTTTGAAAGAATTTTTCATGTACGTAAAATAGAATCACGGTAAAAAAATCACAAAATCGAGGCAGAAAATAATCTTTCGTCTCACTGTTTGCAATATTTTGATCGTAAGCTGTCATATTTTTTTTGATAATATTGTAGGAAATCTAATGAACTAAAGAATTACCCTATTTATTTTCATATTATACGTGTACATTTTGTAAAATAAAATAAAATCTGCCAAACGTCTATGATTTTGACGCTCGGTAGATCCCATCAATATCAAACGCTTCAGCAATTTAAACCTTATTAGCATAAGCGGTGTACTGAGTGTCAGTTGCTAGTTTACGCCCCGCCCAGACCCCATCATTCGGCTATGAGCCCTGTGAGAGATAGGTCATGTCGCTTGCGTCTCCGCTGCACGAAATTTTACGTAAACCTGTTTGTTATTATAATACGCCGATTTGAGTTCGTAATTTCATGTTATATGTTATAGACTGAATACTTTGAATCAAATAGGCTTTTCATGTAACTATGGGCACATATAATTAGGACCTAAGTTTATACTCTTGTTGCGTTTAATGTGTTATTGTTTCTGTGCTTATAAATATATAATTAGAAGAATAAAATATGGACAATTAGAGAAATGAAGTTCTACGAAGGATTTGTACAAGAAAGCGTCGTAATAAAATAGAAATTCATCCATGGCCAAGTGATTATGAAATATATAGCATTTTTACACAAATTATTGTCATAAGAGTCTTTTATGACTAACTATGTTACTTATATATTATCGATTATGCATAATATAATTAGGTATATAAATTATTCTCACAATACATAGTTGCCACAGTTTTCAATTTTTGAAAGAGTAATAACATAAAATCGAATGATTTTATGTACCTATATTTCAAATTCATTAGCTTGTCAGAGCGCCTGGAGCGCTAAGATGCCGCCACGGCGAACAATAATGATGACAGCGCTAATATGGCGCTCCGCAATCCGCATACAAGCGGTAACGAATTTTGTATTATTGTATTTTGAACATAAACCTTTTTAGGTACATCGGGTAAAACTTTGATTATTCATAAACTATTAGGTATGTCTCAGTACATCTAATATCTTTTTAATTTCTAAAATCAATCATTTATAAGTAAGAAGGTGACTAATTATCATTATTGTAATTACAGTGAAGTTAAAGATAACAGTTCTGCAACGTCTTACAGACATTTGACTTCAGTCATTCCTAACACGATCTGTTCAAGAGCTAGCCAAGAAATGCCAAACAATTTTTTTAACAAATTTGACTCAAATTCCGTAGTGATAAGCAAAAATTACAAGAGGGATAGCAGTGACTGGTTCGAATTGCATAAGAATATGTTGACAGATTGAAATTATTGTATAGTGGTAAAAAGAAGAGATAACAGCAGTAAAGCCAATTTAGTAAAAAATATTTTGTACAAATAAAATATTTGCAATGTAAAATCAGTTGCGCATGGAATCTAAAATGATCAACTGGCTTTGCAACAACTGGCGAAGCAAGAAAATGTAACAATCGAGCCTTGTGGATTATTCGATTATTGGTGCCACGACAGATGGATTAATATATTGTATAATTTATTGTCCGTGTGGTGACGGATTAAGAATACGAAATGTCACCACCCCATATCATCCCATGGGTGTCGTAAGAGCCGTTAGAGGGAGCATATTATGCAGAGAACAACATTGTAAGAGAAGGAAAACTTGATACAAACCCTATACCAACCCGTTTGGCCAGCGTGGTATAGAAGGCCAATTCCTCTTTTCAAAGGAGAGGCCTATAGTCCAGCAGTGGACTGTTAAAGGCTGATGAGGAATGAGATGGATTAATAGGTCCAAACACAATTGTGGAAATTTAATGTTCTAAAGTTGCCTATAAGAATGGCCTGGGGAATAGTATAAGAGCAAATAAAATACAAATATGGAAACATGATAAAAAAATGAACTGACTAGTCTAAACAAATATTGTAATTGTTATTACTAAATTCAGGGGCAACGCCACGTTACACGCAAACAAAAGTGTTTATTTGCTGTGTGGAGTGGCGAAAGTATAGCACTAAAAATAGAAATTATAGAAAGAGATGATGTTTTCTGGGAGAAGCTTGTGGCGTTTTATATGAATTGGCAGTTACCTGAAATTGTTGATTCTCGTCAAGCTCAAGGGATGGCATTGCGAGATCACGGAGAGGAAAATGGAAAATGTTTCATCAGTGCTTGAAATTTCTACAATACCAAGCCGTAAAAGGAAAGTAAATGAAACTGTGCCTCGTGAACAACAGCAAATAATAAGTCTTATCACCTCACACACTGCGTTTAACATTCGATGAGAATAAAGAAAACCTACCGGGTTGTAGCAGACAGCTAACTTTTGATGAGCTGTAAACTCTGTATTTCGTTAATAAATTATAAATAAATATCTTTTAATATTTATTTTCTTTGAAACAACACTATTTGAAGCGAAAAATTTTTTTTATATTTTTCCATACAAACATGTATGACGAGAGCTAACGAAAAAGCAGTAACTCAAATTCTAATTCTATAATTTTCTAAGCGACATAGCAGTATCTCATGAATAAGGTATATCCACATATATTTTTGATGTTTCATCTATTTTGAAAAATAATATTGGGTTGGGTTTCGAAACGAGTCGCCTGAATTTGAGGGTATTGGTAGTGTAGGGGGCTTAAGGTAGTTCGTTTTAATCCCTTAAAAGTAATTTTGGCTGCCGGAGTTGCGTCTAAGTATTTTTAAAAAAATTCCAAAATTTCATAAATACTTCGGCAATTATGCAAAATGGAACATAGTTTTTATACTTTAGTACAGTTTTACAAATGTAATTTTTAGGTTTTATGTGAAAAACGTGAAACGAAACGCAAAACTGCCATCTTGGAATTATCATATTGACAGCTAATGTCAAATTTGTGCGTCATTGCTTTCGAGTGCCTTGGGTTAGGTGCGACTGTAATAAGTAAATAAATAGGTTATGTTAGGTTCTCTTTTGACCCTTAATCCGAAAATAGGAGCCCTTCCCAGGGCTCCGACAACCTTAGTTTATAAAACTAGTGTGATGAATGTGGAAGTTGGCAGTGCCATACACACCGATGTTTGGAGTTTTTTTTTTCAGAGGAAACCAAGTATTTCCGGCAAGTGAAAATGGTGAGGGGGGTTTCAAGACCTCCCCTGCTCCCTCTCCAATCACTCACAACCCCTAAAAATGGCGACGTATTTCGAAACCTTTGCCATAATAATTATACCTATAATAACAATAAACATCCATAAATAAATAAAAGAAATCAACTTTTACTAAACTTCAATTATCTTGTAACTCGCTTTAGTTGAGATACGGCTTTTGCGCTTAGTAGAGCAGTATTGTGTTTTTTAGGGTACCGTAGCCAAAAATTGTAAAAACGGAACCCTTATAGATTCGCAATGTCTGTCTGTCTGTCCGCCCGTATGTCACAGCCAATTTATTGCAAAACAGATTTGAAAACTGGCAGGAATGGAATTAGATGTAGGTATTCTATGAACTGCTTCACTATTTTTATACAAAATCAAAACAAACATAATAATGGCCTCTCCACATGGAACTGACTTAATTATTTTTATCATCTTACGGCACGTAGGTATTTACCTACTTTCGTCAACATTTAATACCTATAACGTCTAATGTAAACCAGTTTTGCTCATGGCTGCACTGAGAACAAAAATTACGCTATGCCTATATTGTACACACAGATTGATGTATGTAATATAAATTTTAATATCAGTATCTCAATTCAATATGCTAAAACGTTTTGCTTGCGATTTTGAAATATTGGAATACGGATGTCGCCAGAATACGGCCGCACGCGACGAGAATGAAGGGGGGCGCCCCGCAGTAGACGGAGCTAAGCTCCCTTCACCTCCCCTGCTTCACCCCCTCATTTACCAAAACAGTCGCTTAGGACAGCGCCTTAAAGTAAAATTTTGCAGTCTACTTAAAACATTATTCGGTTTTGTTGCTATTAATATTTATTATGAAAAAAAAAAAAAAAAAA
This sequence comes from Euclidia mi, assembly GCA_944739405.2. Lineage (NCBI taxonomy): Eukaryota > Metazoa > Arthropoda > Insecta > Lepidoptera > Erebidae > Euclidia > Euclidia mi. Next base: position 36,207,382 of record OX123189.2, read on the forward strand.
AAAAATCAAAATCTTTTATTCAAAATTGGCTGGTAAACAGCTCTTTCTGAACGTTAAATTTTACAATAGACAGTCCCCCAAAAAGCCCAACCCTTCACTGCTTCCTATGTGTTTTCGCTAGGAAGAAGAAGCAGCGCAACAAACTCCCTAGCAACACAGTACTGTCTGCGTATTTAAATAAGAAGTTATACATTATAATCAAAAAATTAATAATATCACATTTCAGTTAACATGATAGCTATCACACAACCTATTGCCATTTATTTAGTTACGTACCTACTTAAGACTTGAAAATTGAGAATAATGACTAACACTTAGCCTCCAAAACAAAATGACAAGTAGGGTGTAACCGCACACATGTTAAATATCATGTTGTTATGTAATCACTGCTCAGTCAAATCACGTTACAATGCATTAATTAGGTAGGTACCGAAACAATTGGAACAAATTGCAAATAAACTCATAAATCAGCAAGTCAAAAGCTGTATCCTGTCCAGCAGATCGACCAGTCACCACAGGCAGCACCCGTTCACGAGTATAACGCAATGATCAGCCATCACCCTCCTCAACCATATTAGAGGGAAGTGGGTGACCCGACCACCGACGCTACCGCCTGCAGTGACAGTACAGTGAGCATGACGAACCTACTTTCCAAGACAAGCCATTTGAACTTACATTAGACTAAAATAAATCTATCCGACATTATTAACGCACTATAACATATCTAAAAGAGCAGAACGTCAACAAATAAACGCATAATTGTATTAAAAAAATGTCAAAGTGTATATAAAAATTAAATGTCAAATAAAATAATGACGCAAACAAATATACATGTCAAACAGAGAATCTTATGTCAAAAATAAAGTTAATCAAAATTCAAACATATGTCAAACAGTATGTATATAAAAACAATTAAATATAAAGCTGTACACAACAACTGGAACAGTAAGTATTGAACTTGTCTACCAAGCATTCTTGTCCTTGAAATAATCATCTATTGAGTAATATGCTTTTTTTAACAAACAAGTTTTAACTTCAGTTTTAAAGGAATTTAAAGGTAACTGACAAAAATGAGTTGGTAATTTATTATACATACGTACACCTAGCCCCATGAATGTATTATGAACTTTATGTAATCGAAGATGAGGCACGCACAATTTATGTTTATTTCTAGTGTTTATATTATGGACATCACTATTTTTACTATACGACTCAATATTTTGTTTAATGTACATTAAATTGGCAAATATATATTGGGAAGGTACAGTCAGGATTTCAATTTCTTTAAATCGATCCCTAAGTGACACCCTCGGCCCTAACTGATAAATAGCACGGACTGCCCTTTTTTGCAAAATAAATACACTGTCAATATCTGCAGCTTTTCCCCATAGAAGAATACCATAAGACATAATACTATGAAAGTAACTAAAATAAACTAGACGAGCCGTATCGACGTCGGTTAACTGTCTAATTTTTCTAATAGCGTATGCAGCCGAGCTAAGTTTCCCAGTAAGAGCCAATATGTGTGCTCCCCATTGCAATTTATTATCTACTGTTATACCTAAGAAAACAGTGTTATTTACTGGTTCTATAATCTCCTCGTTAAGTGCTAAGTTAGGTCCCAGATTCTTTACGTTTGGCAATACAAATTTAACACATTTAGTTTTCTTAGAATTTAAAACTAAGTTATTAGCTGTAAACCAGTGTGTGACTTTAGTTAGCGCTCGATTTACTTCGTCAAAGTTTTCCTTATTTCTATCAACCTTGAAAATTAAAGACGTATCATCTGCAAAAAGAACAACGTCACACAAGTTATTCATGTAATAAGGCAAATCATTTATATAAATTAAGAACAAAAATGGTCCCAGAATGGACCCCTGGGGAACACCTAATTGCACTGGTAACCCGGAAGAATGAGCTCCATTTACATCTACATGTTGTACTCTACCTTTCAGATAAGAATTAATGACTCTAAGTGCCAAATCTCTGATACCGTAATGTTTCAGTTTGCGTAAAAGTGTATCATGATTTACGCAATCAAAAGCCTTAGAAAGGTCACAGAAGATACCTATAGCATTTTGCGACTGTTCCCAAGCATTGTACACATGCTTAAGTAAAGCTACTCCTGCATCAGTCGTAGATCGACCCTTAGTAAATCCGTACTGTTCAGTATGTAGGAGGCTGTTAAGATTAAAATATTGTAGTAATTGCTTAAGTAGGAGTTTTTCAAAAATTTTACTGAACGCTGGTAACACTGAAATGGGTCTGTAGTTACCAATATCAGCTTTGCTGCCAGATTTAAAAAGTGGAATAATTTTGCTGTATTTCATAAGATCTGGGAAAGTTCCTGAATTAAGGCAGTGGTTGAATACTACAGTTAAATACGGAGCTACTAGGTCAATAATTGTTTGCAAAACTGTTACTGAGATGCCCCATAAGTCACCTGTCTTTTTAGGCTTAAGAGACTTGAAGGTATTTAAAATGTCAGTTGAATTAATAGGCTGAAATCTAAAAGTACAAGTTATTTCTGGCATATTATTAATCAAATATGTTGCAGCTACACTAGAAGAAGCATCTAAACCCTTCGTAACGGATAACGGTATGTGCGAAAAATAATTATTAAATTCTTGAGCTACATCTTCATCTTCGCGTACAATTTTAGTGTCAAACTTCAATTCAAACTTATTGTTATTAATTCTAATTTTGCCAGTTTGTTCGTTAATAACTTTCCAAATAGTTTTAACTTTGTTATCCGATTGCTTTATTTTGTTACTCAAAAACATGGATTTTGCTATAAAACAGACTTTCTTAAATAATTTTGAATATTTTTTAACGTATTCAATAAACTGTGGATTAAAATTGTAGGATTTTATAGCATATAATTCATATAATTTAGCTCTACTCACATGTATACCAGTAGTGGCCCACTCATTAAATCTTTTATTGCTACCTATTTCTACAGATTTTTCTTTAAATACATTTTTGAAAGCGTCCTTGACAACTGTAAAAAGCGACTCATATAAAACATCGGGGTTGGTGTATTTTAAAATTGAGGAGTTCACACTGGATAGTATTTTGTTTTTGAACGAATTACAACGAGCGTTTGTGATAGGTCTGCAGGTGATTTGTGACGAGATCTTGCTGGAGTAACTAACAAACTTGGCTAACTGTCCACAGTGATCAGACGAGAGCTCGTCAAGGATTACAGTGCTTGACGCAGTAACATCACTAAAAATATTATCTAGACAAGTTGAAGATGTAGCGGTTACTCTAGTTGGTTCAAAAAATAAATAGTTTAAATTAAAAGATTTAAATAAATTTATCAATCTTCCAGTTAAAGGCGATACTTCCAATAAATTGACATTAAAGTCACCACATACTACTATTTTTTTACTATTACATTTTATACGCTGTAAAACGTCTTCCATTGTCAGTTCAAAAATATTAAAGTCACCTGCGGGGGGGCGGTATACGCAAATTATAACAAAATAATCAAGTTCAATACATGATAGTTCAACACTGCGCTCCACAGAAAGTTTAACTAAGTCATTACGTTCTTTACACTTTAGAGTATTATGAACCAAAATTAACGAGCCACCATGTATAGCTTCCTTCCTTGTGAATGCACTTTTAACAGTAAAATTGTAATTATTTAACAAAACTAATTCATTACATTTTTTCCAGTGTTCAGTTATGCACATGATATGAACATTTCTAAAGTCTAAAAATAAATCTAACTCTAACTCTTTGCCTGAAAGGCCCTGAATGTTCTGATGTACAACATTCAAAAAGTGTGGCCTGCCAGTTGTCTCAACTTGTAGTTTAAATTACAGGTTGATTCAATATACTGATTAGTAGAAATACTAATGTCTGTAACTGCAGTAGTTACACTATGTGTATATAAAACACAGTAAATATTATATGCTAATAACTTAGCAATCTGTCGCTTAAAACTAAAAGAAAGATACATAATATCTTTAGTCAAAATAAAATTTCTAACAAAGATGTTAGTATCAAAATAACTTAAATACTTTTGGCAAGATGACTGGGTTATACAATTGTACATTAACAAATTTAAGTTATGTATGTGCTTGTTCTGTTCTATATTTAAATTTTGTGAATAAGGCAGTGCACATATAATAAATTTACAGCTATATTTCCTATTGAGACGTTCCATTAAATTAAAGCAATTTAATATGTCATTTCTTGATACAGCTAAACTATTTCCATACAATAATATTACTGTGGAATTTGAATTAAGCTGGGTCATCTTGATTTTATGTAATAACTGACTATAACTGGCACCAGGTGAGCAATGATTTATTACAGGACCATTTGCATACTGAGACATAAGACTACCCATGTCTTTGCCCAGCTGGTCAGAGAAAATACAGCAAGAGTTATAGCAATTATTGTGAGAGTGGTTAACTGATGACAACGAGCTCCCCAAAATTGGTATACATTGAACATTATTGCTAGGAGTGTTAGTACAAGGCAATTCTTGAGACTTTGGCTGTGTAATTGTTTCATGTTGCTGATTATTGTCACATGATGTTGTTTTTTGACAAGTACAGCAATTTAGCCTATTTGTTAAAGAATCTAGCCTGTCCACATTTTCACTACCTAATTGGCAGCAAGAATGTGTTCTTTTATTTGTAACTGAGCGTCTTCATAACTTTTCACAGTTTTGGTCAGTTCTCTATGTAAATCCAGCATTTCCTGCTGCAAGACATAGGTCTCACGGTCATGGTGTAATCTAATCTGAAGCAACTCTTTTTCAGTAAATTTTAGTTTATTTACTAAGTTCATTCTATCCCTAATTAAACTACTCATTTTGTGGGAAACTTTAAATCTATGGCATTGGTTCTTAATCCTATTTATAATTTTATTAATTTTTATGTATTTCTTAAATTTATTCTTACTCATTATTACATTTGAAGAATGAGTAGGTACCAACTCGGTGAAAAGATCCTGAGTCGCACCACATTGCTGTTGTTGGTCGAGCAACTCATGGCTCAGTATAGTATTATGAGCTTCACTTAAGCTAATTTCTAGCTCATTTATGCGACTCAGGGCCCTCTCATGAGATTCACTACATTCTCCGAAAGAGGTAACTAATTCCTGTAAGCGATCTCTCTGGTCTAGTACATCCATGTATTGAATGTGTAGATCGGCAAGCTCACTCTTCAGTTCTGAATTTTTGCCAACTATTTTTCCAATTTCTTCCTCACTTTCCTCATGTTCCCTGAGCAGTTGTGCATTTAGCTCCTTGGACTTTTTAAGCTCCTCAAGTGTCAACTTCAGTTTCACCTCCAAATCCTTGGCAGTAGCCTTGCGTGTCAACATCGACATGGCGGATAGTGGGTCACTGGAAGTATTGAAATAGTGGTGAAGAAAAAAAAAAACAAAACAGAAAAGTATTTTTTAAAGAAGACTAGACAATAGAAAGTATCTGAATAATAAGTGGAAAATTAAGAATTGGGTTGGGTTACACGCTAAATTATTAAGTTTTGAGTCAATGTACTAAAAAAAAAATATATAGCTTTTAAACACAGATTCAAGGTATTAATAAATTTCGTAAGAGGGTAAGTCGTCTGAAGACAAAAGGAAACTGATTTTAATGGTAATTTGCAAAGCAGTCAATAATATGACACGTTAACAATAATTAGGGACCAAGAATAACGTGATAAATAAATAATACTCCCTCGTTTTATCTAAGTTCTCCAAATAATTTGAAACAAAACGATCAGTTGACAGCTGACCGCTATCGTAAATTCCTTTGTGAATATTTCCAATAAATACTTGTAAGTTATTGTTAATAACACTTGTACACGATAATTGTCACTTTAGGATCTATTTTAACTAGTTTCACTGTAATATTATTAGTTTAATACGTAAAATAAGAAATAAATTCACACAGCTGATTTCTTAAATGTCACCAGGCCAGTGTTGCCAGTCGAGAAAAAACGTACGTTACGTATGTAACTTGAAAAAGCATTTAAGCAGCACGTTTTATATAAAACATAAGTATGACTAGAGTTTTAATTTATATGAGAAGTTGATTTTGTTGGCAAATCCCCAAAAGTCGGCCTACAACAATTTGTTACTTTAAATGAAAATTAATTCGAGCCGCGCCCGTTTGTTTGTTCCGAATGAAATGAAAATTTTATTTTCACCTCAGCAGGGCTCAGCAGCTCAAACATGCCGCTTTTGCTGCAAGACAACAGTGAACAATACGCGATTTTGTGTTTCGCGTGAGTAAAAGTAGCTTTTTAATTTTTCAATCTTCAGTGCCACGAATTGACATTGTTCAGCCATAAATTTGAAAACATTCGAATTTTACTGTGCTGTGTCTCTTTCACATGCATATAAAAAGTGAGTGAAAAACAAACCCTGCGAATTCGAAATTCGATTTTGGAATTCGACCTCAAAGAAAACACCTTGGGAAACGCAAATAAAATAAAAATTGGGCAAGTGCGAGTCGGACTCGCGCACGAAGGGTTCCGTACCATCATCTATAAAAGAAAATCACGTTCGTTGTATGTATACTTAAATCTTAATATATAAAATCCTTGCGTTACTGACTGACTGACAGACACGCTGCAGCCGAAACTATTGGGTGCAGGAAGCTAAAATATGGCATGTATGTTCCTTGGGGACCGTAGGGGTGCACTAAGAAGGGATTTCCCGAAATTCCCACGGGATCGGCCAAAATATTTTATAAGTTTCTACCTGTTTATTAAGATCGAGTAACAAATTGCTTAAAAATTACGTTTGTTGTATGGGAGCCCCCTTTATTATTTACTTTTTTAAAATTTAATAATTTATTTTGAAAGGTAATATACAACTACATATTCTGTGAAAACTTAAAGCGTCTACCTGTTACAGTTAGTAATTTTGAGTAAAAAATACGAAAAAAAACACGTTTTTTGTATGGGACCCCCCTTAATATTTTATTTTTTTTACTTTTTAGTATTTGTTGTTATAGCGGCAACCGAAATACATAATTTGTGAAAATTTCAGCTTTCTAGCTATCATGGTTTATGAGATACAGCCTGGTGACAGACAGACGGACAGACAGACAGACAGACAGCGGAGGCTTAGTAATAGGGTTCCGTTTTTTACCTTTTAGGTACGGAACCCTAAAAAGTAATTTGTTGAAAAAAAAATGTTATTGTTTATATGTTTAATTTACTATTGGATTTTAATAAAAATAAGTCTAATTAATAGTATAAAATTAGTATTTAACCAATACATTTTTATTTGGAATTACAACAATGATACATTTGAAAAATAAACATCAGCGACGCAGTATTAAAACGCGATTTAAAAAATTAGCGGGAATAAAAATTTCGCTGATGCTGATACAGTATAGCGTAACGTGTTAAATTATATTAATATATAAAATAATCTAAAAAGATGAGTGAAACTAGTGATGATGACTGTACTTTAACACCAGAAGAGTTAAATTAACAAGTGATTAATGCAGAATTCAATCTATTCCTGTTCATTTCTATGTCTCCTAAGTAATATGTGTTCTCATTGCAGTGGTGAAAAGGTATGTGTGCTACACGAGAGCAAAGCTTTTTGTATCTGGTGCTGTTGAGTCCCTCACTACGCTCAGGATTCTAACTTTGATTCACTCGCTACGCTCGTGAATCAATCATAGAACCCTTCGCTTGCTCGGGACTCAAAATCAGCACTCGAAACAAAAAAACAACTTTGCTCTCTTGTTGCACAAATAACTATTTGCCACTGCGGTCAAACTTAATTACTATTTACAGTTGTGTAACAATAAGAGCATTGTGACCTTAAAAAAAGCACTGAAATTATTATAGTTTTATCCATTTGAAGGATCTACATGTGTACCTATCTTCTTTTTTATTCTAATTACTAGCAGCATTGAAGATTTTTCGTACATTAAACGTGCGTATAATTAAATACCATGTACTAAATTAAATAAGCTTTATCTGTGCAAACAATATTATCATGTAAATTAATAGTAGATGTTTGTCGGAAGCGTTGTGACAAGAAAAGTGTCAGAATAATCTGAATTTGAGAAAAAAATTGCAGGTAGTATTAATATAGGATTGAGTCTAGTATTAAACTTGGCCCCTTATTTGTAATAAGGTGTTGGTACTATGTATAGCTTTATCGACGTTTTATTTAATATTGATAGAAACATAGAGTGTATAAGACCGCCATACCAAAGTCGTGTACCTATAGTTGGCAAGCCAAGATAAACCTTGCACACTATGTGTAGGCCGCATTTTGGTTTGACACCATGTCTGCAAGGTTTCTCTTAATTTGTTCTCTAACAAAGAAATTGCCAAAAGATTGCCAAAAAATGCAGCTGTTCCATACGAGATTGCTTGCCTGACAATATAAATCATTATCATCATCATCAGCCTGTATCATATGAGCTCATTAGCGTGCCTAAGTCCAGCGGTGGATAAAATTAATGGAATAGCTGATGTTTTTCGCAATTTCGGCAATGTCTTAATAACCAGTACCATCAGCCCCTAAAAGCTGGTACCCATATAGCCAAGGGCAGCGCGGCGAATTTTCTACCGTCAAACTATGACCGACAGTGTACTCATTTTAAATAATGTCCACAATCAATTCACTAAACAATGTTTATTAAACGCACGCATACACACACTAAACTATTATGTGATAATTGATAATGGACTACGAGCAAAAAATAAGAACAACATCAATAATAGTTTGAGAGCGAAAAATGCTTTCCGCTGCATTTCGCTATATTTTTTTTACACAGAAGACTACTAAATACTAAGAGGTTTGCATTATACCAAAATAAACTTTGTGTAAACGATAATGGCGCGGCGGTCAAACGGTAAAATCTAGTTATGCTGTTCCCAATACTGTAAGATTCATGATCCATCAGTTTAAGGAAATACTTTTTTTACTTTGACTTTAGTATAATATCTATGTTTATTTACAGTTAGTAGGTAAAGTGTTTAATCATTTACATACAAAGAGAAAAAGTATCCAGAGCACAAAGTGAATGTGCATTCGGCCGACTAGATCTGAAATAACTGTATGCACTTCAAGCTTAAGCTTGGCTTCTGTATTCTTATATTTTATAACATAGTCATGTCGTATTAACGTAAATTTTCTTATTTATTTCTATAAATGTGTTTATTTGACCTAAATAATTATAATTTTTATTTAACTAGACGTCGCCAGCGGCTTCGCCCGCGTCAATTATACATATAAAACTTCCTCTTGAATCATTATATCTATTAAAAAAACCGCATTAAAATCCGTTGCGTAGTTTTTAAGATTTAAGCATACAAAGGGACAGACAGACTAAGTTTTATACTATGTAGTGACAGCATATATTATAAGGAAGCTGGTGATCCTATTATCTTTATAATAATAAAATATAAATATAACTTAAATCAGTTTCAACTATGTTGTATTACTTAAGATGAATATTTATTAAAAGGATTGTATATTTTATACTAAGTAAAAATAAATGCTAGTAGTACTTAAGAATTGCAATTAGCTGAGTGGTTTTATTTTCCTTTTCCTGGTGTATTTGCGGTATTGACGCCCTACTCAAAGACTTTTTCCCTGCTTTTCTCTGTGGGAGAGAGCTTATGCTAGTCGTGAAAAAAATGGTTCATTTTTTTCACCTCATTTAATACTAAATGTGCATTTAGTGCGCTTCACCTCCAAATTTTTCCCATCCATGTTGGCAACGCACTTGTGACTCCTTCTGGCGCGGTATCTATGGACGGCGGTAATTGCTTACGATCAGGCATTCGCCTGCTCCTTTCCCTTTCTCTTGAAAATACTGATACGCCATAACTGCCCGCTCGACTAGCATAAGCTCTCTCCCACAGAGAAAAGCAGGGAAAAAGTCTTTGAGTAGGGCGTCAATACCGCAAATACACCAGGAAAAGGAAAATAAATACCAGGCTGTATCTCATAAACCATGATAGCTAGAAAGCTGAAATTTTCACAAATTATGTATTTCGGTTGCCGCTATAACAACAAATACTAAAAAGTAAAAAAATTAAAATATTAAGGGGGGTCCCATACAAAAAACGTGTTTTTTTCGTATTTTTTACTCAAAATTACTAACTGTAACAGGTAGACGCTTTAAATTTTCACAGAATATGTAGTTGTATATTACCTTTCAAAATAAATAATTAAATTTTAAAAAAGTAAATAATAAAGGGGGCTCCCATACAACAAACGTAATTTTTAAGCAATTTGTTACTCGATCTTAATAAACAGGTAGAAACTTATAAAATATTTTGGCCGATCCCGTGGGAATTTCGGGAAATCCCTTCTTAGTGCACCCCTACGGTCCCCAAGGAACATAAATGCCATATTTTAGCTTCCTGCACCCAATAGTTTCGGCTGCAGCGTGTCTGTCAGTCAGTCAGTAACGCAAGGATTTTATATATTAAGATTTAAGTATACATACAACGAACGTGATTTTCTTTTATAGATGATGGTACGGAACCCTTCGTGCGCGAGTCCGACTCGCACTTGCCCAATTTTTATTTTATTTGCGTTTCCCAAGGTGTTTTCTTTGAGGTCGAATTCCAAAATCGAATTTCGAATTCGCAGGGTTTGTTTTTCACTCACTTTTTATATGCATGTGAAAGAGACACAGCACAGTAAAATTCGAATGTTTTCAAATTTATGGCTGAACAATGTCAATTCGTGGCACTGAAGATTGAAAAATTAAAAAGCTACTTTTACTCACGCGAAACACAAAATCGCGTATTGTTCACTGTTGTCTTGCAGCAAAAGCGGCATGTTTGAGCTGCTGAGCCCTGCTGAGGTGAAAATAAAATTTTCATTTCATTCGGAACAAACAAACGGGCGCGGCTCGAATTAATTTTCATTTAAAGTAACAAATTGTTGTAGGCCGACTTTTGGGGATTTGCCAACAAAATCAACTTCTCATATAAATTAAAACTCTAGTCATACTTATGTTTTATATAAAACGTGCTGCTTAAATGCTTTTTCAAGTTACATAATAAATATTAATAGCAACAAAACCGAATAATGTTTTAAGTAGACTGCAAAATTTTACTTTAATGCGTATTGCAGTAGGTATGTTTTATTTTCCAAAGCACAATATATTTCTAGCGAAGGAATTACATTTCTTTGTATTGTGATAAATTAATTTCAGTGAAAGCAATAAATATGCGATATTACCGATTTTCGATTATTAAGAACTCTTCAAAAACATTTAATAAGCTTTTACATGGATATTTTGATTTTGAATCAAATTCAATATAAAAGACCTCGTTTAAAGAGAAGTTCTTTAAGTCTGTAAATGCTGCGTATTTGTCTTAAAATGGTAATTTTATATGAGTATTTATTTTAGCAGTTATTCAAATAGAAGTAATAAACATTGTGTTCACATCAGGTGGTGTTATATGAAATTAGAGCCACAAAGTTAATGAAAGGCCACCGGACCGCGCCGGTCGCGAATAAAAACGAACCACTCAGTCATAAATTCTTTAAAATTTAATTTATAGGCGAAGTTGGCAAAGCTCAAATCATATTTTATCGTTATTCATGCTGGGCCACCGTCCGGGTCTCCCAGTGCGTAGGGTTTCTCTGCATTTGTCCTTAGGTAGTAAATACCATCCTTCCTGAAACGAACAATGAGCGTTGATCTCCAAGATTTAAGCTAATATTGTTGCTGCCTAACAAACGAGTGTTCTTTGTTTAATTAAACATTGAAGCAACGAAAGTTATCTAACCGTGTTCATGAATACTTAAAATAACCTTCTTTTGTTGTTACAGCGAATGTTTAACGTGAATGAATGAATACTTCAGATATGCTACATTCCAAATGTTTATTAATTGGTAATTATATTAAATATCAAATTCTACTTGAATTATGGTTTAGTGCAAGTGATGATTTAGTAACACTTTCATTGAACAACATCGATATAATTAGGTGTCAAGTTAGTAAGTGCAGTCTACTAGAAATAATATAAAATGAAACGAAATATATTTTGTTAATTGAGATGATTTGCTAAAAACGATAATATAAATTGTCTAATAATGCAAAACTAAGTAGTTATGCCTTATGACTACGCCTGATGGGTATATCTACATTTTATATGCTTGTATATAATATTCAGTATTTATGCAAGCACATTGGCTATAATAGAGGTACTTTCACTCATCATCATCATCATCCACAACCCGACTTTGTCCACTGCTAAACATATGCCTCTCTTTGTTGATGCCATTTCGCTCTATCTTGTGCTAATCTAGCCCAACCTCGGCCCACGACCGCAACAATATCGTCGACCCATCTTGCTAAGGGACGTCCGACACTTCTTTACCCATCCGTGGCCACCATTCTGTTAGTTTTATAAATTTAAAGCACCTTATCAGTATATTTGTTTTTGCTGTTATAAAACAATTTTGTTCTGTCGTTTTTGCTGTTATAAAGAAATGAAATATAAATATAAAAAGACGTATTTTATTTTTAAAATGGATATCTTTAAACCACTATCACATATTTTTACTCAGCTTCACAATACTCACAAGACTCAATATTGTTATATTGAGTCGTGAGTTCCGTCATGAAAACATAAAAATAAATAGAGCAATTTTCGTATATACAATATTGTATTTGTAAATATATACGAAAAGATTTTGTACGGATATTCTGAACTTGTTCAAACTTCATTTTAATTAGCTCTCAGTGGAAACCCACTCGGACGGAGCGCCCTTACAAAATGTCACAAGTTAACTTTTAAATAATCACTTTAAATCTGTTCGTGCAGCGATTAGCACCAACTCACTCACCCATCCAAATTCGCGAACTAATTACAAAATTGACGCAGTAGGTTTCTACGTTTAGAAAAATGTTTCGGATTTAATAAGTATGTAATCTTTGTAGGAAAACTGTTAAACAGATCTATTTAATTACACCCAGCATAGCTGAAATGAATTGCTGCGAATATGTATAATGTCCAAACCGCGTGGCCACGGAGATCTTTAAAACTAAGCATTGCAGAGACCTGAAATTTTGGTAAGTAACAAATTGAATTTGTAAAAATTTGTAAAAATATAGGAAAAAATCCTGAGCTTATACTTTAGGAGCTGTAAGACTAATACGCCATGGCCGCACCATTGAAACGGTGAAAACACATTTTCGCCGATATCTCGCTGAAAAAGCAACGCAGACGTCTGAAGTTTTTTGTAAAACCTGGATTTGAATTTGTCAAAACTAGTAAAAATAAAACAAAAAATCCTAGGTTTATATTTCTGGAGCTTTAAGACTAATACGCCATGGCCGCGCCATTGAAACGGTGAAAAACACATTTTCGCTGATGTCTCGCTGAAAAAGCAACGCAGACGTCTGAAGTTTTTTGTAAAACCCAGATTTGAATTTCTCAAAACTACTAAAAATAAAACACCGTGTGGTTGCCGTGTGGTTGACGGCATAGAATACAAGTGTCACCACCCCCTATCTTCCCGTGGGTGTCGTAAGAGGCGACTAAGGGATAACACGATGCAAATACCATCTTTGCGTAGAGACGGAAAACTCGACATCAAACCCTATACGACTGCCTCGTTGGTCTCGTGGCATATATGTGCGCGTGGGATCGGGAGGTCCCGGGTTCGATTCCTGGGTCGGGCAGTGTTATTGGGTTTTTCTGTCACGAAATTCTCAGTAGCAGCACGAAGTCTGGAAATGTGCCCGGTACGGCAATAGGCTCGCCCCTTATTACGTGGGACTAAACTATATCTGGCGAAAAGTGGGCGTAGAAATACACCTCTGCCTACCCATTCGGGGATAAAAGGCGTGACGATATGTATGTATGTATGTATGTTTTGCTGGTTTTGACAAATTCAAATCTGGGTTTTACAAAAAACTTCAGACGTCTGTGTTGCTTTTACAGCGAGATATCGGCGAAAATGTGTTTTTCACCGTTTCAATGGCGCGGCCATGGCTTATTTAGTCTTACTAAAATATAAGCTCAGGATTTTTTTCTATATTTTTACAATTTTTTTATAAATTCAATCTGTTATTCACCAAAATTTCAGGTCTCTGCAATGCTTAGTTTTAAAGCTCTCCGTGGCCGCGCGGTTCGGAGCGTTTCAATGGCGCGGCCACGTTCAAACCCTTATAACTTTTTAACCATAGCTTTGACAAAGTTACGGTTTTGGGAGTCTACTTTCACAAATTTTTACAAAACCTTGACACCATTTTTAAAAAAATAAGACGTCATGGCCGCGCCATCGAAACGGACACAGAAAGTTACCTTTTCTTTGAAACAAAATACACCATTTCCTTTATAATTCCTTTTAGAGAAATACGCCAATCTAGATTTTATCAGAAGTAATAGTAATTTACTAATAATTTAATAATAAAAGAAGTAATTATAAAGAGTGCATAGGGTTCCCACCAAGAACTTAGGGTCTTAAAGCCAACCTCACCTGCAAGTGGTGCACCTGCCGATCAACGGACGAGGCTCTGGCAAACAAAATATCCCAATAAGCGGCAATAGGCTCGCCACCTATTACGTGGGATCAAAACACTGGCGAAAAGTGGGCGTTTAATATGCCTCTGCCTACCCTTTCGGGGAAACAGGCGTGAGTCTATGTATGTATGTATGTAATAATAATAATTACCTCTATTATTGTAGTATTCTTGAGGAAATTTTGGTAAACATTAAAAATAATGGCAGATTATGTCAAGTAATGTCAATACCATGGCAATTTTGTTTCAAACACGGTTCCCATCATGCTGAAATATTCTATTCTAATTTATAGCTCTTGTATATGCTAGTGATAACACACCTGCGCGAGATTGCTAAATCGCCTATTTTCTACATCTTTACAATAAAGAAAATTCGGGCAAGTGCGAGTCTGACCCGCGCACCGAGGGTTCCGCACGCATTTTACCTTATTTGAGGTTGGTGCTAATTACGCTAGTCCTCTAAATCTGTATTAGCGCCCATACAACTTAGAGGACTATCTTAAATGGAGTCTACTATGTATGTATGAGGACACCCTTAAATTTTCCACTTTTTTAATTTTTTGTAATTTTTCCTTTACTTGTGCTGTAAGACCCTGCTTTTGGCCAAATTTCGTGATTCTAGTTCAACGGGAACTACCATATAGGTTTTCGACCGAAAACCTATAGGGTACTTCCGGTTGACCCAGAATTGTCAATTTTGGTTCAAACCAAGGTCTTACAGCACAAGTAAAGGAAAAATTCCGAAAATTAAAAAGAGTTGAAAATTAAGGTTAATTTTGGTACTTACAAGTTTTCGCAAAAATCTAATTTTGACCATATATTTTTATCGGGTTGACCCAGAACCCTGATTTTTATACACCTAATAGACCTCAGTATCTGGTATAAATTTCAATTTACTAGGTCCGTTTCTGAGAAAATCGGTGGTGACACACGGACAGACAGACAGACAGACTGACAGACAGACAGACAGACGGACAAGAAAGTGATTTTATAAGGGTTCCTTTTTTATCTTTTGAGTTACGGAACCCTAAAAATATGGTCAGTGTACTAAACGATTCATTATGAAATGTCATTTTATAGTGTATAATAAAATTGTCCAAATCATCGCGCCATCTTTTTCTCGGCCTGCCTCTTTGACGACAACCCTCTGGTTTCCACCTTGTGGCAATACTTGTCCACTTTTCGGGATTCATTCGGCAGACATGCCCCGCCCAGTCCCACTTCAGTTTAGCAGCTTTAATGCCCACGTCTATGATGCCCGTCTTGGAGCGTATTACGGTGTTGCGAATTCGATCACTAAGTTTTAAACCTAATACGCTCCTTTCAATTGCGCGTTGACAAACCCCGATTGATTTGGACAATTTTATTAAAAACTGGCAAGATATGGTAAAAGACAGGGACCAGTGGAAGAATGTGGGGGAGACCTTTGCCCAACATTGGGACAGCAATGGTTAAATTAAAAAAAAAAAAAGTGTATAATAAAATAGTAATAAAATCTCCAACAACTTCATGAGGCCTTACTTATGTACATGTATACAATCTGCTAACGTAAAATTGGGACGGTTTTAAGTTAAGAGTGAAAGTCATCTTTTAGGCAGACAGCCTGCATCGTCAACTACATTATCGCCAAAAATCAGGTGTGAAGGTTTCGAAGCCTGGCACAAGGATTCGTCAAGAATTAACGACACGTTGGAGTTTCCTTCATTTGCCTGTCGGAGAAACACTTTTGATGGTGAATCAGCTCTTCTCGGCCAGTTTTTGTGTCGTAAAGAAACCTGGGTATACTTCGATGACCGGACGTATTTTTATGATAATTGTCTCAGCAGATATTATCCATGTAATGTGCGGAAGTGTTACATACGATCGGTCGTAAAGCTGAATACTATTCATGTGTCAAGAACATATTGTTCGCGATAGACATTAATAACTACGACTAGTAGAAGAAGAAGTACTACACAGTACGTGAACATTAGTTTAAAAGTTGTGCTAACTGCAGGGACCTAGATATCGATTATAAATAGTGTTATCAGTTGTAACGTCATGAGAAATGACAGACATGTCATGATCCACTTTTAGTTATTAAGATCTTGCATGCATGTATGCACCTTATATAGTTAAAATAAACCTAATAACAAACATTTGCATGTTTATCATAAACTTTGTTTATGTACGATAATGTTTACTTAGGAAAATCTGTATTTTTTCTTATGCATCGTAGGTTTTCATGTAATAACTTCGAATTGAATAAAGATATTTTCATGGTGTTTGTTTTATTAGATGCCCCATATAGTTGCACATAACGACCTACCAAAATTACATATGTAACTATAGTATTAAATAGTTTTTCAATAGAAAATATAGTGGGCGGGCCCTTGTGTGACGACATTTTTCAACAGTTTTTCTAGAATAGATTAGTGACGCAAGTAATTAGGTTTAGGTATTGTATACCGATAGATAGAAATTTATAAGACCTATCTAACGATGTATAGAACATATATGTATGTATCATAGTACCTAAGATAAATACACATTTGTACCTTATAGAAAATTAAAAATAAATAAAGATTCTCTGTGCAAGTGTTCGGTGCGGTGGTCGTCGTTAAGGTAAAGTTTCGAAGTACCTAAGCGACTATGTATTCGGCCAGTTTGTTGGCGTCCCAACCACCATCTCGTGACCAAGTAACCATCAAGCACCGAACACCTGAACAGCATCGCTCTCAACCTATGAAGATGTTTTATTTCTCAAGCCCCGTATAGATAGAAGCCATCGAAGCCATATAGTCCACACATATAGAAGAACACACATCGTCGTAGGAACATTCGCCAGTCACACACCACCAGCGCACTGTAGCGGACTAGCAAAGGTTCGATTCCTGGCATCCGTTACACATATATTACGAAATGCTTCTCTGTAAGAATTTTCTATATTATTTAGTATTCCTACACTGTGATTGTAGGTCACATGAAATAGTAATATTAAATGGCAAAATAAGAAGTAGCGGCGATGGCCCGGTGGTGTACGTAACGGACTGCCGAGACGATGGTCTCGGATTCGATCACCAGGTACCCCGGACACACCTCTGACTTTTTGAACTTACGTGTGTATTAAAAAAAACCTCGCTTAATAATTAATGTGTCCGGTAGATGCCAATAGGCTCGCCCCCTATTACATTGGGACCGAAACATAACTGGCGAAAAGTAGGTGTGTTATACACATCTGCCTGTGGGGATAAAAGGCATGAAGTTAAATTATCTAAGGACTAAGGAGTGTTCAATAAGTTTGACATAACAAAATTTGTATATAAATTACAAAACTGACGCTCGGTAGCACATCTTATATAGCGTTGCGTGGGTTCGATTCCCACACGTGACAACATTGTTAGAATGTTTGTTATCTCCTGCACAAAACAAGAATATATCTCGTTGTGGGAGTTTACTATAAACTTCGCACTTACACGGGCTAGGCACACAATAGCGGCTTAAGTAGCTGCCATTATAATGAGAATATTTTTTAATATAAGCACTCTCAGAAATAAGTTGTAGTGGTATAGCCAATCTATTTAATCGACGATTATTTGAATAATTTTCACAATAACATTACAGATTATTAATTTTAACTACATACATTACTATCTTACATAATCATCATGTCTAAGAATATATATGTACATAAATCTAAAAATAAAAAGTGAAAATATGTACAGGTGTGTTTAGGAGTCTGGTCTGGTCACGTGAGACGTCGATTAACCGTTTAGATATATCTAAAGTTGTAGTTGAATAGGTATGCCTCGTTAGTTACTACTACTGCTACAAAGAAACAGCGTGTCACAGTCCACTGCTGGACGTAAGCCTCTCCTTATTTGAGTCACAATAATAAACCCACCTCGTAAGTTAGTTAAACCATTTTACAGCCATATTACTTATGATTGCTTTTCTTATTAATTACACTTTGCACACAAATAGTAGATAAACCAGCTGGCAGTTGGTTAAAATAGGTTCCCTATCCATTTGCATAAAATTTTAAGACCTAATATAACTTAGCATAATTTTGTTTGGCATAATTATATTTTCGCATAATATAATTACGCATAACAGCTTACGCATAATTTTTTAAGCATAATTTCTCTAACCATAATAATGATTAAGCATAAATTTAGTAAGCATTAAGTTCTAAAGCATAACTTTTTTAAGCTTAATATCCTAAAGCATAAAATCCTAAAGCATAAAATCCTTAAGCATAAATTTATTTACGCATAATGATTACAATACAATACAAATTGGATATAATAACTTTGGCAATGTATCCTTGGCATATTTATCGCTGTAGGAAGCATGAAGCAAGCAAGCATATAGCGTGCAAGCAAGCATGCAAGCATGCAGAAAACAAGCAAGCATGCAGCATGCAAGCAAGCGTGCAGCCTGCAAGCAAGCGTGCAGCATGCAAGCAAGCGTGCAGCATGCAAGCAAGCGTGCAGCATGCAAGCAAGCGTGCAGCATGCAAGCATGCAGCAAGCATGCAGCAAGCGTGCAGCATGCAAGCAAGCGTGCAGCATGCAAGCAAGCGTGCAGCATGCAAGCATGCAGCAAGCATGCAGCAAGCATGCAGCAAGCATGCAACATACAAGCAAGCATGCAGCATGCAGCATTCAAGCGAGCATGCAGCATGCAGCAGTCAGGACTTCTGTCACGGCTCTGGCGCTGCGGGCCTCCGGCGGCCCCACGCGCCTACGCGATTTTAAATAACACTCTAGGGGTAGGACAAACAAGACTACGTGGAGTCGGTTTTGCAGCAATTCGGTTCTGTCACTAACTTTTGTTGCACAGCATATACATTTTTTACAAGTTAAATATATAATTATATAAATATTATGCTAAGTCATTAGGCCTACTAACGATGACTATTTCATTAGGCCTATTAACGTTATGCTAATAGTCATTAGGCCTAGTAACGTTATGCTAATAGTGATTAGGCCTACTAACGTTATGCTTATAGTCATTAGGCCTACTAACGTTATGCGAATCAAATTTATGCCAAAACAAATTAGTCTTTAAGATGATTATGCCAACATAAAAATGTATGCCTAAAAAAATATGCCGAAGTATTATTATGCCAAAACAAATTGTGCCAAAATCGTTATGCCGAAGTATATGAGGACAAAGAACATTACGCAAAAAAAAAGGAATCCCGTTAAAATAAACCTCTAATATTTTTGAAAGCGCGGGTGCTGCGGTTATAATATAGGAACTTAGTTTTGGGCCCATACGAAGGTATATATGCGTATATGCATTTACTATATCTCACCTTTTCAATATTCAGCTCTCATAACACATTTCCATCGATCACCCTTAACTGTTGTAATATCCATAACCTAAGTCGGCAAGCACATAAAACTACGAATATAAAGAACATAAACGCAAAAGTCGTATCCCAGTAACAGTTGTTAGCATTTTATTCTCATCAATTTATAAATTTGAGTCGTTTGCCAAGCTTTTCATGGGTAGTCTAAGAATGGTTGTGTAGAAGTTGTATTCACTGAGAGGATGTTCGCTTGGTACCGGCTGAATATTAACCGGAGCAAGAGAAATAATGTAGCATAAACCGCTGCAGTGGGACGTGCATGAAGCATGAATCATTGTTATGCACCCAATGTTACGTACCTTTGGCCACGGAAATACAATTCGGAGAACGTGCCCGTATTGTGGGTAGTGATCTGGAAAAACCGTTTACAACTTTTAAAGAAAGAAAAAAAAATAAAAAAAAAAATAAAATCTTTATTTCTTTAACCAATATGTGACTAAATCTATGGTAGTTGGAGCCTCCTTTTAAGCTTAAAGGCCTGTGTCAGGAAGCCCCGCTCTTCTAACAATTCCATACTTATATATAAACATAGCGGTACATAACACATAAGGTAACATAAAATTTGAAGGTATCTTTCTTATCTAAGTATCCATTTTACTTAACTAAATAAATATTGTGTAACAATTTACATTAGTTTTAATTTAGTAACAATTTTTTTATGTGTTTGTTTGTTTGAGTGTGTGTGTGTGTTTGTGTATGTATGTGTGTGCGTGAGTTTGCGTATCTGTGTGATGTGGTGTATGTATGTGATGTACATTATCTAACAGGTTCCAATATGTTCTCTGTTTTTTCATAAGTCTTTATTTCGAGCCATATAGTAACAGTTCTTTTTTGATCTTTAACTGTATTATGAGTTTTATTATATATATCTAAGTATTTGTTTGCAAGGTTGTATAGATAGGAAGAGCGTTTACTATATTGCCTATTTGCAAAGGTAGTGTGAATCTTCGGTACTTGTACTACGTTAAAGAATACACTTTGATAGGTAACAGATGCTAAAGAAGGTCGCGACGGCAAGAATGATGGTTGATATATGGATGACTGGTCATGAAGCCATCGCTCCTGTCTAGTATAAAGATTTTTCACAACTGTTTTATGGAAAGTAAAATGTCTTGAAACTCGTCTTAACTTTAGAATAATAAGATTTGTAGGACTCGAAGGTGGCTGATGATGACCGTTGATACACAAGGCTGATGGCTTATACTTATTTATTTTGTAGTGGGTTCCTATAAAAACATTGATATTGAAAAACATTTTAGTGATTAGCGTCGACGAAAAAGATGTAGTACTTTTCACTTGTTAGATGGTCTGCGGCAACGTATCGCCTGAACCTTGTATGCCTATACCTATTAATGGCTAATTATGGTAATATAGCCTACAACTGTATTAATAGCATATGCTGATGACACGGTAATTCTCACCACTGCGGACGATTGGGAGACAGCCCGAGAAAAATCTGAAACAGCGTTGTCGACGGTAATGGCATGGCTGGCAGAAAATAGCCTCACACGTTAAACCTGAGCAAAAAAAATTTCGTGAAATTTGGCGTCAGACCATCCACACTGCCCCCCACAAACTTTAAGATCAAAGCAGACGTATGTGCAATCGGAAGCGCTCAGTGTGCTTGTATCTCATTGGCCAGAGCCGAGGTGGTAAAGCACCTAGGGTTACAGGTTGACGCCTGTCTATCCTGGAGTGTCCAAATAAAAAGCCTGTCTACGCGTATGAGAAAACTTATTTTCGTCTTTAAAAAATTAAGACCATCCGCCCATATAGACATTCTACGCACGGTTTATAGCGCTCTATGTGAATCAATTCTAAGCTATTGTATCACAGCTTGGGATGGCGCTGCAAAAACTACTATCATCCAAGCAGAACGAGCGCAACGAGCAGTACTCAAAGTAATGCTTACAAAACCTTTCAGGTACCCCACGAAACAATTGTACGCAGAATGTAAAGTACTAACGGTTCGACAAATGTACATTCTGCGAACAATAGTACGAAAGCATTTAAATCTGCCTTTGCAGCAACACACTCACACTAATTTAAGTACAAGATCTAGAAGAAGACCTGAACCAATATGTCTCAAAATACCTATACACCTACACGACCTTCGCACAACGTCAACACCAATACTTTAGCGCGTTGTTATACAACAAATTTCACAGTATGCTACACATACATACCCTAAACAATTTTCAATGTAAATCCATGGTAAAAGACTATCTGCTCTCTTTAAATTATGACGACACTGAAGAATTGCTAAAACCATGACAAACACGTACACGCACACACACACACACACACACACACACACACAACCACACACACACACACACACGCACACACACGTTCCTTACCCTCTCTAAAATTTTTTATAATATTTTTATTTTATTCTTCATTTTTAGTACCTAAAGGCATCGTACTTTTGAACTTACCTGTAGTTACATGTAACAACCCTGTTTAATTTAAACTGTAACTGGTAACAGATTGTAAGTATGACGAAAGGATGTCCCCCGTAACACAGTAATTTCCTAGCTCGAGGGGCATTGATCAAATTGTATCAATTGATCCATTGAATCCAAACAAAAGCATTTAATATTTACATAATATGTATACAGCTTTGTACTAATGTCTGATGCCAATAAATATTATTATTATATTATAATTATTATTAACTTTAAGATCTACAACTGAACCCCCATAATCACGCAGATCAATAAATGAATGAACATTTGTCATGTGAGAACAATGCCATACATAAGACGATGATTTAAAAGTCCGACATCAACCGTCTAATTAGAGAGTGTCATTAGTTTATTACATATCAAACTTTACTAGTACCTCCTTGATGTGCCTAAACTATGTGTATAATGCAAAATTTTACTGATTAAACTTGTGCTACGCAAGCAGTTCTCAAAAACTTCTAACAAATGTATACGGTTACCAGTCACTACATATTATGTGATGAAGGGCAGTAATAAGCTGCATCAAACATTCATCAAAAGACAGTTGGAGATCAACAAAAATAAATGGAATAGAAAAATTTATTATCTTTCTCGACGTAGATAATGTACCCTTTTCTGAAGCTTGTTTATTCAGCAGCATAAAATGCATACTAATAAGTAGTAGGTTAGGGATATAATTTTATACGATCAAATATTTGTTGAAACATAGATTTTTTTACTGAAAAAGTAATAATGTAGCCTCGCGCTGTTCCCTTCAGAGAACTTCAGTTTTCTCTTATATTTTTCTCAAGAGAGCACAGTATTGTTTTGATACGATTTCGCTTTTAAAATTGTGTGCAAAGCAAAAAGTAAGAAAGCAGTTTGTATTCTCGTTATACTAGAGGAATGTAGATACTTGTTAACTTCACGCTTATTTGTGTAAAGTAGTGTCTGTAGAAGTAAAAAAGTGAAATACTAAACACAATGTGTGTTATTTTACTTATGCCAATCAGAAACGCCAGCCAGCTAGAAATAAAAATAGGTAGGTATATTTCCTTCCGTTCCTTCGTACTAAAACTCTTGCTAATCCTTTCTACTAAGCTGAGTGGTTGATTTCTTTATATAAGAGCGATTAACAATTTTATTGAACAGTTGGGCTTATTAATATGCATAGCTAGTCGACGCCAGCGGCTTCGCACGCACATATTGTCGAATTGCCCGTTTTGCCCGATCCCGTGGGAATTTCGGGAAATCCCTTCTTAGCGCACCCCTACGGTCCCCAAGGAACATACATGCCAAATTTCAGCTTCCTGCGCCCAATAGTTTCGACTGTAGCGTGTCTGTCAGTCAGTCAGTAACGCAAGGATTTTATATATTAAGATTGTACTACTTTCGGAGCAATTCATTACTTCATTTATTTCGTAAAGGATGCTTATTCTTTGCAGTTATTCTTTAATTGTAATTAAAAATAGAAGTATGAACATCTACAGTTTTTTTCTAATCTATGAATTGGTTTCTTCTTCATTTATATAGCACTTCATTTATTATTACATTGAAAGGGAATTGTTTGAATCAGGAATTATAAATAATTTGTATTCCTGATTCTTAGCAGCAACGCCCTAAGGTGTCCCAATAGACTGCCATACAGGTCTCGAATCCAAGGAGCAGCACTTTGAGATCTGAAAAGGCAGCGATAGCCTAGTGAAACCACCAACAAACTACCATGCAAAGGGATCGGATTTAAACTAAACTATGAATTATACATTTTTGCTTGCCTCGTACCCAGAGCGTTAGATACCTATAATAAATGTCCATCATAGTTTTTCCATTATGTTTGCAGTCCATTGATGTAATTTACTGACCAAGAGATTCGCGTAATTGTTCCTAGAAATCAGATATGATTGCGTTAAGCGTAATTCTCTAAATATAATAGTTTATCGGATCAATGCAGTGTGAATTTATCGATGAATATTTTATAAACGCTTTTGTATGACGCTTTATATCTAGTACCTATTAGCAATTTGTTTTGAATATTTGGTTATGTGTTTATACTAAAACTCCGGTCGCATCTATATCGTCCGGGATATTGATGGGTTAGTTACAGTAAGTCTAAACTCATCTCTTTCCGTGCTTCGGTGGGCTCTAAATGTCATTCACAGCTATCTTGAAAACAAAGCAGAAGATGCTTTTTATATTGACTATCGTAGGAGTATCACTACGACAAGTATTACATTTAATACCATTAAATATACTGGCACTAGTCCAAACCATAAAATATTATTATCGTTTAGGATTGCTGCAGTTAAGCGTCAGTAGCTCTGTGGAAGACCAATTATTGTTAAATCTGATATGTGAAAGCGGGCATCGGTCTCAGTAGTGAAAGTGCAAATGCACCACTGTATCGATAACCTCACGCCATTTTCGTTCTTGCAGTCTTCTTAAACTTGCAATGTACATATTTTTTTAACTTAGCAACTTTAAGCAAGACAGCTATTTACAGCATGAGTCTTATTTACTTATTAGGTAACCCATCAATATCGTCAAAAATTTAACTTTACATTGGCACTTGTAAGTCTTCTTTCAATTTGTTAACCATCATTCACTTTGAAAGAATCGACACTGACAACCTATAGAATTTCTTTATATGTATCACTAATTAAATAACAGAAAGGAATTCTGGGGATTGCCATATAATTACTTAGTACAAACAAGACACACAACATTAATTTATGTTCACTAAAGTTAGCACCTTTGTGTGAGGTACCTGGTCCACCGCACTCAAATAGAGGGCTATTGAAAAGCTATGAATGCGACGTAGCGAATAGTTAAAGGAATAGTGTTGGCCAGTACGAACCACTCACATGTCGTGAAAATTGTGGAGAAACAACTATCTAGTCCATTAAATAAATTGCTCTCGTTTCGAGAGTGTCCTACAAAAAATATAATGCAAGATGTTTTCACAGACGCAGAGTTAAGATTTTTTATTATTTATTAGTTTTATCTCGTTGCAGATCGAATAATTACATAATTAAAAACCATCTTTAGGTGAATTTGTAGAGCCCTAGTCTAAAAACTTTAAAGGAGAAAGCAAATATTCTGAAAAAAGTAGGCTTTTTCCATTGTTCGTAGTTTTATTTTACTTGCAGAGGGAGATTTAGAAAGCTTTTATGTAATATACTTTTAATCTGATGTGTCTAATTGTTTGTTGACTCGATTTGTTAAAAAAACGTTTCAAAGCCTTAGTACATTTTACCAAAACCTTATTATGTAAACCATTTTGAAACTTGCATAGTAATAGCTATTCGAAGAATGAGTAAATATACCTACCACTGTAGTAACAGTCTTGAGGTTGGTTCTAATATTCCCGAGTCAAGAATAATAGTAAATATTGTTTTTATGGTAATCCGTTGTGCTCTCTTTATTGCGTGACAGCGTTATTGTGTTAGATGTGTGCCATCCCACTTTTCCAGTAACCTATGTAGATTTCGCTTGTTATTGCTGTAATGGTATTTTTCAACTTAAGGCCGTAAGTCATGTCGGTATTTTAACGATGTATTGATAGGAGAGACCACTGGTCTAGTTAGTCCGCTCTGGCGATCAGCTTCAGCGCTATACATTTCTTTCATCACCATCATCATCGTTTTAGCGTTATTCCAGTTGCACCTAAGACTTGGCCTTGGCAATCCTTGGCGCTCGAGGTCCCCTTAGTTGTTTAACAAGATATACCACAGAACTCTGCCGTCTAAATGCCGCAATTTAAAGGGATAGCGATGATAGCGACATTCCACGGTCTAGACCAGTGTCAGTTTTATACAGGGGTACTGATGCTCCATAACGACAGTGTAAGATCTTTAGCCAGGGCCGACGGCTTAACGATACACTGAGTAAGCGATAATTAAATGTGTACCTACCTAATGCGCACATAACTTCGTAGAGTCAGTGTTGCGCGCCGCGGATTCAAATACGATAGCCTCACCATGGGAGTCTATTGGTATCTCCACTCGGCTATCGCTGCCTCCGCTGTACACTGCTTAATATGTATCTGTTTATTTATTGGTAATGGCGCAGTATACTAAATTACAGCAGAGTTGAATATTCTAAGAGGGTTGCTCAGTGAGCAAAACTCTTTATGAGTGTCCTAATGTTCTACCTATACTCACACGATGACGGCGTTTAGTATAGTACCGAGCACGCGAAAACTTCAAACTGAAGTCAATTACTCGATTTGTTTGAAATAGAAATATTGTTTGTGATAAGTCAAATCGATTATATAATCGATTTTGATAACAAAACGTTACTAAACCGATATCGGTTTAGTAACGTTTTGTTTAGTCTATTGTAAATTTTTACTATGGTCATACTATGAACTGTCATTCTTTCACTTTGGTTCATTGTCGTATCCGGGAGAAAAATTGTCTTGCGCTCACGCAGTCTTGTAATTTTGCGTTTTGAAATTGAATTATATTGATCGCCTTTTGGAAAGCCCATCCTGGTAGCTTCGCGAATCGTTTTGTGATAAAGGATAAACTTGTAACATATTGAACATTGTAAAACTTGTGTGAATCCGTGCACGTGTTTGGTGCCCGAGGACTTCGTTGAAGAAAACCCTGATCATTGGACTGGTAACTATAACGATTTCGTCATTATTTTGGCCAAAATTATGAGTGTAATCTTATAGGTCCATTCCGGAACATCGGTGAAGATTTGGTACGTAAATTTGCATGTAATTTTAATTCGCTGTGAAACACAGTACAGTTATGTCAGAGATTTGTTGTGGCTGACAAGGACTGATGAATATAATCACGCTTCCACTAATCTCTGCAAACAATTCCAGTCCTTTCTTGCCAAACTCTAGACACCATTAAAGATTTATATCTGTGTACATAGATTTTCAAGTTAATTAATAGACGAGTTTAAGGCACTTAGATATTCGCAATCAGAACTTTCTCATACATTTAATTGGAATGTCATTACGTTTAACGTTCATATCTTGGCCGACACCGTCGATAAGTCATTTTGCTGGCGGCTGTAGGCTGTAAATTTGAACGTCAAAGCATTTGATTTCAAATTACGTTAGACTAATCACTTAAGTTTTGTAAGCTATACCGAAGAAACCTTGCTAATATAAAACTGCAGACCTACACAAGAAACTCTAGTAGAAATCGCTGAAACTTTATTTGTTCTAAGAACTATTCTTCCTTCACTGAAGTCAGTCTTATCCCACCAGATTACAACACTTCTGAGTAAATCTTCTGATTGGTAAACAAGTTCGTTCAATTAAAATGACACCTACAAAGAAATGCTGCTTTCATAAACAGCCATTAATGTAAATAAGAATATTTAATCATCGTTCGTACACAACTTTGACAAGAGAAAGCTGACCTGCTTGTCAATCTCTTTGCGGCCAACTCCCGAATCGATGATCGTAGTGCGCAGCCGCCTTCGATTCCCTACTGCAGCCACTCCATGCCTGATATTAAAATCAGGCAATGCAATCTTCGTGCGACACTGCGATCTCTCGATGTCCGGAAAGCCAGTGGACCTGATGGAATTCCAGCGGTAGTGCTTAGGAAATGCGCAGCAGTTGTCTCCAACGCTTACACGCCTGTATCGCCTATCATATGCCTCTGGCGTAGTGCCGCAGGCTTGGAAAGAGGCGAACGTACAACCCATTCCCAAGAAAGGGGATCGTTCCGATCCGGGCAACTATCGACCCATTGCTATCACCCCTATCCTCTGCAAGGTGTTTGAACGATTAATCAACAACCAACTCGTTCGCTAGAGTCTGGCATCGTACGCTTCTTTCCAAGTTTCGCTCGCCTCGATTGTGCAACTGGGTTGCCAGCTTCCTGCATGAGCGCCGTATAAGAGTCCTTTGTGACGGTGAGTCATCGAAGTTTCTCCAGGTGAATGCTGGTGTGCCTCAGGGGTCCGTGTTATCGCCCACGCTTTTTCTTCTGCATATCAATGATATGCTCACTTTTGCTACATTGCTTTGCAGATGACAGTACTGTACATGGGCGATAGCTTGGACACCCTGCAGTTAAGCAAACCGATACTGAGGAGTGTAGGCGAACACTTGTTAATGAGCTTCACTGGGTTCTGAATTGCATCTCGCATTGGGGTGATGAGAACCTGGTCGAGTTCAACGCCAAGAAAACACAGGTGTGCGCATTCTCAGCCAAGGTATCTCCATTCCTTCCCCATCCCTCTCTTCTGGACACTCCACTACCGATTCAAGACAGCCTCAATATCCTAGGTAAGGACGTACGCAGAAATCTCAACCAGAAGAACTACATCGAGGGGTCATCGAATTCGCATCTCGGAAATTCGGAGTCCTGAACAAGGTGAGGAGGTTTTTCACGCCGGAGCAGTTGAGTCTGTTATACAAAACCCAGGTTCGCTCCTGCGTGGAATACTGCTCTCACCTTTGGAATGGCTCCGCTCAGTACTTATTGGACGCCCTCGATAGGTTGCAGCGGCGTGCTGTCCGTATCATTGGGGATCCAGAGGCCACTAAGACTCTTGAGTCACTGCAATTACGAAGAGACGTGGCCTCAATGGCTGTCTTCTACCGCATCTATCACGGTGAGTGCTCCGAAGAGCTCTTTCAACTAATCCCACCCTCTCCTTTCCTATCCCGAACGACACGTGCTGGGTTGAGGTGCCACTCTTACACGGTAGAACAGATACCGTCACGCACCAAACGGTTCGGCGCCTCTTATCTCTGCCGTACCATTAAGATGTGGAACTCTTTACCAGCCCACGTGTTTCCCTCAACTTATGATCCTGGGTTCTTTAAGCGGGGCGTGAAAAATCTTTTCCCAAGGCCGTCAAGGTGAGGGCCATCATGCCATAATGCCATGCTGGCTGCTGGGATGATGGCCATCACTATGGGACTTCACTGACTGCTTAACATCAGGCAGTATGGAGTCAATTTGTTCGGCAGAAAAAAAAAGAAAAAAAGACTATACCACTTTTTCTTTGAGGAATATTCAAATTTTTTGTTTATGAAATCGCAATTTTCGGCTAAATATGTTTAAAATAAAGAGTTACATCTTATTACTATAGGAGACGAAAAACTTTGTGAAGACGGAGAGACGAATGGATGTTCGGTACGCTTTTATGCAAAAACTATTGAATGGATTTTGATGAAACTTACCAGTAATATAGCTTATACATCAGAATAGCATGTGGTCTATCATTTGCCTCCTTAAAGAAATCTTACGTGGGCGAAGCCGCCTACACGATCTATTTCATACTCAAGCAGTCAGCGCAATATCCCACATAAAGTCTGGCAAATATTACCGATTTATTGTAATCATTTTACCGTAACATTAAACTGAATTAAATAACACACGTACGTTACAGTAAAGCTGCCACACATGTAGTCGCATTATACGTATATTTAAAGTATGGTTTTGCGGGCAGGTGCGTGTCGCTTGTCCAAGGGTGGTTTCTCTCGGCCCATTGCACGCGGGAAATGCTTCGGCACCAAAGCAAACTAACCATATTTCTCACCGAACACTGCGCCATTTCATTTTAACTTGTTTTTAACGTAGCGGAATAAAGGTTGCAATTAGTGACCGGGCGATAGTTTTCCTTTTTCTTAATTGGAAATAGTTGTGGAATTGTTTCGGGTTTTGAGATTGATATATATTATATTGAATGATAATTACAGTGACGTTTTGGTAGGTACATGATGTTTCACATATTAAATTTTGCGTACATCAGTCCACGTTTACCTGCTGCCTTGATAATTACTTAGGTATGTAAAGTTGTCTTCAAAAATACTAAATAGAAATAAGTAAGTAAATAAAATTTCAGTATAAGATTAACTTAGTTGTAAGTTTAATAAATATGTAATGTATTCTTGGAAAAAGGGACATGATGAAAAATTCAACAAAAGATACCTAAATATATTTACGGAATGTTTTTCAGCTACTAGTCTTTTATACATCTTATAAATCTTACTATAGGTAGGTGTGGCGAGAAATACTTTGAAAACTAAAATATTAATCTTATAAAACTACAGTCTTGCACGCGTAAAAATAAATAAATTCAGCTCGAAATACCTACCTATTTTGAAAAATGTAATCTAAAGTTATCCTATTATAAACTAAATAGTATTTGTCTAAAGGCTAGTGAGGTGACTTATTTAAAGTCATTTAAATATGTAGCATCTTTCTTTTTCGTGTTGCCAACTCTGGTTTCTGAGTGTTCACATCGCCTGAGAGCCTTAGGGGTGACCTGACTATACTTGTCCTGAGACAAGAACCGGGTTTTAGTTTTATAAAGCAAAGAAAAAGTAAAAATAATTATATTAAGGTCCATCGTAAACATACAATTTAAAGGAGAAACGTTTCTAAAATAATCGTGATTAAAAGATTTAAGAAATATTTGTATAATAATTATCTAATCGACTAATGCATTTGCAGAATTACGTATAACATAAAAGCCGTAATAATTGTAACAATCGAGTAAACCTTTTCAAAATAATTCTCTGAGTGTTCTCTTTTACATAAAAATTTAGTACATACATACATAGACTCACGCCTGTTTTACGGAGGGGTAGGCAGAGACTACGGAACGCCATTTGCAACGATCCTGACATACTCTCTCTTGATCTCTTGCTTCATTCACTCGCATCAAGTTTCTCATGCATGCTCTTCTGTTCAGTAACATTTAGTAAAGCAGAATAATTTTCTGAAATGTATAAATGAGAACTGTTAAAATTTGATATTTCATTTTTGTGGCACTAGTGTATTTGTGGATCAAACATATAAAAGTTTATTACCGAGAACTAAAACTAGAGAATGTTAAAGAATCGCCTAAGCAAAAATGAAGGTTTTTAAAGAATTACGATACCGAAAATGGTTTTCTTGTTGTGTTTCGTTTCTTCAAATTTCATTCCTTGCCCACGTTAGTTTAGGAGCGGTAATATAAAGCCATTTTATTATTCTTATTACTTCCAATCTCACCCCGTGTTGGGGTCCCTTTTGCGATTTTCGATATCAATGATCTTTGCTTCGCAGTGCATGATAATATGATGTATATTTTTGTAGCAAGTTCTCAATATAAAGTTCAGTTTTCTTCAGGTGTATGCTTCAAGCAAACGCCAGTATTCATTCATTACACGCTCTTCCTACCCATAGATCCCGCATAACGAAAATGTATTAGATAGCAGACATGATATAACCATTAGGTATAAAATAAACTTGACTGAGATAATATGTTTTATTATGTCTATTTGTTTCTAATATCTCATAAAAAATAAAAATATTATTCTATATATAGATAGTGTAGCTGCTCACCGGTTGGTGGCTCCACATTTCAGGTTAAAACTCTCTTCATTATTTTGTCCCCTAAAAAGGAATCCTTGTGAATCTTCCAAAGGGTTGGCAGTAACACAAACCTTAAAATTTTAAAAAGTACTCGCGGTCAGACATATACAAAACTTTAAAAAATGCCTTTTATATTCTGCTACACAGCCTGGTACAGTGAAAACGTTAAATAAACCTGAAAAATAAATACTGTGTGCTGGCATGGAAGTTTCAAGTTTGTATTTATGAACTTGATGTACTTATTTTATTTTTTAAGCTCTCTCCTTTTTTGCTATCATCTTTGCGTGCTGATAGAATAGTTGATTATAATTATTTAGTTAAATGGATTTTATGTGGAGGTAAATTCAAAATATGGTCTTGTCGTTGGGACTGCTGCACTGGGTGGTTGGGAGTTAATTTTATCTGTTTGCCGTATGTTTGTAAAGTCCCCCGCGGCACAGGATTTATCCCTAGTGCAGGCGTTGTCTGTTTTAAGAAATAAGAGTACTGAGCTGCTAAGCTTAAAATAATGATAATAGCTATTTATAAACTGTGATTTACACAGTTAAAGAGTCTACTAACATATTCCATACTTCGAAAGTTTGCTTTTGCAAATAACTAAAGTTCTTCGTCACTATTATGAAATATTAATTTTAAACAAATATAGTGCCTACTAACTAACGTAGCTTTGTCTGCGTAAAAGTATAATAGGTAGACTAATGCTAAATTTCTGTGAAGCATTAATCTCTATTATTCGTTTATAACTAATATCGTTGCATTGATATTGATAGTTACCATAACATTTTGAAAACCTAGAGAATAAGTTGTAATTAAATGTAAAAAATAAAACTTTTAAATCTATATTATACTCGTAATACTAAAATGAAGACAATCGTATTTAAGGAAACGGAAGCATCACAAAAATAAACACAAAAGTATATCTTGTTAAATATTGTATGTAAGAAATTAATTTATCAGTTGAATTAAGTTAACGTCACACTTGCGAATTTCTTTGCTTCATTAGCGAGTTGAAGCATAAACTGAAGACGGACTCTAATTCTAACTCCAATTAACAAATGTGGAACTTTTGCCTTATCATTGAGGTCAATTAAGAAATATCCTGCTAAGAAAGGTACGGTAATTTGACTGATTTAACTTCGTTAAATATGTCGAAATAAAATTATAGAATATATGGTAAGTTGGTTATATTCTCAGCGAAATAGTGGAAACGTGTTTCTAATAAATGCTCGAAATAATTTCATCGGCTTTATTAATAGTCTTTCTGAGCGTCAGTGTTTCTTTAAAGGAATTAAGTGACTACGAAAAATATGGTGTGTTAACTATTTTTAACGGCACGGTGGATATATCGTTATTTATTTAAAAAAGTAATTGAACATACTAAATATAGCAACATAAATAACAACAGTTGTATCAGAGTCATCAAATAAATGAATATTTAATTCTATCATTTATTGTGGGTCTCCCTTGTTTGACCGAAAGGAATTTGACAAATCACTTCCCAAAATTTTTTTCGCATAATTTCATTTGCCAAATTATTACTTAGCAAAAAATCTATTCACAAAAAATTGTAACGCAAACCTGATGTTTGGGAAATGAACGTTTAAACTATAATTTGTTTACCAACTAGTACTTTACACATTTTTTATTTAGTCAAATATTTCAGTTTTTACGCAATATCAATATTTAACCTAATCTAAATAGTTCAGTTCCGAGTAACCTACTAAAAACAATCTCTTTTTTAGGGTTCCGTACCTAAAAGGTAAAAACGGAACCCTATTAAGCCTCCGCTGTCTGTCTGTCTGTCCGTCTGTCTGTTACCAGGCTGTATCTCATAAACCGTGATAGCTAGAACGCTGAAATTTTCACAAATTATGTATTTCTGTTGCCGCTTTAACAACAAATACAAAAATAAAAAAAAATGAAAATATTAAGGGGGTCCCATACAAAAAACGTGTTTTTTTTCGTATTTTTTGCACAAAATTACTAACTGTAACAGGTAGACGCTTTAAATTTTCACAGAATATGTAGTTGTATATTACCTTTCAAAATAAATAATTAAATAAAATAAAGTAAATAATAAAGGGGGGCTCCCATAAAAGAAACGTTATTTTTAAGCAATATGTTACTCGATCTTAATAAACAGGTAGAAACTTAAAAAGTATTTAAGTATACATACAACGAACGTGTTTTTCTTTTGTAGATGATGGTACTCATGGTACGAAACCCTTCGTGCGCGAGTCCGACTCGCACTTGCCCAATTTTTCTATTAATGCAAGTCGTTTCTGGCACTCGACGGCCGCTACCGCGGCACCGCTCGCTTCGCTCGCTCGGCTCGTGCCTAGGAGGTCACAGTTCTAACCTAACCTAACCATTTTTTTATAAATTACCTACTCTAACTACTTCCATAAATAAACTTATATCACCAAACGTTTATTGTCTGAAGATTGTTTGCTGTAATAAATCATTTGATAAAAGACCAAATGCCATAATGACATTATACTTGGTAATATGCTGCCAAGTAAAAATTTGACCAAATAAAAATATGCGTACTAAAATCATTCGAAATATTGCAATGGTATAAAAAAAGGTTGCTAAAATTTGTTTGTGTAGTGAAATTTTGTCAAAATCTTTTCGGAAAAATGGCAGGATCCCATTGATTGTATCTGCGGAAGTTTCTTTATTAGGTAACTTTTCTCGACTTTTTGTTAGTACGCGTGAAATAAAAATGCTTGTTCGTACAACAAAGAACAAAGTTTTGTTTTTAGGGTTCCGTACCTAAAAGTTAAAAAACGGGACCCTATTACTAAGCCTCCGCTGTCTGTCTGTCTATCCGTCTGTCTGTCACCAGGCTGTATCTCATAAACCGTGATAGCTAGAAAGCTGAAATTTTCACAAATTATGTATTTCGCTTGCCGCTATAACAACAAATACTAAAAATTAAAAAACAAATATTAAGGGGAGGTCCCATACAATAAACGTGTTTTTTTTATTTATTTATTTATTTAATTTATTGGACTTCATACACATTATATACATGTATCGTCGGACTTAATGCCTGACGGCATTCTCTAACAGTCTACCTTGGGGTGATGCAGAGATCTATGAAGTAGGTGCAAGCTGAAGTGTTAGGGACTAACATAGCATTATTTATACATATCCGATTGTTTACCCGTGTTATATGGCATATAACAAAATTTAAAGACTAAATTGCCCGTGTTATATGGCATATGACATCGCATCTCAGTCTACTTTGCCCGTGTCCATACTGTATATGTGTATGACATGGCTCCTGGGATCGAAAGAGTGAAATATACTCGTCTCTGTCGCTCTAGGGCTTAGTTCGTATTATGTATCTCGTTTCTACGTTAAATTTCCCGTCATAATAATCCCAGTCGATTTTTGAAAAAAAAGTTCTTTGTCAATGTTGTCGTTGAGTGTTGAGTCGGTGCGGAATGTGCGGAATGTGTGCTGTTTTTTCTGATAATTTAGTTTTATTCTTTAAGATCTATTGTGTTTTTCAAGGTATGTACTAACACGTATATATAAAAATTCCAGCATGAAATATAAGATTTGACTTTTTTCGAGACCTTAAGTAGATTTTGGCGCGCAACAGTGATTTTACTGAGAGCATGGGAACTGTTTCAGAAATGTTCATATTACTCAGAAGTGGTGAATGCTATCCCTATGATTTCTTTTTGTTTTAAAAGAATATAAGTCTACGTATTTAGTGTTTATTTAATTTTATGCTTAAAAAATTTATTTGTTCATTATATGGCCTTATCAAATTTGACATAAATTACGCCGCGCGGCGCCAGATAATGGTTTGAAATCAGAGGCCTGTAAATTCATAAATATGTATGAACAAGTGTACTTTTTATTTCTTATCTTATTATCTATTATATAAGTAACGTAATTAAATATTAAAAACGATATGTCACCGCTTTAAGTTTTGAGGTATGAATACTTATAAATACAAAGCGAGCTCTAAAACGCGCTATCTCAATTTCAAACGAGCATCACTCGACAACAGAGTCGTAATCTAAATAAACAAAGATAACATTGTATAGCTAGTTTCATAACAAACATAAATAATATAACACTTGACAACCTTTCAAAACAAATTGAGCCACAAGGACCGATTGTGTGAAACCCGACCCGCGCGCCGAGGCGATAAAACGCGCGGGCGTTTGATCGTTATCGCTTTCAAGTGGCCGGGCAGAGGGGCCGGCGCGGGTTGCGGCGCGGAGCAAACAAGCGGATATATACAAATCAATAACCACATACTAATTACATACAATACATATACACAATAGTAAATACTATAAAATACAAACCTACATATATTTACAACGCTTCCCCTCGTATCTTTTGATGGTGTTCCTTTTAGTGAAAAAGTAAAGAACTTGGGGATCTACATTGACAGAACACTTTCTTGGTCATTCCAACTACAAAGCACTAGTCGACAACTTTTTGCTGCTGGCGCATCATTGAGAAGGTTACGCAACTTTCTCCCAATTGCCACTAAAATAGCGCTTGCGCAATCTATCCTTCTTCCCATTCTTGACTATGCCGATGCCAGCTATCTAGATCTTAATGAGGACCAGCTGGACAAACTTGAGCGACTCCAAAACTTTTGTATACGGTTCATATTTGGTTTACGTAAATATGACCACGTCTCTGAATTTCGAAACAAGCTCAAATGGCTGCCAATCCGCCTTCGCCGGAATACTCACATTCTCTGTCTCCTGTATAATGTACTATTTAATCCGTCATATCCCCTATATCTCAAGGAAAGATTTGTATTCTTGCATGACACACATTCGAAGTGCTTGAAATCATCAGAAAATCTTAAGTTGAAAATTCCTGTACACTCTATTGTGTTCTTCGACAAATCCTTTACAGTGCTAGCGACAAGACTATGGAATTCACTACCAGAAGATATTAGACGTAAAAACACTGCCAATATTTAAAAAGCTCGTAAAAGAACATTACTTGTCACTGTAACAACAACCAATCCAGTTACATATATGTAAAATATACATTATGTATGTATATATGTATGTATAATATATATATTTATTTATATACTTGTTATATGTATTATTTAATAATATTGCCGTGTGGTTGACGGCATAGAATACAAGTGTCACCACCCCCTATCTTCCCGTGGGTGTCGTAAAAGGCGACTAAGGGATAACACGATGCAAATACCATCTTTGCGTAGAGACGGAAAACTTGATATCAAACCCTATACGACTGCCTCGTTGGTCTCGCGGCATAAATATGCGCGTGGGATCGGGAGGTCACGGGTTCGATTCCTGGGTCGGGCAGTGCTATTGGGTTTTTCTGTCACGAAATTCTCAGTAGCGGCACGGAGTCTGGAAATGTGCCCGGTACGGCAATAGGCTCGTCCCTTATTACGTGGGACTAAAGTATATCTGGCGAAAAGTGGGTGTAGAAATACACCTTTGCCTACCCCTTCGGGGATAAAAGGCGTGATGATATGTATGTATGTATGTATATGTATTATGTAGGTATATATTATTTATGTATGTATGTAATTATATCTAAATATTGTTTATATTAATTTAGTTTAGTTAGGTTAATTTTAGATTTAAGTAGCTAGTTTTAGTCTTAGTATTGTACGCCCGCATACTACCTGTCCATTTAGACGATACTGTCCGTCCATGGTTGTCTGGTAGAAATTTTTCGCATTATGCGATAAGACCGCCCTTGTACTTACCATTAGTATATAAGTAATTAACTGTACTTGGTTCTGTAATTACTGGTGTACAATAAAGAATTAAATAATAATAATAATATTTTTACCTAAATACATTTTTTTCGTATTTCTTGCTCGAAATTACTAATGGTAACATTTAGACGCTTAAAATTTTCATAGAATATGTAGGTGTACATTACCTTACAAAATAAATAATGAAATTTAAAAAAAGTAAATAATAAAGGGGGCTCCCATACAACAAACTTAATTTTTAAGCAATTTGTTACTTGATCTTAATAAACAGGTAGAAACTTAAAAAATATTTAAGTATACATACAACAAACGTGATTTTCTTTTATAGTTGATGGTACGGCACCCTTTGTGCGCGAGTCCAACTCGCACTTGCCCAATTTTTTATTTTTATAAGTGTCTTTATAAAAAGTCCCATGTTTAGTTACGATGAAATTACTCGCATAAGCGGCGTATCTGTTTGAACATCTAACATTTTAGATGGACTAATATTCACAAACAAAATAGGGACGATGCTTTGTAATTATGTAACGTGCCATCTATATATTAAAAGAATTTTGTGTTTTATAATACGAGTCGGCCAGCCCGTTCTACCCAACCGATTCGCATGTTTTTTTTTTAAATGAAAGCTCTCGCTGCATAGATTTGTCATCAAGCATTAGAAATCACCTAACTTGCACATTCATCAAGTTACATGCAAAAACAGTTTTCTCCCATACATTTTTTACGTTTTCGTAGCCGTAGTCAATGACTTTCTGCTTTTATATAATATCTGGTTCTCATTGAGGTAGGCGTTTCGTTATAGGCCTATAACACGCGCTGAAAAGAGCTCTTTCATTTGATGGTATGCTCATTTAAACTGGGTAAGTTTAAAGGAAGATAGGTGTGGACATTGAACTTATTTTTCAATATTTTCCTATAAATTTCTTAAGATTCCATTGCTTTCTCTCTACATGGACGGTTCTAAATTCAAAAATATTTTTATGGCATCTAATAACTTCCTTGTCCTTGCGGTAACTGCCTGGAATAACCGTTAAGCCTCCTTTAGGGGACCTTGCCTTACTTTCATACGGGTGTGAGTGTGGTGGTGTGTAAAATTATACACGATGTTGGTAAAATTATCACTTTAGTGAATAGTGAATTATCGCTGATGGCAGGTAATATTCCCCGAATGTTACCAGTTAACCCTTAATGTTGGGTGAACTGATCTCTGATGTTGAGGAATTTTACCCCTTTTTTTTGTATCGCGATGAAATTCAGTTACGGACTGTCCCTAAAAGGGACCCCTCCGCCAACTCTGTACCGAGTTTGGGGCAGGTGGAGGAAGGGTGTGTGGCTCGGCTCTCCTCCCTAGATGTTCGGGGTACCCATCGGGTATACCTACCCACAAAAACACCGCGGTGTTCCTATATCGACCCTCATGACGGGGTCGCGGTAACGACGTCAGTATACCCGCGACCCGAGGAATTTTCCCCAAATGTAGTGAAATTTCCGCCTAATGTTGGGAAAATCAACCCTACAGACCGGTAAATTACGTTTTATGCTAGGCAAATTTTTGTGTTTTAAATTCCGGACTTTCTTCGGGCATCTTAACTTTTTTTTAATTGGAACATATTACAGCGGTTCATAGTACTATTGTCATATTATTATATTACAAGTGGTAGTTATGGTAGAAATTGTAGCTTTGTTAAGAATAGTAGTTTTGAGAGAATAGGTAGGTACTTTTGACAGCACCAGCGGTTTTGGTAGAAATGGTAGACATGATCGTGTTAGTACGAATAGTAGTTTTGGTACAAATAGTAGTTTTGATAGGAATAGTATTTTCGGTAGGAATAGTATTTTTGGTAGAAATTGTATTTTTGGCATATATGGTAGTTTTTCAATTTGAAACAATTGTTTTTTATTTCCTCATAGTAAGTTATAATTATATAGACTGGAATACCTAAATATAACATACTTTAGAAGTTTCCCTTAGACTTTTAGTTCGCATCAATAAGAAACACCGTCACACTTACACGAATTAGACCATATCTTGAAAACCACTGAACCGAATTTGATGAAACTTGCTCTGTTCCCTAAGTTGGAGTAAATGTTAGTCAATACAAGAAACAATCTCATTCCGATCAGTAGTTTTGGAGATTTTCGTAGACAAATATACATACATCTTTGAAAATTTGTATATTTATTTGGAAATCCTAACAGATTATCATATATTATATGAAAATTACGCAATTCCAATAATATTACATACATACATATCGAATTGATATCCTCCTTTTTTGAAGTCGTTAATAGGAGCTTTATTTCAGTTATACATATTATTTAATTAAATATCCCTATTGTGCGGCAAACCATTCAGTAATGCCAAGGTGGAAATTTCACTATACCTAAGGTGCAACGCAAAGCCAATGTTGTGAGAAAAGAAGTTTTGTGATAATATATTTTTGGTAAGAATATCATATTTTTACTTATTAGGTAGATAAGGCTACAATGTACTCATCATACCCATATGTAAAGTTTTTTTATAATATTAAAATATGCTGTGGAGCAGCACAGGTCCTCTAGTATAATATGATTTTATTTAAAATTACAGCAACACATGGAGAGGATGGATGACGCAAGACTGACCAAGCAGATATATAATGTAAGTGTGAATGGGACAGAATGAAGGGCAAGACTTAGATAGACGTTCACTGACCAGATTGGAGACATCCTAAAAGATGGATCAGCTTCTCTATAGAAGTCGTTATACAACCCACACAGCCACGCAGGAAACCACACAACACTGACAAAGCAAAGTATGTCCAATTACTTAAAGAGAAACTTACCCTTACTGCTACGCCGACGGTACTGGGTGACGATGAACAGATCGCTGAACAGGTATGTACACTGACGCAGTCGACGCTAGACAGTTACCACGCAGTATGCCCAGAAACCACTCTACTCTCAACCCCAGGTAAACAACCCTGGTGGGGTGCTGAGCTTGAACGCAAGCGCAAGAAGGTAAGAAGGGCCCTAAACAGGGCAATGAACACAAGCGCGGACGTAGATTGGGACGCTTATAAAGCGGCCAAATCAAGCTACAAGAAATGCCTCAGATTCAGACGCACCATGGGATGGAGGAAATTCTGTGGGAGTATTGAATCTTGCCGAAAAGCAAACCGGGTAAGGAAACTACTGGCTCAGCAACCGATGGTTGCACCAGGTAGTCTTCGTAAACCGGATAACACATACACCACATCGGAGGAGGAGACAAGACGCGTCCTACTCGAAACACACTTCCCAGGCTACGTCCTCACCCCGGTAATAACGTGGCACGATACACCAACAGTGGCGATCGAACACGAGTGGAGACACGCAAACACCGTGGTCATAGAAGAAAAACTCCGATGGGCCATCGATAGCTTCCATCCCTTCAAAGCAGCCGGAATGGACGGCATCTTCCCAGGGTTATTACAATGGGGGGCTGAACCTGTCCGTAAAAGACTTCTGGCAATCATGAGGGCTAGCCTGGCCCTTAGATATGTATCGAAGAGTTGGAGGGAAGTCAAACTAATTTTCATACCAAAACCAGGCAAAACAGACTACACCAATGCAAAGTCCTTCAGACCAATAAGCCTGACCTCCTTCATGCTTAAAGCCTTGGAAAGGCTATGCGAGAGGGAATTAAGAAGTGGGGAACTTAAGCACCTACCCCTACATGCCAATCAACATGCATACAGCTCAGGAAAATCGACGGAATCAGCCTTACATCAGGCCGTAAACCAGATAGAAGCTGCTATACAACAAAAAAGCATATGTCTGGGCACCTTCATTGCCATAGACGGAACCTTTGACAAGATAAACTTCTCCAGCATAAGCAACGCCCTAGCCTGACATGGTGTGGATCAGATGCTCATACAGTGGATCCAA
Organism: Euclidia mi; assembly: GCA_944739405.2. NCBI lineage: Eukaryota > Metazoa > Arthropoda > Insecta > Lepidoptera > Erebidae > Euclidia > Euclidia mi. The sequence goes on from OX123189.2 coordinate 36,248,699, forward strand.
AACATGCTCAGCAAAAGGGTAGTGCACCTGCACGGCGACTCCCAGACAGCCTTGATAACTAAAGGTTGCCCGCAGGGCGGTGTTCTCTCCCCGCTATTGCGGAACTTAGACATCAATGAACTCATAGACAAACTCAACGCGAGATATTTCTACACAATAGGATATGCAGATCATCTGACCATTCTCCCTAGAATGCCACCTCGGCACTCACGCTTGAATGGCACCAGAAACTAACAGAGGTAGGTGAACAAAACAAATTAACACTGCAATGGATCAAGGGCCACAGTGGCTCAAGAGGGAATGACGCAGCCAACGTACTTGCCAGAAGAGGGGCCACTTTAGAGGTGGTGGGACCCGAGCCCATTATTCCTCTCCCTTCTGGTTTTTATCGCAACCTGGTAAGGAATAGGACCACGACCCAACACAACCAGTCCTGGATGTATTGAAACATGTAGGCAGGCAAGGAGGCTCTTCCCGCAGTAGACGGTAAGATAGCCAAACAAATCCTCCGGCTGTCCAAACAACAACTGCGGACAGTCACGGCCGCCTACACAGGACACGGATTCTTTAATAAACACCTATTTACTATAGGTATCACCGACAGCCCGCTGTGCAGGGCCTGTATGGCAGCAGACGAGACGGCAGCCCACCTGCTCCTCGACTGCCCTGAGATTGCACAGTACAGGCATCAGTAACTGACGAGATACAGTACCCTGAGGGAAGCACTGGGCCACATCAAGAGTCTGCTGGCCTTCCTCGAAGAGCTGGGGTGGCTCGAATGACGACACCATTCCCACCCACACGCAAAATACACGCCAAGACGTGGAGTTGCGGAAACAGCCCGTGCCATCAAGTATCAAGACATCCTAAAAACAGGGCGGATTAGAAGTACCCTAAACAGAAGAGCATGCATGAGGAATTTGATGGAAGTGAATGAAGCAAGAGAGATGTGTCAGGGTCGTTGCAAACATCGTTCCGTAGTCTCTGTCTACCCCTCCGGGAAACAGGCGTGGGTTTATGTATGTATGTTTAAAATTTGTATGGCTAGCCGCTCACTACGCCTACGGAGCCCTTACGCACAACATTAATTTTATCACCCGCAAAATAGATTTCAGTTAGTCGATTATTACTCATACTCGTTAAGTTGCCCTAACTAAAGATAGTGAGTTCAGCCATCGTTTTCGTGGGATCACTTGGTACCAGTAATTTTGGCAGGTGCTGTTTATTTAGTATCAATAGCTTTAGTTTACGTGATATAAGTATAGATATAGTAGGTAAAGAAAAAATTTTAAACATAAGGAAATGAAAAAAAGATGAAGCTTGAAGACTTAGTAAAGGTTTCTTTAAAAGAAGAAAGGACCATTTTACGTGGGTTCCCAATTTGGACGTACAAAGAATGGCCATATTTGAATTAAAACTGGTCAAATGAATATTACGTATAACTATTGTATAAAAACTATAAGTTTTGCTTGTTTTAATCATTATGCCCTGTTCAGACTGCTATTTATATCTTGTTTAAGCTTGGCGCTATAAAAAAATACAAAATCAACAAGATTTTTTAAGAATGTTTTGTAAATTAGCATTCGTTTTTTTAAATAGTGTTCCTTCTCGCTATTAAAAACGTCGGAGCTTGGGGTGAGCGGGCTGTTTCAAAACCTTCAGTTAGACACAATGTGTTCGTTGCATGACAGACTCTTATCCCCGCCTTGTACCTCGAATAAGATAAGCTTTTGAAGACGCCTGAAAGAGCTCATTGAATTACTGTGAATAAATTACAATGTAGGTACTCGTTATTACACCCCGTTTAAATCGTCCATTTGAAATCAATCCACATTCGTTCAGTAAAGATCTAATAAAAAAATATATCTGATTTATGTGGCTTTCCTTATTGGGCGGTCCAATTCGATGTCTCTATTTACGAGCAGTTGAATTTAGTTAATATATTTAATCACATAGGTAACTATCCTATATTACTATTTATAAACAGTCAAGATCCCTAAATCTCGTGGGAACGCTATGGGAATAAAAACTTCTTCTTCTCCATACGGAGGCAACGCGGTCCGCAAGCCGTCATGTCTCGTTTCCCGCGAGGGTGAAAAGCGGCCTACGGAAAGCAGGTTTGCAACATTGAATGTTGGAGGAGGAATGAACGGCAAACTGGATGAAGTATGTCAGATGATGGATGATAGAAAGATTGATGTTATTTGTGTGAATGAAACAAAACGAAAAGGGTGTGACACCACCAAGCATGGCGCATATACGGCGTATTGATCTGGGGTAGATAGTACCACCAGAGCCTGTAAGTTGGTGTAATACTGTCTGCGCGAATGAATGAGTGCGTAAAAGAGTTTCAATGTGTAAATGCTAGGCTACTGTGGATGAGAATGAAAGTAGGACTTACTCGTCTCTTTATTGTAGGGGTGTACGCCCCGGTCAATATAGTTATGGGTATGTCACAACATGAGCAAGACGAAAGGCAGGAGTTTTGGGAGAGTTTAAGAGAGATTTTGAGGAACTGCAAGGATAATGAAAGATTGATCTTGTTAGGGGATTTCAATGGATGGGTGGGAGTAAAGCGAGATGGATTTAAAAGGGTGTCAGGTGCATTTGGTGATGAGAGTGTAAACGAAAATGGAAAAGCACTGCTTGAGATTTATTTGGAGTGGAGCCTTTGTGTGACAAACACCATGTTTGATCATAATAGGATACATACGTATACGCGAGAGGTGAAAATGTTAGAAGAAGTATGATTGATTTTGTGATAGTAGATGAACGATTGAGAAATAATGTGTGGGATAAAAGAGTATATCGAGGGATCGGCATCCACACAGACCACTTCTTGGTGTTGAGCCGGATAAGTGGGCTCTTTAAAGGATGGCAACACCGAGAGCGTAATGAAAATAGGGCCTTGGAAAGAATAAAAGTAGAAAATCTACAAGAGAAAGATGTGAAAGATTTAGTATAAACGAAGATTGATAGCAAGATTTGAGAGGTTCGATGGCATAAATGATATGGAAGAATTATGGCAGGCGTTTAAAGAAGAGGTAGTATGTGAAGCGTTTGAAGTATGTGGTGTGATCAAGAGAAGGAAAATACGAAAGGTTAAGAATACAGGGTGGGACAAGGATATACAATCAGCAGTGTCAAAAAGAAAGCTTGGTCAGATTGGTTGGCTGTCAGAGCAAATGAAAGAATGGGAAAAGCAACCAGTGTAGAAATGGATGAAGCAAGAAAGGAGTTTGTTAGGTCAAAAAGAATAGTGAAAGAAATGGTTAAAAGGAAAAAAGAGGAAAATAAAGATGAGTTTGAAAGCAGATTATCTGACGATTTCCAGAGGAACATTAAATTTTCTGGAAATCCGTTCGTGCAGTTCGAGTAAGAACTCAATCCTCAGAACACACATCCATCAGAGACGAGAATGGAAAGATAGTAAATGGTGAATCGTGTGTGCTAAAGAGATGGAAAGAGTATTTTGTAAGTTTATTTGAAAGAACGGCGATAGAGACACCGATAGCTGAAATGAATGGTAATGATAGTAATGATGAAAGCGTTATTGGCGTGGATGAGATCGTGAAGGCACTGGAAAGTATGAAAGTAGGTAAGGCTGCAGGATATAATAGTGTTACGGACGGGGTAAAGGGATTGGAAGGAAACACCGAGTAGCACTGATGACACTTTATTCGACTTCACACACGACGCGCCGTTTAATTTCGACGCGGACAGCACCAACACAAGCGTCTTTTGCACTGCACTTTTCAATGCACTTCACTGCACTTCTTCACTGCACTTTACTGCACTATACTTTCACTTTCACTTAATTTTTCTACTTCTTCTTTCTTCCTTTTCTTCTTCACTTTACCACTTTTCAACTTAAACTGGCGCTTAGCGCATCTACACCGCCTTATATACCCCTAAGAATGTTCTAGATCTACTAATTTCGATTGTCTTTTCGTTATTCAATTGTTTTTCCATCTCCTATCTCTTTTTAACCTTTCCATTCCTTCTTGAATTTTCTAGAATTTTCTAATCTTTATTCGAAATATTTAAATTTGTGTTTCCATCTCCTGTCTCTTTTTAACCTTTCCATTCCTTCCTGAAGTTTCTAGAATTTTCTAATTTTTACTCGAAATATTTAAATAATCTTTTAAATATTTGCCAAATATTCATAAACATTTTCCAAATTTCATAAAAACCATAATCCACATAACAGTTATGACTGGGATTTGAACCCACGCCTTGAGAACGTGAAAGGAATGTGTTATCCGCACGGCCATCGCCTTGTTGTCAATGACTGGTGAATTTGGCGAACACTTGACAGAGTGTATACGTCATCGAACTAAAAACTCATTTCCAAATAATAAAATAGTCTTCAAACCTCTTTGCTAATAAATTATTGTGGTTGATGACCGGAAAGTTTGTCGTGTAGACGTCAGAAGTCCTTGGCAACGGTAGTGATGACAGCTTGGCATGACACCGGCCGTCACACTACCCCCTCTCTAAGACATGCTCGTCCCGAGCATTGTTGGATCCATGATATACCGCTATCCTATCCACATGAACAATCTTCAGTGGACTTCTAGGTGTTTTTCGAATTCTGTAGGTTACATCGTTAATTTTCTTTATTACAGTATATGGTCCTTCCCAGCTTGGCTGTAATTTGGGAGATTTTCCCTTACATCGGACCGGATTATGAAGCCACACCAAAGTTCCCTCTTCGAATTCTCTTGCATTTGCGCGTCTGTCATATCGGGTCTTCATTCTTACTCCCGCTTGTAAATTCTCTTGTCTAACGTGTTCATGAATTTCTTCGAGCTTTCTTCTTAATTCACATGCATAATCGGTAACACAGCTAGGTGTCCCCGGTGGACATCCAGCAAGAAGGTCTACTGGAAGTCGTAGCTCCCTTCCTAAATTTGTTCGCGCCGGGGTTGTTGCCGTACTTTCATGTACTGCGGCTCTGTAAGCCAGAAGAAATAGTGGGATATATTCGTCCCAGTTTCTCTGATGGCTATCGACCACTTTAGCAAGATGGCGCTCCAATGTCTGATTAAATCTCTCCACCATTCCATCCGATTGAGGGTGATATGGAGTTGTCCTTGTTTTGTGGATCCCCATCATCTTGCATATTTCTTGAAAGAGTTGCGATTCAAAGTTTCTCCCTTGGTCGCTGTGGATTTCTAACGGTAAACCAAATCGGCAAAATACTTCATTTACTAATTTTTTCGCAACTGTAACTGCTTCCTGGTTGGGGACTGCAAAAGCTTCTGGCCATCTCGTGAAATAATCCATCACCACCAGAATGTAGCGATTACCACTTTCTGTCAAAGGAAATGGTCCAGCTACGTCCACAGCAATCCGTTCCCAAGGAGCTCCCACAGTGTATAGTTTTAGTGCTCCGCGGCTCCGAGTTTGCGGCCCTTTAACTGAAGAACATTTAACGCATTTCCTGCACCAGTCTTCAACGTCTTCCCTACAGTGCAGCCAATAAAAACGTTGACGAATCTTCAGTAAGGTTCTTCGCACGCCAAGATGTCCGCCAGATGGGCCATCATGACAAACTCGCAAAACTTCAGGAATCATTGATTTTGGCACTATTGTTTGAACATAACTGTCTCTTCCAGAAGCACTTTCCCATTTTCGACAAAGTAGTCCATCTTGTATTATTAGGCTGTTCCATAGCGCCCAATAACTTTTCGTCACGGTACTAGTATCAGCCACCTCACTCCATACTGGCCGAAGGGAGTTATTCTTTAGACGCTCCAGTATCGGTTTCAAATCTTTATCTTCTTCCTGGGATTTAATAACGAACTCCCTATTCCATCGCCCGTCGATGGTATCCGTTCTGATTACCTTGACGGCAGCTTCCTCTTTTCCTTCTTGTCGTACGCAATACTTGCAGCTCTTATCACAAGGACGTCTTGATAAGGCATCAGCATTACCGTGAGATTTTCCGCTACGATGCTCAACTTCGAAATCGTACTCTTGAAGTTGTTCAATCCATCGAGCTACTTGACCCTCACAATTTTTAAACTGTAAAAGCCACTTAAGCGCTGCGTGGTCCGTCCGGATCCGGAATTTTCTTCCGATTAGGTACTTTTTAAAATGCTGAAGAGTTTTCACTACCGCTAAAAGCTCCTTTCGTGTGGTACAGTAGTTCCTTTCAGGTTTAGACAGCGATTTGCTAAAGTAGGCAATAACGACCTCCTGGTCTCCTTGTCTCTGGGAAAGAGTTCCACCAATACCCACATTGCTTGCGTCTGTGTCAACAACAAATTCCCCTTTGACGTCGGGATATGCAAGAATTGGCGCTTCACATAGACGCGTCTTCAACTCCTCGAAAGCAGTTTGACATTTTTCATCCCAATTAAATGGTAGTTTTTGCTCCGTCAGCTCATGTAAGGGTTTTGCGATGCTCGAGAAATTCTTCACAAAACGTCTGTAATAAGAGCAAAGCCCCATAAATGAGCGCACCTGCGTCTTGTCCTTAGGCATGGGCCAATCTTTAACCGCCGAAATCTTGGCAGGGTCCTTCTCGATGCCTTTTTCAGAGACGACATGACCCAAGTAGTTAACTTGTCGCTTAAAAAATGAACATTTTTTAAGACTGAGCTTCAGATTTGCATTTCTCAATCTATTGAGTACACTTTCTAGCTTCGTGAGATGATCATCGAAGTCTCGTCCCATTACAATTATGTCATCGAGATACACCAGACAAGCTTCCCCTAAAAGCCCGGCAAGGATGTGTTCCATTAACCTTTCAAAAGTAGCTGGTGCGTTGCACAATCCGAAAGGCATAACATTGAAATGCCATAACCCTCTGCCCATTGAAAAAGCTGTCTTCTCCTTGTCTTTTGGGTCCATTTCCACTTGCCAGTAACCACTTTTTAGGTCTATTGTTGTGAACCACTTCATTCCGCATAACGTGTCTAACGTGTCGTCTATTCTAGGCAAAGGATAACTGTCTTTCTTGGTTACATCATTCAATCTTCGGTAGTCAATACAGAATCTAGTCGATCCATCCTTTTTCTTTACCAATACAACCGGTGAACACCACGGGCTAGTCGATGGCTCAATAACCCCGTTTTTCCTCATATCTTCAATCATATCCTCTACCTCCTTCTCTCTGGCAAAAGGTACACGTCGCGGGCGTTGACGGATCGGTTGTTCATTCCCCGTATTGATGGTGTGTTTTACTACTCCTGTCTTCCCGATGTCTCCGTCGTCCTTTGAGAAAATGTCGACGTATTGTGTCAGCAATTTCTTTGCTTTTTCTGTTTCTATTTCTGTTAGATCGTCTTTGCAACCTTTCAAAACACTATCCACGTTAACGTTAGTCCCAGCCAAACTCTTGGTTTCCTGGCAGTTTCGTAACCAAGCGACTTCCACGGACTCTCCTATCTCAGAACCCTTTTTCAAAACTTTTTCTTCACCACTTAAATTTAGGACAGGTATGACAGCCATTTGTGAAGAAGCAACAACTATACATGCTGGCAACCATGGATCGTGATCTCCATTGTCTTCTATCATTATGCAACGTCGCTGACTCGAAGTGGCAGGTAATGTGACAGGAACAAATGTCTGTGACCTAGGTGCGAGCTTGCTCTCCTTGAGGCACAAAACCTTTCCCGTGCCTCCACCTCTCATTGGAATCTCCACATCTCCACACTTTAGGATACCACACTTAATATCCAATCTACATTGGTGATCTCTGAAGAAGTCTAGCCCAACAATGCAGTCGTCGATGATGTCTGCAATCAGTGCTTTTTGCCAATACAATTCGTCACCTACTTTGAAAGCCACTATTTGCTCTCCCCTGACTGGGATGTGCTGGCCGGTAGCCGTTGTCAGTCGAGGTTGAATTGACTGTTTTAGAATCTTTCCATTCTTCCTTATCAGGTGAGTGCCTATAACAGTTCGAGACGCACCGGTGTCCAAGGTCAGCAAACAGGTAACGCCATTGACCGCTCCATCAATGGTTAAACTGTTCCCATCCGTGCTTTGTCGGATACAAACTTTAGGGGCTTTTCGTCTACCGGCCAGCGCTTGCCCCGCAGCCCTGGCTGGAATTAGTTTTCCTGGTCGTGTTCGGACGTTTGAACAGTAGCGTCAGTCTTACGTTTACGTTTCGGACAGCTACTGCTGAAATGTCCTGGTTCCCTGCAGCTATAACATTTTGGGCCAAATCTTCGCTCTGTTCGCTGCATTTCTGCGGCCACAATTCGGACTCGTCCACCCTTGTTGTCTCGACGGACAGCCTCCACTTCGAGAGCATGCGCTAAAGCGTCCTTAACGTTGTCATGGTGCTTCAGACGAACGGCAGACCTGACCTCATCGTCATAAATGCCATCAATGAACGCCTGGAGACGCATGCTTTGGACTTGTGCCGGGGGTGCAGACTGGTAAGCTTTTCCTACCATTTTCTCTACTTCTAGAGACCACTGCTGCAATGACTCGTTAGGGCGCTGACAGCGATTACGCAACTGAGCACGGAATACAAATTCCAAATGCGCCTCTCCATACCTGGACTCTAGAGCCTCGATGAGCTGTTCATATGTGGCGTCCTTCCCCACAGACTGTAGCACTGATATTGCACCATCGCGTAAGGCCAGAGCGAGTGCAGTCTTGGCCTGCTCTCTGTTCCAACTGTTACTAGAAGAAGCGGCTTCAAACTGCATCCTGTACGCCTCCCAGGATGATGTACCATCGAAAGAAGGCACTTTAAAATTACCAGCACCTGATGAGGTGACTGCGACTGAAGGGACGTTGGCCTTAATCCTCTTGAACTCCTCCTCTATGCGGCTGTGCATCTCATCCGATACTGATGCCATGCGGGACTGCACCTCTTCCGACACTGCCGCCTTGCAGGACTGTATCTCTTCCTCTATAGTAGCCATGCGAGATTGCACTTCACCGATACACATCTCCATCTCGGTGATCTTACGAGCGTTCTCCGATATATAATGGCGAATCTCATTCTGGCTCTCCATCATCTCGCTAAGCTGAGATTGTAGCTGCTGCGAGTTTTCGTCGAGTCGAGATTCGAGTCGCTGCGAGTTTTCGACGAGTCGAGATTCGAGTCGCTGCTGCGACTGTTGGAATAGTGCAGCGAGGTCTGCCAGAGATAGCGGGTTAGCTGCGCTTGCGGACGTAAATACCCCTCCTTCGTAGCCACCTCCTTGCGAAGGAGCTTCCCTGCCCACAACTTCTGGATTAGAGTCGCCTTGTTCTTGAGCGGCAGCCCTCGCACGTGTCGTAGGCCCTTCCCTTGGCATGACTGGCATCCTTAATCCTTCCAATCCCACTTCTGACACCAATTGTTACGGACGGGGTAAAGGGATTGGAAGGAAACACCGAGTAGCACTGATGACACTTTATTCGACTTCACACACGACGCGCCGTTTAATTTCGACGCGGACAGCACCAACACAAGCGTCTTTTGCACTGCACTTTTCAATGCACTTCACTGCACTTCTTCACTGCACTTTACTGCACTATACTTTCACTTTCACTTAATTTTTTCTACTTCTTCTTTCTTCCTTTTCTTCTTCACTTTACCACTTTTCAACTTAAACTGGCGCTTAGCGCATCTACACCGCCTTATATACCCCTAAGAATGTTCTAGATCTACTAATTTCGATTGTCTTTTCGTTATTCAATTGTTTTTCCATCTCCTATCTCTTTTTAACCTTTCCATTCCTTCTTGAATTTTCTAGAATTTTCTAATCTTTATTCGAAATATTTAAATTTGTGTTTCCATCTCCTGTCTCTTTTTAACCTTTCCATTCCTTCCTGAAGTTTCTAGAATTTTCTAATTTTTACTCGAAATATTTAAATAATCTTTTAAATATTTGCCAAATATTCATAAACATTTTCCAAATTTCATAAAAACCATAATCCACATAACAGTTATGACTGGGATTTGAACCCACGCCTTGAGAACGTGAAAGGAATGTGTTATCCGCACGGCCATCGCCTTGTTGTCAATGACTGGTGAATTTGGCGAACACTTGACAGAGTGTATACGTCATCGAACTAAAAACTCATTTCCAAATAATAAAATAGTCTTCAAACCTCTTTGCTAATAAATTATTGTGGTTGATGACCGGAAAGTTTGTCGTGTAGACGTCAGAAGTCCTTGGCAACGGCAGTGATGACAGCTTGGCATGACACCGGCCGTCACAATAGGATTACAGTCAAAATGCTGAAGGCTTGTCCAGCCTTCAGCATTTTGACTGTAATCCTATCCTATCCACATCCATCAGAGACGAGAATGGAAAGATAGTAAATGGTGAATCGTGTGTGCTAAAGAAATGGAAAGAGTATTTTGAAAGTTTATTTGAAAAAAAAACGGCGATAGAGACACCGATAGCTGAAATGAATGGTAATGATAGTAATGATAATAATAATATAATAATAATATAATAATATTCTACCACATTCACACATCACCATCTAGTCCCAAACTAAGCAGAGCTTGTGTTATGGGTACTAGATAATGGATAAACATACATATATACTTTTTTTTTGTAAATACATACATATTATACATAGAAACACCCAGACCAAGACAAACATCCATGTTCACGCACACAAATGTTTGACTTGAGCGGGAATCGAACCCGCGACCTTCAGCGTAGCAGTCGCTTACACTCCCGCGGCGCCAACTGGTCGTCGAATGAAAGCGTTATTGGCGTGGATGAGATCGTGAAGGCACTGGAAAGCATGAAAGTAGGTAAGGCTGCAGGATTACAGTCAAAATGCTGAAGGCTGGACAGGGCACCATAGTTGGTCAGTTGCAGCGGTTATATAACTTGTGCTGGAGCACCGGCCGAGTACCTAATGACAGGGCCATAGCTGTAGTTGTACCTCTTTATAAAGGAAAAGGCTCGCAACAAGACTGCAAAAACTATAGAGGCATTAGCCTTCTCAGCATTGTTGGCAAATTGTATGCAAAGGTACTTATTGAAAGAGTTATGGAAGTAACCGACAAGAAAATATGGGATGTACAAGCGGGATTCCGAAAGGGTATGGAATGTACGGATCAGGTTTTTTTCCTTGCGAAGCATAGCCGAAAAGTTTTTGGCTAAAGGTCAAAAGGTCTATTGCGCATTCGTGGATTTGGAAAAGGCTTACAATAAAGTGATGAGGAATTAAATGTGGTCGGTGCTGTCAATGAATGGGAAGCCTCATTCGAGCTCTGAAATCCCTTTATGAGGATTCTAGAGCTTGTGTGAGGATAAACGGGGCATAAACTGACTGGTTTACCGCCGAGAAAGGTGTTAGACAGGGATGTGTAGCGTCGCCGTGGCTGTTTAACCTCTTCATGGACAGTTGTTTGCAAGATCGAAAACATAGTGACTGCGGATTAAGGATGAGTGGGTTACTTGTCAAATGCCTCCTAATGCTGATGATCAGGTAATACTTGCATCTTCACTGGAGGAATTGCAGGAGATGTTAACAATCATGCATGGTGCGTTAGAGAGGAAAGGAATAAAAGTGAATGTAAGTAAAACGAAAGTTATGGTTTTTGAAAAGGAGGAATGCGTTACGGCTTGTTATGTTTTGATCGATGGACAACGAGTGGAGCAAGTGAATGAGTTTATATACTTAGGTAGGTTGTTTACAAGAGATGGTAAGAATGAAGAAGATATTGAAAGAAGAGTTAATGCAGGTAATAGAGTGAATGGGGCTCTGAAGGCGTTTATTAATAGCCAAAACGTGTCCAAAAAGGCACGTTTGGCTGTGCATAGAGGGGTATTAGTGCCGACCCTTATGTATGGTAGTGAAAATTGGGTATGGCAGAAGAGATTTGAAAGTAGAATAAATGCTGTAGAAATGAGAGCACTGAAAAGTATGTGTGGTGTATCTTTGACCGACAGAGTAAAGAATTGTGTGATAAGAGAGTGTTGTGGGGTAAAAGAAGATGTAGTTACAAGCATTGAGAAAGGCATGTTAAGATGGTTTGGGCACATGGAGAGGATGGATGACGATAGACTGACAAAAAGATATATAAGGCAAGTGTGAATGGGACAGGATAAAGGAGAAGACCTAGGCGGACGTTGTCTGACCCGATTGGAGACATCCTGAAAAAGGATAAGTCAGAAGTACCCTTAACCGAAGAGCATGCATGAGAAACTTGATGGGAGTGAGTGAAGCAAGAGAGATATGTCAGGATCGTTGCAAATGGCGTTCCGTAGTCACTGTCTACCCCTCCGGGAAACCGGCGGGAGTCTATGTGTGTATGTATGTACTATTTATGAATGGACTAATATCGTTAAACGTTGTATATAATATTATTTTATGAATTATTAATATTGATTGCTAAATGCATTTCCGCACGTGGATGGGCTAAGTGTTATTCATATAAATAATGTTAGGGTAAAAATAGTAATAGGTAGGTAATTTTAGTGAAGCAGCTGGCTCTAAAAGTGTATTTAAATTAAATAATGATGAGGTCATCTAAGCGCACTTTACTGACCGTAAGCGAGAATATACAGTCGTCAAATTAATAATGAGGTGCTTGTTGAAGATGACGAAATATTAACTTTTTATAAGATTGTTTCATTGGAAGTTATGACAGCGAGTCGCGACATGCTAAGTGCTGCACTTGGTTCTTTTTCGATTGTAATTTTCAGTAGCAAGAGAAGGTTTGAATTAATCAAAACTCTGGCAACTTTTAAACACTCGCGTTGCATGTTTAAGAATATGTATATAGACGGGAATTAACGCGATCATGCAAATTAGGTATTTACATACCTTATTTTGCTTGACGTTTCGAGACGGTTGCACGTCCCGTGGTCGCAAGCTGACAAGTTTTGCGCCGGTACTTCGAATATCAACGACCCGGGGGTAGAGATAGAATCTTCTACCTCGCACTCGGAGACGTGACACCGCTACACCAGTCAGCTTGCGACCACGGGACGTGCAACCATCTCGAAACGTCAAGCAAAATAAGGTATCTAAATACCTAATTTGCATGTTCGCGTTAATTTCCGTCTATATATATATTCTCAAAACTTTGGCTTTTCCACCCCGGAAGCTAATATTCTGTAAATTGCTATAAGATTAGAAAGCGAGCCTCAGTCTCCAAGGCGATAGTCTTGGATACAACCGGCATAACTCTGTGACGATGATGTTGACAGCAGTGCCACCTATCTGCATGTGTCCAGACAGTCTTATCAGTTCTGCTTTCAGGTACCTATGTACCATTCGTACAAACTTATTTGCAAAATACTAGGTAAAGATATGTATGCCAGTTCTCCTATAGCAGTGACAGTTTCCTTTTAATCATTGCACAAATCCAAACATAAAATTAACCACCAATCTTTGTTCTAAAACGTATCTCGCAGTTAATTAATCTCTGTTAAAAACTAAATTATGTCAGGAATGACCCGTGGACACGCTGACGTGAAGACAATGCCCTCATTGTAATTGTTTACAAATGAATCTCCTCCGGCTTTCACTTGAGCATTAAGTGTTGTTTTGCGGTGTGTGTCACGTCTATCACATATCATTAGATTTATGATAGATAAGTATATGATAAGTTATTTAGCATATAAGCACGTGTTAGTTATGTATATAAACTAAGGCAACTATTGTAAGAGCAGATTAAAAGAACATTAAAGTGTATGTGTCTGCTAATGGAAGGAAAGAGGAACCCACCACGCACCCTCGGATTGCCCACCCCAACTATTGGAATAGAAAAAGGTTGACAATACCGAACTCCTCTAAAGACAAAGGATAAGGGATACATGGAATAATGCGAAAAAGAGTTCCAGGAAAATATCTAAGGCAACGACTGAGTCTAAGGCTCAGTCGTTGCCCATCGGTCCTGAGGATGCCTCGTGGAGAGGCGAAACACGTGTCGGAGCATAGTTGGCGCATAGAGCGGGATACTGCACGTCAGGCACGCCATCTGTTGTCTCCAAAATCCGATGTAGCGATACAGGCTCGGTTTGCACGGGCTAGACAAAATAATAAGACTATTTCGGATTTTGGGGCAGAAATTGAGAAGTTGATGGTAGACCTGACCATCTCTCAGGCTGGCGACGATGAGGAATCACATAAAATATTGCGTCCACTAAATGAAAAATACGCAATAAAAAGGTTCGCGGATGGCCTACGAAACCAAAAAATTAGTACTATACTAGCTGCGCGTAAATCGACGTCGTTGAAAGATGCAATAAGGGTGGCGGAAGACGAAAGTTCCACTTCCCCAGACCAAATAATGAGCTTTCAGCGACGACCAAAATATCATAATCAGGAGAACGCGAAGTATGTGAATTTCCAATATTATCGCGGCGGTTCGAATAAACACGTGCGGCGACAATCAGCTGTGTTTGACAAGCATCGCGCGTGTCATAGGGGCAAAAATGCTAACGCATGGCATAACATTAGTACGCGCAGTAGACATTACAATTATCGCGGTCAGCAGAAACAACATGTAGCATATTTAGACCGCACGTCGCCGGAAAACAATGAGTCAATGGCAAGGCCAAGAGTAAACGACGACGAACAATAAACAACGAGTCAGCTTTTTCGTTAGTAAACATATTTTAGCGTTTGATAGCATTAATTGGGTTATTTTTAGAATAAATAATATTCAATCAGAATGGTTAGTCGTCGATACAGGAGCGTCGTTATCGGCTATAAAAAATAGTTTTTGTGTAAGATATAGGTTGTGTAATAACATTTATAGAGATAGGCTCGTGATTAATGCCGTAGGAGGTAGTTTAGTTCCAATAGGTTACATTTATTTAAATTTAATATACGAGAAATATACATTTTCACATAAGTTTTATGTTTTCGATAAGTTTCCTTGTAAGGCAATCGGTATATTAGGCCAAGACTTTTTGCAAAAATATAATGGAACAGTAGATTTTTCGAAGAATATTTTATCTTTAAGAGAATGTCGAGGGACAATGGTTTCGATTCCATAAATTTTTTATGATTATTTATTGACTGTTTCCCCGCGTTGTGAAGTTATTAAATATTTGCCTGTTAATAGAACAGAAGATTGTGTAGTATTTAGGAAAGAACTATGTAAAGGTGTTTTTTTGGCTAGTGTGATAGCTAGGCCTAAAAATAGGATGATACCGATTAGGATATTAAACAAAACCTCTGAGGAATTTTTTGTAGCATGTCTGACGTAGAAGTTAGTCCATTAAGTGATTATGAGTATTGTAGTTTTGCGGAACCGGAGATAAACGTTGAACGCGTTAAGAAAATATTTTCTTTGCTTAAATTAGGTTATTTGAATAAGGAGGAACGGTTATCGATCGAGCAAATATGTGCATAATTCCCAGATATATTTCATATTCCGGGAGATAAATTAACTGTCACGAATATTTATAAACAGGAGATTAAACTAAAGGATAATGTCACGCCAGTATATAGGAAACAGTATAGGATACCTCACGCTCAGAAAAAGGAACTTGATCGGCAGGTTCAAGAGATGCTTGATAATAATATTATTGAGACGACAGTTAGCGAGTGGTCTAGTCCTGTGTTAATTGTTCCAAAAAAGGCAGATCGTAACGGAGATAAGAAATGGCGCGTAGTTATAGACTATAGACAGTTGAATGAAAAAATACAAGACGATAAATTTCCTTTACCTAATATTAAGGAGATTTTAGAGTCCTTGTCAGGCGCTATGTATTACTGTCATTGCGATTTATCCCAATCGTATTTTCAGTGCTGTCTCGCAAAAAACAGTAGAAACTGTACAGCGACAGACAAGGGGCAATACCAAATGTGCAGATTACCGATGGGATTAAAGATAAGTCCAAGTTCATTTAGTAGAATGATGACTGTAGCCATGTCGGGGTTAAATTATGACAAATGCTTAGTTTATTTAGACGATTTGATCATTTTCGGACGAAACCTTGAAATAATTCATAATCGAAATCTCATGCCAGTTTTTTCGCGACTAAGAAAAGTCAATCTAAAATTAAATCTGTCAAAATGTGAGTTTTAGAAAAAGCAGATACTTTATTCAGGACATATTATATCGTCAGAATGTATTTTACCATACCCAGAAAAAAATGCAGTTATAAAAAAATATCTGCGTCCTTCTAGTAGCGATGAAGTAAAACGTTTTCTAGCTGTTGCAAACTATTACAGAAAGTTTATTCCTAATTTTGCTAGTATAGTTCTGCCTATGAATAAGTTATGTAGAAGAAATGTAGTATTTAACTGGACAGATGAATGCAAGAAAGCATTTGTATCACTAAAAGAAATGTTGATAAACCCTGTTGTATTAGATTATCTAAGCTTTTCAGAGTGTAACACTTTTATATTACAGACAGACAGTTCGGGATTTGCTATAGGTAGTCATTCATCATTAACGTTCTAGCGTTGTCCCAGTTACATCGAAGACTTTTCGCCTTGGAACTCAGAGTCCACTTACTGGTCTAACTACCTTACCTAACCCACGAGGTTGGCAATATACAATGGATTAGACCAGTGTCAGTTAAGGATATTTCAAAGTACTCTGACTGTCCAGAGAAGGCCACATACTCAAAAGAAACAAAAACAATAAAGAATGTGGAAGATCTTCATGAGAGCCGGCACCGATTACCTAAAGTGATCCTCGAGGCACGGGGCCAGCGAGAATCGACGATCAAATACTAACATAACTTCCAAAAGTCAGTGGCGTAATACAATACAATACTCCCTGCATTGCAGTTTGTTGCCTCGAATAATTATTACTGTACTAGAGGACGCCAGCAGCTACGCCTGCATTTTTTTTAAATTTACCCGTTTTGGCCGATCCCGTGGGAATTTCGGGAAATTCCTTCTTAGTGCACCCCTAAAATCGTCGAGGAACATACATGCCAAATTTCAGCTTCCTGCGCCTAATAGTTTCGGCTGTAGCGTGTCTGTCAGTCAGTCAGTAACGCAAGGATTTTATATATTAAGATTACGTATATTCTATGTTCAGACAAATCCACATTCTTTTGTTCGGACATGACTAAAGGATTTGTTTGTACGAAGACATGACGTCGATATACATATGCTACATGTACACATATCACGACTAGTTTGAGATATATGATGACCCTTTTTCGTTTCGTTTATACACTTAAAGGGTATTTGTGCGTTAAGTTTGGAACGTATATCTCCGTGAAATAACTGTGCTCGTATCATATATATTTTTACTGTTAAAGGTATCCTAGTAGTACATATTCTGGGAAATAAACTATCTGTGTAACAACATCATTTTGATCGAAATAAGTTTATCCGTTGATGCGTAATTGGCTAACAAACATGCAAATATTTAAACATTTCATATCAGTAATATTAGTTGGACAGTTGTAGCAAAATTATATTCTCAATTATTTGAGACTATTATAATTAATGCGGTCCACCAAATATTGTTTTCTTAGAGAGTGTTTATCGCTTTTGCTACGTAAATGTTTACAACACGAATATTTGGATGTCGTTTCTCTGAGGTCCTTAAATAAGATACGAAAGTATAAGAAAAGTAATTGGATCGTGTTTAAATCTTCAAGTAATCAATCACACGACGTGTAATTTTAATCAAGAGTACTTAATAATATAATGATTTATAAAGTATTGTATGAATATTGCTTCAAATAAAGCTTAGTATCTAAGTAGGATTTTTACCCCGTTTAGTTATTGTTTTCAAGACTGAGTTGCCTGTCCTCTGCCCGCATGCTACATCTCATGAGTCATAACCCCTAATAGACTGAGTTGAAATTATAACAGAGTGTGTTTCCAAAGTGTCGATTCACCATCAACGTTTTATAAGCTAAGTAGTGAATTTGATACCTTGCAAAATGTGTTGGTCAACTGCCCAATCAAACAGTACAAGAGGCTTAACTAAAAAAAATTAAAAAAATGATTGCTCCTCTCGTACCCGTGTGTCGGAGGGTAGGGTATCGCTGAAACATTCGTCGCTACCCCCAGACGGGTATTGGCCCGCCAGATGGTCAGGCGAGCCCCGAACAAAACCCCCTTGGCGGCGGATTAAGGTGTTGGGCTCCGCCGCCAAAGCACCCAGCGGCCGTAGAGGATAGGGAGGACGGCAACGCAACACCGCATCTCCTCTTCCTCTGTGGCCCCACCGCGACGCATCGAATGGTGCGCCCACATTTGGTCACGGGAGATAGGGCGCGTGGCAACGCAACACCGACACGCCTCTCCTCCCGCGACCGCGTCCGACTGCGTGGGACAGAGAGAACTGTCCCCCGCACCCGCACCGTTGGACGCATCCTGCGCAGGCCCACTGCGAAGCCCACGCGGAGCGTCCACTCCAGGGATCCCTCTTAGCTTCACCGCGGGGTTCAAAGCCGCGGTTACTGAGCCCCCCACCACGACAAGGTCGAGATCCCACGGGGGGAAAGAGGAGCTTAACTGAAAATGTTTATAATGAAAGAAATTTCTGCCCTCTAGCACATATGCACAGGAGCATGACGCGAATACGTTTTTTTTATGAGCCTGTAACGTCCCACTGCAGGGCATAGGCCTCCCCACTCTTCTTCCACATGTCCCTATCTTCTCCCTCCTAGAACCAATCCTTTTTGAAGGAGTCTAGTTCATCCCGCCATCGCCGTCTCGGCCTGCCGCAATGTCGTCTGCCGTTTGAGGGGGTCCATAGAGTTGTTAATTTGGCCCATTTGTCATCTGACATGCGACAGATATGTCAGAAATACGTTATATTACAAGAATAATCTGTCTGCAGGTATATTATATATATAAAATTTTATAGAAGCCTAGGTAAAAAGAAAAGTTTTGTGTTGTAAAGATGTTCTAGAACTCGTGAACCCATTCTTATCAAAATATTTTTTTTCGCTGCATTGTTATATTATCTGTGCCCGATAATACTTCCTTGCATATCTTCCTTGTTCAGCTACAGTCCATTTCTTTTATACCACATCTATATCGACTGGTTTTGACAAAACCTCGAGAAAACTTAATTTTATATACAAATTGAATCAAGTTGTTAAAAGCTGATCATAAATGAATGTATCTTTTTATGTTAAGAGATATAAAAAAGATAACTATAAATGTATTTCTGCCGTTGAAAACATTAGATAAAGATGCACCGGAACGTTTTTGATGTAACGACGCTGCCGGTGACATTGGACATGGGAAAATCTGTCAAATTAATACGAACTAATTTCGGTGTATTATGTAATTCCTAGGCCTTTATAACAAAAACTGTCTTTACAGTATAATTTCTTGATCATAGAGCTACTTGTTTTCGTACATTTTATCTATAGACGCAATAATTCATGATAAGGTCATTAATGTATGGGAAGTGGCCATTGTTCTTTGGCATGTATGTTCCTTGAGGAGTGTAGGGGCGCACTAAGAGTGGCTTTTTGGGAATTCCTCCCCTAAGGGGGTTAAACAGGTTGTCAGAGTTTGTATGAAACTTTTTATCCCTTCTGGTTCGGCGTTACACCGAAACCGGTATGTTCCTAGGTGATTTGGAAAAAATATTAATATTGTGGACTGTAGGATGTGGGTTCTTATCGCCTAGGAAAGGAAAAAGTGAATGAATGTGTTCATGGGAAGAATAGGAGACGGGGGTGGTATGGGAGCACACCTTACCTTCGTTCTCTCGGTTCGACAAGATAAATAAGAAGACACTTCACTCGCGGGCGGTTTGTTGCGTTTTTGATATAAAGCGGTAAAAAATATGGCGGTGCGGTACATGTGCTCTGCGCGACATGGATTATTCTATACTCTAGACAGTGTTCCGTAGGCGTTCCTTGGGAGGGGAGCGAAGGAGACAAAGGATCGCTCGCATTGGACAAGCAAGCGAAGAACGATTGACGTTGATGTAATTAATTCTCGATAGAAAGGTAGATGGCGCTTCCATATCCCCCCGGCCCTAAAGGGTTGCCTTTAAAAAAAATAAAATTGAACTTAGCTATGTTGGATGTACTACCGCATAACCCATCACTAGGCTAAGACAGCGATATGATAATAAAATTAATCTAAATTAACTTAAGCGAAAATTGCAAACGCAATAATAGCGAAAACTACAAACTAAATACTTAAACTAAGAGGTAGATCCCACTTCAGGCTAGATCTCACTGAGTTGGAAGCGGACAGAGACGTACAACAGGGCGCACGTAGCTCCCCTTCGCGGTTTTCACGGTAACAACGCGGGTTGTACCGTCCTTGGAAGTATGCAGTTTCTCTACGATGGCTAACGGCCATGAAAGCGGCGGAGCATTATCATGTATTATGACGACCAACGTACCCTCCTGTATAGGGGATGCAGGACTATTCCATTTGGATCTAGCCTGAAGCTGGTGGAGATATTCCGCACGCCAGCGCCGCCAGAACGACTGCACGAATTTATCCAGCAGAGTATGTCTCTGGAGCAAGCTTGAAGAGTCTGCTTCAGGAGCCGGAAATGACGATAATGGCACTGTGTTCAGAAAATGTGCAGGGCTTAATGCGGATGGTTCTGCAGGGTCACTACTGAATGCCGTGAGCGGACGCGAGTTGATCAGCTCCTCGACTTGTGCAAGGACAGTTAAAAGCTCTTCGTAAGAGAGGATCTGTTGACCTATAACTTTGAACAGATGCGTTTTAATTACTTTGACCATGCTTTCCCAACATCCACCGAAATGTGGTGATACTGGCGGAATAAACTTCCAGTCAATATGATTTATGGAAAGTTCTTCCTGAAGACGAGTACGATATTCTTCCCTGAGAAACTTATAGAGGTCGCGTAAATAAGAGCTTGCGCCCACGAAACAAGTGCCGTTATCCGTATACAAACACTGTATAGGGCCGCGCCGTGAGAGGAATCGTTTAAGGGCTGCCAGGAATGACACCGTGCTTAAATCTGTCGCAACTTCAATATGCGTAGCGCGCGTCGTTAAGCATGTAAAAATACATAGCCAAGCTTTACGGCTTTTAACACCTCAACCACGCACTGGCATATACTGCAGCGGTCCTGCGTAATCAAAACCGGTATGTGTAAACGCTTTATCAACTTGATTGACGCGTTGGCTAGGCAGATCTGCCATGGGAGGGAAAGTCGGACGCGGTCGAAATTTGAAACAGACGTTACATTTATGTATTCTGTGACGAATTATTCGTCGAGCGGCTAAAATCCAATACTTATGCCTAAGTAAAGACATAAGCAACTCTGGACCAGCATGGAGGTGCTTCTTGTGATAAAAATCAACAAGAAGGTCGATAAAATCAAAATATCAATCAAATGATCAAACATGATCATGACGCGGCAGAATGCAAGGATGTTTGTAGTTATAAGGTTCATCCGAATTTGACAGACGACCCCCAACGCGTATGACGCCGTGTTCATCGAGAAACGGCTTGAGTCTAAGGATAGCGGGAGAACAAGGTACATTTTTTTTCAAATTTTGAATGTCGTTACTAAAATGAACAGCCTGTACAGCTCGTAGTAACCTACATTCTGCGAATTTGATATCAGTACTTGATACAAAAGTCCCATTCATCATCATCAGCCTTTGACAGTCCACTGCTGGACTAGGCCTCTTCTTTGAAAGGAGGAATTGGCCTACTATACCACGCTGGCCAAACGGGTTGGTATAGGGTTTGTATCAAGTTTTCCTTCTCTTACAGTGCTGTTCTCTGCATAATATGCTCCCTATGTCGGCTCTTACGACACCCATGGGATGATATGGGGTGGTGACATTCCGTATTCTTAATCCGTCATCACACGGACGAAAGTCCCATTAGATTTAATAAAGTCCCATTAGGTAGGTGCATAAGAAACCTACAGACATAAACGATGGCGCGGAGTAACTTAGACCACGATGACATGCGTAGTGCAAGTGCATAGATCGGAGACTCCGCAACCTCAGCAATCACGGGATAAGAAACAGACTTCCGTTCGGGTACATCTTCGTCTTCTGCACTGTGGTCAAAGGGTTGCATGGGCCACTCTGACGGATCATGGGAAATCCAAGAAGGTCCACGATGTCACAATGGATGATGAAGAAGATTAAGTGGAGTGACACCACGAGACAAGCAATCAGCGGGGTTCTCAGTACCCGCGACGTGATTGAAACAAGTAGCGGGAACAAGTTCAATCAATTTACTAACTCGGTTGGCGACAAAAGTCTGCCAGCGGTGAGGAGATGAATTTATCCAAGCGAGCACTACTTTGGAGTCAGAAAATGCGTATATTTTATTAATAGGGTAGTGGGGCAAAACTGTGTCTTGAACCTTGCGGAGCAACTGAGACAGCAGAATGGCCGCGCACAACTCCAGCCTCGCCACCGAAATGGTTTTAATAGGTGAGACCTTAGACTTGGCACAAATTAACTGCACCGAGTAGTTAGAACCAATGCGGACTTGCAGATATACGACTCCGCCGTAAGCACGCTCGCTGGCGTCAACGAAACCTATTAAGTTGATGGTACATCCATCTACCAACCCAAGATGACGCGGAATAGTAATTTGATTGAGCGCGGTAAGCTGAATACAAAACTGGCCCCAAGCGGCGACAATATGGTCAGGGGGTGTTTCATCCCACTCACACTTTGATAGCCAAAGTTCCTTGATCAAGAGCTTGGCGTACAAAATTGTGGGAGCCACAAAACCCATTATGTCCCATAGTCGAGCCACTGTGGACAGCATAGTGCGTTTGGTGCACTTATCATCTGGCGGTGAGACGTCAAACCGAAAACTATCACAGGATTTGTCCCAGCGTAAACCGAGAACTTTATGCGGTACAGACTTCTCAAACTCAATGTCTGGAGAAGCTTTATGAGAATCTGGTATGCGTGCGAGAAACTCCTTAGAGTTGCTTGTCCATTTGACAAGATCAAACTGGCCTCGCTTGAAAAGCTGAATAAGCTCGTCACAAAGCGAAATTGCTAGCGGAGCGGATATGACACTACAGGCAATGTCATCCATATACAAAGCGGAAGTAGCAACAGCTGCTGCGGCGGGAAAGTGATCGCCTTCATCAGCGATCAACTGGCGAACAACTCGTAACGCGTAATATGGGCTAGACTTGAGTCCAAAACAAACACGATTGAACTGATACACTGATAAAGGTTCCTTATTGTTAAAACGATAAAAAATCCGTTGAAATCTACGGTCAAATTCGCAAACGCCGATATTGAGGAACATTTGGCGGCAATCAGCTGACAGAGCGATTTGGAAAAGACGAAACTTTATTATGATGTTAAATAAATCACCCTGTAGATTAGGGCCGGCATGCAAAATGTCATTAAACGACTGACCCGATGTAGTCTTACAACTAGTGTCTAAAACCACACGAAGTTTAGTAGAGGTTTTATCTTCGCGAACTACGCCGTGATGCGGGATATAATATGAGGGAAGAGAGTTGCCCTCTTTGTTTACAACTACACTCAAAAAACCTTTATCTATGTAGTCACGAATGACGTCATTATAGGCGCCGCGTAACTTAAGTGATGCATCAAGTTTACGTTCTAAACAATGGAAACGTCTAAGCGCAGCCTAACGAATAAGGGTCACCATAGAATGGCAACGCCACTACGTATCTGCCACTGTCGTCACGAACAGTGGTAGTGCGGCAATGTTGTTCACACTCGAGATCCTTACGGCTCATCGAGGGCGGTGCGGTAACCTCTTCAAGCTCCCAAAATCGCTTGAGAAGAGAATCAATATTATTTTCTTGAAGAACAGAACAACAGCAAGACGTAATGTATTGAGAAGTATGTAACGTAGGTACGGTACCCATAATCACATACCCAAATACCGTCTCGATAGCGGGCGGTAAGTTATATTGCTCACTACGTACCACTTTAGTTAGTAGCAAGTGCGGGAATATTGCAGCTCCGATCAAAACATCAAAGTCTGCCGGATTCGCAAACTCCGAGTCTGCCAGCGGCAATGACTCGAGGTGAGTGAGTAATGCTACGTCCACATTAGCGTTCGGCAATGCGTCCGTAATACGCTCCACGATAAGCGAAGAAATGTTAAAGTTAATATTCCTATCAAAACGCGAATGTATTTTAACATCTACGGAACCCTTGCAATGTTTTTCTGAACCGCCGATCCCTTTGACTACTAAGTCAGTATTTTTAAAGTTATTCCACAATCTGAGGCGTTTGAAACAATCCGAAGTTTTGAGATTGCTCTGAGATGCGCTATCGAGCAGACAACGTACCATGTGCGGCGATCCATTAATATCATAAACGATAACTTGCGCTGTCGCTAACAGAACCGTCTTGGACGCCATACACTGCGGCTTGGCCCCACGCTGATCATTATAGATGCGCGAGGGGCGTCCGCGCGTGCGCGTCGCCCGCGCGATGGATGTCGTACACAACGATATTTCATTCTGAGACGTGGAAGGCGCAGTTATCGTGGCCTGCACTTGCGACGTAAGTGTCTCAAGGTTACTGGCTTGGCTCGACAACAGACTACTTTTATCGAAGTGCAACAATGAGTGGTGTCGCTGACTACATGAACGACATCTCGTCTTACTAGAACAATCACTCGTTTTATGCTTTATACTTAAGCAATTAATGCAAGCTTTGTTGTCTTTTACGCACTTGAAACGAGAAGTCTGATTTAAACCGTTGAAGGCGGGACACTTATAGAAATGGTCGTGCACTATATTACTGCACAGACACTTCTGTGAATTATTATTATTCGATTCCGAGCATGTTACGTAAGATTGCGGATTAGGGACCGAGTTATTATTACTATTTCGCGCTTTATTCGACCTTTGTTTGCTATTGTTATTATTAGACGAGCTAGATGAACTAGACTGCGTATTATGAAATATTCGACACTGATCTTTGATGAAAGAATTAAAGCTATCTAGTGTAGGTATTTTATTGTTGCGTTCCGTCATCTCGAATGCGCGAATTGTTTCAGTGTCAAACTTTTTTAAAGCGAGTTGAAGAAACATAAAGTCGGAAAGATCTTCTAATTTTAAGTTTTTAAGAGATTTAACTGCGGTAACAAAGTTGTCTATAAACAGCTGGAAATTCGAGACAGACGCGGCACCGGACAATTTAAGATTTAAAGCTTGATCAAAGTAAGTATACGCTAGAACACGAGTATCTTGATATCTATCAAGTAGTGACTGAAATATGACCTGATAATTCTCAGCACTGGGTGTGACACCTGCAAATACGGACTGGGCCTTCGGTGACAGTTTACCTATTAAATAGTACAACCTGTCAGCATCTGTCAGAGAACCATTATCGTGCACTGTAGACTTAAAACTCGCATAGAATAACGGCCAATTTCGTATATCGCCATCGAATGACATGAGCTCAATCGGCGGTAATCTCGGCGTCCGAACTGCAGAAACGGGCTGTGCTGAATATTTACCCTCGAATTGTGATTGTATTCGCTTGATGATACAATAAAGATCCTCGAATGAGGTGTACGCCTGATAATTCGGTTTTTCATCAGGATTAGTAGAAAGCAATCTTGCGTTATAATCGTCTAACAACTTATGAAAATCTGTTCGAATACTATCTACTGTCATACAATAACTAAGAAATGACTCCCTATCAGAAGCGGCGGCGGTCTTTGAGCGCTCGTAAATGTTTTGAATACGCTCAAATAAAATATTGCGTTTTGCTTCTAAGATTGTCAGCTCTCTGTCTTCCGACACGCGTGGCTTATTTTGTTGTGCCATGCTTACGTAAGTATAAGCTAATGAGACCGAATCAAAATAAGAATACCTAAAGTACCTATTATTTTACCTAAGTAGGCAACACTTTAAGGCGGTGGAATTAAAAGGTGCTTGAAATATGAGATTTACAAGACAACTATGATAGTTCCAGAAATAATAATTGGGTAAGTAGGTAGCTACATAAAAGTATATTACCTACTGATGCGTGCGGAAAAAACCATGTAACGGTTATGTAAATGGATTAGGAGTATAGCTAGGTGCTATAACCGCTTGACCGCTAGCGCCAATTCGCCGAATTCACTTGACCGCTCACGTTCTAAACAAAATGTCGCGCCGCCGCTCGCCGGATGGGCGCGCTAACATAAACATTTATTGTTGATAAGTCGGTAACATGAGTAAGTTGAAGTGATGTTTTTCTTCAACCTTATAAATGACTCTTTCAAGTCGTATGAATTCTTTGTTGATATTTATTTTCTAATTTATTATACTTAGCAGCGAACATTGACTATCGTTGAAAAAAACACTTTGTGTATTTTAAACAGGATTATTTTAAAAAGTAAATCGATGACATACAGATTTTATGAGTTTTAACTGTAGAGGGATTCTATCTACACCGAATTAAATAAAAAAATACATGTATCGTAGTATAAAAATATTTAATTACACGCATACGATAAGAACGTAATCACGGAGCGCGCGAAACAAAGAGTGGCATTTGACAATATTTTTTCGTTCCGGGTTAACGATTTTAGGACTCGCTTCATATTTTTAGCATCAAGAAATGTTCAATGATTTGAATAGAACAGAGAAAAATAATTTAAAACATAACGTAATAGAAAGAAACAGTCAATTCAGACCGAGTATAGCGCTGTAACCAAAAAGGGAAAATAGTCACTTGTGCGCGGTCAAGCGGATAACTGCGAGCGAGATAAGCGAGAGGTTACGTATAAAACGCAAATGAATCCGGCTCGTACGGATCAAAAAAATGGTTCGGCGTTACACCGAAACCGGTATGTTCCTAGGCGATTTGGGAAAATTATTAATATTGTGGACTGTAAGGATGTGGGTTCTTATCGCCTAGGAAAGGAAAAAGTGAATGAATGGGTTCATGGGAAGAATAGGAGACGTGGGTGGTATGGGAGCACACCTTACCTTCGTTCTCTCGGTTCGACAAGATGGCTGTCGTCGGCTCCTTGCAGAATCGGGCTGTAAACTGATCACTCCGTCTGGATCCAACCCAGAATTATACAATTTCACTACACTTCATTCGCGGGCGGTTTGTTGCGTTTTTGATATAAAGCGGTAAAAAATATGGCGGTGCGGTACATGTGCTCTGCGCGACACGGATTATTCTAGACTGTCCAGTGTTCCGTAGGCGTGCCTTGGGAGGGGAGCGAAGGAGACAAAGGATCGCTCGCATTGGACAAGCAAGCGAAGAACGATTGACGTTGATGTAATTAATTCTCGATAGAAAGGTAGATGGCGCTACCACCTTCAATGGATTAACTTCAAACTTTGTATATTGGTTCCTCAAACGAAGCTAGTGAACACTAATCAGTAAATGAATAAGCATTTGTCATGTGAGGACACTGACATACATGAGACGATGCTTCAGAAGTCCCGCATCAACCGTCTAATTAGAGAGTGTCATAACACACTAAACTTAACCAGTATCTCCGTGAGGTGCGTACACTATATAGTGCATAATGTGACTTATTTAACTTAGTGCTACGCAAGCAGAGCTCAAAAACTGATAGGTATACATGCAATAAACATATACCAATCGCTACATATCATGTAACGAAGGGCGGGGCAGTAATAAGCTGCATCAAATATTTATCAACAAAAATAGATGGAAAACAAAATTACATTACTGTAGCACAGTTAAAGTTCGTTTTTCTGAAGTTCATTTATTCAGCAACATAAAATGCACACTAATAAGTAGTAGGGTAGGAATATAATTTTATACGATAAAATATTTGTTCAAACATAGCTTGTTTTACTGACGAAATAATAATGTAGCCTGGCGCTATTCCCATTTGAGAACGTTAGTTTTCTCTTATATTTTTCTCAAGAGAGCACAGTATTGTTTTGATATGATTTCGCTTGGCAGTAATAAGCTGCATACAACATTCAATAAAAGATAGTTGGAGATCAACAAAAAATCTATTTTTGTTGATCTCCAACTATTTTTCGTTTTTTTGAAGTTAGTTCAAAAGAACAATATAAAATGGACACTAATAAGTAGTAGGGTAGGGATATAGTTTTATACAATCAAATATTCGTTCAAACATAGCTTGTTTTACAGACGAAGTAATAATGTAACCTGGCGCTATTCCCTTTAGAGAACGTCAGTTTTCTCTTATATTTTTCTCAAGAGAGCACAGTATTGTTTTGATATGATTTCGCTTATAAAATTGTGTGCAAAGCAAAAAGTAAGAAAGCATTTTGTATTTTCATTATACTAGAGGAATATAGATACTTGTTAACTTCACGCTTATTTGCGTAAAATAGTGTCTGTAGAAGTAAAACAGTGTCATAATAAATACAATGTGTGTTTACTTTTGCCGATCAGAAACGCCAGCCAGCAAGAAATAAAAATACATAGGTAGGTAATAGACTATTCTCTTTATAATAACGTTGAGTTTTCCTTTGCCTACTAAGCTTTTTAATTGATATCAGATTATTTCCCTCGTACTAAAACTCTTGCTAATCCTTTCTAGTAAGCTGAGTGGTTTGTTTCTTTGTATTAGGGCGATTAACAATAGAACCGTTGAATTTATTAATATGCTTAATTGTGCTAATTTTAAATTTAGGACCAATTAATTACTTCATTTATTTCGGAAAGGGTGCTTTTAATTGCAGTTATTCTTTAATTCAATAATGAAGTATGTACGAGTACATCTACAGTTTTTATAATCTATGAATTTGTCTCTTCTTCATGTTTATAGCACTTCTTCTATTATTACATTGATAGGGAATTGTTAGAGTTGAACCAGAAATTCTTAATAATTTGTATTCCTGATTCTTAGCAGCGACGCCCTAAGGTGTCCCAATAGACTGCCATACAGGTCTCGAATCCAAGGAGCAGCACTTTGAGATCTGAAAAGGCAGCAGTAATTCTCGAAATATAATAGTTTATCGGAACAATTCTGTGTGAATTTATCGAAGAATATCTTATAAACGCTTTTGTATTACGCTTCATATCTAGTGCCTCTTAGCAATTTGTTTTGAATATTTGGTTATGTGTTAATACTAAAACTCAAACGGTCCAATCTATTTGCGAGGTTAAACTTGTTCACCAAAGTTATTGATGGGCTGGTTGTAACCAACCCATCAGTAACTGTAGTAAGTCTAATCTCATCTCTTTCCGTGCTTTGGTGGACCCTAAACGTCAGTCTCGCTATCTTGAAAACAAAGCAGAAGATGCTTCTTATACTGACTATCGTAAGAGCCTCTCTACGACAAGTATTACAGTCAATACAATTAAATATACTGGCACTAGTCGAAACCATAGAATATTCTTATTGTTTAGGATTGCTGCAGTTAGACAACAGACGCTCTGTGAAATACCAATTACTGTTAAATCTGATATCTGAAAGCGGACATCGGTCTCAGTAGTGAAAGTCAATATATTCCTAGGCATACTGCTAGAGTTACAAAAATTATTTTTTTATTTTATTTATTTATAGACTCACGCCTGTATCCCCGAAGGGGTAGCCAGAGGTGTAATATAACATCCTATAAATCCTTCCTTAGCCTTTCGCCATGAATTTTTAGGTCCCACGTAATAGGGGGCGAGCCTAATGCCGTACCGGGCACATTACCAGAGCTGCTACTGAGAATTTCCTAACGGAAAAACCCAATAACACTTTGCCCGAACCGGGAATTGAGACCTCCCAATCCCACGCGCACATTTATGCCGCAAGACCAACGAGGCAGACAAAAATTATATCTATGAAGAATTATATTCGGTGACTAGCTGCACCACTGTGTCGATAACCTCACGCCATTTCCGTTTCTTGGAGTCTGCTTATCGCTTGGAGTATTTTTTATCTTAACCACTGTAATATTACAAGAAAGCTATCGTGAGCGTGAGTTTTATTTTCTTATTAGGTAAAGCCATTAATTTAGCCAACAATTCAACTTGAAATTGGAACTATTGTTAGCCTTGGTCACAATTTATATATTTTTAGGTATTTTAAGTTTTTTCAAGTCAAAATAGTTGGGCTTCGAATACAACATTATCGGAAATAATGGTTTATATTTTTAAAGGGATCGACAGTGACAACCTTTATGGCATTTCTTTATGTCACTTATTAAATGACAGACAGAAATTTTGGGGATTGCCATTTAATTACCAGGTACCAAGGTACCAATGACCAGGCTCAAACAAGATACACAACATTCATTTATGTTCACTAAAAATAGCACCTTTGTGTGAGGTGCCTGGTCCACCGCACTCAAATAGAGAGCTATTGAAAAACTGTTGTGTTTCGTTTCTTCAAATTTCATTCCTTGCCCACGTTAGTTTAGGAGCGGTAATATAAAGCCATTTTATTATTCTTATTACTTCCAATCTCACCCCGTGTTGGGGTCCCTTTTGCGATTTTCGATATCAATGATCTTTGCTTCGCAGTGCATGATAATATGATGTATATTTTTGTAGCAAGTTCTCAATATAAAGTTCAGTTTTCTTCAGGTGTATGCTTCAAGCAAACGCCAGTATTCATTCATTACACGCTCTTCCTACCCATAGATCCCGCATAACGAAAATGTATTAGATAGCAGACATGATATAACCATTAGGTATAAAATAAACTTGACTGAGATAATATGTATTATTATGTCTATTTGTTTCTAATATCTCATAAAAAATAAAAATATTATTCTATATATAGATAGTGTAGCTGCTCACCGGTTGGTGGCTCCACATTTCAGGTTAAAACTCTCTTCATTATTTTGTCCCCTAAAAAGGAATCCTTGTGAATCTTCCAAAGGGTTGGCAGTAACACAAACCTTAAAATTTTAAAAAGTACTCGCGGTCAGACATATACAAAACTTTAAAAAATGCCTTTTATATTCTGCTACACAGCCTGGTACAGTGAAAACCTTAAATAAACCTGAAAAATAAATACTGTGTGCTGGCATGGAAGTTTCAAGTTTGTATTTATGAACTTGATGTACTTATTTTATTTTTTAAGCTCTCTCCTTTTTTGCTATCATCTTTGCGTGCTGATAGAATAGTTGATTATAATTATTTAGTTAAATGGATTTTATGTGGAGGTAAATTCAAAATATGGTCTTGTCGTTGGGACTGCTGCACTGGGTGGTTGGGAGTTAATTTTATCTGTTTGCCGTATGTTTGTAAAGTCCCCCGCGGCACAGGATTTATCCCTAGTGCAGGCGTTGTCTGTTTTAAGAAATAAGAGTACTGAGCTGCTGTAACGGAATCCTATGGACCCCAGGCTGATTAAAATTTTAGTTTTCTTAATAACTGGGTTTAAAAGGCCAGCCCCGCCAAGTAATTTGTGGCCAGGGTTCCCGCGCACCACCCCGCGCAGGACCATGGAATTCGACCTTACTTTATATTCCTCTGCTGACAGCATTTACCAAACGTAAATGCTTATAATTGAATGAAAGTGGACATCAAAATACTAAAGACAGCGATACATTAGTATTGGTTTGTCATCACAAAATCACTCTCCATATATTCATGCTTCACATATTGGTACTTGTGTACAAGGCAGCGTATCTCAGAGACGGCAGCTCCAGGGAGACGGAGACATTGATCCAGGTATATTAGTCATATAGT
Source organism: Euclidia mi (assembly GCA_944739405.2). Classification (NCBI taxonomy): domain Eukaryota; kingdom Metazoa; phylum Arthropoda; class Insecta; order Lepidoptera; family Erebidae; genus Euclidia; species Euclidia mi. Next base: position 36,280,141 of record OX123189.2, read on the forward strand.
ATTATCGGCGCCGAGTATTTCAGCGATATCCAGTGTATAGTATTGAGCGTACAGTAACAGTCTCAGAACTGATGTCACAAAACGCCTCCTTGCCGCAAGTCACAACATTGAAGCCCATACAAACATAGTCAATTAAAACGTATTAAGCCATCGCGCATAGATTGCAGAGGAGCTCTCGTTACAATCGCCGCTAGGTTAGCCGCATTAGGTCTTACTGCTACCGCGTGACCGACAGGTGGCTCTTCTTTCGCTCTTTAAAACCTTGTCAGCTGCTATGTACTGGCCTGTACGCAGGTTTAGACAGCGATTGTGAAAGTCCTGCATTCTACCACCTGATCGCAAATACGGAGACTCCCATCATACATCGCTCGTCTTTACATCCATCATCAACAAGGTACGAACCACTACTAATGGTACACGCGGTTATTGATAATATAACTATGTACAATATCTCATAGAGAACTTTATATTTTAGTCAGCCTGGTATATATATATATATATGGTGTGATATAGACATAGATACACAACAGAGTTATTAATGTTATACAGTTCATGCAATAAATTACAGTAGAGTGAATAACAGACACTCACCGGACTATTAGCTGCGTCACTGCCAAACTTACCCCTTGCCCTGTGCTGATCACCTTCTCTTGAAGCCGCTCGCCTTGTTCTTCGATATCACTAAGCACTAATTATCGACCAACACCGAACCTCTTACGCGCTAGGCCAGGTCCGATCTCTCTCGCGCCAAAAGACCCACTGTCTGAAACACCACGCTAGAGCGTTCCCGTGAACTGCCCTCTTCCGCGTCCTAAGACTGACTGTCCGAGATCCGCCCGGTTCCGCGTCCCAACATTGACTGTCTTCAAACACAACAGACCCGTATTTCGTAAACTACCACGCAACACTTTCCCGAGATCTGTCAACCTCCGCGTCCTAAGACCGACTGCCCCCGTACTTTCTCCACTCCCACGCAGCGCTGTCCTCGGACCCGACTCGCTCCGCCTCCTAAGATCGACTGTCCAGTCAAACACAACCAACGCAACGCCTCTCGAACCCTTACTACCTGACCCGAGCCCGTTTCTTATCGTTGATCCCCTTTTTTATGATCCTCAACTATACCGCATGTGAACACTACAGTGCCAATATTTTCTCATATTTCATGGCTATTTCTTTACTCATATGCCTGTCACATAATTCTTATAAATTTGTCAACCTCTTAGAATTTATGAGTTTACTAATTGCATAACGTTGGCGCCATATCGTAGCGATAAGACAAACACATGTGGAAACAAGTATGCAACCTAAGAACTATATATTATTAATTAATTTGGTGTAGCCAGCAACACCATTACACTGCTAAGCTTAAAATAATGATAATAGCTATTTATAAACTGTGATTTACACAGTTAAAGAGTCTACTAACATATTCCATACTTCGAAAGTTTGCTTTTGCAAATAACTAAAGTTCTTCGTCACTATTATGAAATATTAATTTTAAACAAATATAGTGCCTACTAACTAACGTAGCTTTGTCTGCGTAAAAGTATAATAGGTAGACTAATGCTAAATTTCTGTGAAGCATTAATCTCTATTATTCGTTTATAACTAATATCGTTGCATTGATATTGATAGTTACCATAACATTTTGAAAACCTAGAGAATAAGTTGTAATTAAATGTAAAAAATAAAACTTTTAAATCTATATTATACTCGTAATACTAAAATGAAGACAATCGTATTTAAGGAAACGGAAGCATCACAAAAATAAACACAAAAGTATATCTTGTTAAATATTGTATGTAAGAAATTAATTTATCAGTTGAATTAAGTTAACGTCACACTTGCGAATTTCTTTGCTTCATTAGCGAGTTGAAGCATAAACTGAAGACGGACTCTAATTCTAACTCCAATTAACAAATGTGGAACTTTTGCCTTATCATTGAGGTCAATTAAGAAATATCCTGCTAAGAAAGGTACGGTAATTTGACTGATTTAACTTCGTTAAATATGTCGAAATAAAATTATAGAATATATGGTAAGTTGGTTATATTCTCAGCGAAATAGTGGAAACGTGTTTCTAATAAATGCTCGAAATAATTTCATCGGCTTTATTAATAGTCTTTCTGAGCGTCAGTGTTTCTTTAAAGGAATTAAGTGACTACGAAAAATATGGTGTGTTAACTATTTTTAACGGCACGGTGGATATATCGTTATTTATTTAAAAAAGTAATTGAACATACTAAATATAGCAACATAAATAACAACAGTTGTATCAGAGTCATCAAATAAATGAATATATAATTCTATCATTTATTGTGGGTCTCCCTTGTTTGACCGAAAGGAATTTGACAAATCACTTCCCAAAATTTTTTTCGCATAATTTCATTTGCCAAATTATTACTTAGCAAAAAATCTATTCACAAAAAATTGTAACGCAAACCTGATGTTTGGGAAATGAACGTTTAAACTATAATTTGTTTACCAACTAGTACTTTACACATTTTTTATTTAGTCAAATATTTCAGTTTTTACGCAATATCAATATTTAACCTAATCTAAATAGTTCAGTTCCGAGTAACCTACTAAAAACAATCTCTTTTTTAGGGTTCCGTACCTAAAAGGTAAAAACGGAACCCTATTAAGCCTCCGCTGTCTGTCTGTCTGTCCGTCTGTCTGTTACCAGGCTGTATCTCATAAACCGTGATAGCTAGAACGCTGAAATTTTCACAAATTATGTATTTCTGTTGCCGCTTTAACAAATACAAAAATAAAAACAAATGAAAATATTAAGGGGGTCCCATACAAAAAACGTGTTTTTTTTCGTATTTTTTGCACAAAATTACTAATAAAGTAAATAATAAAGGGGGGCTCCCATAAAAGAAACGTTATTTTTAAGCAATATGTTACTCGATCTTAATAAACAGGTAGAAACTTAAAAAGTATTTAAGTATACATACAACGAACGTGTTTTTCTTTTGTAGATGATGGTACTCATGGTACGAAACCCTTCGTGCGCGAGTCCGACTCGCACTTGCCCAATTTTTCTATTAATGCAAGTCGTTTCTGGCACTCGACGGCCGCTACCGCGGCACCGCTCGCTTTGCTCGCTCGGCTCGTGCCTAGGAGGTCACAGTTCTAACCTAACCTAACCATTTTTTTTATAAATTACCTACTCTAACTAGTTCCATAAATAAACTTATATCACCAAACGTTTATTGTCTGAAGATTGTTTGCTGTAATAAATCATTTGATAAAAGACCAAATGCCATAATGACATTATACTTGGTAATATGCTGCCAAGTAAAAATTTGACCAAATAAAAATATGCGTACTAAAATCATTCGAAATATTGCAATGGTATAAAAAGTTTGTGTAGTGAAATTTTGTCAAAATCTTTTCGGAAAAATGGCAGGATCCCATTGATTGTATCTGCGGAAGTTTCTTTATTAGGTAACTTTTCTCGACTTTTTGTTAGTACGCGTGAAATAAAAATGCTTGTTCGTACAACAAAGAACAAAGTTTTGTTTTTAGGGTTCCGTACCTAAAAGTTAAAAAAACGGGACCCTATTACTAAGCCTCCGCTGTCTGTCTGTCTATCCGTCTGTCTGTCACCAGGCTGTATCTCATAAACCGTGATAGCTAGAAAGCTGAAATTTTCACAAATTATGTATTTCGCTTGCCGCTATAACAACAAATACTAAAAATTAAAAAACAAATATTAAGGGGAGGTCCCATACAATAAACGTGTTTTTTTTATTTATTTATTTATTTTATTTATTGGACTTCATACACATTATATACATGTATCGTCGGACTTAATGCCTGACGGCATTCTCTAACAGTCTACCTTGGGGTGATGCAGAGATCTATGAAGTAGGTGCAAGCTGAAGTGTTAGGGACTAACATAGCATTATTTATACATATCCGATTGTTTGCCCGTGTTATATGGCATATAACAAAATTTAAAGACTAAATTGCCCGTGTTATATGGCATATGACATCGCATCTCAGTCTACTTTGCCCGTGTCCATACTGTATATGTGTATGACATGGCTCCTGGGATCGAAAGAGTGAAATATACTCGTCTCTGTCGCTCTAGGGCTTAGTTCGTATTATGTATCTCGTTTCTACGTTAAATTTCCCGTCATAATAATCCCAGTCGATTTTTGAAAAAAAGTTCTTTGTCAATGTTGTCGTTGAGTGTTGAGTCGGTGCGGAATGTGCGGAATGTGTGCTGTTTTTTCTGATAATTTAGTTTTATTCTTTAAGATCTATTGTGTTTTTCAAGGTATGTACTAACACGTATATATAAAAATTCCAGCATGAAATAAAAGATTTGACTTTTTTCGAGACCTTAAGTAGATTTTGGCGCGCAACAGTGATTTTACTGAGAGCATGGGAACTGTTTCAGAAATGTTCATATTACTCAGAAGTGGTGAATGCTATCCCTATGATTTCTTTTTGTTTTAAAAGAATATAAGTCTACTTATTTAGTGTTTATTTAATTTTATGCTTAAAAAATTTATTTGTTCATTATAATAATATGGCCTTATCAAATTTGACATAAATTACGCCGCGCGGCGCCAGATAATGGTTTGGAATCAGAGGCCTGTAAATTCATAAATATGTATGAACAAGTGTACTTTTTTATTTCTTATCTTATTATCTATTATATAAGTAACGTAATTAAATATTAAAAACGATATGTCACCGCTTTAAGTTTTGAGGTATGAATACTTATAAATACAAAGCGAGCTCTAAAACGCGCTATCTCAATTTCAAACGAGCATCACTCGACAACAGAGTCGTAATCTAAATAAACAAAGATAACATTGTATAGCTAGTTTCATAACAAACATAAATAATATAACACTTGACAACCTTTCAAAACAAATTGAGCCACAAGGACCGATTGTGTGAAACCCGACCCGCGCGCCGAGGCGATAAAACGCGCGGGCGTTTGATCGTTATCGCTTTCAAGTGGCCGGGCAGAGGGGCCGGCGCGAGTTGCAGCGCGGAGCAAACAAGCGGATATATACAAATCAATAACCACATACTAATTACATACAATACATATACACAATAGTAAATACTATAAAATACAAACCTACATATATTTACAACGCTTCCCCTCGTATCTTTTGATGGTGTTCCTTTTAGTGAAAAAGTAAAGAACTTGGGGATCTACATTGACAGAACACTTTCTTGGTCATTCCAACTACAAAGCACTAGTCGACAACTTTTTGCTGCTGGCGCATCATTGAGAAGGTTACGCAACTTTCTCCCAATTGCCACTAAAATAGCGCTTGCGCAATTTTCTAAGTAGGGTAATGAGTGCTATGGATAATAGAGAACCAGTAATAGCCGTATTTATGGATATGTCTAAGGCATTCGACTGTGTTGATCACGCGATATTATTAGATAAACTTTACACCTATGGCATAAGGGGCAACATGCACGAACTTATTAAATCGTACTTTAGCGATAGACGTCAAATTACTCAAATTAATAGAACTTGCCTTAAATCCAATTCGGAAACAGTATATACATCCAAGCCCCGATGTACTCGTTACGGTGTCCCTCAAGGCAGCGTGCTGGGGCCGTTATTATTTCTTATTTATATCAATGACTTGCCAACAATTACCAACCACCACATGACATTGTTCGCTGATGACAGCACAATACTATTCAGCAAAAGTAATAATAAGAGCTTAGAAGATGACATTAATATGACAATTACAGTAATAATTGAGTGGATGACATATCATAATTTAAAAATTAATTTTGACAAGACCAAATTCATTGACTTTAAGCAGAGACTTAATGAAACAATTAGCTTTAATATTAACCATAGCGGACAGTCAATATGCCCTACTGATGTGACAAAATTCTTAGGTTTACAAGTGGATAGTAAAATGACATGGCAATCTCATGTAGAACTAGTGTGCAACAAATTAAGTCAAACGTGCTATGCGCTGTACAAACTAAGCCAAATATCCAACCGTGACACTGTGCTCACTGCCTACCACGGCTATGTGTCATCTATTTTGCGGTATGGCATAATCTTTAGGGGCAATTCAACACATAAAGATTCAGTATTCAGAGCCCAAAAAAAGTGCATTAGAGCAATGTGTCATATACATTCTACTGATAGTTGTGAACCATATTTTAAATCGTTAAAAGTATTAACCTTTCCATCGCTATATATATTTGAGGTTGTGGTATTCGTAAAGACAAACTTACACTTATTTCAATTCAGAAATAGATTGCGTAGCCGAGACATGTTATGTTTGGTACCTTGCAAAACAACGATGTTCAATAAAAGTGTATTCTGTATGGGGCCAAAATTGTACAATAAATTGCCATTAAGCTTGCGTCAGGAAAATGACGTTAACATATTTAAAAGTAAGCTACGCAGCCTGTTCGTATCTAAAGCGTACTATAGTGTCACGGACTATCTTATGGACAAATTGTAGCATACTAATTTTTAATTGTTGTTAAATATAATTAATTACCTACAATCAATATATTAAATATTTTTATTGACATACCTGTAAAATCATTATTCTAGTATTTTGACATTATTATATCTACATTACCTTTTGACGTATTATTATTGTATCTTGACATTCTTATTACATTTCCATTACCTTTTGCAATCTATATTATTAATGAGGATTATAATTAAATGTTGATCGTGTATAAATACTGTTTTTTACATTTGTACACCGTTAAATACGGTATATCACAGAGAACTGTCACAATCGTTTTAAGATCTCACTGCTTGTATTTATAACAAATGTATGTGTACCTGTGATAACAAATAAATTATTTTGATTTGATTTGATTTGATTTGATTTGAATCTATCCTTCTTCCCATTCTTGACTATGCCGATGCCAGCTATCTAGATCTTAATGAGGACCAGCTGGACAAACTTGAGCGACTCCAAAACTTTTGTATACGGTTCATATTTGGTTTACGTAAATATGACCACGTCTCTGAATTTCGAAACAAGCTCAAATGGCTGCCAATCCGCCTTCGCCGGAATACTCACATTCTCTGTCTCCTGTATAATGTACTATTTAATCCGTCATATCCCCTATATCTCAAGGAAAGATTTGTATTCTTGCATGACACACATTCGAAGTGCTTGAAATCATCAGAAAATCTTAAGTTGAAAATTCCTGTACACTCTATTGTGTTCTTCGACAAATCCTTTACAGTGCTAGCGACAAGACTATGGAATTCACTACCAGAAGATATTAGACGTAAAAACACTGCCAATATTTAAAAAGCTCGTAAAAGAACATTACTTGTCACTGTAACAACAACCAATCCAGTTACATATATGTAAAATATACATTATGTATGTATATATGTATGTATAATATATATATTTATTTATATACTTGTTATATGTATTATTTAATAATATTGCCGTGTGGTTGACGGCATAGAATACAAGTGTCACCACCCCCTATCTTCCCGTGGGTGTCGTAAAAGGCGACTAAGGGATAACACGATGCAAATACCATCTTTGCGTAGAGACGGAAAACTTGATATCAAACCCTATACGACTGCCTCGTTGGTCTCGCGGCATAAATATGCGCGTGGGATCGGGAGGTCCCGGGTTCGATTCCTGGGTCGGGCAGTGCTATTGGGTTTTTCTGTCACGAAATTCTCAGTAGCGGCACGGAGTCTGGAAATGTGCCCGGTACGGCAATAGGCTCGTCCCTTATTACGTGGGACTAAAGTATATCTGGCGAAAAGTGGGTGTAGAAATACACCTTTGCCTACCCCTTCGGGGATAAAAGGCGTGATGATATGTATGTATGTATGTATATGTATTATGTAGGTATATATTATTTATGTATGTATGTAATTATATCTAAATATTGTTTATATTAATTTAGTTTAGTTAGGTTAATTTTAGATTTAAGTAGCTAGTTTTAGTCTTAGTATTGTACGCCCGCATACTACCTGTCCATTTAGACGATACTGTCCGTCCATGGTTGTCTGGTAGAAATTTTTCGCATTATGCGATAAGACCGCCCTTGTACTTACCATTAGTATATAAGTAATTAACTGTATTTGGTTCTGTAATTAATGGTGTACAATAAAGAATTAAATAATAATAATAATATTTTTACCTAAATACATTTTTTTCGTATTTCTTGCTCGAAATTACTAATGGTAACATTTAGACGCTTAAAATTTTCATAGAATATGTAGGTGTACATTACCTTACAAAATAAATAATGAAATTTAAAAAAAGTAAATAATAAAGGTGGCTCCCATACAACAAACTTAATTTTTAAGCAATTTGTTACTTGATCTTAATAAACAGGTAGAAACTTAAAAAATATTTAAGTATACATACAACAAACGTGATTTTCTTTTATAGTTGATGGTACGGCACCCTTTGTGCGCGAGTCCGACTCGCACTTGCCCAATTTTTTATTTTTATAAGTGTCTATATAAAAAGTGCCATGTTTAGTTACGATGAAATTACTCGCATAAGCGGCGTATCTGTTTGAACATCTAACATTTTAGATGGACTAATATTCACAAACACAATAGGGACGATGCTTTGTAATTATGTAACGTGCCATCTATATATTAAAAGAATTTTGTGTTTTATAATACGAGTCGGCCAGCCCGTTCTACCCAACCGATTCGCATGGTTTTTTTTAAATGAAAGCTCTCGCTGCATAGATTTGTCATCAAGCATTAGAAATCACCTAACTTGCACATTCATCAAGTTACATGCAAAAACAGTTTTCTCCCATACATTTTTTACGTTTTCGTAGCCGTAGTCAATGACTTTCTGCTTTTATATAATATCTGGTTCTCATTGAGGTAGGCGTTTCGTTATAGGCCTATAACACGCGCTGAAAAGAGCTCTTTCATTTGATGGTATGCTCATTTAAACTGGGTAAGTTTAAAGGAAGATAGGTGTGGACATTGAACTTATTTTTCAATATTTTCCTATAAATTTCTTAAGATTCCATTGCTTTCTCTCTACATGGACGGTTCTAAATTCAAAAATATTTTTATGGCATCTAATAACTTCCTTGTCCTTGCGGTAACTGCCTGGAATAACCGTTAAGCCTCCTTTAGGGGACCTTGCCTTACTTTCATACGGGTGTGAGTGTGGTGGTGTGTAAAATTATACACGATGTTGGTAAAATTATCACTTTAGTGAATAGTGAATTATCGCTGATGGCAGGTAATTTTTTTTTGTATCGCGATGAAATTCAGTTACGGATTGTCCCTTAAAGGGACCCCTCCGCCAACTCTGTACCGAGTTTGGGGCAGGTGGAGGAAGGGTGTGTGGCTCGGCTCTCCTCCCTAGATGTTCGGGGTACCCATCGGGTATACCTACCCACAAAAACACCACGGTGTTCCTATATCGACCCTCATGACGGGGTCGCGGTAACGACGTCAGTATACCCGCGACCCGAGGAATTTTCCCCAAATGTAGTGAAATTTCCGCCTAATGTTGGGAAAATCAACCCTACAGACCGGTAAATTACGTTTTATGCTAGGCAAATTTTTGTGTTTTAAATTCCGGACTTTCTTCGGGCATCTTAACTTTTTTTTAATTGGAACATATTACAGCGGTTCATAGTACTATTGTCATATTATTATATTACAAGTGGTAGTTATGGTAGAAATTGTAGCTTTGTTAAGAATAGTAGTTTTGAGAGAATAGGTAGGTACTTTTGACAGCACCAGCGGTTTTGGTAGAAATGGTAGACATGATCGTGTTAGTACGAATAGTAGTTTTGGTACAAATAGTAGTTTTGATAGGAATAGTATTTTCGGTAGGAATAGTATTTTTGGTAGAAATTGTATTTTTGGCATATATGGTAGTTTTTCAATTTGAAACAATTGTTTTTTATTTCCTCATAGTAAGTTATAATTATATAGACTGGAATACCTAAATATAACATACTTTAGAAGTTTCCCTTAGACTTTTAGTTCGCATCAATAAGAAACACCGTCACACTTACACGAATTAGACCATATCTTGAAAACCACTGAACCGAATTTGATGAAACTTGCTCTGTTCCCTAAGTTGGAGTAAATGTTAGTCAATACAAGAAACAATCTCATTCCGATCAGTAGTTTTGGTGATTTTCGTAGACAAACATACATACATCTTTGAAAATTTGTATATTTATTTGGAAATCCTAACAGATTATCATATATTATATGAAAATTACGCAATTCCAATAATATTACATACATACATATCGAATTGATATCCTCCTTTTTTGAAGTGACTGATGAACTGATTCTTAGCAGCGACGCCCTAAGGTGTCCCAATAGACTGCCATACAGGTCTCGAATCCAAGGAGCAGCACTTTGAGATCTGAAAAGGCAGCAGTAATTCTCGAAATATAATAGTTTATCGGAACAATTCTGTGTGAATTTATCGAAGAATATCTTATAAACGCTTTTGTATTACGCTTCATATCTAGTGCCTCTTAGCAATTTGTTTTGAATATTTGGTTATGTGTTAATACTAAAACTCAAACGGTCCAATCTATTTGCGAGGTTAAACTTGTTCACCAAAGTTATTGATGGGCTGGTTGTAACCAACCCATCAGTAACTGTAGTAAGTCTAATCTCATCTCTTTCCGTGCTTTGGTGGACCCTAAACGTCAGTCTCGCTATCTTGAAAACAAAGCAGAAGATGCTTCTTATACTGACTATCGTAAGAGCCTCTCTACGACAAGTATTACAGTCAATACAATTAAATATACTGGCACTAGTCGAAACCATAGAATATTCTTATTGTTTAGGATTGCTGCAGTTAGACAACAGACGCTCTGTGAAATACCAATTACTGTTAAATCTGATATCTGAAAGCGGACATCGGTCTCAGTAGTGAAAGTCAATATATTCCTAGGCATACTGCTAGAGTTACAAAAATTATTTTTTTATTTTATTTATTTATAGACTCACGCCTGTATCCCCGAAGGGGTAGCCAGAGGTGTAATATAACATCCTATAAATCCTTCCTTAGCCTTTCGCCATGAATTTTTAGGTCCCACGTAATAGGGGGCGAGCCTAATGCCGTACCGGGCACATTACCAGAGCTGCTACTGAGAATTTCCTAACGGAAAAACCCAATAACACTTTGCCCGAACCGGGAATTGAGACCTCCCAATCCCACGCGCACATTTATGCCGCAAGACCAACGAGGCAGACAAAAATTATATCTATGAAGAATTATATTCGGTGACTAGCTGCACCACTGTGTCGATAACCTCACGCCATTTCCGTTTCTTGGAGTCTGCTTATCGCTTGGAGTATTTTTTATCTTAACCACTGTAATATTACAAGAAAGCTATCGTGAGCGTGAGTTTTATTTTCTTATTAGGTAAAGCCATAAATTTAGCCAACAATTCAACTTGAAATTGGAACTATTGTTAGCCTTGGTCACAATTTATATATTTTTAGGTATTTTAAGTTTTTTCAAGTCAAAATAGTTGGGCTTCGAATACACCATTATCGGAAATAATGGTTTATATTTTTAAAGGGATCGACAGTGACAACCTTTATGGCATTTCTTTATGTCACTTATTAAATGACAGACAGAAATTTTGGGGATTGCCATTTAATTACCAGGTACCAAGGTACCAATGACCAGGCTCAAACAAGATACACAACATTCATTTATGTTCACTAAAGTTAGCACCTTTGTGTGAGGTGCCTGGTCCACCGCACTCAAATAGAGAGCTATTGAAAAACTATGAATGCGAGGTAGCAAATAGTTAAAGGAATATTGTGGAGAAACAACTATCTAGTCCATTAAATAAATTGCTCTCGTTTCGAGAGCGTCCTACATAAAAAAATTTTTAGCAAAAAATTACCGCCTCCAAAAATGTGGAATATGTGTGAAAATAGCACTAAAAAGTAAAAAATAAATTCCGTTATTTTTACTTCAATTTACTTATAAACATCACCCATTCTACTGAATATTATATACTTATACGAGTTATACGTATCTACCACTTAATTCACATACTTACCTGACACAATACATATTTTCAGGAGAGTCGTCTATCTCAAAGTAGGGAATCTCGGTCCAAGGCCATTTAAAGAGAAAGTAGTGAACTGTGTGAAAAGAGGTTATCACAAATGCGGGCTGCTTACAGTGAAAAATATTAAATCATGAAAACACTGAAGAACGTACTCACCGTCTGCTCTTTTAATTAAACCGTACTACTATTAGTTATTCTGTGATTTATAATCAAAGTTATTACATGTATAAGCTAGCAGTTGGCAGCTTCGCTCGCGCGTAATGACGGACTTTCCATATAAAAATTCAACCCCTATTTCCAAGAACGCATAATTCACGCAAGATCACTTATTTCTAATCAGAAGCGAGTCTATGAAATTTGACTTCCCATAAAAACTTTCAACCCCTATTTCACCCTTTTAAACGGTAGATTTTAGAAATCGCTAAAACACGTATTTGTTTTATTTCTAACCAGAAGTTTGCACACAAAATTACACGTTATCTTTTTAAAAATGACGGACTTCCCATACAAACTTTCTACCCCTATATCACCCTCTTAGTTGTTGGATTTGAAAAAAATCTAAATTGCGTGTTTACTTTTTCTAACCAAAAATATGTATAAAAATCCTTCCTTAGGCTTCCGTCATAAAATGCATCGGCTGTCAAAATTTCAAGTCTCAAGCCCCTGTGATTTTGGCTCTGCGTTGATGAATCAGTCAGCCCAAGCAATTTTATATATGTAGATTTACTCTCCAACCTTTCTTCCTCCCGGTGTCATCAATACCTGGTAATGAAGCCCGAAGTAGGCCCGTTGATTGCAACTATTCAAGTGTCCACTGATAAAAGTCACAGTAAATGCTTAATTTCGTTTACTTGGGTGACATAGTTTTTGGAGTTTTTAATTAAACTTTTGGATTGATTTTGATAAAATTTGAGTGTTTAATGAAACTATTGGAATGATTTTGATAAAATTTATATGGGACCCACCTGAAAGTATATCCTTTTAAACAAAAAAATAATTTTGGAAATCGGTCGATAAAGAACGGAGTTATGAGGTAACAAACATAAAAAAAATACAGCCGAATTGAGAACCTCCTCCTCTTTTTGGAGTCGGTTAAAAAAACATAATATGGCAAGACGTTTTCACAGACGGGAATTTTGATGTGCTGCTTTTAGATTTGGAGATTTTTAATTATTTATTAGTTTTATCTCTTTGCAGATCAAACAAATACATAATTAAAAACCATCTTTATTGAGTGAATTTGTAGAGTCCTATGTCTATAAACTTTAAAGGGGAAAGCAAATATTTGCAATTTTACTGCTTTGTATTAGATGCTTTCAGCCAAAGCTCTTATAATACAGAAAAAGTGAGCTTCTTTCCATTGTCCGTAGTTTTATTTTACTTGCAGAGGGAGATTTGGAAAGCTTTTATGTAATATACTTTTATTCTGACATGTCTAATTGTTTGTTAGTTCGATTTGTTAAAAAAATATTTCAGAACTTCATTACATTTTACCAAACCTTATTATATAAACCATTTTGTATCTGGCATAGTAATGGCTATTCGAAGAATGAGTAAATATACCTATCACTGTTACAGTCTTGAGGTTGGATCCTATATTCCCAAGCCAAGAATAATAGTTAGAAAACATTATTTTTCAATGTTATCAGTAAAATGCACCTACCACTTTTATCTCTGCTCCACCTTAAGGTTGACAGGTAGAAAATGCCTTATGGCATTATGTCCAACCATGTACACCTTGTTTGTGCAAAATGTAAATAAATAAATAAATAGTTAATATTGTTTTTATGGTAATCCGTTGTGCTCTCTTTATTGTGTGACAGCGTTATTGTATTAGATGTGTGCTATCCTACTTTTGCAGTAACCTAGATTTCGCCAGTTTTTGCTGTAATGGTATTTTTCAACTTAAGGCCGTAAGTCGTGTCGGTATTTTAACGACGTATTGATAGGAGAGACCACTGGTCTAGTTAGTCCGCTCTGGCGATCAGCTTCAGCGCTATACATTTCTTTCATCATCATCATCATCGTTCTAGCGTTATTCCAGTTGCATCCAAAACTTGGCCTTGGCAATCCTTGGCGCTCAAGGTCCCTTTAGTTGTTTAACCAGATTTACCACAGAAGTATAACTGCCGTCTAAACGTCGCAATTTAAAGGGATAGCGACATTCCACGGTCTAGACCAGTATCAGTTTTATACAGGGGTATTGACCCTTTATAACGACAGTGTCTTTAGCCAGGACCGACGGTTTAACGAGACACTGAGTAAGCGATAATTAACTGTGTACCTAATACGATATAACTTTCGTAGAGTCAGTGTTGCGCGCCGTGGATTTGAACCCGATAGCCTCTGCAGGGAAGTCTGTTGGTATCTCCACTCGGCTATCGCTGCCTCCGCTGTACACTGCTTAGTATGTATCTGTTTATTTATTGAGAATGGTGCAGTATACTAAATAACAGCAGAGCTCAGTATTCTAAGAAGGTTACTCAGTGAGCGAAACGCTTTATGAGTGTTACCTAATGTTCTCCTCCTAAGAATAGGTATGCTTACACGATGTTCGGCATTTAGTATAGCACCGGGCGCTCGAAAACTTCAAAGTGAAGTAAATTGCTCCATTTAAGATTTATATAAATTTCTGTATACTCGATTTTCAAGTTAATTAATAGACGAGTATAAGGCACTTAGATATTCACAATCAGAACTTTCTCATACATTTAATTGGAATGTCATTACGTCTAACGTTCATATCTTGGCCGACACCGTCAATTAGTCATTTTGCTTTGAGGCTGTAACTTTGAACGTCAAAGCATTTGATTTTAAATTACGTTAGACTAATCACTTAGATATAAGCTGCCAAAACATAGAAGGAATTTACTCCACAACAACGATGGCGCTCAATCTGTGAATTGTTAGTTTCTATAAAAGCTTATATTCGGAAATTATTCAAATCATCGTCATTTTGCATACGATGAGTGTTATAAGAACGAGTGAGTTTACACGAAAGTTTCACAAGGGAGCAACCACAGTTTGTTGTACGCTTCAACATGTTAAAAGCCACTCACTTTATATTACCCTTTTTGTTCGGATAATTACGTGTGGTTTTGTTGCCTGATATGAGCATTTACTTAGTTAAATACCGACGCGGGGGAGATGTGTACAAGTTGTGACGTCGTGCCCCTCCGTCTGGACTGTGACGTCGAACGTAGGAGGGAGCGCCTCTGCCTGCGCGCCCCGCACGCCATATATAAGCGTGCGACGCTGTTCAATCTGCCCTCTGCTCCAGCTCACGGCCATCAGTTAAGTCTTCTTCCTATCAAGACCCTGGCCTTCGGAACACCAGTGAACACCAACTATACTTGTCGGACCACGCCCTGAATTTCTTATGTTCTCAATTATTAAAAGTCTTAGTTTTAACACTTTCACTGTCCGACCGCAGACACAATAGAAATTCAATTGTTATGAGCCACATGTGGCTCATGGGACTGGGAATGGGTTAAAGTAGCTGCATTGTATCTACATATATAGGCAATTATATCGTGAAGTGTACTATTCTAAAAGTGTTTTCATTTGTAAGTAAAACCTGATTTTCTTCCTTTTTTTGGTCGGCGAGTGATTGAGTCTGGCTCACCACCCACAAACCAATCACCCGTGCGACAAAGTATTTTTAAATATTTTAGGCCTCGTTTATTTTCGGTATACTTTCGTTTTTCTGCGGCTATCCTTTATTTAATAAGATCCGTTTATCCTATAAACGTTTCATAGCTGATCTAAACGTTATTATTACATTTGCTACTACACATTATCAGCACTAAGCAAGATTTTCAATCACGCTATTTAGACAGCTATTTAATTCTAGAAATAACGTGTGGCGCAAAAGTAATGACCCTATTTGGTTCTGCTACAACTTCGTTTCTAAATTAGAAAACTAGAATTAGTTTTTTAAATATATATATATCGGATTGGTCATCAGTAATAGACGTCAATTGACTACGAAACGGGAGTGTGAAGATAGTGCGCTTCGACAGAGTCTAGTGACGTTCGCTACAGTTGAAGAGGAGGGATGACGGTTGACGTTCAAACGGAGCAACGACAACTATCACTTCTCTTGGAGACTCCGGGCGGGCAACAAGTACCTAGAAACTGTCACTCGTTTCGTGTTCAGTATTAGTCAGTTTTGTTAAATTTGATTTGACGTGACGTGAAGTGTTGATACCGGCCAAGAATCAAGCAATCCACCGACATCAGAAGTGGCATCATGGACCAGCGCGATCACAAGGCGTGAGCGAGGGCGACTGCTAACGCTGCTATGTTGGTGAATCAGCTGAGCTTTCAACTGCTACCGTGGTGAGCGTATTTTGTCTGTTTTTTTATTTGTACTGCCAATTTTGTTTAGTGGCGGTAGTAGTAAAACATTACGCGTTTAACCTTGGAAATGTCATAATAGTTGTGGTGATATCGCTATCACATCGTACCGAGTGTTGTAGGTTCGATTCCTACACGAGACACTGAGTTGTGGACCCGTTTGACTTTTACGGTGTCGTGTTTCCCATGGCAATGGCATGATCTAATGAATAATCTTCTTTTTAATAGCTTAAAGAAGAAAAAGACAAAAAAATGTGGGTAGTAATCGATTATATGTAATTTGTATGATGTGGGTAGTACTGAACGATATTGCGACCTTTGCCATATTTCATGTTAGCGTATGATTGTCTGACAACCACAGTGACCTAGCTATAGCGTTCATAGCGAACGGAGGTTTTGAGTTTGAAACGCCGCGCCGGTTAAAAAGAAAGCGATTATTCCTATTTCTTCATGCGAGGGTGGCTCGCACTCACGAACCTTGTGATCATATTATGCTTTATAGGAATTTAAACTTTCGTGGTCATTTAAACTTAATTTAAATTGTTTTTCGGAATATGTACCACGTACCTTTGTTTGGAGTAACCGATATTTCGGCACTGTTGCAAGCGCCATGTTCACGGATGTACCCGTGAACATGGCGCTTGCAACATCTTATGCTTGTTTGCAAATAGAGTATCTTGTCTCGGTCTTACTTTATGGACTGTAATGGTAACGAGAGTGAGCGTACAGGCCGACTTGCATTATTCCAAGCAAGTGCGTTTGAGTGAAACGTGCTAGTTATTGTTCTAGTGCAGTTGTAATATTGGTTTTAGAACCAACACCCAGCGTAGGTTGGTTTTCTGCTAAATCTAGAACAATAACTCTAGTCTAGACTGTCTTTCGCAGGGCAGCGGCGCTAAAGTTGGTAAACCAATCGAATCGTACATACTAAGTTCATAGTGTAAGACTGTGCGGAGCTATTGCTTCTGACTGTGCTGATTTTGCGTAGAACAGCTTGTAGCTTTTATTTCCTAAATAGACGTGTGAACTGCAGTGCTGTCTAGACGAGTGCGATTGGTTGGTTAGTGTAACCTGACCATAGTCAAAAGATATTACTAGCGCCATTATTTTATCGACTCGTGGTGTTGATAATACGTAACGGTTTTCGTTTAAACGTGATCAGAGCCTAAGTGAAAAGTGACACTGTTACTCGTTGTAATTCTGAGTTGTACAGACGATCTCGGTGTTGCAATTACACCTGCTTCTTTGTGTGCATAATTTTTTAACATGGCACATTAAAATGTTTCTTACTCTGATTATTAGATGGCACCACTAGTAAAATTAAATTAAATTTTAAGATTTTACGCGTGAAAATTACCTACCTACTGTGTTTTTTAAATTCATGTGATATGCTGGGAATTTTTATCAAGTGCCCCGAGTTCTCTGGCCAATTCCAAGTTATGCTTAGGATGTTTAAGAGTGATAGTGTTTCTAGTAAAAGCTGTTAAACTCGATTATCAGACGTAGAAGAAAATGATTGAGTTATCATCGTAGTACGTTACGATAATCAGTTTCAGAGAGTTTAATTTTCATTGTTGGTAGAACTAGGTTAGTGATCGTTAGTGATGATTGTATGCTGAACGTTATTCTCATTAAATGGGTACTTTGTTAGTCGTTGTTGTGATAATTTTGTGGTACCCACGTTACCGTCAGTGTAGATTTGCATAAACTGGATAAACCGTTTGTGCGGATGCATGTTTAGCCATGCGTTGCCATTGGTTGGACCGGTAAAGTGACTTTCTAGTTAGCCTAGTTTACCCTTAAGCTTTTGTATTAGTTGGTGCGCAAACAAGACAGTCGTTAGTGCATTGTCATAGTATCACAAACGTTTTCCATCGTCTTGAACGCGAAAAGTCCGTTGCTGTATCGCTAATGATTAGGTTAGGATAAGCTTCGTATTTAGACTATCCATGACAAAATTATAATGCTATAAAGACTGGTTGGATGCTTGGTAGTAAACTTAACATCTAGAGATTCTAGAGTATCAGCCTAGAAAGATTTTCTTATAGTCTGCTATATGATAAGGAAAACCAAAGCAACATGTTGAACAAACCTAGTTTAAGATTACTTTATTACGCTCGAAATGATTATCCGGGTGGTGTTGTGTAACCGGATGGAGGTTGAATAGCGTGATGTTGAAGACCCGATGGATGTCAGAGTATGAGCAATGCAATATTTTAATGAGTTTCCTATTATTTTAACAGGTATGCGTGTTGTTCGACATGTCAGCTTCGAGAGAAAGTTAGTTGTGATTTTCATTAAAACCTGTAATGATTTTGATCAGGGTACCTTTATTCCACTCTGTTCTCCGGAAACATTTGAGCCGACCACTCACATTACCAGCTGGTAGAATTAAATATAGGGTGTTTTCTATAATGCCGTACAAAACCTCGTTTGCTAACAGACAGTTTCAGAATCTAAGTTCAAAATTATATAACTACCTAAACAAAAGACTTGAAATTTTCTCTAAGAATAAGCATAATTGTAAATCGGTTGTAAAAGCGTTTCTTCATAAATTGGATTACCGTAATACTGAGAACTTACTACAAGGACGTTAACAGTAATTTAAACATAGGCTAATTAGTCGTAACATAGCATAGTATGGCGCACACACACACACACACACACAAACACACACACACACAACACACACACACACACACACACACACACACACACACACACACACACACATACACACACATATACATAAACATAACACCAATGCATGATACTAACAATCTAGTTTTAAGTTATACTTTTTATTGCAGTAAGCTCTAATTACATGATTACTATGTTGCATAGTTAGAGGCTCTAATGGTTATATAACACGGGGGGCGCTGACTTCTGAAATACAGGTAATACGCCTAGTTCAGAGGCCAGAGTTTCTATTCGAGTTCATAATTTTAAGCCTCATAAAATGAATATTGTACCTGTGCCATATATTTTTGAGCAATAAAATTTTTATTATTATTATTATTATTATTCCCACTGACTTGGGTCAGGAATAGCCGAAAAACTAGGATTGCTGTTCGAGAATATTCTCTTAATCCTAGAGCGTAGTACATTAAAGTGTGGTTGTTGATCGCAATCACGAATACCCTGCTACTCAAGTAGCTCTCATTTGATTTTTGATCGCTAGAATGATCTACCTATGGTTTCTGTGTCGTATGACAAGAGCGTGTTGCGAGAATCTGAAATTACTCATGGACTGACGATTGGTTATTTCAGAACTGTAGTCGTTGCCTCTATGTAGCCAAAGGAAATCAGTTTGCCCGAAAGTAGCTTATCAGTTCTCGCCATGTTCGCATTTGGTTTTAGTTTTTGTCAGTGGTCAAATCCAGTTTTGACATAGCTCATTGAGAGTATGGACGGGAGTTACGTTCTGTGCAGTTGTGAAGTTGTAAATGAATTTGATAATCGCTTAAAATTGACGAAGTGCGGACGCTGAATTAGTCTGAAAAAACGGATACTCTATTTAGTGGGTATACAATGAGACGAATCTTTGAAATACTAATGGTAGATTTATTTTCTTTTTGGGTAATCCTGGTGGCTAGCGCGGCCTGATTGCCGGCGCGGCCTGGCGGCCTGCTCGGCCTGGCGGCCTGCTCGGCCTGGCGGTCTGCTCGGCCTGGCAGCCTGCTCGGCCTGGCGGCCTGCTCGGCCTGGCGGCCTGCTCGGCCTGGCGGCCTGCTCGGCCTGGCGGCCTGCTCGGCCTGGCGGCCTGCTCGGCCTGGCGGCCGGCACGGCCTGGCAGCCGGCGCGGCCTGGTGGCGAGTGTGGCGTGGTGGCCAGCATAGCCTGTGTGACTCGCGGCCCGTGTGTGGCGCGCGGCCTGTGTGTGGCGCGCGGCCCGTGTGTGGGGGGCGAGGCCCGTGTGTGGCGCGAGGCCCGTGTGTGGCGCGCGGCCCGTGTGTGGCGCGGGGCCTGTGTGAAGCCTGTATGTGGCTTTGAGGAGCTTAGTAACAAGTAGCTAAAGCCTATCTGGCCGAAACTGGCATGGCGTGAAGGTAGTTTATTAAAGGAGTGTGGTTAGAAGATGTAGAGTCCAAAGACCTTAGCTTAAATGTTTTGGTTAAACTTAGTTTGAAATATTTTAAAGTATAAAAGCCCATTCGAGGTCACATAAGTTCTTTACGATGATCGTAATAATCGCAAAGCCCTTAATTCTAAGCGTAACTATAAGTACGCACTCGACAGTTTGAGAAAAATGCCTGAAGGTCAAAGTACAACTGACGAAATTGAGATAGAACAAAGTAGTTCTTATATTGAAGAAAATGTTTAAGTTTACATGATGATCGGATCGGACCCTACCAGAGGCTGACGTGTAGCCGTAGCTCGGTAGAAATCGGCGTCTACTAACTTAGTTGTCCGTGAGTTGACGGTGTTGCAGTCAGCTCTGGCGGCGGTCTCGGCGTTCCCATGTGGGGTTCGCAGAAAGTAGAGTAACTGGAGGTTATTTGGCTTTGCGTAACCATGATCACATGTAGTGCTGAAAGTTTATGGTTTAGTTGGTTAAAAAAAAAAATATCTCGAGAGATACCGCTTTACTGAAATGTCAGTTTTACTTTGAGTTTCCTGATTATTGATTTTGATACTGAAACTTTGTGCCAGAGGATCAGAGCATAACTGACGATCTTGAAGAGAGCAAATTGTGAACCTTAATACTGACGAGACAGTAGAAAACTGGCCTTACATGTTGATTGGTTGTATGATTAAATGTCAGAGGTCGATTGGTAGCCGTAAATCAGGACAAATCGGATTCAATACAACTGTAAAGGCAGTTGTCCGTGAGTACACGGTAGGCAGACGGCTCTGGTGTTTGATTGCTTGTGTGATTCAATGTCAGAGGTTGATTTGTAGCCGCAAATCAGTACAGATCGGATTCAATACAATTGTGAAGGCAGTTGTCCGTGAGTACGCGGTAGGCAGACAACTCTGGTGTTGGGGTTTCGTGGAAACCATAAAGTCCAGGAGGGACTTGGCGATCCTTGTGAGGATGCGCAGATAAATGGGTGGCAACCGAGTGACTGGTTTGAGTCCTGGTTCAGTAACTGGAGGTTGCTGAATTGTGGCAACCGAGTGGCTGGTTGAATGCCTGGTTTGGTAACTGGAGGTTACTGAATGGTTATGAATCACATGTAGAGCTTTAGTTATTTGATTTGATTATAACTTGAGTCTATGGTAATTGACTGTATTGTCAGTGATGCTCTGAATCCAGCTCCTATAACAGTAAGGAATGTAATGTAGGAGGTAATATTGTAAATAAATTGATTGGAATCCTAACACTGTTTTGATTCAACCCTTACCTGGGTTAAGTCAGGAGTGACCGAGCAATGTGATACTGTGCGTGTAAAATTTTGTTATAGATTAACACACAGGGACGTGTGTCTTGTAGGATGGCCGTATCGGATTGGTCATCAGTACTAGACGACATTTGACGGCTAAACGGAAGTGTGAAAATAGCGCGCTTCGACAGAGTCTAGTGACGTTCGCTACAGTTGAAGAGGGGGGATGACGGTTGACGTTCAAACGGAGCAACGACAACTATCACTTCTCTTGGAGACTCCGGGTGGTCAACAAGTACCTAGAAACTGTCACTCGTTTCACTTTCACTGTCAGTCTTGTTAAATTTGATTTGGTGTGAACTTATAACAAACTGTGATGTGAAGTGTTGATACCGGCCCAGAATCAAGCAACCCGCTGACATATATTTGTGCCATGAAATTTAGTTGCATTATGATTTAAATATGATGTCTATTAAATGTTGACCTCCAGAGTTGAAGCACATTTGAGCCCTATTTATGACATTTCCCATAACTAGCCGTAATACTTCCTGCGATATATTTCTTTTAAAGCTGCGAGAGTTAGTGGTTTTTAATAGGAATTTAAACTTACGAGGTCATTTAAACTTATTTTAAATTGTCTTTCGGGATTTATACCACGTACCTTTGTTTGGAGTAATCGATATTTCGGCACTGTTGCAAGCGCCATGTTCACGGATGTACTGAGGGTATTGCGGGTGGATGAATGTTACGAGCAAGTATAACGGTCTACCCGCTTTCTTACTCGTTTTTTGCGTACAACACAACTGCCACTGTTTTCACTATCGCACTGTACCCGATCACGACATACTACACTCACTACGTCAGCTCGCGGTTTGACTTTTTTATTTTCATAATTTCCGGGCATACAGCTTGTGTGACGAGGAACATTTAGATAAGGAACTTTCACATATAAGCGACGTTCTACACAAGAACGGGTACAGTAGGCGAATCAGACCACCCAGACATACTTAGGAACACCTGGATTTCAAGGTTGAACGACACCCAGCGTACTTACCGTACGTCAAAGGAGTGAGAGATAAGGTCGCCAAATCCTTAAGAAGGTCTCAGTTAAAACTATCTTCACTCCTTTTAAGAAACTGTCGCAATATACATATAAGATCGCCGAAAGAAAGTTCCTTATCTAAATGTTCCTCGTCACACAAGCTGTAAATAAAAAAGTCAAACCGCGAGCTGACGTAGTGAGTGTAGTATGTCGTGATCGGGTACTGTGCGATAGTGATAACAGTGGCAGTGGTGTTGTACGCAAAAAACGAGTAAGAAAGCGGGTAGACCGTTATACTTGCTCGTACCATTCATTCACCCACAATACCCTCAGTACATCCGTGAACATGGCGCTTGTAACAGTGCCGAAATATCGGTTACTCCAAACAAAGGTACGTGGTATAAATCCCGAAAGACAATTTAAAATAAGTTAGTGGTTTGTTCACATACACCCGAGATTTC
Organism: Euclidia mi; assembly: GCA_944739405.2. Classification (NCBI taxonomy): domain Eukaryota; kingdom Metazoa; phylum Arthropoda; class Insecta; order Lepidoptera; family Erebidae; genus Euclidia; species Euclidia mi. The sequence continues at coordinate 36,303,390 of OX123189.2, forward strand.
AAATAAAACCAAATTAATTCATTTTGAAGAAAAATTATCCTCTTCAAGGTTGAGGTTTATGAGGCGCATGCTGTACTTTAGATGATCTCGGTGATCAGTAGGCAGCAGCTGATGAGTCATCTGAGTTTTATCAAATTCAAATTCAAATCTTTATTCGCTAATATGGGTTGAAAACATAGACGACAAATACAATTAATAGTGCCAACATATTAACCTTATGGTATGCGAATTATTAAATACAATTTTATTCATTCATTATTATATTTTAAAATAAATTATATAAAACAAGTCATAATAGTGGTCATTTTTTTACATGATTTATCCGTAACAAAAATAATATACTTTTAGTCAATTACAGTTATAACAATGTCAAATTATTTATGTATAAAATACTAGGTAAATACGAATTGACTTACAGTTAACATAATATTAATAATAATTTTGTCAATTATGTAGCTACAATCTATCGGCAAGATACTCAGAAACACTGTAATAAGCCTTCTCAATTAGTATAACTTTTAATTTATGTTTAAATAAGTCCAAAGATGTGATGTCAAGAATCCGTTGTGGTAAATGATTATAAATGCGAGGTGCCATGCAAAGGATACTATTATTGAATAAAAAGGTCTTATTACTAGGGCAGGCTATCTTATTTTTATGTCTTTTGCTCTTCTACGGTTGGAATATATGTGTGTTAGATCTCACGAATTTCAATACTTCATAGATATATATACAGGGGAGCGTTAGTAATTTAAGTTCTATAAAGTAACTTTTGCAGCTATCAGTTAGTTTTAATTTACATATCGACCTAATACATCGCTTTTGAGCCTTAAACACAGTATCTTTATGAACTGAGTGTCTCCAAAACATAATTCCGTATCTTATTATAGACCCTACATATCCGTGATACGCAGCTAATACAGCAGGACGGTCTACTATTTTAGTTAGTATGTACAGAGCATATGATTGCTGATTAATCTTTGCGCATAGATCTTCAACGTATGCAATCCAATTTAAATTGCTGTCAATATTCAAACCTAAAAACTTCGTTACGTCAACTTGATTTATTTTGTTTTCAAGATAATTAATGTCTACTTCTTTTATTTTCACTACTCTATTTCTAAATATCATAATATTAGTCTTGTCAAAATTTAATTTTAAATTGTTTGCTGTTGTCCATTCTACTATGTCCTCGATAGTTTTATTTATGTCATATTCTAGTTTTGTTTTATTAGTATTTTGGAATACTACCGTACAGTCGTCGGCAAATAAAAACGTCGGATGTTTTATAGATTTGGGCAAATCATTTATGTAAATATTGAACAATAACGGCCCCAGCACACTTTATTGTGGTATACCTAAGTTAGTTCGTCGCAGTTTTGATGTGTAGTGTATTTCTTTAGCCGTTTTAGGACATATGCGTGATAGTTGGGTACACTGTTCTCTGTTCTCAAGGTAGGATTTTATCAAATCAAGTACGTTGCCACAAATACCGTAGCGTTGTAATTTTTCCAATAAAATAGTATGATTAACCCGATCAAAGGCTTTACTTAAGTCCATATATAGCGCGCATACTGGTACATTGATATCTATACTAGTTATAACTTTTTGTATGAAGCCATGAATTGCTGAATTTATTGTTTTATTTTTTCGGAATCCAGCTTGTTCTTCGGCTAAGAGATTATGGCCTTCAAGGAAAGAGTATAAGCGATTGTGTATAGCTTATCTTCAATTTTTTTACCGTGATACGCTGCAGAGTCAAATTCACGTTGTGTTTTTATCACTGATGACACGATTATTCCATGTTCTTGACGAATAAAGCGGTCCATGATTATTTTTTTGTCAATTTTACATTTGATTACTACAACATTTTCAATATCAGAATGACAGATGTCATAAAAAAATATAAGGAATTTCTATCGGGTCATTACTTTTGCGCCACCCTGTAATTGGAGTCTTCAAAATGCCAATGGTTCGAAATAGCAGCTGTGTAGTCGCTGTGATACGGTTATATATTTATGTACAATATAATATAATATACACTCCGTGTGGTTGACGGCATAGAATACAAGTGTCACCACCCCCTATCTTCCCGTGGGTGTCGTAAGAGACGACTAAGGGATAACACGATGCAAATACCATCTTTGCGTAGAGACGGAAAACTCGACATCAAACTCTATACGACTGCCTCGTTGGTCTCGCGGCATAAATGTGCGCGTGGGATCGGGAGGTCCCGGGTTCAATTCCTGGGTCGGGCAGTGTTATTGAGTTTTTCTGTCACGAAATTCTCAGTAGCAGCACGGAGTCTGGAAATGTGCCCGGTACGGCAATAGGCTCGCCCCTTATTACGTGGGACTAAAGTATATCTGGCGAAAAGTGGGTGTAGAAGTACACCTCTGCCTACCCCTTCGGGGATAAAAGGCGTGACGATATGTATGTATATGTATAATATACAGGGTGATTGGTAATTCAATCAATTCCTTGCAGGAGGTTATATTTGAGGTCATTTGCAACAATTTTACCCCCGTCAACTAGGGGTCCGAAATTAACGGTTTCTGGGATATCGAGTTTTGAAGATTTTTGAAATTTTCCACCTTGTCATCAAAATAATCGAAATTAAAAAAACTATTCACTTTTTTGCTGTAAATTGTTACTTTTTGGAAAGCTTGTTAACTAGCAATTGTTTTAAATAAAACAAAATGGTTCAAATATATCAAGATTTTACAAATAAATATAACCTGCTTCAAGGAATTGCTCGAATTACCAATCACCCTGTCTATTGAACGGCCATCTCAACGATTTCCCACTGAACCGTAATACAAAAGTGAGTAAAAAGTATTTCTCAGAAAGTCAGTACACAGAAATTACTCTCAGGTGTTTCAGGAGCAGTTCGTAAGAGGATTTATTATATTTCATTACTGGAATTATATTTATGGACTGACTAAAACAATTTGACGTAACAACTAGGCTTTATTCGCCGAGCAACAAGCAGTAAAACATCAATAAATTTCCAACACCCCGCGAGATACTCGTAAATATAATATGAAACGGTATAAATCGGGCCAATCTCTTGTTTCCGACCGATATAAAGAGCACGATAAAATACTTGATGTTGATTAACTACTGTTACGTTTCAGTTAAGACGTGTTTGACCTGAAGCCGAATGATTTCTGTGTAATGGATCTGAGAAAACATTGTGCTGTTATGATGGTTTGGTAGTAAAAAAGTAATATTAAAGGTGAGTTCGATCGTAAAAAGTATAGCATAACGTGGAAATAGCTAAAATGTAACGTTTATGAACACTGTCTCAATGTTCCTCGTGTAATGTTTCGTAGCTTTGAAACAGCGTTATTGTTTGCTGGTATCGCTCGTAAGTTTGCTGCGGGGTGGAGCGCGTGAATAGAACTTCTGCGCAGATAATATTTACAGAACAATAGGAGTCGCTGCCGAAAACCGTTTATCGGAAAATGTACACATTTTACGGAATGTTTTAAATGAAGAACGCGAAAATATTAGTCTTTATTGATTGTTGCCTACATGGTACCTAAGTAGTGACTTGGCTCACTTGGCCGTCATTAAAATTAATAATAAATATAATTGTGTACTTTGGTTTCAAGCAAGATAAACATTAAAGCTTCAATATGTATGTTTGCTTCTAGGGTGGCATTACATGATACACTTTCCTCAGTAATTGGGTTGTTATCTGCATCTGATTAACGCGTCCAAACAAACGGAGAAATAAACTCTTCAGCTTTAAAATGTTAGAAGAGATTTCAGCGTGATTCAGTTCCTAAATTTAAAAGAGCCGATCTACATTCAGCTAAAGGTACTTTCGTTATTATATTAATAAATTCAGAGCAGTCGTTCCACAATACTTTGGGGTACTCGCTTAATGACTGACGGTTATGAATGTCCGTGAAACTTGTTATTAGATTTTCATAATTAAATAACGATAGTAGGTACCTGATATAGCACCTTATATATATCCTCGGGCTTTTCAAACGGCAAAAACCGTAACACGTTTGGGATATTCCCGAGCTTTCAGTTTCTCGTTGGCTCACCGACCGCTTGCCTTTGCCTCACTTTTAAAACATGCATTATAAAGTTTCGCTACTCCGTTCCGTTTCCCACAGAAATTACTTGCAAGTCCGACAAATGTATCATAAGTGTTGAAAATAACTTTGCTTTCACATGTAATAGAAGTTTTGACGCATGGTTAGAAAATAACTTTTAGCGTAAGAGTAAAGACTTAAAAATATTGTTACGAATAAAATGTTATAATTATTTATACCTACAGGTGCTGGAACGGCGTCTCAATACGTTGTGTTGACAAAGTGAGATCTTGGCTCACCTAAATAGGTAAGAGAGACTTGGTGTAGGGGTCAGAATCTACATTATCCCGGAGGTCCTGGCCTCCTGAATGTTACATACAAACAAACCGGGACAGATCTTTGCGTGTTGGCGCGGATAAAATTATTTGTTTGTTTAATTTATGGGGGTTTCATATATAGTAGTATGTTTGGGTGTAGTCTATAAATGTAATGCATACTTGTCAAAAAATTATTTGCTGTACACAAAGTCTCTACCCAGTCTGAGATCAGGTTGCTATGTGTAGGTTGAGTTTATGTTTGTACACAACTAAGAAGATAAATTCTAACATAATTAATTTTTCCCAAGGACAGCAAAGTGGTCGGCGGTTTTGAAACTGATATTGACCTATTTAACTTTAGATCAACGACGATTATGCATTTACTTTCTAAAAGATGATTTGATTCGGTTCTTTGACTGTGGTTGGACAAAATTGACCGTAAACGATAATTTTTCTTTCAAACATATCCCCAATTTTTGTAACCAAAGTAATGACATAATTTTGTCATAATTAACCTAAGCCTAGAATAAGCAGCGTAATTTGATATTTCAATGTAAAAACATGTTAATGGTCTTAAGACTTTTAGTATGTCGTTTTATAAGATGTTGTAACTTCTTGTTTTCCCAATAAAATAAAATATTAATAGGTATAGGATGCGTTGTAAATTATGTATCTATTTAAGGTCAAATAAGATAGCATACCTAATGAAGAAGGCCAATTCCTATATTTTAAATAATGTAGCATACAAATTACGCTGTAGATTATAATGATAAGAATCAATATCGGGTCAGTAAGTGATTTGTTCACTACCTAATGATAACTATCGCTTACATTAAATGATAAAATATAGATCATTGATTTACAGCGCTAATTAATGACTGAATAAATTATAACAAATTGTCAAATTTATCGTGCGCTAAAATTTATGTTGCAGATAAAATCATTACGGCCAGTTACAACGCGTGAGCATTTTGTATAGAATTGTATGCATTTAAATTTATCGATACAATATACATGTACAAAGATACGAATAAAAAAAAAATAAAGCTTGCCTCGTATCTCGGACAGTACATTTTAAGCCGTGAAACTGGCTGTCGTGAAGATCTTTGATAGTCAGTCATGGGAGCGGCTGAATGCGGGTGCCTCAAAATCGGTCTGTGTTGTGTAAAGAGACTCGAGTGAGGTCTTTTTCAAGACAGAGGATGATAATGATGGCATGTCAGTACCCTTAAGCATACAAACATTAGATTAGTCTATGCCATGGAAAGTCGCTATTTCTTTGGGTTATGGAGGTTAGACTGGAGTCGTTACGTGGAAAAGCTAAATATTATGTCTCATCAAGTCTAGTGAGACGATAGACGATATTGAGATAGTAGCTAGCTTGTTTCAAATTTGAAAATAATTATGTTGCAATATGATTAATATATTAAGTAAAGTAGTTACCGTAGGATACTTAATTATATCTTAACTCGAGGTTGCCCGCAGCGAGGCCGGCAATTTTTTTAAAATTTTCTGTGTCTGACCGTTCCTGTGGGAATTTAGGGAATTCGCTATTTAGTACATCCCTACGGTCCCCAAGGCACATACATGCTACCTAAATTTTAGCTTCTTGCTGTCAGTCAGTCAGTCAGTAACACAAGACTTTTATTATTATACAGATATATGTTCACCTATTATGGCCCCGTAAGAGACTAGACTGCTATGCAGGTTAAAACTCACAGACTTTATGAACTGATTGGTACTTGAGCCGTGCCTCAGATAGCATATCGATAGATGTGTGTGTGTGTGTGCGTCAAGCCATAGGTCTCGATTGCGTTTAGTGGATACTAGGCGAACACATAAAATGTATGTCTGAGAGTCACGATTAACAGTTGCCGACTGATTTGTGGCAGATGATCTGGCAAAGACTCAAATTTACAGACACACTAAAATTATCTAAACAAAAATAAATTGTCAATATTATATCAATTTGGACATCTATTTGGCCAACCTGTTTAACTAGAAAACCGTCATCATCATCAGTCTTTACAACGAAAAGAAAACCGTATCTCATCCATAATATTATAATAAAGTTACGGAGTAAATGCATTCACTGAACGATTTGTCTGATTAAATTCGATAGAACACCAATTCTTGTGAGCTCAGTATAATGAAATAAATTCAATTTATCAGTAGATACGAGTATACTGATACATCGAATTGTGGCACATCTTGTCGTATTCCTATTGTATGCAGTTGCAATAAGATTTATTTAGTTTATAGCTTTTGTACTGGTATGCCAGTGTCTCTTTATTATAAGAGACATCGAATTAATAAGTTCGTAAGTAGATTATGTAGCGAGTGAACAAGTTACTTTTAATGTAATTTGATACGAATTACTTATAAAGTATTTTCAAATTTTGACGCGATCTAAATTTGTTGAGGGAAAAAAACTTCCTATTCAAAAGAAAGAAGGTGTATTGGTGCTCGGTCTTTTGTTTCTTTTTGTTATAACCTAAGGCTGGCTAACGAGCTACGGTCTATCAGCGGGTATCTATAGCACTATCGGTCATCACTTACGCGGTGTCCCTACCGCGCCTGCAACAAACCCTCTGCTCTTTAAATACTTCCTCCCTTCCCATATAAGAATGAAAGAGGGCATAAAAAAGGAGGTTTTGAGCCCGCGACGTTCTCCTCAAACGACGTTTCAAATATTGCTATTTATCGTCGGTTTTGTTTTAGAGGTTTTTACAGTTCCTACTTTCAAACCGATATACCAACTCTGTCTACATCAAAGCAAGATGTGCGTGATTGATATACCAAGCTATATGTCTACAAGAATAAACAAACTAAATTCCGTTCGTCCGATGTGATAATCTCATTACACAATTCAGCAATTACGTCGTATGCCGGCGGATTATAAAGAGATTTTAAAGCTTCCGTATCACGTCCGGATCATGGGCGTCTAATGGCCAAGTTATGCTCTTTCTGAAGTGTGATGACGTCACACAAACTTTTGTCCAGCTCGTTTTAGAGGAAATATGATATAAATTCTACTATCTTAATATATAAAATCCTTGCGTTACTCACTGACTGACAGACACGCTACAGCCCAAACTACTGGTCACAAGAAGATGAAATTTAGCATGTAGTTATGTTCATTGAGGTTTGTAGGGTAGCACTAAGAGAAGATTTTTGGAAATTCCACCCTTAAGGGGGTAAAATGGGGGTCAAAGTTTGAATGAAACTTTTTATTCCTTCAATGGATTGACTCCAAACTTTGTATATGTGTTCCTCAAACGACGATAGTGAACACTAAGAATTATTTTTCTGGAAATTCCTACCCACAGGGGGTAAGATAGGGGTCAAAGTGTGTTACTTATTATTTCTTCAGTGGATTGACTTCAAAGTTTGTATATACATAGGTTCCTCAAATAACGATAGTGAACACAAAAAAATCTTTTTTTTTTCTACCCTCATAAGATAGGGGTTCAAATTGTGTATTAAACGAAACTTATTATTCTTTCAGTGGATTGACTTCAAACTTTGTATATTGGTTTCTCTAATGACCTTAGTGAATATTAAGAAAATCTTTTTGGAATTTCTTACCCTAAAGGGTTAAAAAGGGGAGTCGGAATTTGTATGAAACCTTTTTATTCCTTCATTGAATTAACTTCAAACTTTGTATATAGGTTCTCAAATGACGTTAGTGAACACCAAGAAAGGAGTTTTCGAGGTCACTCTCCTATAGGGGTCAAGAAAGGATGTCCCATTTTGTAATATAAAAAATAACCTCAATGGATTCACTTGAAACTTTGTATATCGGTTCCTCAAGTGACGTTAGTGAATTCACCACTACAACGGGGAGTTCAAAAAGGGGTCCCAGTTTGTATGAAACTTTTAATTCCTTACCTGATTTTTTTCATCGTCCCTGATGTGCATTTAATTTTCATGAACTTAAATTTATGCGGCTGGCTCTCACCTAAGCGCTCTTCATCTTCACTAACTAAAAAATGTATGATGGTTTTTCATATGACCAATAGAAGCCAAAATACTTAGAACTATTATTTTACTATTTTTATTTATTTTTAAGCAGGTAAGCACTTTTTATCGGTTATCTGCTTTGTCCAACTATTGGCCAATGCTTCTCTCATTTCATTAACCTAAAAATACTATGAAAGCGTTTTTGAACTTGGATAATTTATATTACATTTTTTTACAATTTTGCTGAGATATACAAATGTATATCTCAGCAAAATTGTGTGTGTACTGGTACGGAATCCTTGACTAATTTAATTTTAACTAGCTTTTGCAAGCAGCTACGCCTAAATGAAATTTTCATCGTTTGTTGGAAAGTTTTCATGAACCATTAGTAAAATACACATCTAAATCGATACAGCCATTTTTAAGATTACCGTGAATAAATAGACAGACAGAAAAACAATCTAAATAAATCATTGGGGTACTGGTAACAGGTTAGCAACAATATGTAATACAGTTATTTTGAGATTACAGACTGTTTTTTTTTATAGTCTCACGCCTGTATCCCCAAGGAGTAGGAAGAGGTGTAATATTACACCCACATTTCGCCATGTTGCATATTAGGTACCACGTAATAGGGGGCGAGTCTATTGCCGCTACCTGGCACATTGACAGACTCCGTGCTGCTACTGAGAAATCGGAAAAACTAAGTAACACTTTTGCCCGACCCGGGAATCGAACCTAATACCTCCCGTTTAGCAGACGCATACGCTATCCACTGGACCACGGAAGCAATCAAATATTATTTATTTGTATAATCTCTCTCTCTCTCTTCCTCGCCTTATCCCATTTAAACTTAGGACACTGGATCACAGAGGATTTGAGAGACCTTGTAGATATTGAGCGTGAACGGAGAGCGTTATCTAAAAGAGCCAACATGATAGCCCATAGATTTGCACGATGCTCAATACCAGTTAAAATAACGCTTTTTAAAGCATACTGCAAATCTTTATACACGTGCAGTCTGTGGGCTGATTACACGCGTGGTAGCTGTAACGCTCTCCGAGTGCAATACAATCACGCATTCAGAGCGGTGGTGGGGCTGCCCCGCTTCTGCAGCGCCTCGGGCATGTTTGCGTGGGCGCGCACCGACTGTTTTCACACCACCATGCGCAAGCGGTGCGCGTCCTTGGTGCGCAGGGTGCGGGCTAGCTCTAATACCGTGCTAGCAATGATTGCAGCCAGAGTTTTTATATGAGACACTGCATAAACAGGCATTTAAAACGTTAAATAAAAGAACGTTAATATCTTATAATGTATAAAAATTAATTTAGTTTAATTAGAATTAGAATAAAATATAAATACCTCATTGATGAAAAATTTGATATTATGACATTAAAATATATGTATATTTTTTAAACTTAGTATTTTTATATTGACATTGCTTAAATTAATTATGAAATCTAAATTGTAAATATTTAATATATTATTCAAAAGAATGTAATTATTAAATTTAAATAGATATAATAAAATTAAATGTAGTCTGAATTAATGATTATTATGTACTTCGAATACAAAAATTTGATCTATTAATTGTTATGGGCCGCCATTGCCTGAAATAAAGATATTTTATTTATTTTATTTTATAGGGTAAGACTCTAATATAGTGAAGGTTAATAAGTTAGATAAGTCCCTTAGCATTTAAGCATTCCCCGTACAGTGGGGTTAATAGCGTAGGGCTGCTAACCCGCTGTACACAGTTTTTGCAAATGTGACCAGAGTCCAAAAATTACAATAGACAACAAATAATAATAATATTCTACCACATTCACTCAACACCATCTAGTCCCAAACTAAGCAGAGCTTGTACTATGGGTACTAGATAATGGATAAACATACATAAATACTTTCTTTTTTGTAAATAAATACATATTATACATAGAAACACCCAGACCAAGACAAACATCCATGTTCCTGCACACAAATGTTTGACTTGAGGGGGAATCGAACCCGTGACCTTCGGCGTAGCAGTCGCTTACACTCCCGCTACACCAACCGGTCGTCATACGTCTTACGTCAAATGATACCAAACTAATATTCACGATTTATACTAATTATAGAAATACTTCAAACAAGGAGATTTAACGCTACATCAACGAAATTCTGCTTAATTTATGAAAAATTGTCATGGCAAATTTCGACAAACGAGTACTTATCTGCATAACAAACTGTGGAGGCCATTTGCCTGAAGTGTTAATTCATACATAACCCTATCTAATGAACTTTATGATTAACTTTAGTGTTATTTTTTCTGTTAACTGTAGTCTAGAATTGAGATTTATTCTCAGGTTGTTCTTTTGTGCGACAAACTTTACAAGAATGGCGTTATGCAGGAGTGGACTCGAGAGTTAGATACTATCGTTAAGTATAAGCTTGTAGTACCTACTGGCGACTTTCCAAAATCTATATATTTACGAATCGCTTAATATTTCAAGAGTTTCTCGAGCGGTTAATTTGATGTGACGTAGGTTTGTTTCAAACCATATCGGTGTTGTTACTACTAACGTCATCTAACCGGGGTCACCTGAATATCTTTTGTTTTAAAGAGTGAAAGCAGTATTAACTATGGGTAGGGCTCTGACGGTATCGATTTTTTTAAATGTTTCTGAAAACGAGAAATCCAGTGGATATAATCTCAAACCCATCCAGAAAGCCGAGATTCTTAAAGTAATGTAAGAACTGAGCAAATTTTTGAGGAGGTGTATCTAATAAAATACGTAACAAATTTACCCAGTGTCACTAAATTAGTGTTATTGCCCACAATTGACGACCGGTTGGCGCAGCGGGAGTGTAAGCGACTGCTACGCCGAAGGTCGCGGGTTCGATTCCCGCTCAAGTCAAACATTTGTGTGCATGAACATGGGTGTTTGTCTTGGTCTGGGTGTTTCTATGTATAATATGTATGTATTTACAAAAAATATGTAATATGTATGTTTATCCATTATCTAGTACCCATAGTACAAGCTTCTGCTTAGTTTGGGACTAGATGGTGTTGTGTGAATGTGGAAAAAAATAACAAAACAAACAAACAAAACAAAATTAAACGACTCAGACAACATTGACAAGGGTTTAAGTAAAATAGAACACGAATGGTATTGAACTAGATACGCTAAATGAAGTTGTTTATTGTATACAAATCGCGATAGTTTAAAATCGTGTATGAGTGGTATTTGCATAAAAACGCTGACTTTCTGTAGAGTACACACGTTTCAAATAACTACAAACTATACAATCAAACGTAACGAACATCGCAACCCAAAGGCATCAGCGTATTCTCCTTTAATTGGTGTAACAAAGTAGTAAACAGCATGGAGCGGTACCTATTTCAAACACAAGACACAATTTGTACGAGGTTGCAGGTGCGTTTATATTATATATATTATTATTAGAATTATGTACATATATATGACGGAGCAAGATGTCAGTTGGACAGATAAGATACGTTTACGGAAGTTGATTTGGTTAATTGTAGTGAGGAAACGTCAGGTTTAGTACCTGGGTGAAATCCTAGATGGCGTGACTAACACGTAATAGTGTGTTAGTATTATTTTAAATTGGCAATACAGACGGTTGACAGGTCAGGACGGTTATGACTATGACGTAAAGTGTGAGGACGGACCGTTGAGGCACTTTGGAACGAAGCGCCGAAGTGAGCGGTAGTCACGCCATTCTAGGGGATCACCGCGTTTTCTATCCATCTACATCGGGTTAATTAATGGTGTATTCGTTTGACTTTTGCTTAAAATCAATAAAGGGGCGTATCAACTACCGTTTCGAGTATTTCCACGTCTGCAGCCACACAAAATGGAACACGAACACGATTCTGGTGAAAGGCATGAGGACCCGCCGTCATCAGAATTGGGATAGGACTACAATGACCCACGTGTTCAAAATGAAGACTCTAGTAACGAAAAATTGTTGGGCCTGTTGGAACTACAGAATCGCAATTTTCTGACGCTGATTCAAGTCTTGAAAATAACTACTACATCGTCACATGGCCTTTGTTTACCGGACTGCGATACTGAGCAACAAGATGTGGATGCACGTGTTTGGGTGTCGACTACAGACATGTGATTGGACGATCGAGATCCACATAGCGCCCCGCTTATGGTCGCACTAAGCCGGGCCTTGAAGGGAGGAGCTTCGACCTTACTATCTACCGTGCCGTTTCCTGGGATGATGGACCTGTTCAATGAAGTGTGCCCACAAGGCGCGAGCGAAGGCGACTGCTAACGCCGCTATGTTGGTGCATCAGCTGAGCCTTCAACCGTCGTGAGCGTATTTTGTCTGATTGTTTATTGGTACTGCTTTTATTAAGTGACGGCAGTTGTAAAACATTCTTGGTTAGCAGAATGTAGTATTACGCTTTAAACTTGCAAATGTCATGTACCGAGTGTTGTAAGTTCGATTCCTACACGAGACTCTGAGTTGTGGAACCGTTTGATTTTACGGTGTCGTGGTTCCCATTGCATGATCTCTTGAATAATCTTCTTTTTAATAGCTTAAAGAAGAAAGACAAAATAAAATGTGGGTAGTAACAATTTAATTGCGACCTTTGCCGTATTTTAAGTTAGCGTATGGTTGTCTGACTACCACAGTGACCTAGCTATAGCGTAGATATCGAACGGAGGTTTTGAATTTGATACGCCAGTTAAAAAGAAACCGATTATTTTATTTTTTCATGCGAGGGTGGCTCGCACTCACGAACCTTGTGATCATATTATGCTTGCTTGCAAATAGATTATCTTGTCTCGGTCTTATTTTATGGACTGTAATAGTAGCGAGAGTGAGCGTACAGGCTGACTTATTCCAAGCAAGTGCGTTTGAGTGAAACGTGCTAGTTATTGTTCTAGTGCAGTTGTAATATTGGTTTTAGAAGCAACATCCAGCTTTGTTAGGTTTTCTGCTAAACCTAGACCAATAACTCCGGTCTACACTGTCCTTCGCAGGGCAGCGGCGCTAAAGTTGGTAGACTAATCGAATCGTACATACTAAGTTCATAGTGTGAGACTGTGTGGATCTATTGCGGCTGACCGTGCTGATTTTGTGTAGCACAGCTTGTAGCTTTTATTTCTTAAATAGACGTGTGAACTGCAGTACTGTTTAGACTTGTGCGGTTGGTTGGTTAGTGTAACTTTACCATAGTCGAAAGATATTGCTTGCGCCATTATTTTACCTACTTGTGGCATTGATTATACCTACCGGTTTTCGTTAAAACGTGATCATAGCCTAAGTAAAAAGCAGCACTTTTACCCGACATAGTTCTGATTTACAGACGATCTCGGTGTTGCAATTGTACCTGCTTATTATTGTGCGTAAATGTTTAACACGTTGATAGATGGCACCAGGGCCGTGAAAGTTCCATACAAAGATAAATTTTATATAATCAGCGCCATCTACCGATAAGGGCAAGAACTAAAGAAAAAGCGACAACTGAACGGTCATTTCGCCGACATTGATATGATCTGCGTGGTGCAGTGGGAGCGTGCTCTGCTTAAGAATTAGATATCCGTGGATCGAATCCACGCTTACCAAGATTTACAGTTTGTGATTTTTATTTTTTTTTACTTTTAAATTGCATATTTTACATAATAGTTGTCATTAACTTATTCATTAACACCGAAATTCAACATTTATTTTATTATGAAAAATGAATCCACTACTAACGCCATCTATACGATCGGAATAAAAATAAAATAGAAATAAAATAGGCATCCTCTACGCTAGATGGCGTACAAACACGCCATCTAGCGTAGAGGATGCCTATTGAACTTTTTCCTTAGAGGGAGTTGCGCATCTATACCAGTATATCTGTATAATCTATGGATGGCACTATTAAAAATGTTTCTTACTCTGATTATTAGATGGCACCACTACTAAAATTAAATTTAGTTTTAAGATTTTACGCGTAAAATTTACCTGCTGTGTGTTTTTAAAATTCATGTGATACGCGGGGAATGTTTCCCAAGTGCCCCCAATTTCTCTAGCCAATTCCAAGTTATGTTTAGAACGTTTAGGAGTGATACAGTAAACGGAAGAGTACAAGTTTTCTGGTAGCTGTTAAACTCGATTTATCAAGTGATTGAGTTATCATCGTAGTGCGTTATGTTAATAATTTTCAGCGATTTTAGTTTTCATAGTACCTAATACAAAAGTACTCTGTGGTTTTCATTGCAGGTAGAAGAAAGTAGTTCTGATATTGAAGAAAGTGTTTAAGTTTACATTATGATCGGACCGTACCAGAGGCTGCTGTATAGCCGTAGCTCGGTAGAAATCGGCGTCTACTAAGAGTAGTTCGTGAGTACGCGGTGGGCAGTCAGCTTTGCGGAGGTTGGGTTTCAGTGGAAACCATAGTCCTGGAAGGACTCGGCGTTCCCATGTGGGGTTCGCAGAAAGTAAAGATGAGTAACTGGAGGTTACTAGGCTATGCGTAGCCATGATCACATGTAGAGCTTAAATGTTTTGGTTTACTTGGTTTGAAATAGTATCTTGAGAGATACCGCGATAGTGAAATGTCAGTTTTATTTGAGTTTCCTGGTTATCGATTTTGATACTGAAACTTTGTAGTGGAACAATAGTTTTGATATTAATTACCTTCTCTAATTTGATGGTTGGTAATGTAGTTCGCTAATTTAGTTGAAATAAAATGAGAATTTTGTTAGAGTTTCATTGAGCTTCGTAAATAAGCTGCCCACAAACTGAAACTTTCTAGTTTACGACAGGAATGACTGAACAATGTGGTACTGTGTGATGAATATTGTTTCAGAATAACACGCAGGGACGTGTGCCTGGTGCGGCCTGGTGACCGGCGTGGCCTGCTGACTGGCGTGGCCTGGTGGCCGGCGCGGCCTGGAGACCGGCGCAGCCTGGTGGCCGGCGCAGCCTAGCGAGTGTGGCTTGGTGGCCAGCATAGCCTATGTGGCGCACGGCCCCTGTGTGGCCCGCGGCCCGTGTGTGCCGCGCGGCCCGTGTGTGCCGCGCGGCCCGTGTGTGCCGCGCGGCCCGTGTGTGGCGCGCGGCCCGTGTGTGGCGCGCGGCCCGTGTGTGGCGCGCGGCCCTTGTGTGACGCGCGACCCGCGTGTGGCGCGCGGCCCGTGTGTGGCGCGCGGCCCGTGTTTGGCGCGCGGCCCGTGTTTGGCGCGCGGCCCGTGTGTGGCGCGCGGCCCGTGTGTGGCGCGCGGCCCGTGTGTGGCGCGCGGCCCGTGTTTGGCGCGCGGCCAGTGTGAGGCGTGTGGCCTATGTGGCGCGTGACTTGTGTGAGTAGACGTATTTCTACAATATTGTTGTGTACCGTCATGTTTCAGTGATAATGAAGAGTGCTTACCGCACTGATGTTTGTAATAATCATTTAAAAAGTATTCTCAATCTGTTAGAAAGGCCGTATTGGTATGTATGTTCCATTATCAGTCGAAAATGACGAAGAGTGCTTATGTATGCCATCGCCAGAGGCGATGATGATTGTGATATGTTCCCGCTACTCTGGGAGTAGTGGATGACTGAGTGTGCAATCGCCAGGGGCGATGATGGTTATAATGTGTTCCCGCTACTCTGTCAGCAGTGGATGACTGAGTGTGCCATCGCCAAGGGCGATGATGATTGTGATGTGTTCCTGCTACTTTGTGAGTAGTGGATGACTGAGTGTGCCATCGCCAAGGGCGATGATGATTGTGATTGTGTTCCCGCTACTCTGTGAGTATTGGATGATTGAGTGTGCCATCGCCAAAGGCGATGATGATTGTGATGTGTTCCTGCTACTTTGTGAGTAGTGGATGACTGAGTGTACCATCGCTGGAGGCGATGATGATTGTGATGTGTTCCCGCTACACTGTGAGTAGTGGATGACTGAGTGTACCGTCGCTGGAGGTGATGATGATTATGATGTGTTCTTGCTACACTGTGTGTAGTGGATGACTGAGTGTGCCATCGCTAGAGGCGATGATGATTATGATGTGTTCCCGCTTCTCTGGGAGTAGTGGATGACTAGTATAGTGTGCCATCGCTACAGGTGATGATGATTGTGATTGTGTTTCCGCTACTCTGGGAGTAGTAGATGAGTGGAATAGTGTGCCATCGTCAGAAGCGATGATGATTTATGTTGTGTCCCTGCTACTTTAAAATGTTGTGGATGATTGAGATTGTAAGCACTGTATCAATGAAACTGAATGTCAATTCTGTTTGTTTTGTGACTTGTACAGTGACTAAGGTCTGTTATTATTCTTAGAAATCTGCGGTATCGCACCTTGTGATTCATTGTGAGTGCTCTTACTGTAAACAATTTGGATTGAAGTTTGAAATTCGAGATCTGTTTTACTCGAATCCTAATGAATATGGAACAATGTAGGTCAGGCATGGCCAAGCAGAACAGTGCCTACTTTTGTGATTTTCTCTTGCAGATAAGTCACTTGCGGACAAGTGAACAGCAGGATGGCCGTGTCGGAGCAAGATGTCAGTTGGACAGATAAAATACGTTTGCGGAAGTTGGTTTGGTTAATTGTAGTGAGGAAACGTCAGGTTTAGTACCTGGGTGAAATCCTAGATGGCGTGACTAACATGTAATAGTGTGTTAGTATTATTTTAAATTGGCAACACAGACGGTTGACAGGTCAGGATGGTTATGACTATGACGTAAAGTGTGAGGACGGACCGTTGAGGCACTTTGGAACGAAGCGCCGAAGTGAACGGTAGTCACGCCATTCTAGGGGATCACCGCGTTTTCTATCCATCTACATCGGGTAAATTAATGGTGTATTCGTTTGACTTTTGCTTAAAATCAATAAAGGGGCGTATCAACTACCGTGTCGAGTTATTATTTCCACGTCTGCAGCCACACAAAATGGAAGACGACCACGATTCTGGTGAAAGGCATGAGGACCCGCCGTCATATATATTCTTAAAAATTATGATTATTTAAGATATGTAATGTTATTATGAAAATTATTCGAAAATAAATTTTTAATCTTCTTTTTAAAAAAATTATTGAGGAGGTCAGGATGAAGAAAAGAACTTCACTTCCTTCTTCCTTTTCGTTCTTTTCCTAGGGTTACAACCATAGAAATATAAACAAGAGAGAACTTGTTTATTATATCTATGGTAAAAACATACGAGCAACATACGAGTAATGGTTGTTTGACGTCAAGTTTACAGGTTTAGTTAAGATCGTTTGCCGCTCTTGTAGTATTAAAAGAGCATTTTTAGATTAAGATATGCCAATTCATATATCCAGGAGCAGTTATAAAAACAAGAATATTGAAATATGCTATAAAGCAAACGTTTGCTCTACTAAACCATTACATAATTTAGTTTGTTAGTTAGGGTAAATCGGTACGGCTCGAAGTTAAACTGGAACTGCTCTAGTTACTGTAGCTATTTAAAGTCTTAGAAATCCATGAAATTCTTATTAAAGCAAAAGATTTGCATTAAAGACCGCCAATAGGCTCGCTCCCTATTACGTGGGCTTCAAAATTGTGGGTGTAATATTTCACCTCTGCCTAACCCTTCGGGGATACAGGCGTGAGTCTATAAATAAAATAAAAAAATAAAGGCAATTTAATTTTAATAGACTCACGCCTGTAACATTATCATTTGTGACAATATAATTTGCAAGAAGTTTTCTTACATTTTCTCAAAATGTTGAGCCATCATACCCTTGCCAAGTGAGATGTTCTAAAGCGTCCAAAGTTAATGAATTATTCGCCGACACACGATCAATAATGGCAATTTATAAGTCGTTTGGAAGCTTCAATTTCGTAAGCCTTCGCAACGTTTATTAACGAATTTGCTAATTAACAATAAAACGATTAGAACAAAAATATTATTATGTATGAGTTGGTACACAATTGTCTCGTTAGTAGTAATGAATACGTACCTACTTAGATTTGTGATAGGCTGTCTATTAATATACGTGGATTGTATTACGTTAAATTCTAATAATTAAGTCTTGTTTTGGTTGACATCGTCCCGACGAAGTGCACAGTTGGCGATGGGAAATCACACCGATCCGGGGACTGTCACCAGAATGGGATAACTGCATCTAAATAACGATACAAACATTTATTATTGTCACGTCTCTACTACATACACGTCACGAGAGTGACACATTCAATATAAACCTTAAAATAATAAAATAGAAATCAACCAACTCTCTCAAAGTCTGTTTTTATATGTATCGAGATTTGTATAGTCAGGTGTATTTGTTAGTCATGCCTTAAAAGTTTAATAGTCAGCGCAGAGAAATGCGGTCATTGTGGCGGCCTCAATCGACGGCTGGCTTTTAGTCTGCATATTTTAGTTAGCAATGAGTTAGCCGGCTACAAGCCGAATTTAAGTAGACATGTTCTATGACTAGTATGACACTAAAATGCCACAAAATGTAGTAATCAATTATTTCCTTAGTTTGTATTTGATAGATTACAGGACTGTTAGAATATTTGAAATATTTTTTTAAATATCCAGGTAAACTGCGAATAATATATTTATAAGATCTCGTTTTATAAAAAGGACAGTCGATTTTTAACACCCTTTATTTAAGGGCGGAAGCCCGTGCAGGTCAACTCATCTTTAGCATCACTGAGCTGCACTGACTTCTACTCCCTGCACCTGAGTCCGGTGCAGGGAGTGGCGAATGGTCTCAGGGGTAGCGCAGGTCGTGATGGTCCCTAAGGCAAGGCTGGTGGACTATCCTTCTCGAGGTTGCCGCCCGTTCTTGGTCCAGTTCCTTCAGAAATGGATGCAACCAAAACCTCCAGCCGAAACACAAATAACAGGCACTTTACACACGCATACACACACACGTACACACATGCGCGCACACACACACACATTCACTTACACATCTCTTCACCACGCCCCCTCGTGGCCGGGTGGGCTTGGGCCCGTAGTAAACAGTCACGGGTAAGAGAAGTTGACCACCTGCGCTAGGACCTGCGCAGTCGAGCGCCGTACGCGGGGATAACGGAGTCCTGGGGGGTTGAGCCGAGCGGCGCTGGCGATAATGCGACCGTGAGGCAACACGCCCTCTTTGGTCCCGATTTCACGCTAAATGGTAGCCCCCGCTGTGAGCCGCAGCGGGGGAAATGGCCATCGTGTCCCGTCAGAGGGCCACAGGCTAGGGACGTGGGATCCGCATCAGCAGTTGGAATTTATTTCGGCTGTTGATGTGGTGGGTGAAGGCTATACTGAAGGCGCAAGCGAGGGAAGACGGATAGAGTTGGTAACTCGGCTCCGACCTTTGACCCGAGCGGGCGCCCGATGTCGTGCTGTAAGCCAGCCTTGCGTTCCTATATCCCTCTGGTAATCCTAACGTCCGGTATGACGTTCCCTGTTGCGGGCTCCATGGAGGGTGGGAAGCCAGAGGGATGAAGTCTTTAAGTAAACGTATGGATACCGAAATCCTTTTCATTACCCCAACCGCGACGGGGACGGCGAAAGCTGTTCCCGCCGCCACAACCAAAACCATACAGATGGTCGACGCCGTGGCCCCGGCTGCAGGTGTCAAACCATCCCCCAAGGACTGGCTAACGCTAGTACTGGTCCCGTCCTTACAATCGTCAGCCCGTTTGAGATCAAGCGGGAAGATGAGTCCTCCTTCGAGGGCTGGTAAGTGGTGAGTCACCGCAAGGGCAAGAGTAAGGGCAAGACCACCGGTCCTGTCCAACGCCCGCCCACCACACAACCGAGTGGCCCCGCTGCTACCAGTTCCACGAAGAAAAAGAGGAACAACAAAAGCAAGAGACAGCGCATGGCAATTAGGCGGAACGCTGAACAAGCCGCTGCTGCTGCCGGTGCTGCCTCCACTAAAACAGCTAAGCAGGCTGCCGTCGCAGGTCCCAGCAATGTGACCAGCGCGCAGCCCACGCTCAGAAGCGAGGGGTGCACGAAGGCCAGAGGCAGTACGGGGAAGCCGCCTGCCGCCAAGCGGTGGGCTGGCCACCCTGGACGGCATCCAGCCCCAGCACCACCGGGAAACGCGGCAGGTAAAACTGCCGAAAACAAGGAAAGAGGTGAGGCCAAACGTGCTTTCAACGAGACCAGCTCGCCTCGAGGGGAGTACAAGAAGCCCCGCCTCGACTCTTCCAGGATACAAGGTAAGTCCTACGCACAGGCCTCCAAGGCGTCCCTGGGTGTTGCAGTAACATGCAAACGCACAGGGAACTTGCCGAAGGAGTTGGTGGACCAGGTACTCCGGGAGCTCCAAAAGAAGATCCTGAGTGATGCCTGGTCGACCAAAACCCCCAAACGCCCCGCTCCAGCGTTCACCGGGAAACCCGTGCACACCGACGGGGTCCTCAAACTTTGGTGCGCCGACGAGGCAACGCGTACCTGGCTGACGGAGGCAGTCTCTCCTGGTCCCACCACCGGGCTTCGAACTGGAGGTCAGGGGCCAGGAAGAGACCCCGAAGAGAGTGCGGTGCGGCATTGTCGTACCCGACGAAAAGGGGATCTTAGACAACGTGCGCGACGTGGGTCGCGCTCTTGAGTTTCTGAACCCCTGGTTGGAGGTTGACACATTTGTCAACCTCCAACCAGGGGTTCAGAAACACGTCGATGCTGCACTCTGAAAGGCAGTCAGGTGGGTGGTTCCTAGTAGTGGGCGACCCAGTAGAACAGGTCCCGATCCTGATGAAGAACGAGCGCCGCCTCGCGTTGGGGGTAGGTGCCGTCTACGTCAGGTTCCAGGACCCCTCAGGTAAGTTTGTCGACCATCCTCCGGACGACAACTCCACACGAGTCAAGCAGGACTCAACCACCAAGCCTGGGTGCGACGCAGAACCCGGCCCTTCAGAGCCGGCCGCGTCTGGCTCGGGGGCTGGCCCGTCAGCCGAGGGTAACTCGGAAGATGAGAGCCTGCTCCTGGGCCCGGTGCGGCGGGACGACGGGGTGGAGGCTAGCGACATCCTGGCCGGCCTAACGCAGCTAACGGTCGGGGAGGTGGGGACATCATCCAAAGATGAACCCTCTGCCTAGTGACGTCAGTTGCCTTCAAATCAACCTCCATCACAGCCAAACGGCCACTGCGCAACTGCGCAAATGGATGGAGGTCTAACAATCAGCCATTGTGCTCATCCAGGAACCTTGGATAAGGGGTGGCCTCATCAGAGGCCTCTCCAGCCTGGGAGGTAAGATTTACTCTTCTACTGACCACACACATCCAAGAACCTGTATACTTACAACTAAAAACATCAGAGCCCAAGTTCTAACGGAGTTCTGTTCCAGAGACATCACAGCGATACAAATTGAAATAACACAGCAGCCAAGGAGTATAGCGGTTGTTTTCGCATCGGTCTACATGCCCGAGGCCGAAGACCCGCCACCGTTCGACCTCACGCGTCTGGTTAACCAGTGCGAGAGAACCAAAACGGAGGTCGTAATAGGAACGGACTCCAATGCACACCACCAAATGTGGGGCATGAACTGCAATAACAACAGAGGTAAATCACTGGTTGAATACCTATTCACCACTAATCTTCCCCTATTAAACACAGGTACGGGGCCCACCTTCGTCACAAGACGTCAGACAATTATCGACTTAACTCTCGCAACAGAAGGAGCGGCTGAACGCATCAAGGGATGGCACGTCTCGAAAGAGGCATCGTGCTCAGACCACAGATGGATCAGCTTCTCTATGGAAGTCGTTATACAACCTACACAGCCACGCAGGAAACCACACAACACTGACAAAGCAAAGTATGTCCAATTACTTAAAGAGAAACTTACCCTTACTGCTACGCCGACGGTACTGGGTGACAATGAACAGATCGACGAGCAGGTATGTACACTGACGCAGTCGATGCTAGACAGCTACCACGCAGCATGCCCAGAAACCACTCTACCCTCAACCCCAGGTAAACAACCCTGGTGGGGCGCTGAGCTTGAACGCAAGCGCAAGAAGGTAAGAAGGGCCCTAAACAGGGCAATGAACACAAGCGCGGACGTAGATTGGGACGCTTATAAAGCGGCCAAATCAAGCTACAAGAAATGCCTCAGATTCAGACGCACCATGGGATGGCGAAAATTCTGTGGGAGCATTGAATCTTGCCAACGAGCAAACCGGGTAAGGAAACTACTGGATCAGCAACCGATGGTTGCACCAGGTACTCTCCGTAAACCGGATAACACATACACCACATCGGAGGAGGAGACAAGACGCGTCCTACTAGAAACACACTTCTCAGGCTGCGTCCTCACCCCGGTAATAACGTGGCACGATACACCAACAGTGGCGACCGAACACGAGTGGAGACACGCAAACACCGTGGTCACAGAAGAAAAACTCCGATGGGCCATCGATAGCTTCCATCCCTTCAAAGCAGCCGGACTGGACGGCATCTTCCCAGGGTTATTACAATGGGGGGGTGAACCGGTCCGCAAAAGACTTCTGGCAATCATGAGATATGTGTATGTATGATGGCCCTTAGATATGTACCGAAGAATTGGAGGGAAGTCAAACTAATTTTCATACCAAAACCAGGCAAAACAGACTACACAAATGCAAAGTCCTTCAGACCAATAAGCCTGACCTTCTTCATGCTTAAAGCCTTGGAAAGGCTATGCGAGAGGGAATTAAGAAGTGGGGCACTTAAATACCTACCCCTACATGCCAATCAACATGCATACAGATCAGGGAAATCGACGGAATCGGCCTTACATCAGGTCGTGAACCAGATAGAAGCTGCTATACAACAAAAAAGCACCTGTCTGGGCACCTTCATTGACATAGAAGGAGCCTTTGACAAGACAAACTTCTCCAGTATAAGCAACGCCCTAGCCAGACATGGTATGGATCAGATGCTCATACAGTGGATCCAAAACATGCTCAGCAAAAGAGTAGTGCGCCTGCACGGTGACTCCCAGACAGCCTTGATAACTAAAGGTTGCCCGCAGGGCGGTGTTCTCTCCCCGCTATTGTGGAACTTAGTCATCAATGAACTCATAGACAAACTCAACGCGGGATACTTTTACACAATAGGATATGCAGATGATCTGACCATTCTCACCTCAGGTAAGGTAACTAGTACAGTGTACGACCTTACTCAACAGGCTCTACGCATAGTAGAGTGGTGGTGTAATGAGTACGAATTATCAGTAAACCCGACCAAGACCGAACTAGTTATGTTCACACACAAACGCGCGCTGGGTACTTACCGACTGCCCAGGCTATTCAACACAGAGCTCAAGCTGTCTACCGAGGTAAAGTACCTGGGCGTCACTCTTGACAGCAAATTGACACGGAACAGCCACATGGAAAATAAGCTCAATAAAGCCAGCATCGTCTTCTGGCAGTGCAAGAAGATGATAGGTAAACGATGGGGCCTATCCCCCAAAATTGTCTTATGGCTCTATAAGACAATAATACGTCCGATGATAAGCTACGGCGCAGTAGTGTGGTGGCCTCGGACCAACCTAACAACGGCCGCCAACAAGCTTCAAAAGCTACAAAGACTTGCATGCCTAGCGGCCACGGGCTGCATGAAAACTACACCTACAGCGGCACTCGAAGTGTTGCTGGACCTGCCCCCATTGCACCTGTTTATACAACAAGAAGCAACGATGTCGGCGGTCCGGCTGCAAGCATTGTCTTCTGGCAGTGCAAGAAGATGATAGGTAAACGATGGGGCCTATCCCCCAAAATTGTCTTATGGCTCTATAAGACAATAATACGTCCGATGATAAGCTACGGCGCAGTAGTGTGGTGGCCTCGGACCAACCTAACAACGGCCGCCAACAAGCTTCAAAAGCTACAAAGACTTGCATGCCTAGCGGCCACGGGCTGCATGAAAACTACACCTACAGCGGCACTCGAAGTGTTGCTGGACTTGCCTCCATTGCACCTGTTCATACAACAGGAAGCAACGATGTCGGCGATCCGACTAAGAGCTCTGAAGCTCTGGAAAGACACTAACACACCGCACACTAGCAACTTAAACACACTCTTTAAAGAAGTTCCTCTCATACAAGCCATTGGCGACCGAATACCGAAACAATTTGTGTTCGATAAGAAATACAAAAGCCAACTATACGAGGATCTACACGAGGGAGCGGTTGGCCACAACGAGCTCACGATCTTCACAGATGGGTCTAAGACGGATACAGGTACGGGTTCAGGAGTATTCTCCGAGGACCTTAACATCAACATCGCAGCACCGCTGGGAGCCTACAACATGGTATACCAGGCCGAATGTTTTGGCATAATCCTAGCTGCCACACCAATCATGGCACGTGAGGTAAGGGAACGATCCATTAGGATCCTCTCAGATAGTAAGGCTGTCCTCTCAGCCCTCAAAAGCCATACTATCACCTCGGCACTCACGCTTGAATGCCACCAGAAACTAACAGAGGTAGGTAAACAAAACAAATTAACACTGCAATGGATCAAGGGCCACAGTGGCTCAAGAGGGAATGACGCAGCCGACGTACTTGCCAGAATAGGGGCCACTTTAGAGGTGGTGGGACCCGAGCCCATTATTCCCCTTCCTTCTGGTTTTTATCTCAACCTGGTAAGGAATAGGACCACGACCCAACACAACCAGTCCTGGATTGGTATTGAAACATGTAGGCAGGCCAAGGAGGCTCTTCCCGCAGTAGACGGTAAGATATCCAAACAAATCATCTGGCTGTCCAAACAACAACTGCGGACAGTCACGGCCGCCTACACAGGACACGGATTCTTTAATAAACACCTATTTACTATAGGTATCACCGACAGCCCGCTGTGCAGGGCCTGTATGGCAGCAGACGAGACGGCAGCCCACCTGCTCCTCGACTGCCCTGAGGTCGCACAGTACAGGCAGCAGTACCTGACGAGATACAGCACCCTGAGGGAGGCAGTGGGCCACATCAAGAGTCTGCTGGCCTTCCTCGAAGATCTGGGGTGGCTCGAATGAAGACACCATTCCCACCTGCACGCAAAATACACGCCAAGACGTGGAGTTGCGGAAACAGCCCGTGCCATCAAGTCAAGTAACAACCTTTATAAAAAAAATGAAACTATTATTTACATTTGATAGAGTTACATGATCAGGAGCTACCGGGCTGACAATTTTATCCCTTGGATTCATGGCTGCTTACAAAGGGCTTATAACTTGTCACATAAACCCATAATTTAAACGCAAAGGCTAAAAATAGTGGTACCTAGACAGCTTTAAATTTTTAAGTTCCTCCGTTACTTGTTTCAGAACTAAGTACGAAAAACTAAGTGTTTCGTATTTGTACGTTAATACGCGTAACTTATGTACCTTCAGTCGATGCTATCTTTGGTATGTATAGAAATCTACTAAACCGATCATGAGGAGAAAAAATTGTTTGTAAAAGATTATCAGTAAAATTCCTTACATAAATGCAGCTGCATTTATCTTAACACTTTCACATTTTTTTTATAGACTCACGCCTGTATCCCTGAAGGGGTAGGCAGAGGAGTAATATTACACCCATATTTCGCCATGAATTTTTAGGTCCCACGTAATAGGGGGCGAGCCTGATGCCGTACCGGGCATATTACCAAACTCCGTGCTGCTACTGAGATTTTCCTAACGGAAAACCCCAATAATACTTTGCCCGACTCGGGAATAGAACCCGAGACCTCGCAATCCCACGCGCATATTTATGCCGCGAGACCAATGAGGCAGTTCTCATTTTTAGACTACTTTGTTGTCATTTATCATATAGTTGATTCAATCGGGTTTTACTGGGTGGAACTCCATTGTATAGGCACTAAAGGAAAATAACAGGACGTACCCTGCGATTGACCACCCCATCTATTGCAATAGAAAAAGGTTGACAATACCGAACTCCTCTGATGTGAGGGGATAAGGGATATGTAGTAATGTTGTGTTGATGTTGCAAGCGCCCTGATTAATGACCTACATGATGATGGCGTTTGCAAACGTACGTGATACATATCCTGAAAGACAATTTAAAATTAATATTATTATGTAACTGACAAACAAAAGCCATATACGCCAAAGTTGATGACTTTCATATCTATTATTTGCTGAACGTACCCTTTTTGATAAAATATTCAGCATCGGTTGAATGGCGTAATGCATGGCCTGATATTATATAATACAACTCATACTTGTCCAATGACCCGTGTGTTAAAGTCCACATTAGTCCATGCTGACGCTATTTCTCACTTCGTCACACACTCAGCGTATCTTTGTTTATAAAACGTACTTCTTATCCTATAAAAGGAAAGCGCAAATGTACATGATAATTCTTACAGCGTACTTTTGAATATGCTACGTTACGTCATAGTATGACCAAAATACGGTCTGGTTGTGACCTGCTATTGTTTTCGTACGGTACGTATGTGTTGTAAGATCCACGTGATTCTAATACATTGAAATGACCCATCATGTATGTATATTTTGTCTCTGAAATGTCGTGTTAAATACTAAGTTGTAGAGGTATTTTTTATAAACGTTCTACTACCGTAGAATTATAGTACTCTAAGCAAAATTGAGCCTTAACTTCCCATAGTGTAACACCTTGTAGAATAATACGTACAGAAATATTTTGCTCTTCTTTAGTAGGACCACTATCTTTGCCTTGTTATTCAGGCGTTATTTTTGGGGCCGGTAGCACTGTAACTTTTGTTTGTCAGGGTTAGCAATGGGTGGGCTCTGCCTAATTAAATTTGCTCAATACTTAGGTATTCGTAGAGTGTGCTTGCATAATAGTGTATTTTTAATAAACCTATTTAAATAGATGAACATTGTTGTTGAGTCAACAGCAATGTTCATAAGAAAAAAGTCAGTAAGAAAAGAAAGGAAGAAAGAAAAGACTTTCTTTTCTTTCTTCCTTTCTTTTATTACTAAAGGTACTGTCAATGATACCAAAAGTTGTGAATCGATGTGATGAGTATGCATTCCATCGATTTTTACATTTTATTTAAATCTTATGGAACGTTTAAACATCTCTAATTGTTGTTTAATCATATTATGTCGCAGACGAAATCCATACGAATATCAAGTTTTAAAAACTAACGATACAGCTGCCCTGAGAGAATCGAACTTCGATTTTAGCAAAAAGGTGAAGGTGCTTGCTCACGGCTGGCTCAACCACGGGGACGGGCCGATGCCCGAATCGATCAAAGAAGGTAGGTCCACATCTATCATAGAAAACGATCTTCACTACAGCTCCTCTCTGAAATCACAGAGTTTTCTTTGAAATACGATATTTACTCGTCTAGTATGATAATATTGTTGTTTATTTATCTATAACTTTGAACACTAATTGAATAGACAAAATGAAATGAATCAAATAACATGAGATGTTTAATGTAGCTGTTTAATGATCACATTGATAAAATTGTAGATTTACAAATATATATTACTAGCTTTCGCCCGCGGCTTCGCCCGCATGAAATTTTAATAAAGAGTAGCCTTTGTACTTCCCCAGGTTTTAGACTATCCATATAAAATTTCATCTCCAACGGATCTGCACATTAGCCGTAAATAGATAATAAGATACATATAAACAGATAATACTTAAAATTACTTTTGATGTCATAGTCGTCAAACTTCAGGTAAAGATTAGTATGAAGGTATATTATTAAATTACAGTCCGTGTGGTGACGGATTAAGAATACGGCATGTCACGACCCCATATCATCCCATGGGTGTCGTAAGAGCCGACAGAGGGAGCATATTATGCAGAGAACAGCACTTTAAGAGACGGAAAACTTGATACAAACCCTATACCAACCCGTTTGGCCAGCGTGGTATAGTAGGCCAATTCCTCCTTTCAAAGGAGAGGCCTAGTCCAGCAGTGGACTATTAAAGGCTGATGATGATATTATTAAAGTTATTGAAAAGCTTAATTATGTACCTACTGAATAGAATAGCAGCAAAAATATAAACTGAAAGCATTAGGTACCATAAAGTACATAATCAGACCGCCCCTCCGCCCCGCTGCCCTAAAGCGCGCCAACTCATAGTAAGCGCTTAAAATGACACTGCGCTTAGGTCAATTATATCGTGAAAACTTTTAAACTATTCGTCCAAACTTCTTACTATAATGACAAAGTTCATCTACATTAAATACTGAAGGCAATAAATCTATCAATTTTGAAAACAATTTGATAACTACTCTAGAATGAGCATTGTAAAAAGCATATTTTTTATGTTATACTGTTTTATTAAAATAAAATTGATGTAGAATAGGTTATGTACTAAAAGCTAAAAAGTAATTCGGTAAGTCCTAGCTACCAGATCGCACCAAACTTCTCATCAATCTGGGGTATTGATCGGACGAATATAAAAGCGTTGGGCAAGTTAAATTTCTATCATAATGTTTATTCTGGATACGCCATGCCCAAAATTAAAATAAATGTTTTTTTAGTTTATTTTGTTTTCAAGTTTTTAGTTTTGTTGTTAGCAGATACTTCTCATTCTATTTTCATAGTGAGCCTTTTTCTACCAATCAATCCCTGTCATTCGATACCCATATTGAGGTACCTATTTGTGGAAAATAGGTAATTCACCATTTTGTGGCGGCGGTCATCTCGGATTTTTCATAGTGAGCTCTTTTCTATGAA
This sequence comes from Euclidia mi, assembly GCA_944739405.2. NCBI lineage: Eukaryota > Metazoa > Arthropoda > Insecta > Lepidoptera > Erebidae > Euclidia > Euclidia mi. Next base: position 36,332,312 of record OX123189.2, read on the forward strand.
TCACTTTCATTTGATACCCATATTGAGGTATTTGTGGCAAATATGTAATCAGCTATTTTGCTGCGACAGCCATCTTAGATTTTTCATAGTAAACTCTATTCTACGAATCAAGCCTTATCATTTGATACCCATATTGAGGTATTAGTGAAAAATAAGTTATACACCATTTTGTGGCGGCGGCCATCTTGTCTTTTTCATAGTGAGGTCTATTCTACCAATCAGGCCCTATCATTTGATACCCATATTGAGGTATTTGTGGAAAATATGTAATCAGCCATTTTGTGGCGGCAGCCATCTTGGATTTTTCATAGTGAGCTCTATTCTACGAATCAAGCACTTTCATTTGATACCCGTATTGAGGTATTTGCGGTAAATAGGTAATCCGCCATTTTGTGGCGGCGGCCATCTTGAATTTTTCATAGTGAACTTTTTAGATAAACAATTTCACCGTACATTACCTTCAAGTAACTTTAACGGTTTAGGCAACGCATGCGAAGACAGCTTTCAGAGCTCAGGATTTTTGCCGACTTAGTTGATACTTTTCCATATAATTATGGCAACATTATACAAAATCTTTATAAAGTGTAGCCTATGTGTTATTCTGATGTATAAACTATATTACTGTAAAGTTTCATTCAAATCCGTTTAGTAGTTTTTGCGTGAAAGAGTAACAAACATCCATCCATACATACATCTTCACAAACTTTCACATTTATAATATTAGTAGGAAGTAGGATAGGATTTAATCAAACATCACTAACACACTTTAGTACCAACAAAGTATCGGCATGGTCAAATAAGTATTAGGCACTCAGTCAGGTCTTTTGATACCCATAAACATAATGAGTCCTCATTAGGTACTTGCTTTTAACTACAGTATCCGCTTGCTTGCCCGTGTTATATGGCATATAACAAAATTCAAACACTAAATTGCCCGTGTTATATGGCATATAACATCGCATCTGAGTCTACTTTGCCCGTGTCATACTGTATATGACATGGCTCCCGCGGTCGAAAGAGTGAAATATACTCATCTCTGTCGCTCTAGGGCTTAGTTTGTATTATGTATCTCGTTTCTACGTTAAATTTCCCGTCATACTAATCCCAGTCGAGTTTCGACTCCATAGAGAAATTAAAAAAAAAAAACGTTCGTTGTCAATATTGTCATTGAGTGTTGAGTCGGTGCGGAATGTGCGGAATGTGTGAGTGTATTTGTGCTGTTTTTTCTGTAAAATTTAGTTTTATTCTTTAAGATCTATTGTGTTTATCAAGGTATGTAAATAACTAACACGTATATATAATAATTCCAGCATGAAATATAAGATTTGACTTTTTTCGAGACCTTAAGTAGATTTTGGCGCGCAACAGTGATTTTACTGAGAGCATGGGAACTGTTTCAGAAATGTTCATATTACTCAGAAGTGGTGAATGCTATCCGTATGATTTCTTTTTGTTTTAAAAGAATATGAGACTACTTATTTAGTGTTTATTTATTTGTATGTTTAAAACTGTTATTTGTGCATTATATGGCGTTATCAAATTTAACATAAATTACGCCGCGCGGCGCCAGATAATGGTTTGGAGTCAGAGGCCTGTAATTCATAAATATGTATAAACAAGTGTACTTTTTTATTTTTATCTTATTATCTTATATAACTATAGTAACGTAATTAAATATTAAAAACGATATGTCACCGCTTTAAGTTTTGAGGTATGAACTTATAAATACAAAGCGAGCTCTAAAACGCGCTATCTCAATTTCAAACGAGCATCACTCGACACCAGAATCGTAATCTAAATAAACAAAGATAACATTGTATAGTTAGTTTCATAACAAACATAAATAATATAACACTTGACAACCTTTCAAATCAAATTGAGTCACAAGGACCGATTGTGTGGAACCCAACCCGCGCGTCGAGGCGATAAAAACGCGCGGGCATTTGATCGTTATCGCTTTCAAGTGGCCGGGCAGAGGGACCGGCGTGGGTTGCGGCGCGGAGCAAGCAAGCGGGTATCCCTAAATACAAAGTAGCCCTCGAGCCCCGTTTTTGCCCCAGAAAGATGGGTCATATTCGGGTGGTCAAAAAGCTCCGACACCCGAGTTGGTAACACACGAAAAAGACAGAAGAATACAAAGACATTGAAAGTTATTGAGTCATGGCTCTCATGATGTGGTTTAGAATCCTCATGATCAAAAACCACTGTCACTACTACTGAAGTCAATTTAATGAAGAAGCTAACTAAAATCCCAAATGTTTCTTCTAAAAGATAAATAAGGAAGTCTTATACAACAAAATATTTTACCGCAATTTAAATAAAAATAACTAAGTTTAATATTGCATTTCAGCTTACTTGAACGTATGTGATCTAAACATTATAGTCGTGGACTGGGGTAATGCTGCTAACGTCAACTATGTCCTGGCGAGTTAAAACGTAGCTTTGGTCGGCGGCCTCCTCACCGAGTTCCTTTACTTCCTGATATCGGAAGGCGTATCGATTGATGACATGCATTTAATAGGACACAGTCTTGGGGCCCATTTGGTCGGTATAGCAGGTGCCTATATTAAACAAGGACCGATTGATACAATTACGGGTAAGGACTTTAAACTTTTGATGATGTTGAATTGTCTGTACCATAAGCTTGAGTCCGAAAAGGTAATAAGTGATTGATTCTTTCCTTCCTTTATTAGATATTAAACCACAATAACTGAATTTTTCTTCAAAAATCGATCAGCAACATTACTAATTACGGTATTTTAAAAACCTTTTTGAATTTGACGCGAAAACGCTGTAAGCCATCATGGCGGTTGAGTGGTGTCACGAAGTGCAAAACAAAACAAATCGTGAATGAAGTCTGGTCTGGTGTACCCACTTTTAATTTGTTATATTCGATTTGACAGGTACAAAGTTTGAAGTTTTAGTTGTGTTTACTACCAAAACGTCAATAATAACAATGGCGGACGCACTGTGTGACGTAATGCTATCTGATTGGTGTTCACTGACACAAGAATAAATATATTATTTTAGTTTTAGAATCCTAAAATCACATTAATCTTACCTTTTTATAATAAATAAGAAACTTTATTGACACCTACAAATAATAATGAATCTAAAGATACTATATACAATACTATACAATCAAACCGATTTATTCTTAGTGAACACAAGCCTACTGATGTTACCAGTCTAAGCGTTCGACTCGTCGCTTAATACTGTACCAAGTATTGGGTTCAGTATGGGTTCGACTACAGGATAACATTTTTGAGATTCGCAAATAGTTGGTGATGAGTCCATTGCTTGAATATTGTAAGATCCCTTGCGATACAGGACTTAAACCGAGCTGTCTTAAAAGAATACTTGAGAAGTAATATGGAATGTAACCTAGATATCGCAAAATAAAATATAATTTGTTTCACTTTTGTTGAGTAATATGCGTGACTATACGAATCATTATTATCAAAAATTTGCAATATTTTGCTATAAAATCTGCATGTGTGGCGAAATTATTTGTATGCTAGAGGATAGCCGCAGCTACGCCCGCATATTCTTTTAACTTAAGGACGCGTTTACAAAATTAGTAGGTACAAAATTGCGTCACTACAGCGACACGGCGGCAACGGTACGTACTATCTTTCTGCCCAATCCCGTGGGAATTTCGGATATCCCTTCTTAGTGCACCCCTACGGCCCCAAGGAACATACATCCCAAATTTCAGCTTTCTGCGCCTAGGCTGTAGCTTGTCTGTCAGTCAGTCAGTAACGCAAGGATTTTTTATATACAGAAGATTTGAATATTGACCAAAACTTCAGTAGAACTCGTACTGAAATTTTGGCTGATATAGGTACCTCATTAGGCAAAGCTTTCTAAGCGTATACCTATAAATGCGTGTATCATATTCTAGGATAAGCATGTGTACCTACACTAATGTGTGTTCGTAGTTTCGACTATTCATCTTAGTGCAACAGCATCAGTCAGATGCCACGTAATTTTTCATTGCAACCACTAAGCACTATGTCATAATAATTGCGTAGGGAATTAGTATATAACATAATATGTACGCAGGTATTGGTGTATATGTTTGCTCAGATATCTTTAATTCTTTGACTCTGCCTGCAAATGCTTACTCTATAGAGGCTAGTGCCAATACTAGCAGAAGTGGAAGAATTTTAGTACCGCCGCTGTGTTGCTGCTCTTCTAATCATTTCGTAATTGACGTTGAGGTTCGAGGTACTCTAAGGAATACCAAGAAAAAAAATTATAAAGATATTTTTAAACATGCCTACCTACCTAACTCTCATACATGTAGAAGTTAGGCTTCTACGCGAAAGTCATTTTAATTCTTTTATTTGTGTTATTCCATTCAACGAATGTTTGTAAGGTTCAGGCCTAAGAATTTAGTAAACGATTCATAATATAGCGAAAAACAGAAAGAATATTTAACTGTTCTGTGGCTGTCGGAGACATAGGGGCAGTGGCGTAGGAAGGGGGAGGGGGTCCGCCCCGGCCACCCATCCAAAAAAAGGGGTGACACCACTACAAAAAAATAAAACAACATAGGCACTCGCTCAGCACACTACGAGAGTTAGCCCGAAATTGTTATGAATCGACTTCTTTCTCCTAGCGTTATCCCTGTTTCAACCTGGGGTCCGCTTTCTAGTCTAACCGGATTTGGCTGAATATTAGCTTTTCCACAGAGTGACTGCCTGTCTAACCTCCGCAACCCGAAGGGATAGCCATATTCCATGGTTTAGACTAGTGTCAGTTTATTTAGAAGGTACTGACGCCCTATAACGACTGTCAAAGATCTTCATGACAACCGGGACCGACGGCTTAACGTGCTCTCCGAGGCACGGGGCAAGCGATAATTTATAATTCAATACGCACATAACTCCGAAAAGTCATCGGTGCGCGCCGTGGATTCGAACCCGATACCCTCTGCATGGCAGTCTGTTGGTATCTCCACTAGGCTATCGCTGCCTCTGCTATTGTTATGAATCGACTAAAAAAAAGAAGGTCATCCGCTAACTTCCGCCCCGGGTGTCACCCAAGCTAGCTACGCTACTGCATAGGGGCGTGACTCAATTCGTATGCAGATACAGGCAAACACCATACTTAAACATCTTGATAATCTATGCGTGGGCCTAAGAACAATTACATTGTTGTGGATCTTTAATGTGTAATACCATCAGGCCATCAATTTGAACGTTTCGTGTAAGCTATACCGTAGTCCTGTGTCTAAGTGAGCTGGTATTAAACAGTACATTCGTCGCCGTCGGCGGTACCAAGTTCAAACCCCAGCCACCTTGATAAACACTTTTTGAGATCACACTTGTAATATTATATAAAATAAAAATATTGAAAACATAAATTCACAACAAAAAATAACAAAAATTTGAATAATGAATTTCTTGGAAAATATCACGTTCCGACGAACTCGAACAAAATCCGACCCAACTGATGACAGTTATATAGTTACATCTGATACACTCAATAATACCATTAATAACAGCTTGCCGGAGGTATCGGACGATGACGATGATAGAATAATGGATTTAAGAGAGCAAATCAAAAAGCTGAAATCAGAACTAGAAAGTGCGCATAAAGAAATTGATTTGCTCTCCTTAGAAAATGATAATCTAAAGAAAACGAATGAGGAATTAGTAAAGATGAATACATTATATAAAAAAGTGACAAATAGCCCAATTAAAAAGTTAAAGCCATCTACGCCGAAGAGCTCAAGCAATAATAAATCTACTCAAACACAATTACCTAAAAGTACTAATTTAAACAAGCAGGAATACAACAAGAGTCAAGAAAATATACATATACATGGTAACCTGAATAATAGCGAAAATAATGACGTGAACACGGCACAACCGAAGAAACTAACACGCAACATATATTGTGGATTCATAGCCTTATTAAATGGATGTATCCAGTATCTTCTTTGTCGTATATTTAAAACAGAGTCTTCTTTCTCTTAGCGTTATCCCAGTTTCAATCTGGGGTCCGCTTACTAGTCTAACCGGATTTGGCTGAATATTAGCTTTTCCACAGAGTGACTGCCTGTCTGACCTCCGCAACCCGAAGGGATAGCGATATTCCATGGTTTAGACTAGTGCCAGTTTACTTAGAAGGTACTGACGCCCTGTAACGACTGTCCAAGATCTTCATGACAACCGGGACCGACGGCTTAACGTGCTCTCCGAGGCACGGGACAAGCGATAATTTATAATTCAATACGCACATAACTCCGAAAAGTCATTGGTGCGCGCCGTGGATTCGAACCCGATACCCTCTGCATGGCAGTCTGTTGGTATATCCACTCGGCTATCGCGGCTATTTAAAACAGAGTAATGTCTTCTTAATAACAAATAAGCAATAAGTTTCTCACGATGTTATGATGTTATGTTTCTCATGATGGTCCATGCAGAGACACGTCTATCCACACTCAAAAATCACGAAGATCTGGATACCCTACCATACGACAGTAAAACGCTCTTTTACGCGACGCCGCAACGCCGCAACGCAAACCGCCGATTTTAGCGTTGCGGCGCCGCAACGCGGTTATGTGTTTCGGCCGGAAATTACGAAATTAATAAGGCTATGAACACACAAATAAACATAATAACCTCCTAACTGCTGCCGAAAACACATTCACGAACAATTTTAATATATGTCATTATCTAAAAACAAAAGGAAACACAGAACAGCTTTTTTGTGATTTAAAAACTAAATTAAAAGGCTTTACTAAGAATGACTTCTGCATCATATTCATCGGAGAAGAAGATTTCAAAAGAACTAATAACTATTACAATACTATTCTTTACATCAGGCAACAACTGCAAAAAGTACAACATACTAATATAATTATCTGCTTACCTACATACAAATGTGTTAATTATACTGACGTATTCAATTGGAGAATAGAGACATTTAACTATTTATTATGTTTAGACATTATGACGCATGAACATGCCTTTATATTAGACAGCAACCTGAACCTCAAATATGACCATAGCATGTTTAATAAACATTCTGGACTAATAAATAATTTTGGACTCCGCATTATTTTTAAAGATTTAATGAACTTGACTACTAGTATTACACAAGGTATGGAAATTAAAACACATTACGATATTGACAAAACAATAGAGCAAAATGAAACCGATGATGACTTTTTTCGTAACTAACCATCTATATGTCATGCACCAAAATATCGCAGGACTCCTAGCAAAATCAGATACTCTTATAGTGTGCCTGCATGAACTATTAGAGAAAAACATATCCGTCAAAGTCTTGTGTGTTACTGAACACTTCATGTTAGAGGGTCATGAAACACAAAATGTCAACATACCAAATTATACCCTGGCCGCCTGCTATAGCAGAAAGGAAAGCAAGAGAGGTGGAGCGTGTATACTAATAAAATATGGTCATCAATGGAAAGAACTCAGTTACATAGCGAAAATGTCTACAACTGGAGTACTTGAATGCTGTGCTATTGAGCTAAGTAAATATAGGACTGCAATTGTATGTATTTATAGAGTCCCTAATCCAAAAAACTTTAATTTTTGTGCGGAGAAGATTTATAATTTACTATGTGAATTAATGAAAAAGTCATATAAGCATGTAATTTTGGCGGGTGACTTTAATATTGATGTAATGAAGAAAAACAAACAAACGACTGAGTTTGAAAGCATTCTGTTAAATTTTAATCTAAAATTAGCGCTTTATGAGCCAACTCGACTTAAGAGCCAGACGTGTATCGACAATTTTGCGCATAATTTTAATAGGTCCTGTAAAGCTATAGTAGTAGAATTTGCTTTATCAGATCACACCGCGCAGCTACTCAAATGCCCCCTTAACACTTTAAGCATTATCAAGCAATGGCGTATATTCAGAAGAGATTATAATAAGGAAAATATCTACAAATTTAAATCATATTTAAAAAGTCTATCATTTCACGACGTATACAAAGCGAATGATCCAAATACTGCTTACAATAATTTTATAGATATGTTCTTATTATTATACCAACAATGTTTCCCTGAAAAATTAATATCTATCAATTTAAATAAAAAGCAAAAGTGGATCTCGTGTGGTGTAAAATTATGTTGTAAGAAAAAACGTCAGTTGTTGTGGAGGTACAGAATGAAACCAACCTCTCAAAATAAAAATATACTTATAAGCTACTCGAAAGTTCTAAGAAAAATAATAAACCTAACAAAACGTTCACAAAATGACTATAAAATAAAGACTTCGAAAAATTAATCAAAAACCACATGGCAATTGATAAATCAAACAAAACTAAATATCCCAAGAGGAAACATTAATAAATTGAAGCTAAATGACCAATATATTACGGAGCCTAAGCTATTAGCAAATGTATTTAATAACTATTTTATTGATAGAGTACAACCTATACCTAATAGCTCTAGTAATGCGGTCAAAAACTACATTTTAAACAAAAAGGACTCTATGTTCATGGCCCCAAGTATACCACATGACATACTAAAGATAATTCTAGATCTAAAGGCAACAAATAGCGTAGGTTATGGTGGTATATCTACACTAATAGTAAAATCCGTAGCTCATGAAATATGTGGTCCATTGCGCCATATTATAAACCTATGCATATGCGAAGGTGTCTATCCAGTTGCCCTAAAAAAATCCATAGTGATGCCATTATTTAAAAAACTAGATAGCGAGTTGATGGAAAACTACAGGCCAATTTCATTGTTACCGGTATTTTCTAAAGTTATAGAGAAGTACATTTATAAGGAACTGAATGCATACTTAGAAAAAAAAGGCATAATATGCGATGAACAAAAAGGTTTCAGGCAAAATAAAACAATGAACATGGCTATTTATGATTTTTTGCACATAGTTATGAAAAACATGGAGAAAAACACTCCAATCTGTGCACTACTGTGCGACATGACGCAGGCCTTCGACCATGTCGAACATGAAACTCTAAAAAAAAAAGCTCGACGCATATGGCTTACGAGGTAACGTTTTAGAGCTCTTGAACTCCTGCCTAAGTGATAGGAAACAAATAACAATAATCAGTAGAATTAACGTAAGTAACAAAGGAGAAGAATTCTTCAAATCAGAGGAACGTACAGTTGCCTACGGAATTCCTCAAGGGAGCGTACTCGGGCCCCTAATATTCATTCTCTATATTAATGATTTACCAAAAGCCATAGAACATCCCATGACACTATTCGCGGACGATTGCACGATAACTATACCCTGCAAACATAGGGAATCATATAGATACGATATAAGTAATACTCTGGCTAAAACTATATCATGGTTGGATAGCAATAATCTTAAAATAAATGTTAACAAGACGGTAATAATGCACTTTAACCATAGAGCAATGACATGTAGTGTATTTGACATTGAATATAATGATAATAATATTGACGCAGTAGACACGACTAGGTTTTTAGGTTTAACTCTGGATAGGAATCTCAATTGGAAGGCGCACATACATAAATTTAATAAAAAAAATAACAGTAGTGCGTATGCTCTTTACATGCTCTCACGAGTAATTAACAGAGAAGCATTGTTGGCTGCATATCATGGACTTGTGGAATCTCTAATCAGATTCGGTATAATTTTTTGGGGCAACTCAACCGAAAAGGACACAATATTCCAAGCCCAAAAAAGGTGTCTTAGATCTATGTTTTATTTCAAAGTTACTGATAGTTGTAAACCGTATTTTAAGCAATTCAAAATACTCACAATGCCATGTATTTATATATTGGAAATAGCTTCATTTGTTAAATCTAACCCAAATTTATTTCCTCGTCTATCAGACGTAGCACCTAGAAATAGGCGAGATAATAGCAAATTGTGTCTGCACACGGCTCGGACAACACTTATGCGCAAAAGCATTTTTTGTATGGCTCCAGTTATATACAATAAACTCTCTAAGAGTTGGAAAACACTTACCACAGAAGCTTTTAAAAGTGAAATCGCTATTAATGACTAAAGCATATTATAGTGTCACAGAGTTTTTGAACGACTCAATATAAATAAAATATTATTTACACCAGCTCCAAATATTATTGTTATAATATGTATTAATAAATTGTAATAATCCAATGAATTAATATATGTTTATAAAATTGACATTAGATATAATTGTTGACTTTATTATTGTGCGTAACTTAAAATTATTATTTATTGATTTGACATTTATTTCATTACTTTTATAGATGACATTTTGTTTTTCTTAATTTTTATTTTATGTTTACATTCTTTGATTGACTCTTATTTGTTTATTCAAAAATTTAAATTTAATTGAATTATTAATAATTAATTATAACATTCCTCATAAAATTTGCACGCCACAAGTTATGGCAAACATGTATGAACCAATACACTTCTTACAGTGTATTGGTTCATACTTGCACGCACACCAATGTATGTATACAACATGTTTATGCAAATAAATATCATTCATTCATTCATTCAATAAAATATGGTCACGTTAAATGGCCGTAATGTGCGCTTCGTATGGTAATACTAGAATCCATCTGGCATCCCTTCTCGGCTTCGCATTGATTTTCTTTATGTCCTTTAAATTTATCATGCGTATATCTATATTCAGCCATTAGTAAAAATCGCAGCAATATCCGTTGCGTAGCTTAACAAATATCATCGTACAGACGTGCAAATTGATTTTATATCATGCAAAGAATTAAAAACTAGATGTTTTTAATGTGTATAATAATACTTGTACCCGAATTTCCGAATGGGTAGGTAAATGTATATTATTTTATTTTTTATTTATTTATTTATAGCCTCACGCCTGTATCCCCGTAAGGGTAGGCAGAGGTGTAAATATTACATTTCGCCATGAATTTTTAGGTCCCACGTAGGTAATAGGGGGCGAGCCTATTGCCTTTCATCAAATAGACAGCGCATCTCTCGATGCCAAACTATTCAAGACTATTCCAGAATTAACTTCGTAGGTATTTAGGTATGCGATTATATGAATATAACCAAACATTGCCATGTTTGCGCTGTTGCGGCTCGTAGTTAGTACATTGTTGTTGTTGTAATACCTACGTAGCATTTAGTCACCCTAAGCATAGTAAACGTTTTATATTATGCCCTAAGCGACTATATTACAGATATTTTCAAGACATGAGCATCAGTTACCGTAGCAAGTTACTTTAGATTTATGATGGTAAATAGAATAGAGGTTTTTATTGGAGATCTGTGTCTATTAATGAGCAACCATGATGATCGACCGACGACCTCATACATAATCGTTTTTAATTATGTAGATATTATATGCCGTAGACATTATATTTCTTTTTTAGGGTTCCGTACCTAAAAGGTAATAAACGGAACCCTATTACTAAGCCTCCGCTGTCTGTCTGTCCGTCTGTCTGTCTGTCTGTCACCAGGCTGTATCTCATAAACCATGATAGCTAG